>BLIW01000004.1:23195649-23828435 GCA_016586305.1 Ophiorrhiza pumila | reverse complement strand
GAAGCTAAGATAAAATTACCTACTATGTTTTCAGTGTTTCACCAATATTTTTTCTTGCTTGCTTTTATTTTTTTTATTCTCTTCTATAACAAATAACCACACTCTACTACAATGTTTCTTTTCGATCGACCTATATTTTCCTTACAATTTAAATTATTGTATATCATCCATTCTGCATTCTGTACCATCAATTATTTATTCAACTTACTGAAAATAATGTATATAAGAACATGAATTTTTTATCTGTTCACTCATAAAATCAATGCATCATGTCCTTTAAATCATTCTATGCATAAGTTTTAACTTCTATTTATTCTCTGCTTAAACGATTAAAAATTCTTTTTATTCACGTGTACAATTATAAAATTTTTAAAATACACATCAAATAATATACTAAAATACTACCAGTTTTTATGTATGAAATTGTTTTCACTTTCTATATTTATTTTTCCTCTGATTAATTTTTTTTTGACAATATTACCTATACAACTTCCCGTATAAAATATTAAGCACAATTTTCAAAATACATACTGACAATATATTGCTATTCTCAAGTACAGAAACCAAAGTCAAATTAAAATGGACTTATATCCAAATCATCTGAGAAAGCATACATACTGGACTCACTTTGAAGAAGTACGATTCTATGATGAATATAAAAGCTCCTACGAAAATCTATTTGTAATTTAACACCACCTTTAATGATTTTTGCAATAGTCTATTGTTACACTAAGCATTTAAAATTACTTATCTTTGCACTATTATTGCTATTAGCATTTCAATACATACATAGTAATATTGTTACATACTTACAATTACATGAAATTCTACTTATTAACTTTATAAGAAACATTTATTCATGATATTAAATGAATTTGCTTTGTAGCAAATCCTAGAAAGATTTGCTGCATACTTTAAAGATGTATTGCCAAGAACAATAATTATGCATGACCCTCGAAACTATTGTTGGCAATTCGATATGGTCCAATATTCAAAAATATTGTATTTTGGAGGACAATGGAACAATTTTGTCAAAACTCCTAATTTAGTTGAAGGAGATTTGTTATTGTTTGAATACAAGAAAAAGAAAAAATTTAATATTCTTATTTACAATGGTCAAACAAGTTGTGAAAAAGAATCTGCATACTTTATTGGTATAGAAATTGGAATGTCTTCTGCTGCTACTAAAGAAACAGAAATACATCCCCGTGAAGTGAAGAACCTTGAATCTCAAAGAAATCTTTCAAGAAAAAGCAGGGAAGATTTGAATATTTCTTGCCATAAAAGTGCACCTCCCCACCATCTTAATCCAATCTCACACGGAGGAAGGATAGACTCACAAACAATTGCTGACTACTTTGAGTGAGTAAAATCCTTTCTTATTTATTCCTATATTCATATAGTTTGATTGTCATAAATTCATTGCCCATGCCTATTTTATTCAGGCTTATATGGAATAAATTCGAACGGAAAAAAAACATAAGCATCTACATATCTAGATAGCATGTGGTTTAACGTGTATACAACACCATCGTACAAAGAAAAAGTTGTGAATTGGATTACGAAAAGGAACATATTCTCAAAGACGTATGTTTTCATTCCAATCATAAAGTGGTACGTATTTTTTTGTAATATTTTTTAGTACTAAATTTATTATATTTTTTTTCTTTTATCTATTAATAAATTGTCTATTATTTAGGTCACATTGGAACCTATTAATTTTATGTCACTTTGATGGAAGTTTCAAATCTACAAGTTAGCCTCCTTACATGATTTTGCTGGATTCACTGCAAAACCTTGGACTAACAAGACTTGCTCCATTAATTAGAAAGTATTCAGATTAAACATATTCAATATTACAATTTACATTATTTAAATTAAAGATAGTAACACTGTCATATGATTCTTCATTAAATTATTCTTCATTATACACAGGTTCATTGTTGACGCATATAAAGCAGCAACAATACCAGAACCTGAAAAAAACATTCGCAAGATTCCACTATTCGCAAGTTGCATAAAAAATTTCAATGATTTTACTTCACATTTCATTAACTAATCAAGCTCAAACTTCTTTTCTTAGGTGCTACAACAAACTAACACTGATGATTGCAGAAGGTTTATCTTATATCATTTTTCACGATTCCTACAATAAGCATCTGAAAATTCAACTCTTATTGGAAACTACCCTTATTTTGTAAGTTAGCTTAACTAGCTGTTTCTTAACCAATAAAACAAAATCATATGGTTTCATAGTAGTTAATTACTTAGCTTTTAATCAACCTCATCTTATACTAAAATCTTTCTTTCTTTCTTTTAAATTGCAGATGACACATGATTGGTTCAGTTATGAAGAACTACATCACTTTTATTCAAAAATTGAACAATATTAATTTGTCAAAAAGGCTTTCATTTCGTAGTTCCAATTTTGTATTATAAATATTGGCAGTGAAATCAAAATACATTGCACCCTTAACAATTTTCCTTATTTGCAAATAATTACTTACATGTCTCTTAAGGATTAAAAAATTATATATATGCTTCTTAACAGGTACAAATTTATTTTAAATATTAATATTTCATATATTAGACAGCTTATATATGCACGACCTAAATTGTACTTTCAATATATATATATATATATATATATCACAAATGTATCTTTTTTAATAGTCATTTTATATAAAATAAATTCCCTACACTTACAAAGTCGTTCAAAAAGCTTTTTGCAATTATTCAAAGACATGTCTATATCTGCAACTTCAGGCAAAATTCAAAACTCCACTGTTATTTCACCTTCAACTCCATTGTCATAAGCTGAAGGCAGTGGCGGATCCAAGCGGGGTCTGGAGGGGGCTTCAGCCCCCATCAAGCTCCGCCAGAATTCCAAGGGGTAGAGACCGCCGGGCAACTTACTGTTCTTTTTTGAAGATGACCTTTCTTTTTTGCCGCCGTGGAGAAGATGACTTGGAGAAGATGATGGATTTATGTCTTTATGATTGTTTGATTAAAAAAAAAGGCCCACTTATCAAAATGACATGGTTTTGATAAGTGGGAAAAGTCTTATTCTGAAAAAAAAAATGAAAAAACTGAATTAGAGCATTTATTCATTGACCAACATTCTTTCCATTATCCCATACAACAAACAACAATTGGCTTTTGGAGTTTCTTAATTTCAAATTTGCATTCTCTTTTTTTTTTTAACATATACCCTCACATACATCCTCAAAAAATCAAACTTTCAATATTGAGGTTGGTATGTAACTCCCAAATTCGAAGAATAATTTGTCAACCTAGTTAGTATACATAAAAAAGAATATTTTTTTAAAAATTAAAAATGATCAAATTTTGCAATGTTTTTAACAGATGTATATACCTAGAATACAATTAACTCATCTTTGTTGCACGAGCACGACCAAAACTAATAATTCGTCAAGTGTCAACCAATAGTATACTTATATATATTATTTATTTTGATCATTTTTGTAATTGTGAATTTTAAAACTTTAGTTGTTAATTACATTTATTTAATCTCAAAAATAAAAATTTAGTTTATAATTAGCCCCCGCTACAATTTCGCTCTAGATCCTCCCCTGGCTGAAGGCATTGCAAAATTTTTTCAACTCTCCTAACTCAAGTGGCAGATGGGAAACTATAAAATCGCCGATCAATTCTACATCGATGAAGAATATCATATTCACTATTAATGCTAGAATTCTAACTTGTAAATTACATCTTCTAAAGATAAAATCTAAAACTATATCATGCTCCACATATTCCATAGAATTGCTATAAATCAAAAGCCTAATTTTCATTCATGTTCAAAACATAAGCATATATAAGGTTACTGTGCAACATACGAAAATTTCTCAAAAACATTTTTTTGTTATACATTCATTATATGTAAACCAAATATAAAAAATATATCATTTAATTTCTATAACTAACAAGAATAAAAAATACTACAATTGTTGTGTAATATGTATCAAACTAAACAGACAGAATTAATAAAATATCATATATTATGACATAATGAACGAATTTTTCTACAAACATATATGAAAAATTCTTTTCCACATTAATTTCCAAAAAAATAAAATTTAATCAATTTTTTCTCATTTTAATATTTTTGACTTTATTAGTCCAACGACCTATGGAACACTTTAACACAACCTAAAGCCCACAAACATACTAACACCTTAAATATGCAATTATACTAGGCCCAATTGCTATATTTCAACTTATACACAACTATAACATCTAACATATATATACGTGTGTGTGTATATATATATATATATATATATGTACCCTAACACAACTTCTGGAAAAAAAAACAACAGCAGCTGCAGCATCTCCTTCCATATGAACACTTTGCCTGAAAATTTTCTTTACGGCTTGCTTCCTCTAAGCTTTACGCCCGATCTCACACCGGATCTTGTAAATGAGAATCTATTTCATCACAGGTAAGTACACAACATCTCTCAACATAGCTATAATTAAACATAGGTACAAAAAACTTTAAATCTAAATAGCAAATCAATATTTCCAATTAACAAAATCATACTACTTCTCAATTCAAAGATTTAACTTTCCATTGTTATCTTAAAAAAATTTTGTAAATGATTATTTGCTCACCAAACAATTTCGCTGTACTGAGAAGCCCACACATTATCTAATTTAAGACTATATAAACAAATAATCTAATTTACCATCTTAAGATTAATTGAGATTATCAAATATAATTTATATCTTATTCCATATAAATTCATGTTAATTACATTCTTATGTATGCAGAAACCAAATATACACATCCAACATAGAAGACAAAAAATGGCAGAAAATTTTCAAGATCCATGCGTCGAGCTATATTGGAAAAAGTTTGACAAAACACGCTTATGTCATAAGTACAATAATTCATACAGGGAAAAAATGGTATTTTCTTTTCCACACTTATTTCCTTTCATTTGTTTAGAATTTTTATTAATTATTTTCTTTTAAATAATCTAATTCTATAAAATTATTTAGTACATCCTTATGCAATTAATAATTCAATATATTTTAATTTACTTATATCTTCTTCACTTTCTAATTTAACGATCCCTTCAATTTTGCAGCCTATCCCAACACGTTTTGTTGAAAAAATGGAACACATATTACCACAAAAAGTTAATATGCGTCATTCAGGATTGTCTTCACTGGAAATTAGTATAATTAACAATAACAATGTCTTTTATTTTGCTGGACAATGGGAACATTTTGTTAAACAACATTTATTGGAAGAATGTGACTTTCTCTGTTTTTTGAGTACAACAAAGGAGATACTTTTGAAGTGTTAATCTTTAGTGGTCACACTAGATGTGAAAAGGAAGCATCTTATTTCGTTAGTCACAATCTAAATGCTGATCATAGTGCTCCAATGGATAAACTAAACACACCTGTGAATGATCTCCACTTCAAACAAGGTAACTAATCAAACACATTTTCATTCAACTTCTACTTTACAAAACAATATTTTCTATAATCTTCAAGTTTCTAGATCATTCTATTATGTACATAATTAAACAAATAAGTATATTATCCTTTAAACCCTCATTAGAATATATTACACAGCCTCTAACTTTATATCATTGAATTATATGTATTCAAATTGGTTTACTGTATGTACAATTTTTAAATAGCTTACAAAAAGCAGAAAAAAGGTTAAACAAGCCTTGCCAACCAAAACGACAAAAAACAGCAATACACCTCCAGAGCTGGAAACACCTGAAGAAGATGAAACTCAACAACTTGTTATGGTCATGAAAACTATCCTACATATTAAGAGGATTCGCTTTGGTAAATCTACTTCATTACCTCTATTGCTTATCATATCACCATTTTCTTTTTTTGCCTATTTACATTGTTAAACATATCATTTATAAAAGCACAATTTTTTCCCTGCTAGACTCTCAAGTCTGATTGGGCTCGCAAGAATATGCCAACCAAAGATGAAGTTGTTGTTCTTCAAGCAGAACAAAAATAACGGAATGTCAATTTCCAAATTAAAGACAACAAACGGTTCATATTTGCTAGAGGCTGGCGTAAATTTGTTGTAGACAATAATTTGAAAATGAATGACGTATGCATCTTTCATATTGCTACAACTGATACGAAGAAGATCAACCTCAAGTGGACATTGTAAAGAATTCAGTTCTCTGATCTCAAAACTTCAAGTCTTCCTCCTACAAACTGCAAAACTCTGCATCTTCAAAAGAATTCTTATTTTGTAATATTATCCTACTGAACTTTTGTGTAAAAACTTTATTTTAAGTTCCAAGTTTGCATGTTGTACTAATTAGTTAAGAATTATTCTAAAGGAATGTAATATTCTCGAACAATGACATTTTGCTTACAAAATTAACTATATATCTTCAACTTATAAATTCTTGCTTTTTAAAATAAATCTTTTAGAAAAAATTTATAATTTAGATGAATAAAAATTTTTTTACATAAGTTGACAATCTCAGAAAACAAATGCATTACAAATTATATGGTAGCTAAATTAGTTATGTCCAAAAGCTAATCATAACAAAAAAAATAAAAAATATATATTTGCTCCAACAATATTCACAGCTTTTATTGCAGAAACCATTTTACATTAACTCACAAACCTTAAAATATATTACAACAATATCCCCACATATGCAAGTTATAAAATTCTCTCTCTAACTACTGATTCTCTCAAGCTCCTGCTGAGGTATCACTGGCCTTTCAGCTGGACTCTTAAAAGTCTGCCTCTAAATTAATTCATTTCTTGTCACACCTTTTACAATTTCCTTCTTACTCCAAGCGGAGAGGAGAGACGACCAGAGCTCAATGAAGATGAAGCCAAACTCCCTCTCACGAAGCCTTGCCAAATCCATCAAGGAACTCAAGATCCTAGCTTTGGAGTTGCCGATCGAAAGTGGCAGCTCACCATCCAAGCTGCTCCGCCGCCCTTCTAAAGCTAGCTCCCTTCAAGCTGAACTACTGAAGGAAGCAGATCCAGCCTTCAATCGGAGAGAAGATATGGTTGAGAGACAACCTTGCTCTCCCTCTCAAGACTTGGAGCATCCGATAGAAAATGGTAGCTCACCACCCAACCTGCTCCGTTGCCCTTTTCAAGTTATTCCCTTTGGCTGAACCAACATACTCTCATTCCAAGGCAGCTCGATTTCTACTCCACCAGCTGCTCAAGTCCATTCAGCTCCAGCTCGTGCAGATCGGGGGACAAACTCTTGGATCCATCTAGCTTCTCATCTTGTAGCTAGCCGTTCGCTCCAGATACAGCAGCTCATCTACTCCAAATCGCTCTTTACTGTAGCTCGACGAACTACACTAGACTGACCATTGGCTGTTATAGAAATCAGGCAGTAAATTCTTTCAGAAAGTTCCCTCGATGTGCTGTATATAGTACTGGAATGGAGGCAATTCAAGTTGGAGGAAGTAATACCCAGCTTGGGAAATGAAGACAACCAGGAATGAAATCCCAACAATTTGACTGGTATTCGGAGACAACATCTTTGAATTTTCTACCATTTGTTAAATTTGCTTGAACATTTATACTTGAACTCTTCAAGGTTGAATACTGAATCTTTGAATGCATGAATTATACATTCTGAAGTGTTGCAAAATTTTGGCATCTTCACTTTGGACTTTTGATTTTGAACTGATTGTTCTGTTTGTGAGGAAGCCAATATTGGAGAATATTTCTGCTAATTTTAAAGTGATGACCATGCTCGATAAAAAACTAACCCATTAATGATTTTAGTGGCTTAGCTGAACTTTGATGATTATGCTATCATTTGCTTTGCTCTGGAAGTTTAAGTGCTCACTGGAGATTTGCTATGGAATAGATTTGCTTGGCTCATTCATGTATTTGGTGACCTATGTTGATCTGCTGATTCCTGTGTATTGGTACTGTGACAACATTAATTCATGTGCTTGATGAGCTATGTTCATCTGCCGTCTTGATGGAACTCTGAGGAACTGAGTTTTGTGTTGAATTTTTTGGAAGAGTTCCCAGCCTGCATTTGTTGATGTTTTAATTGGCTCTGGACTCAAAATTGTTGTTTTACATGTTTTTCTTTTGGAAAATATATTTATATATATATTAGGCAGAAGACAGTGACAGCTATACCGAACACACTGTTACAAAAGATAGAAAAACAAAATGAGCATGCAGTACTACTCCATTACATACATGATCCATCAGAAAACCAAGGATGGAAATAGAGTAGGTCTACTAACATCCGAAGTAGACAGACTCTATTCACCGTAAAGTGTACAGTCCTAAACTGATGGAAAGAAAACAAGTCTGTAATATGCGACAAAATTCTATACACTATGCTAAATAGCCATGACCTAGCAGTCTAGAGCAGCCGCCCCTGCCACAGCCTTCATCATTACGAGTAGCCCTAACCAAGCAAGCCCAGTCCAAAAGTCCAAAGGTCCAAAATCTATACATCCAGCCCATAAGTCCAGTCCAGAATCCAGTCCAAAGCTGGTACAAACTAGAGCAACCCAGTGGGAGATATATAAATAAAAGCCCACAGACACCACCACCAAAGTTCGGACAGCATTGCCACATCCACAGCATTGCCACATCCAAATTGCTCAAATCCATTCCCACCACTGCCGATTTACCACCCAACCAAGTGATCACGGGACAACAGGCTCCAAACGATAAACCCAACCAATCATCACAGTAATGCATTCAGCGCGCCACAATCAAGTTGCCTACACTAGCCAGTTCACCAGTAAGGTAAAATAGACCAAAACCAAGCCCATATATGCGGGTGCTATGTCAACTATTGAAATCCAATACCCAGAAGTTCACACTATAAGAGTAGTGGAAAAACATCTAATGTCCTGCACAAAAACAGGAACAAACCAAAGGTAGGCAAATTGGCATAACCAAGTATATAAAGAACCTGGCCATGATCCTAACCCCTTCGTACTGAATGTGCCCAAGCAGTTCTGCTCTTTGCATTTAATGTGGGACCCAAAGTGATAAGGGATACATCAGAGTCATGAAACTTATCAAATCAGACCATAATCCTGGCCAAACAACAATTCCACTAACCCCAAAAGCAGCTTCCAATCATCAACCATATCTCAATAAACCCATTCATGTTCAAACTAGTGCATAATTCTGTTAACATTCTTCACAACACCAAATTGATCCGAGACTAAGAGTAATTCAGTGGCACCAGACAGTTCAACCATAGTAGCCTCAAATATGAGAAAATGGCCAATCTGATCTAACACCAGTAATCAGGGGCCAATACAGCGAAAAGAAACTTACCCAGGATTCCAACGTCTACCCTCCGAGTAGCAAATGAACGGGTTCCTTTCCCTGAGCTTCCTGTCAGATGAGATACTAGCTTTGGGACTTATTAGTGCCTCCATGTGTTTTGATTGCTTTGAAGGCTTTTGGCGTTTGTCCATTTTGTGGATGAAGCTGTTGAGCATATCCTATGGTTCATCTTCGTAGCTGTGCTCGGTCCAACAGTCATCACGGTCATCCTCTGGTTCTGAGTCAGTTTGGATGATACGTAGTCGGGTTAAATCAGATGTGGAGCTACCTTTCTGCCTCAGTGACCATTCTCCTACACCTGTGGAGCAGTCTCTCTGCATTGGAACCCATTCTCATTCATCCCAAATAATCGTTGGGATAGCTTGAACAATTTCTCGCTCTGTCGTGAGCCCTCCTGTACCCTTATTAGAAGATTCTCCTTTCTCCCAATTAATTGACACATTAATCGATCCCGGTCTCAGCCCTTTACTTCTCTCAGGTTCTTTAGTTTCCTTCGAACCTGTTACATCAAAACCCTCACTTTCCTTTTCTTGTGCTTTGATGAGGTCCAGCAGATGGCCAAGATTGGCCAGAAAATGACTAATTGACCTTCCCATGTTGGTTGCCTCACTATGCTTCACTATAGCCAAAGAGGTAAAATCTTGGTTCAGATTCAAGCTCTGCTGCTCATTCTGCTCCTTTCCATCCAACAAACCATTACCCATATCAAGGTAAGTAGATATTTGAGGTTCAATTTGCTTCACCCCAACAGCTTGAGAGGTAGAGGGAATTGTCTCTTTCACTCGATCAGATGGTTGTTTCACCGAATCTGCCGGGTTCGTCTTGGGCACCCACACCTTGGTTGAGGGAACTGTAGGCTTAGTCTTGCAGGAGGGCGTGGCATGACCCAACATGGAGCATTTGGTGCAGAAATCAGGGAGGTTTTCATATTTTATCGTCTGCCATTTCCCTTTAGCCTCCGTTCCAATCCAAACTCGATGGGGTAATTGCTTAAGAAGATCAACCTCAATGCACAGGCTGGCTTCACTTGGTCTCAGTACGCGATCCATTGCCGCTGTTGCTAAATCCTGCTTGAGCGGTGTTCCAATTGCCGACCCAAGAGTGAAAAGTATATCTTTCTTGCACAGTGCACATGTGAAAAGTATATCTTTCTTACCTCCTGTTGACACACTTGGTAAATCACAATCAGTCATGTGCTTGCCTTGCTGTCTTATGGTTTTGACTTGATGAATTTGAGAACTTCAACTAGAATGAATTTGCACTGTTATCCTGTTATTGGAAGTTGGAGATAGACAGCTCTGAATCCTACATTGCCAAGTACTTGAAGAGTTTAGATGAACTCAGTCTATATAATTTTGGTCATTCATGTGCTTAAAGTATGTTTCGCGATTCTCGTCAATTGCTTTGATTGGGAATCTTTGATTCTGGGCTACCTTGGTGAAAATGAAAACATGGCAGTATGAAGCACACAAGGCAAGGTCTCCGACCGTCGAGCTCCGACCTTCATGGTAGTAATACTCACTAAAGTCGGTAGGATTTTTTCATATACTTCTTAGAGGGAATTAGAGCATTGATACTTTGGCAATTACTAAAGTGGCTTTTCTATAATTCCCTGCTTTAGATCATAGGATGTTTCATGTAATGTAGTACTCCAATGTATGTTTTACATGCTTGTAACGGTGTGGTTGGGTATAGCCGGCACCGTATTTTCTTCATGATATATAAAGTGTTCCTTACAAAAAATCCCCACATATGCTTAAAAATACAAAATGATATAAAATATAATCACAAATAAAAATATTTACCCACTATTAAACATAAAACACAAAATAACTACAAAAATTACAACTACATACCACTACTGAACATTTCACTGAATATATATTTATATATACAACAAAAACTTCGACCAAAACTTCTCACCAATTATATTATATCTATTATCTAAAAATTAATTCATAAACTATAACTTTTGCTCAAAATAATTATATCATACAAATGTTTACATACACTTTAAAAGTTATAAATATTAATATATACAAAATTTATCTTTGCCCATTACCTATATTAAAAAATATAAACTATTTTCTTCTAACAATAGATGACAATATATAAATATTACACAGACTATACACATTTTTTCAACTTTATATATTTTTGCTTATTAAATATATTCTCACATATTTTACATTTACAAAAAAAAAATACACAAAATATATTGTATCTATTCCTAACAAATATATTTATTGTCATAAATTATTACATATATATATATAAATGTTTATACATCTTTCTATATCTAAATATTAATGTTTAACTCTTCATTTAAATGTACATCTATATATTTAACAAAATCATTAAATTTATATTTCTTAAAAGACATCCTTATAAAATTAAATTATAATAATTTTTTCAAACCATTGGCATAAACCAACGCGCAATGCGCGTTGTACACACACTAGTTATGTATATATGAGTAGAATAACCTGGAAACTAGTATTTGAGGGTGCCTACACATCTCTATATTCACAAGTCAACGAAATTTTATAAGTTCTGAATACTTGAGAATTGAAGCATTTCACTAGATTCAATTCATAAGTCAAAGAAATTTTACAAGTTCTTAATACTAGAGAATTGAAGCATTTCACTAGTAATCTAAACCAAAAGATAAAAACATATTATCAAACACCCAATGGATCCTAAGTGACTATTGTCTAATCATGATTGCATATCAAGATTCTTTAACAAGATTTGAAAAAATCACAATTCCAAGAATTGGTTTCCATAAGTAGAACTAAATATGACTATGCTTTACCAACTCTTTCTAGACCAATATTCTAAGTTCCAAGATGTAAAGGTTTCTTCTAACTTCATCCCCAACATAGAAAATAGAAATCAAATGCACAACAATTACAATTTAACAAAATTGGATGCAAATAACATAAGTCCTAATAATTGTCTATAACCAACCAATATAAATTAGTTCCAGGGACATTGCAAATGGAACTTTTCAAAAAGACAAATTGACAACATTTTTGTGCCTGCGGTAGAATCGTTTAGACACGTTCACACACATAGTTTTCTTGAAAAGAAGGACTAACAAAATATCATACGGGGATATACAAGACTTAACAACTGAATAATTGAAAAGATTTTACAAAATAAGCTATGAATGCACTTATTAGAATACCACAAGACGTTTGAATTCGCTCAAAATTTTCAACACTAATGTCTAGACAAATACCTTTTGAGCATCAGACCGGAATGATAAATTGAATTTGAAAAAGTACTATGATGTTTAACATATTTCTTTTTCATAGTCAACTCTAAATTGTTTTAATTGAGACCAAATCCCTTGTCCAATATTTATCTTATCTTATTGTGTCTAACATTCAAAACGATGTAGTTTCATTAAAAGTAGGGACTAAATGCATAAATATACCTAAAATTAATTTACAATTATTAGACCCTAACCAAGAGATTCGTGAAACCTACGACATAGTTTTAATTAAAATAAAATAAGACAGACAAAATCTTGGACAGAAGATCCCGTGTCGTTTTAACTTTTAACTGTCACTTAAATCACCCGAACCCATGAACTAAACATTTTTCTAACTAAATCTTGTTCTTTAAATGTACCTCAAGCCAAAATAAGTAAGCAATTTAAGAAAGAAATACTGTATGGAAATACAAAACACAAAAATCAAATACATGCCATGTACAATATTAAATCAAGAAACAAGTTTCTTTTGTTGATAAAAAATTTAAGATTCTTAGCCTAGAATTTAAAAAGAGTTTTATTCTTTTTTACTTAATTTTACATATAGAGAGTTACAAAGTGAATTCTTTAGAACAATAATAAATTTAACCTCAACCAAACTTTGGAGCTCAATAATTGCTCTGTAATATTAGTTCTCCTCTTCAGTAATAAACAGTATATTTAGTGAAGAAGAAATCTGTGAGATCCTAGAATTTTTTTTAAATAATAATATCATTGGTTATTTTAATTTGCATATTAATATAAAATTTGAATTTATAGCACTTTGTGAAAGTGGTGATTTAATAGTGTGCATTTTAAATTAATTATTCATTTTAAGGAGGTAATTGTTAATTTTAGAAATTATAAGGGAAGATTATATTAAATATTCTTAAGTTTGGGTCTTTAAATTGTATTTATAGAAAATAGGGGTTTGATAATAAATTAAGGGAAACAGTATCAGAGAAAAAAAATTATGTGAACCACGTGCAAGCTATTAAGCTTACACGTAATCATCACTAGTGACTCACGGTAAAAAGTTACAGAGTATATATTGGGGAAGGGGAGAGATCTAGAGGAAACGGGAAAAAATAACAAAAGGAAAATGACGGAGAAATAGAGAGAGAGAGCAGAACAGGAAAAGAAGAAGAGGAAGAAGAGGAAGAAGAAGAAGAAGAAGAAGAAGAAGAAGAAGAAGGGGAAGAAGAAGGAGAAGAAGGGAAAAAGAAAGACACTGAGGTTGGCTAATCTTAGGACAATCTGAAGAAATTCTGGCAATTCTCAACAGGTGGGGAAATTTAATGAATAGTATATTAAAAAGGGATTATCTAGAAATGATGGGTTTTGTTTCAAACTATAGATAACTTTGTTTTTATTTGTGATTTGAATTGGACTGAACTTGGGTTTGTTGCCATGAAATCTATTGTTATGTTCAGAATTGTTATTTATAGGTTGAGTTGTAACACGGGTTTTGTAGGGTTATTCTGTGGTTGCTACTAGTGGTGCACGATTGTAGGTTGAGGAAATTGTTATAGGTTGTAAACTGCTTCCCAATTTGTTTTGTTGAACTGAGTGTGTGCATTTGTTGAATTCTCCATTGAGAAACTTATATGTTCACCTGTGAGGAAAGGAAGTTTTATATATAATTAGTAAAGGGAAGATATAGTTGTGGAGGTTGCTTAAGAATGGTGAATATGTTTTCTTATTTGAAGGCTTTAATTATGTTTCTTTATGTGCTTCTATGGTGGAGAAGAAGTTGGTGGTGAAGTCAAGGAAATTGGAGAGGGTAAAGGCAGAGAAGATTTAGAACTGGAGTTATCTTGCTCTCCTGGTGCGAATTAGAAGCAGAGGAAGTAAAGTTGGATCCACATTTGGTGATGATGTGAAGTGGGACCATTTTGTGATGATGCAAGTAATGATTGGGAATTAATGGGTTTAAGGGTTTAATGTGAGTAGGAAGAGTGGGCCTCCTGCACTATCAAATTGGGTTTAAGTCCAATAAGAACTAAAATGAATATGGGTAGTAAGAAAGGGACTCCTGCACTTCCGGTTTGGGTTATGACCCATCAAGAATGAAGCCCATCAAGAATTGGTGAGATAAAAAAAAATCAAACAAGTGGGCTTTTAGTATCTAATGTGAAGTGGACATTTTCAGTGCGGGCTTTTAGTGGTTATTGTAAAGTGGACATGTTTTAAGAATGGGCTTTAGTGCATTATCAGTTTGGGCTATAGGCTTGAATGTGATTACTACACAAATGTTTTTAATGGGGTTTGGTGGTAGTGCTTAACTACAAGTCTTAAACTTTAAAATAATATTTTACTTTAAATCTAATGCCAACTTTTAAAGGAATTTACATTACTTTATTTATGAAGGATGTTGGTTTTAAAGGTGATAATATTAGTAGGACGAAATAACACTAACACTAATAACAATGATCTTAATCAAAATAGTACTAATAAGAATAATAGCGATAAAAATGGCAGTAGTGATGATAGTAGATGAGACATAATGCTTATAACGGCCGTAAAATGAGATCGCATTAATTTACCAGTATCTTTATTTATGAAAAGGCATATTGACTGGTTAACTCTATTTGTTATTGGCAAAGCCGAAGCTCAGTTTCACGTTGGTTGTAACCATGTTGTTGCACCAACTTGCTTTTACTATGTTTGATTTATATATGTGGAATATTTGAGTGGCATGTGTTTGCCTATACTGTGACTGTTTGATTAATTGGGGCCCAGTCATGGTGGCTTATCGATGGTCGGGAAGGCAAGGGCCGACGAGTTCATCATAAGTTCACCGTGACATTTGATCCTTGTCGAGTAGAACTAAGGAGGGTTTAGTTTCACGAGAAAGGGTATTGGTTATCTGGATATATCCTGTTATGCCTGCGAGGTAAATTTTGATTATGGAGGATAAGGTAGCTTCAATAGTGGCCTGATCATCCACTGATCGTAAGGTGATATAAGGCTGGTACTGTATTAGTAATGTTTTCTGTTCGATTTATATGACTCTTTTACTGTTTGTGCATATTCCATTTTAAAATGCTTGCATACACAAGGCTGGCATGGTAATTTGTTATGTTTGAATTGTATTTGTGAGATTCCATTACGTTCTAACGTCATGTGATGAGTTGGTTTTATACCAACTATTTTATGCTAAATCTCTTAGCTTTTGTCTTGTGAATGATGCAAATGTGTGGTGATTTATGTGGTTTTATGCATATGTGTGGTTTGCTAGTTGATAATGTTGAAATGTTGCAAAGAGGGTAAAATGATAGTAAATGAAGTGAAATGTGTTAAGAAAGGATATGAAGGAATTCAAATTGATCTTTTGGCTAAATTAGAGTTTTGGCAGTTTTCATGTTCAACTTATTTCATGAATAACTCTTTCAATTCTAATCCGAATGGTGAGATTTTGGTTGAGAGCTTCTATGTTGTGCTTGGATTAGGGTTTGTAGGGTTTACCTTTCTGCCATATCTTGGTAAAATGTGCATATCTTGAGCTTGAGGTATCCAATGGTGATGATTCTTGAACCATAGGAAAGCCAAGAGGAAGAGCTGAAACTTTTATGTTTTCCACAAAGTCCAATTCAGGGGCTAAGACATACATATGTTGCAAAGAAGAA
This sequence comes from Ophiorrhiza pumila, assembly GCA_016586305.1. Lineage (NCBI taxonomy): Eukaryota > Viridiplantae > Streptophyta > Magnoliopsida > Gentianales > Rubiaceae > Ophiorrhiza > Ophiorrhiza pumila. Next base: position 23,812,207 of record BLIW01000004.1, on the reverse strand, counting down.
GTTTGTAGTGTTGAAGTGGTCACTTCGCATAACACTTACGCACATCACTCGCACACTCTCGCACAACCATCGCACACACCGCACAACACTCACGCACATCTCTCGCACACATGCACGAGCCCTGCTGCACACCAGCGCACAATCGCCGCAGCATCGTCGCACATCCGCACGAGATCGCCATGGCATTGTCGCACAAGCACACACAAATCACTACTCTCTCGCACACTATCACTACAGTCTCGCACACAAATCACTACTCTCTCGCACACATATCACTCACATCGCCGCATGTAGTGCGGCGATATCACTCACATCGCCGCATGTAGTGCGGCGATCTCGCACAAACACACGCACATTGTTTGGTATCGTAGTGCACTTGCATAACAATCATGCACAAACACTCTTCACTCACTTCATAGTTTCACACACACATTAACAACAATTCTTCTTCATGCTTGAACACATACCATTTACATCTTCATTATTGGCACAAATCACAAACACTTGTTCATAACACTTGCTCTTCATTTCAGTAATTTTGAGCACACGATTGTCTGACTAAAAGTTTTACCATTTCATGTTTCCCATTTCCATTCAGGAACTTCACCTTTGAAATATCAATTCCTCTCAACATCCACTAGATTGCTTCACACTTTCACACACTCACAGCTCACACACGAATTAACACGGCGATGCATCGCCATGGTATTGAATGCACGGCGACACATCGCAGCTATGTGTCGCCATAGAAAAGTCTTCACGGCAATGCATCGCTGCGATGCATCGCCATGAAATTGCTTTGGCTGCTAGGAATTTTTTTCTAAGTGTTGTGTTTGTTTCTCAGGTACAGGGAATGCGTGTTTCAAGAAGGCATGAAGGCCCACAGAAGCTAAGTGAAAAATAGAGTGTTGAAGCGTTGGACCTAAAGGCGTGCTTCGCCTCACCTATGAAGGCGTGGTATACGATGGATGAGAAGGGACTTAGGCTGAAGTTGGAGGCGTGAAGTCTGATGGCTCGAAGGAACTGGGATGATGATGAAGGCGTGGGCATGTTGGCTTGAAGGCGCTGGGAAGCAGCTGAAGGCGCTGGGATCTTGGCTCAAAGGCGCTGGCGCGAGTTGGAAGTTTTTCCACTTTGGATTGTTTTCATTTAGACTACTCTAAGCATTCCTAGTGGTATTTTTGTAATTCCTTAGCTAGTTTACGTTTGCGTACCGTTTACATTTTGTAACCTCTAAAACAGAGGGGGATCCATTAATCAACATTGACACATTCCATATTGTAACCGAATTTTGATTGAGAGATGAGGAGTTCTTCACCGAGATCTACTTTCTCTCTCTAGTTTCTCTCACTAAAAATTCATCTTTACTTACAATCTTTAATTGTTTGGGAAGCTTGGATCTTATATAATACTCTCAATCGAAGGAACGTAATACAAATCTCAGGATTCTAAAAGGTAAAACTTTCCAATTTGATGGATGTGATTCGTATAATGATGGAATTTGTTGAGATTGAGATGATTATGGCAAAGTCTGGCTAGTGTATGATAATCTAGGTTTCTGATGGGTGAATGCTAAATTTATATGACAACGTGCGGTGCAATTGACATGTTAAAGGAAGTAATCCAACATCCTCTTATTTGATTCTATAAACTTGTTTAATCTCATGAATTTGGACTGGATTGGCTGAAATGAGATTCAATTGCGGTCATCATGCTGAGTTGAATTTCATGTCACTAGTTTAGGTTAAGAATTGCATGAAAAAGAACTGGATGTTGCTTGAGTTCTCTAACCTGCATGCAAATGATCACAATTGATAGCTAGGCCTCGCCATAGGAAGCTTAGGTTGTGAATTCCTTAGATCAAGGTTGTGTGGAGAGATTCTCCTACTTGAATGATGAACTTACAAGCTAGAATCAGGCCTCACCATGGGAGATTCTAGGAATCAATCGCTTGAGTAATTTGAGTAGGGAATTGAGAAGACTATTGGTTCTATTCACCATCCTCAGGCCTCGCCATGGGACAGGATGGTGATGGGAGGCTAGGGTTATAGTGTGGTGGCCATGCCAACTGTAATTAGGTCTCCTGGTTGTTCTTCTCCTCTTATTGCTTGAATTGCATGTTAATGGCATTGTACTAGTCATATAAATGTAAGAGTGCATTCACACGGAAGAGACCTAGGTTATCCTTTTTGAACATTTGTGATCCCTTGAGAAGTTTCTTTGTTACTGGTGTTTTGATAATTTATTTTTTTCATTTGTGTAAGATTTCAATAGATTAACTCCCTGTTCTTGCTACTTTTCTTGTTATTCAAAACGTGAGACTACCACTGTGACTTTGCTAGAGCTAAATCAAATTCTTGAATCTTCCTTTTTCCCTGTGGAACAAACCTAGCTCACTGCTATTATAGTTAGTGGAATAGGATAAATTGACGAGTACGCGACAAACTCGATCATCATGTAATCCTATCGCCTCCCCACTGAGCATTTTAGCTCACCCCATTTTCGAAAACCCTTTTGTTTCAGGGGACTCAGAAGGACTTGGTCAGGAAGGGCTACTTTAGCGGGCCTAGAAGGGAGTAGAGTCACGAAGCCTGTTAGACAGAATTTTGAAGTTAGGGTATATTGCGAAATCAATGAGTGCATGCTTATGAAGTTACTTATGTAATTTTGAAACGGATTGTAAATAGGATTTCTATGATATTGTGTTATGGTTTATCGTTGTTGTAAGCATATATGTTATTTTGATGTTGTGTAGTCTGGTGTATATTAGTGTTTAATCTAAGAACAAGGTTGTGTGTGATAACTGAAGTTTTAGTATTTTCAAGAGAAGGGATTATTTTGTGCCTAGAAGTGAATTATGTTTGACGTAAGGTACAGGTTTGACGAGCCAACTCGCTCCAGCCGAGGGGGTGAGTCTGGGTCGTCACAAAATCCAACTTAACCATAGATCAATAGATAATTTAACATATAATAAATTCATTTGACATTTTTAATCATAGTAGTGGATGGGAAAGAGTGCATAGAAAATATAACTTCAAAAGGCAAGGAGAAGATTACCACTAATAAGTAATATAACATAAACTAATCAGCAGCTCTTCTTATGTTTTTTATTCCTATTTCTTTCTACCTTATCATGTACATTAGGCCAAAGTAACATTTCAACATAAATACCCAACCCTCAGTCAGCATCCAATTCCCTAATCTTACAGCGTGTTGCTGAGTTGCATTGTAGATTGTAAAGAGCCGTTAACTGCATCCTAAACATATATAACATTCCACCACCCATTATTAGATAAAAATACAAGATATAAGAACACAATTGATGCTGGGTGAGACCAACCATTTTAGTTCAAGATTCTCTCACCCCATACTCCTTCATAATCCAAATATCTATAAGCCCAGCATCAAATTTAAAGCATATAGAAAGACATCCTCCTAAAGATTGTATAGCCCAAAAAGACGTAAACTTTTCGTGTTTGGGTATTTCAATTTCTCCAAATGTTTCACTTTGTCAAATCAAAGTTTATAATTTTCTTCCCACATTTCTAGTGTACTTTTCCCCTCACAAAACTGATAAAACCAAAGAAAAATATGGTTTTGTTTATTACTGAAAACTTGAAAAATAAAGGTACATAATAAGGGTATTTATAGAGACAACTAAACAACCCTATAAATAGTTAGAAAAAGAAACTACTAAAAAATAAGACAAGTTAACATCCGTTCTCAAACTCACGATGCTGCAGCTAGAAGCATAGAGAGTTTGCCAAATAGAAAATGAAAATAGGAAGTAGAGTACACCTTGATAAACATGTTGGCAATTTGCACAAAAGAAGGAACGAAAGGTAATGTGATAGTACCAAGTTGAAAATGATGTCAGATTACGTGACAATCAATCTCAATATGTTTGGTCTGCTCATGAAACACCGAATTACGCCCAATCTGGATAGCACTCTTATTATCACAATGTAAAAGAGTAGGGTGCTGAAGAAAAACACCCATATTTGTAAGCAACCAACGTAGCCAGACTATCTCACAAGTAGTAGAAGCCATGACATGATACTCAGCTTCTGCAGAGAATCGAGAAACAATATCTTATTTTTTACTCTTCTAAGAAATAAGAGAATCATCGAGAAAAAAACAAAAGCCAGTAGTGGATTTGTGATCCACAGAATCACCAGCCCAATTAGCAATAGAGTACGCACGCAATTCTAAAGATGAAGCGGAAAAAAATAAAAGACTCTGAAATTGAGTGCCCCGAAGATATCTTAAAATACGAAGAACGGCAGACCAATGAGCTGTGGTATGTGCTGTAACAAATTGACAAACTACATGAACAACATGTGCTATATCGGGATGAATAATAGTGAAATAAACCAAACTACCAACAATGGTCTGAAATTCAGCAAAGAAGAACCATCAGACGGAGAGTATAGAGCATTATTCTTAAGAGGGGTATCAACAACCTTATTATCAGTAAGACATGCACGCTAAAATATATTAGCTATATATTTGGACTGAGACAAGAGATAACCTTGTAGAGACGAAGTAACCTCAATACCTAGAAAGTAACGTAGTGGACCCAAATCTTTCACGGCAAAGCAACGAGATAACTCCAACTTCAAAGTTGCTATTCCATCAAAATCATCACCAGTGATAATTATATCATCAACATACAAAGAGAGTAGAAGATAACATGCACCAGTATACTTGACAAACAATGTTGAATCATGATGACTAGAATAAAACCCATGTGAAGTAAGCATAGTAGAAAACTTTTCAAACCAAGCTCGGAGTGCTTGTTTGAGACCATAGAGAGCTTTTTGAAGTTTGCAAACTTCACATGGTTTGTGAGAAAGACCAGGAGAAGGATCCAGATAAACTTCTCATAAAGATCACCATTCAAGAAGGAATTCTTTACATCCATTTGAGATATGTTCCATCGACGAATGGAAGCAACTGCAATAAGTGTACGAACATTAGTCATTTTAGCAACAAGAGTGAATGTTTCCTTATAATCCATGTCATACTCCTGAGAGTAACCTTTAGCAATAAGGCGAGTTTTGTATCTCTCAATAGATCCATCAGATTTAATTTTGATTTTGTATACCTAACAAGAACCAATGGTACATTTTCCTGGAGGCAAAGGGACCAAGTCTCAAGTTTGAGTTTGATGTAAAGAAGTAAGTTCTTCTGCTATAGCATCTTGCTAAATTGGGTTATAGACTGCCTCTCTATAGGAGTAGGGCTCAAAAAGACGATGAATAGATCTTAAAAATGACGCAAAACGATTAGAATAACAAGAGTAAGAAAAATCGAGGTGCTTAATAGACTTACGAACACGTATAGATTGTCAAACGGGAGGAGAAACTGCAGGCTCAAGAGATGATTGGGCAGGTGTAGGGGAGGGGGGAACATGTGCATCAGGGACTAATGTACCAGACGGTGTTGCTTCAGTATCAGTAATGAAGGGATCAATGTGAACAAGATCTGACTTTGCAATAGTATAAAAACTAGCAGGAATAGAAAAGATTGGAATATGCTTAAGAAAAACAACATGACGAGACACATACAATTTTTTACAAACTGGATCAAAACAACGATATTTCTTTTGATCGACACCATAACCCAAAAAAATACATAAAGCATATCGTGCTGACAATTTACCACGCTCTGTATGAGGTCGAAGTACAAAACAAGTAGAACTAAAAACATATAAGAAAGAATAATTGGGAGTATATCCATATAACTTTTGAAAATATAACAAACCAGAATTGTGTGAAGTGGGAATCCTATTAATTACATGTGCTACAGTAAGAATTGCTTCTCACCAAAATGCACTACGAACATCGGCAAACAATAAAAGCAAGCGCGTTGTTTCAACAATATGCCTATATTTTTGTTCTGAAACACCATTTTTTTCATGGGTATCTGTACAAGAAGTTTGATGAAGGGTACCATCAGAAGTAAGCAAATTAGAAAAGGTGTGAGAGGTGTATTCTCCTCCCAAATCACAATAAAAACACTTAATGATAGCTGAATGTTGAGTTTTTATAAGAGATATGAAATTGTTGAAAATGGTGAACTAATCATAACAATGTTTCATAAGAAAAATCTAACAATAATAAGTGCAACATCAATAAATAAAACATAATATTACGGCCACCCTTTTATGGGTACGGGAGAAGGTCCCCACACATCAAAATGAACAAGATCAAAATGGAGCAAGTGAAAAGAAAATACTTTTATAAAAAGGTAAAGCAAAAAACTTTGCTAGTTTACAACCACTGCAATCAGAAATTTCATGATTTTGCAAATTTTCTAAAGCTCCACTAGAGGCTAAAAACTGTAAACGAGAAGATGATACATGACCTAAACGAGAATGTCATAAATAAAAACTAGAAGACGAACGACTCAAACAAAGCGACGAAAAATTGACACTAGAAGCTGTAATATTTGGTACTTTCAAATGATCAAAAATATAAAGTCCCCATTGCCTAGGTCTATTCCAATCAACTTCTGAGATCGTGGGTCCTGCACAACACAATGAGAAATAGAGAAACACACTAAATACCTTAATTGACATAATTGACTAACAGAAACTAACTTTAAAACAATATTAGAAATATAATAAAAATCGGGGAGAGACATAGAAGATGTAACAATTGAGCCAACACCTACTAATGACATAAGAGTACCATTAGTAGTTACAATGGACAAAGAGAAATTAGGACAAATGGAAACAAAAGATGACACATTAGGAGACATATGATGAGATACGCCAGAATCTAAAACCCATAAAGAGGAAGATATACCTGATGTACTGGACGAAGACAAACCTATATTAGATGAGGTAGACACGGCATGTGACTGTGACGCAATGAACTTTTGGAACTATTCAAACATACTTGGATCTAACGATGGTGTAGGCTACGGTGGTCGGAATATCCACTAAGGTGGTGGCTAATGTGGTCTAAAGGACAGAATATAAGGTGGTGGTTGAAATCGTGGTTGTTGTGGTGGGCATTACTATTTTGATGGGCATTATTGTTGTGGTGGTGTGCTTTTATTTTTCAATAGACACTGAGCCTTCCAATGACCTTTCTGCTTACAGAAAGCACATTCATCAATAGAAACCTACGAATGTGGCCTATTCTATTGTCTTTGAGGTGTTGCCAAAACACAAGGAGTAGATGTTGGAATGATTTCCTTATCTACTTGAGACTTGAGATGTATATCCTAAACTAAAAGCTCATGGACCATGGAATCAATAGAAGAAAGTGGACTACAATGTAGAAATGTTCCATACAGTTCCTCAAATTCACGACGGAGGGCCATAAAAATTGAACCAATCACTGCTCTTCCCTATGAGTAATGTAGGAAAGAAATTTTTACAGCTCTTTGGATTCTGTAAGTGTTAACTAATCCTATAAATTTGACATGGCAAAATAAAACTCTTGAACACTCAAAGAATTCTGTTGTAGAGCCCGAATGTCTGTCTCCAACTGATACTATCTTGCAAAATTAGATTTCATGTAGAGTTTTACCAAATGATCCCAAACCTCTTTAGCAGTTTCATATTTGGCCAACTGAGACCCTATAGGAGTGTGTAATAGAATTGTTGATCCAAGTGAAAAACTTGAAATTATCACTTTCACAAACATCCAACAAATCGGCATAATCGGTAGATGTCTCATCGATGTGTTTACTCCATACTCCTGTAACATAACCCCACATAGATTTCCCTCGCAAAAAAAATTCCTAACATATCTCCAATACGAATAATTTTTTCCATCTAGTTGTATACTGATCGACAGAAAGAAATCATCCTTACGACTAGTCATAGTTAAAACCAGAAACAAAATCGAAATATGCCAACAAACAATTACCAATGATAAACAAAATCAAATCAGAGTACAATTAAAAACATGCAAAAGTTAATGAAGAATACCAAAATTGATCATATGAAGAATCCAGAATGCAATCGCAATCGATCCGTAAAACTGGTGGCTATGAATAAAATCTCTTCTACCATATAAAATGGAGGCTCTAATACCATGATAAAACCAAAGAAAAATAGGGTTTTATTTATTACTAAAAATTGGAAAAATAAAGGTACATAATAAGGGTATTTATAGAGACAACTAAACAACCCTATCAATAACTATAAAAGAAAACTACTAAAAAATAAGACAAGTTAACAAAAACAACTATTGTTAACACATCCAAGAGGCTTGACAAGATCACAACCCTTATAATTATCAATCCTTCTCAAAGCATTAGTCTTCACACTTCAAACCTTGGTCAGGCTCTCACAATGATCGTAAAGCCTAAGCCCTTAACAATTGTGGTAACTGCAACCACTTTGTAACCATCGTTAGACTCATTAAATCAAAACTCAAATGCCAAAGTAAAAAGTTTATCTGGTTGAAAACTCAAATTAAGCAACTTTGTGGATTTTTTAATAGTTGGGTTCTACAAATAAATCTCTCCCCCAAGATGACTATGAATGCAAACCAGCCCATTACAATATCCCATAGTCATAGCCAATCTATTTTTTTCATTGGATAAATATCAACGTCAGTTGTGTTAGCCATAGATGCATCATATAATACAGAGTTAAGATAACACTGTTTAAAATCATTCTGAATTTTGGTAATAAGACTATGGTGTGTGTATTCCTTGTTGGTGGAAGATTTAATGAGATGGGTTTTGATAAATTTTGGGCAAGATATTAAGAAAAGCCATGATTTTGAAATGTGAATGCACTAAGGATTTTGCTGGGAGCAATATGAGTATTTTAATAATCAGATCATTTGGAACATTGGCGGAACAAGGGGCGAGTCAGTGCGGGTGCGCTCCCCCCCCCCTTCCCTTGTTCTTGGACGAGATGGGAATAGTACTCCTCCTCCTTCACTTTAGCACCTCCTCTTTTCAACTCCGTTAGGGCGATATGGCACTATCCAAGCAAGGAAGACGAAGGGATTCATTGCCTTATTTTATATTTTTTTTGTTTTACTCGATAGTAAAATAACGTTGTTTCACTCTGCGTAAAAAAAAACTCTTAAGTAAAACTAAGTCGTTTAGTTAAGTGTAAAAAAAATTCTAAACATGAAATTTCAGAGTTTAGGAATTAGTGTGGGGATGAGATTTTAGTAATTAGATCTAATTACTAAAATCTCATCCCCACGCTAATTCCTAAACTCTAATTATGATTTAGAAATTAGAGTGGGGGAGAGAAATTCACCTTTAGAGCTTAGGAATTAGCGTGGGGATGAGATTTTAGTAATTAGATCTAATTACTAAAATCTCATCCCCACGCTAATTCCTAAGCTCTAAAGGTGAATTTCTCTCCCCCACTCTAATTTCTAAATTATAAATGTGAATTTCTCTCTTACTCCCACCGTAATGCCTGTGATCTACTATTCCCTCGGACCTCACCTCCGTCAAATCCTTCTTCCACTCCTATTTAGATGAATTATTCTAGTATGCCAGAGGCTATTTCGCCGTTGCTAATGTTGTCTTTTATCGTGAGTTTTATTTTTGTTTTTTTCTAATATTAATAATGTTTAAATTTTTTGTGTATTTTTAAAATTATCAAATTGATGTATTTTTCGTGATTCTCTAATATTATGATTTTGATGCTTTAGTAATTACATATATTTGTTTTATGAAAAAAAAATTGTGCAATTGAGCCCCACTCAAAAAATTGTTTTCGTTCGGCCACTAATTTGGAATGTATGGAAGTGGGTATGAATAGTGTTGCTTTTTGCAGGTTTTGTTTTTTCCATTTACGTGTTGTGAGATCAATGGTTCATATTTATCGAATTGCGATAGGAATCGTGTTTCAAAAATCTAATTTTATAATATGCATATCGTACTGTGTATCGTACGATACGTTTACTAATCTTATATTTCAATAAAATAAATATATTATATAATAGTTGAAGCACATGTACAAAATAGGCATACAATTGTGACTATATATTAAAAAAAATAAATATATTATTGATTAAAACACCAAGACAAAATAGGCATACAAACTACAATTAACTCAAAATCGGGTATCAATAAATGCATGGTTGAAAGGTTGCATAGTTGAATTTTGAAATGGATGAAAAAGTTATTAAATGGGGATAATCATAGCCCAATAAATCTTTTGTTACATTACCTGTTTTTATCTATAAATACAGTCTACACTTATTTTAAGATAGTGATTGAATTCGTTAATTACTACCTACACACGCATATAATTATAATTACATTACTTGATACGCGAAAATTGATACTTGTATAAATATACTTGTATTATATTTATACTTTTGAACTAAAAAATAATACGCGAAAATTATAATTACATGCGTGTGTAGGTAATATATATGAATCCGTTTTACAAAAATCTATCTCTTCGTCAACTGAACCGATATTTGTTAACCAAGTTAATATTTAAGGTTGGGCAAAAAAAAATTGTGCAAACCACTCTACCCACTTTTGTCATTTAATCTCAACGGGCTTAATTCAAAATACAGTTACTAATTGACCGTTTTTCAGCTGTCTAAACTTCAATTTTATCCACAACCATCGCAACCCCATTTCTCCTCCTCCCCAACTCAAGCCTTAAACGTCTAAAATAGCTACTCTCACTCAGCTCACCTCAACTCAACTCAACTCAACTCAACTCAACTCAGTTCGACTGGCTCTTTCTTTCTTTTCTCCAATTCCCACACATCTTCTGTTCTTCTTCCTCTTCACTCCGAATTTGCATGCTCCATGTTCAAATGACCATAATGTCCCTATCCTTATCCCCAATTCCCAGTCCTACCCCTATTCTTCCCTTTCCCGCCAAACTCCCAAGCTTCCATTTCGCCACCTTCCACCGCCGCCTCCTCCTCCCTTCCACCATTGTCTCCGTCCGTGCGAAGTCCAAAGAACTCATCCTCGGAAACCCTTCAATCACGGTGGAAAAAGGCAAGTACAGCTACGACGTGGAGACCCTTATCAACAAGCTCTCTAGTCTTCCTCCACGTGGCAGTATTGCTCGATGCCTCGACGCTTTCAAAAACAAGCTATCCCTCTCAGATTTTTCTCAAGTGTTTAAAGAATTTGCCGCCCGTGGAGACTGGCAACGGTCCCTCCGGCTGTTTAAGTATATGCAGAGGCAGCTATGGTGTAAGCCTAATGAACATATTTGTACTTTAATGATTGGAATTCTTGGCAGGGAAGGTCTTTTAGAAAAAGCCCATGAGGTGTTCGACGAAATGCCGCAACATAATGTAGTTAGAACTGTTTTATCATACACTTCTATTATTAACGCCTTCGGCCGAAATGGTCAATACGAAACATCTTTGACGTTGCTTGAGGAAATGAAGAAAGACAGAATTATGCCGAGTATTTTAACTTATAATACCATTATTAATGCTTGTGCTCGAGGCGGGTATGAGTGGGAAGGGCTTCTTAGTATATTTGCGGAAATGAGGCACGAAGGAATTCAACCAGATTTGGTGACATATAATACTTTGTTAAGCGCTTGTGCAAGTAGGAAGTTGGGGGATGAGGCCGAAATGGTGTTTAGGACGATGAATGATGGTGGGGTTTTACCCGATATAACTACTTATAGTTATTTAGTTGAGACATTTGGGAAATTGGGGAGGTTAGAGAAGGTAACAGCGTTATTGAGGGAAATGGAGGAAGAGGGGAATTTACCAGAAATAACCAGCTATAATGTGTTGTTAGAGGCATATGCGGATTTAGGGTCGATAAAAGAGGCTGTGGGGGTGTTTAGGCAAATGCAGGCAGCTGGTTGCGTGCCTAATGCCTCTACGTATAGTATTTTGCTTAACCTGTATGGGAGTCAAGGGAGATATGATGAGGTAAGGGATCTGTTTCTTGAGATGAAGGTGAGTAATACCGATCCGGATGCAGCAACATATAACATACTTATCCAGGTGTTTGGGGAAGGAGGGTATTTTAAGGAGGTGGTAACTTTGTTTCATGATATGGTAGACGAGAATGTGGAGCCAAATATGGAGACTTACGAGGGGTTGTTGTATGCTTGTGGGAAGGGAGGGCTTCATGAGGATGCAAGGAGAATTCTGCTTCACATGAATGCTAAAGGACTGGTACCAAGTTCCAAGGCTTTCACTGCAGTGATTGAAGCTTATGGTCAGGCGGGGTTGTATGAGGAGGCTCTTGTTGCCTTCAATACAATGAATGAGGTTGGGAGCAAGCCAACTGTTGAGACATATAATTCTTTGCTTCATGCATTTGCCAGAGGAGGACTGTACAAGGAGTCTGAAGCAATAATTACTGGGATGGCAGAGCTGGGGGTTACACGGAACTGTGATTCATTTAACAGTGTCATTGAAGGCTATAGACAGGGTGGCCAATTTGAAGACGCTATGAAGGCTTATGTTGAAATGGAAAAGGCAAGATGTGATCCTGATGAGTTTACCCTTGAGGCAGTTTTGAGTGTTTACTGCTTTGCAGGTCTTGCAGATGAGTGTGCGCAGCAGTTTCAAGAAATTAAGGAGTTAGGCATACTTCCGAGTATCATGTGCTACTGCATGATGTTGGCAGTTCATGCAAAAAGTGACAGGTCAGATTTCAGCTGGTTATCTTGTGAGTTTTTAGTCACTTTGGGGCTTCTCTGTACTGCATTATTGCCGGTATTGTTGCCTTAATTGTCAGCAGATGTTTGCAAGTGATACAGAAAAGAGATGTGCCACCTTCAGCATGTTGGATTTGACATTATTTTTACGCTCTCTCTTTCTTACAACTAATATCTGCTCTCTGATGTGTTTCACCCAGTATCTTTCAGAAATAAAGGTTTTGCAGAGAAAAACTAATCAGGTTACTGCTTGAAAAGTTGAAAAACTAGTCTGATTGATCGTCCATGAAAGATAAAATTACAAGCTGTGACTGTATAAATTCTGTGGAGAATCTGGAGATTGCTGCTACATTTCATATCAGCGTTCTTCCTCTTCGAACTTAAATGCTTTATGGCGTACACTCAGCATTTAGATTGGTTTACTGACTAAACATGTGTACAAAAAGCATTTTTACTTATTTGACATGGAGACATTCATTTCATTTCTAATGACATGATTTACCGTAAATTGTATCGTGCTTGGAATAGAAGTAACAGTGCTCTACCCTAAAAATATTCTAGCAATCAAAAGTGTTCATGACTATAGTATGCATTTGCACTTGACGAATAGCCTATCTTGCTTTATCATTATCCATCTTTGTCAAAAATAAAAGTAAATTATCTGTCTAAACTAGTAGTCGTTAAATAAAAGTATGACTTTGGCTGTACAACAGATTGAAATTGTACATATGCTAAGTTTTGTATCACTGTCTAATATATTTGAAGACTAAATAGTATGTAATTCTGAAATTTTAGCCGAACCCACATAGTGGGATAAAAGCTTAGTTGTTGTTGTTATCTAATATATTTGAAGAATTAAAAGGTGCATGAAGGTTGACGTGTTTAATTTGATTTTGACCCTTTTATTTCCCAGTCTATTAGGAGATGTGGTCAACATTTGATTATTATATCCTTCGGTGTTGTTCATCTGTTTATTGTAATCTGGTTTATGCCTTGATTGTATGCTACAAGTTTTACACCTTGTACTTGTTTGAATGTGCGATTCCTTTCACGCTTTGATGGCTCTATCAAAAGTCTGGTACTTTGGAGTCAGCAATGAGGTAATATGTGCCTCTGGAGTATGTAATTTGCGTTGAATTTGAGGCATTCTTTCAGGCTTCATGCGTTTTTATGTTTAGTTTTGGCTGATTACTGATCTCATAGAATAGAAATAAGTTATGAAACTGTGTTCAATGAATTTGTTTGTATTTCCTCTGTCCTGCTTATCTTGTCTTGCATTTTCTTCTCCTCAGATGGGATAAAGCCTATGAATTGCTGGATGAGATGTTGTCGACTAAAGTATCCAATATCCATCAAGTCATTGGGCGGATGATCAAGGGTGACTTTGATGATGAAAATAACTGGCAGATGGTAGAGTATGTTTTCGACAAACTTAACTCTGAAGGTTGTGGTCTGGGAATGAGATTCTACAATACTCTTCTTGAAGCGCTTTGGTGGCTTGGCCAGAAGGAAAGGGCTGCAAGAGTGCTGGATGAAGCAACAAAGAGGGGACTTTTTCCTGAGTTATTTCGTGTAAACAAACTAGTTTGGTCTGTAGACGTGCACAGGTAGCAAGCTCTTTCCATTCTTTAAATTTTGTTTTCCTTTCAAAGAAACTTTTATATGATAAATGCAAAAGATCTCCATACTGTTGTTACTCATCCAATGCTTATCTTGCATGAACTTTGACCGTTTAGGATGTGGCCTGGTGGTGCATGTACAGCAATATCAGTATGGCTGAAGAATATACAAGAGCGATTGTATAACGGCGAGGATCTTCCTCATCTTGCTTCGGTTGTTGTGGTGTAGGTGCTTTGTCCTTCTGCCATTGGAATGGACTTGTGCAATTGAGTTTTGCATTTATTCTAATCCAACAACTGATACCCGTAACAATGGTAATAAAAGGAACTGCATGGAAATCGGGTAAACAAAGTAAACTGTGGCATAGTGAAAGAAAAGGAAACTAAGGATTGTTTATGTTAAATAAAGCAATTGGTTGTCCTTTTCTATTCGTGCTCTCATTTTGGGTGATAAAAGCTTGTTTCTTTTGTGTTTTGCAGAAGGGGACATATGGAGAAGAGCTCCGTAACACGAGATTTCCCTGTTTCAAAGGCTGTGTATTCTTTGCTTAAGGATACTATTTCATCATCCTTTGGTTTCCCTGGATGGAACAAAGGACGAATAGTTTGCCAAAAATCTCATCTCAAGCGCATTCTATCTAATACTGAAGAACCTAAAAGTGATAATATGATTTATTTAAGCAACTCACCTTTTCCTAATATGGAAACAAGAACATTTAGGAATGATGTCAAGAGACGGAAACAAGATGGTGCTGATACTGAGGCACGCATTAGAAAGAGGATGGAACTCAGCACTAGCAGTGTTTAAATAGATAAATGCTATATCCTGCTTAGATTTTGGTTCACTATTTGTCAGGGAAGGAACTGAAAGAATTACAGTTAAGCCAAGGTGTGTGCACTAAAATGACTTTTGAGCCAAGATCTGCACTAAAATGTGTGATATGGTTGGAGATCGACCTTGCCTCTCAGCTACGTGAACGTTCAATAGATGAAACAGTGAACTGATTTTTTATTCTTGTGGAACTCAACTAGTTGAACGTTCAATGGATAATGTTACAGCCAATTTTTGTGCTTGGCTTTAGCAGCAGGAAACCAGACAGGTATACACAGCATTCTGTTTGTCCTTGTTCAGATTGACTTGCATCTTTTGCTTTGTTTTCCACTCATCTTACTCTTTGGGCTTAAAGATCTGAAAGTTCTGATTCCTGGAAAGAATCGCTCTTACACCTTGCAAATCTTGTAAAACCTGTAGGTACTTTATGTCATCCATTGCTTTTTTTCCCAATGAATTTTTGTACTTTTGTTACTTCATGGGTGGCTTTTAGATTGGTATCATCACCCATTAGCTGAAAGATATATGGGAATTTAACATATCTATTCCCAATTTTCTTGTTATGAATAGTTTACCCATAGAATATGCAATACTTAGTGTTAAAGCTTTCCTTATTATAAATTTGCCAACCTTAGTATGGTTGAGCAGCTATTTGTGTTATTGTTCCGACTTCTGAGTCTGAGCTTTGGTTAATCTTTTCACATTGGAGTATATATCATGACTGAACGCTTAAACAGAACCACAGGTGCTCAAGCTATGGAATCTCCCTTTCCGTAATTTGTCTAATTGCTACTTTTTTCTAATATGGAATCTCCCTTTCCGTAATTTGTCTAATTGCTACTTTTTTCTAATTTTCTTCTATCTACCGCTCTGCAGCTTGAATATTTTGTATGTTGTGCCTGAACTTTCGTTCTTTATGTATATCTATAAGCATAGAAAGCATCTCATTTCTTTTGATTTTTAGAAGTTCACATTGAGTATATGCATTTTCTCTAAGTTTAGAAGTACCTCAACTTTAGTGGCTTGCCAAATTAATTGAGTATGTTGCAAAATCCTTTTCAAGTTCAAGACTTCATTATTCAATTATAGGTTGCCTCAAGTTTAATGGGGTGTCAAAATTCCTTTATTTTGTAGATGTGTTGGCACTATATGCAACCTACGAATGGACGAATGGGGGCTGAATTAGATTGTCCAATTACAAATTTAGTCAATTACAAATTTTGTTATACTAAAACAAATATTTCTTACAGGAATTTAAACAAATACTTGATGTGTGTGTGAATGTTATGAAATCAATCAAACAATTTTGATCCAAAAACAATTCAACTCAAATTGCACCAAGTTATGATCACAATATCAATATGAAATTAATAAAGTATATAAATCAAAACATATAAGGAAAGCAAGAAAATGAACAAGATATTTATAGTGGTTCAAATTTCCCCTCTTGAAACACTCTACATCCGCATCTGACCTGTCAAGTTTAAGATTTCACTAGCCCACTAAAGACGATTTCTTCACTAAAGATGATATCCAAACTTTTTACAAATCTTACAAAGAATGTAAAACTAACTCAATAGCTATTCAAAACTATGAGTTGAGTTTTTACTCTCCCTCTAACAAAAACTTTTCAACATTACCAATTTAAAAATTACAAATGATGAAATGCCCATAAGGTGAATACAATCTCTTGAACCTCTCACAACAATTTCTCTCAAAAAATGCTTTTACAAGAAGGAAATATTAACTCATAAGGAATGAAGAATAAAGTCAAACTTCAATCTTTTTATCCTTTTGAATGATGATAAAATCTCTTCTCTTTGAAAAAGTATTGTGTGGTTAATGCACACTAACTAATGAGCTGAGTTAGTGAACAACTACCAATATTTTCTCTTCATGTGTACACTATGACCCACTATTATGTAGGTCCGTGCATTGGGTAAAAAGCCAACCCCACGTAATAATGGACCATAGTGTATATGTGGGGAGAAAGTATTGGTGGTTGCTCACCAATTCAGCTGATTGTTTGGATAGTGTTTTTTTCACAAATTTTAAACTCTAGGATCATAATATTTGTTATAGAAGTCCTTTGTATTTATAGAAATCATCTATGAAGCAAAAATGACAAAATCTTCATTTTTCGAAAAAATAGTCGTTACTCATAAAATTGGACAATTCGAACAGCTAAAACTCCAAAGATAGTTCGAATCTATATTTTAGACAGCTAAAACTCCAGAAGGTCATGCGAACTTATTTTTCAAAAAAATTCTAAATGTTTACAATTCGACACTTCAGAAAGTCATAAGTTACTAAAGAGGGTTGGAATTTACTTTAGGACAGGCAAAAGTTACTGTAAAGCGTCCGAATTTACTTTTCAGAAAACTCAAAAAACTTTGCCAAACTAATTTCAAACGGATGAAAATTTTAGGGTCGTCCGAACCTATTTTTTTTTGTCAATTTTTTAGTTTTTCTTTTTCAAAACATTTTTGTGTAAGTATAGAAACTTTGTAAAATAATTTCCTCAAAATGAAATCTATTTTAATTGAACTTTTAAATGATTCAATCATTTTATGAGTTAATGTACAACTAAAGCTTGGAGTTGGAGAATCTACCATATTTTATTTAGTTTCTATTTCTTCAACTTCTTCAGTCTTCAATTTGCATTTTACATGCCTAACACTTCAAGAAAGTTAGTTGAAATATTAGCCTACATAATTAATTATTAATCATCAAAACAGTAAGTAGATTTCAAACACTAGATCTTTTAGTATGCATAACACAAGTCAGAAGAGTTTTGAGTACTTAAAGAATGCAAGAGACACGAAGTATCAACATCCTCTCGTAGTTGTACGTTATGTAATAATTTATATTTGGAGAAAATGCATTTTTAATTCCTAAAATTTACTAATTGATAAAGTTAGTCTTTAATATTTTTTTGAGAATAAATTTAGTTCTCAATGTTTGTATTTGAAGAAAAAGTGACAATTAATTGATTTTTTCACAAATTAAAAATCTTTAAGACTCGGTTCTGTATACACTTTTTGAGGTGTTTCTTTTATAAATCAGTGTCCATTTTTCTACAAAAAAATTTAAAGCCAAAAATCATGTTAGAGTAATTATGTTTTGCTACAATGGTTTTTAATAATAAAAAAATCTTCTTAATAGAATTTTTCACTAAAATAAACTCATAAAATATTAATTCAAATTTAAATTTTAAAATTTTGTTGATGAGGTGTGAAATTTTAAATCTAATCTCAAACATTCATCCCACATTAGAACTTGAGCAACTAACCCAATCAGGTACGCTTTGTATAAATAAATTAATGTTATATCATAAAAGGGGTTGGAATCTTATTAATTGCAAGAATTGTCATTTGTGATATTAACTTTAGCATTAGAATGATTTTCTCAGGGCATTCTGGAAATTTTTTACTAACTCCTTATCTTAGGAAGGTTGGACCCTTTAAAGGTGAAACAAGTTGGATTGTGTCCTAACTTGAGCATCTTAGTGGTGGTTTCTCCTCCTAAGATGATCTTACAGCACATGACGACTTTTTCAGCAAAATTCTTTTGGAATGGTTTGGCCGATGGTAAGAAATACCATTGGATTCCCTGGGATAGATTATGCAAACCGATGGAGGAGGGTGGCATTAGATTAAGGGATATTAGGGAAGTGACTAATGCCTTTGCAGGGAAATTATGGTGGGCTTTTCGAAGTAAGAATTCTCCATGGGCAAAGTGTATACATTCTCTTTATTGCTGGGTTGAGCACCCTAATGTGGTTAGCCTTTTGAGAGTTTCTTCTCATATTTGGCATCACATGATTCAGGCCACAGGATTGTATGAATATTTTATTGGTTGGCATATTGGGGATGGGGCTGTTGATCTTTTTCATGATAATTGGAAGAAGGTTAGGGCATTATCTCACTACGCACAAGGTTGTCATTTGGTTCATTTGTGATCCTTGTATCATGATGGTATGTGGATCTCTACGATTTTCTAGAGATGCTTTCTTTGGATATTAGGGAATCCATTAGTCTACTGTAGTTGGAGGCTCATAGACCAACACTAATTTGGATGTATGTGGCGGATGGGTTGTTTTTTGTTGCCTCAACTTATGAGCTTATAAGGGCCATAAATGTGGCAGCACCATTTCATCGTAAAATTTGGCAACATGGCCTTCTAAGCAAAATTTATTTTTTGATGCTTCAGTTATTCTTAGGCAATGTGCCATTGTCTGCTTTTTTAATGCTTCGGGGCATCTATGGTCCTTATCCATGTGTGTGTTGCTATTTACCCTAAGAGGAAACTACTAATCATGTCTTCGGGAGTGGTAGTTTTGTAGTGAGTGTTTAGAATTCCTTTGGACGTATCACGGGTATTAACTTTACAGGTTTGGATTGGAGCATGAGTTGCTAGTCATTATGGTGTTTGAGGGGATTGGTCTATAACAGGATAGTATTTGGTCTGATTCCTTGCTTAGTAATATGGCATTTATGGGTTCGAAGGAATCCTGAGTATTTTTAAGGCTATGGTGCTACAAGAGATCAAGTGCATCAACGGATAGTGGAGGACTTGCAATTTATTTGGGCACAGAGATTCTCGAGTATTTTGTTGCCTTACCGTTGGGGATGGATCTTTGACCTTGTTACAGGGTTTTGTACACCTTTTATGGTAGTTAGGGTTTTATGGACAAGGCCAAGAATGAGGTAATATAAACTTGATTTGAATGGATATTTTAGGGGAAATTCAGGTCAGGGTATTGGAAGGGATGTTATTCAAGACAGGTCTGGTAGGTTCGTTATTGTCAGGGCAATAGGCTACCATTTTGTGACTAGCCTTCAAACAAAAATGTTGGCTTTGCTAGGGGGTTTGGAGTTTTGTCCGAAATTTTGCATTGATCATGTTCATATGGATTTGGTTCTTTGACCTTGGTTAAAATCCTCAATGGGGACATTCAACCCCCGTGGATGCTTCAATCTTTAGTGGCCAAGATCTTAGGTTTTTCTTATGTGGGGCTAATCTGCCAGATATTTCTAGAGGTGAATAAGAAAGCAGATGTACTTTTTGCTGATAGTTGTCTTCAGAGATATAATGTGGTATATAAGGTTTTTCCTTATTTACCGAGGTTTATCCGAGGCTGTTTGAACATGGATCGCATAAAGGTTCCAAATTTTTGCCTTCAAAGACGTTTATAATTGTTTTCACTCTATGTAGGGATTGTGTAAATGAGAAGTCCTATTAAAATTTCTCGCTCACTTATGTATTGATGGCATTGGGTATGCCTACCATCTAACATTTTAATTAATAAAATTGGGAGTGGTGCCCTCCCGAGTTTGGGATATTAGCCGAAAAAAACTTAGGATAATTTAAGGAGTTTAGCCTTTTTAGAATGAACTATAAAAATTATCTCGAACTTCGAAAAGGAAAAAATTTCTTGGTTCCATCTTTGGCGCCATCTATGGGAAACCATCTAAGCAAAAGATATATGAAAATAACATGATCTCAACGATAGGTAGAACTGTGGAGAGATAAACAGGCTACGCTGGAACAGCAGGTTGTTTATTCATTTGCTCCTTTCAATCTCTCATTTCACATTTCTATTGCTCTCTCTTCTCTCCCTCTCTTCCCTCTTTGTTGTTGCTCTCCCTTAGCCCTTTTCATTTTCTAATTCCAATAGATAATCTACAAGCAAAGTTAGGTAATAGGGCTAGAATGTTTTATACCATATTCGAAATTCTTCTGTCTTTAGGTGGAGCTACACTTATAACGTAGAGTTGCTTAATCAAAGTATTCAGCTGGCGGGAGCTGTTGCTGGCTCACCAATTTTACCCAACAACACTAAAATGTAGTAGTGATGAGAGGGATTGTATCCTCAGGTAAAGGGGTATGTCTAAGAGTTATTCGACTGACAGATTGGCACACAAAACAACAAAATGCAATGACTAAACAGTTTATGAAACTTGGACAATCAGAGAAGACGATGGTGTTGCCTCAAGGGGGAAATCATTCAGTACTGATCAATTCTTGTCATCATAGACTAGTGTAAACGTGTGTGAGGGGACTAATCTGCTAGTGATGTGCAATTGATTAACCGAGTGATTCTCACAAGAACACCTCACTTGCTCCTAAAACTTCCCTTGGCAGGGCAAGTTCTTGGCTCAGACCATAAAACCCAGATCCCTATTCGGTATTTCAACCCTAGTTCAATCCTTAGTTACCTCCCTGGGTAGGGCAGCTAACCAAATCAAGCATTCAAATTGTTATATACGAACAAGCTTAAGTCGTTTCTATTAAATTGAATCCTATTGTTAGTGGGCACCGTACAATCAACTCACAATACATTCAGATCTTAAGTCTCACAAACAGTTGATCCAAATCCATTTTATGTTTTCATTCAATTTACTTTGGCAGATCTAAATTGGTCTTAGTGGGCACTGCAGAACAATTGTAGATTTAAATGAAATTAAGCAGATCTATTGAATAGAAACATAGAAAGCACAGGAAACAACATAACACAGATCATTACAATTCAAATGTCTCAAACTGGATCAATCAGTACATATGAACCCTCAAGGCAACACACAAATGTTTAGCCGATCATGTTGATCGGCTTTGAGAATGGAATTGACAAAGCTCGATCAATTATGGCCATTACAAAGAGAAGAATCGATGTATATGCTATGGTGTCTCTCCCTCTTTTGTATAACTGATAGCAATCCATCCACATCCTTGGTGCCAAAGCCGAGTTTCCATGATCCCTTGAAGAATCTTGATGGACCAATGACGAGATCAAGGAGCAAAAGGATGAAAGAAGCTTTGCATACTTTGTTGTCATCACACTTTGAAGACTTGGAGGCCGAGACTTCTCCATCATCTCATCATGGAGTTCTTTGGCATGTTTCTTCAATCACAATTCATGAAGATGTTCCTCAAAGTTCTACATTGGAGCTTAAGGAAATTCCACCTTGAAGAAGCTTGCAAAGGCCGAGAGTTCAAGTCCATGAAGAGGCGTGTATTTGGGCTTGATATGGATCACGCCATTTAAGTAATTTAGGGTTTTATTTTGTTGTTAATTAATTAAGTCCAAAACACTTAATGTGGGCTTTAATTAATTGGTAGTTTAATAAATTACTTGGCCCAATTATCTTGCATGATAATGGCGAGTAAAAGTTTAGGAAACAAAGGAAGTCAAATTGGATTTGGCCACCTTTGAAACGTTTTCCTTAATCCTTTTTGGAAAAGGATTAGTTTGTTAGTTGTTAGTTTCCTATTCCAATTTGGAAAGTTAGTTAGTTTAGAAGTCAAGTTGTATTTTACAACTACTAGGGTTTTATTTCCTTTATTCATTAAGCATGGCCGAACTGCTCTCTTTATAAAGAGAAGCAATTGTAACGTTTTTAACATGAAGTTGATGAATGAAAGAAAGTTTTTAGCTTGCTAAAAATTGAGATTAACTCTTTGAGTTGTCCAAAGTCTTGGAGAATTATTTAATTGTCCATTGTAGAAGATTACCTTTAGCGTGACCTATAGGTGACTTCACCATTGTTCTTTATTTAAAGAGCAGGCCAAATTAACTTGTTTAACTAATTGAATTTTCATAAGTTAAATTGAGTTCGTTTGTATTAAAAACGTGAGGTTTGATTTACTCATTCTTGGCGTTTTTTTCCCTTGAATCTTCATCCACCCAAGTTCTTGTTGTTTGTGCGTCTTGGAATAACCTTTGTGCAGCACGATCCTACATCTTAAAGATCGAATTTGGTCCAGGAGCAAGAGCCTCGATCAACCATTCGCATCAATTGGTATCAAAGAACAAGTTGTTGCACAAAAATTTCAGGTTAATCCGTTTTATTTCTCTTCCGCAAAATTTTGTGTCTTTTCTGCCCGTTTTTAACGTCCATTCTGCTGAGTCTTTTGCGTCCTCTTTGGTACAGTTTTAGTGTCTTATTTGCTGTCTAAATTCGTGTTTAATTCAGTCCCAAAATCTGTCAAAAATCGCATGCAACATTGACTTGAAATTCTGCCCAAAATCTGCCCAAATCCTTGTTTAGCGTCTTTGATATTTGTGAGTTGTTTCTTGCTGTTTTTGTGTTGCGTTTCTTGCTGTTTTTCGTGTCAATATTCTGCATTGTCTTGTTCATCATCATAGTGTGGAATTCTTGAAGTTTTCTTTGCTGATTTCACGTCAAAACATTGCTAGGGTTTAGTGTCTAAAAACTAGGGTTTCAAAACTAGGGTTTCTCGGTCCAAAATTCATAACTTTCTTGATTTTGATCCGAATTGCTTTATTTCTTTTGTGTTAGATTCTTTATCTTGACTACCATATCTTGAGTTTTGATCAAACTTTTTCACCATCTCAAAAAGACAAGTTCTTGAACACTTTCTTGAACTTCTTGATTTTCTTGAAAATCCAAAGTTGTCCAAATCTGAATCTTGAGCCATATTATTGATCCTTGTTGAAAATCTTGAATATTTTGTGAAAGTGGCACATACAAATTCCTTTTCCTTGGTGAGATATTAAAGTTTGATAATTTTAAGGTTGTTAAGGTTAAGACAAGAAGACAAAACATTATAAACCTTAAATCCTAGGTTGTTGTCTTCAAACATTAAACCTAAGTACTTTGTACTAGATTCTTGTCTTAAAACCTTAAAGTTCGCATTGTTTAAGGTTCTTGTCCGAACCTAGTAGTTTTTGTTTGTCCAAGGTTTGTGTTCAAAACCTTAAAAGTTTGCTTTTGTCTTGTAGTTGTCCGAACAAAAAAAAAAAAAAAAAGAGACCGTATAAAAAAAAAACGGTCAATTCAAAAAAAAAAAAAAAGAACAAAAAAATATTAATTCAGACTTTGCATTATTATTTCTGTTATTTATTTTTCTTTTAATTATTTAATTTTAGTTGAAGAACACATTGTTCTTGAGTTTGTTACTTGAAAACCACCTTGGATTAAAAGTGCCATAACTTTCTCAATACAAATCGGAATTAAGTGATTCAAAAGCCATTCTCTTCATCTTTGAGTCTAGTTTCTGAATTTCATATTTTCTGGTGGTAAATCAGTTTGTAACCCACAAGTTTTCTAAACTTCTTAGACGTGATTTCTTTGTTAACTCTCTTGATTTTCTTGTGAAAGTTTTGTGTGGAACTTGTTGATTGAGATTTTGCTATTTAAGTAATTGAACTTGGTGAGTCTTAATCATCCCAACACATTCATTAATTGAGAGTTCTAGCTAGGATAAACAAGAGAGAACACTACCTAAATAGAGTGGAGAGTACCTACTACCCAATAGTGAGAAACCCGAGAGGTATATATACATATATTCTTGTGTTTTCTTTACTAATTTGCAGGTACCAATGGAGGAACAAAAAGGTGGTAAACCAATCACCGAGGCCGAACAAAAGTTCGCCAATGAGGTCCTATTCAACATGCTTCAAAAGATCAATCTCCGCCTTGATAATTTGGAGTCATCATCTAAAAGCTCCACATCGAGGAAGCTTAAGTTTGAAGAACATGATGAGTCGATGATAATGATGAGGAAAAAGAGGAGGAGTACACGAGCTCTTCAAAAGGTGAAAAGTCTAAAGTTTCCATTGAGTCTGTTAAACTCACCATCTCTACCTTTCATGGCAAATCAGATACCGAAGCTTTCTTTGATTGGGTTCGAGATTTAGAACACTTCGTTGAAGGTAATGGTGTCCCCGAGAAAAAGCAATACCGAATTGCTTTTATGCACCTTAAAGATTATGCTAGTCTTTGGTGGGATCAAGTTGTTCGAGCTAGAAGACAAGATGGTGAAAGGTCAGTTAAGACTTGGAATCAAATGAAGGCAATCATGAGGAAGAAGTATGTTCCTTCACATTATAATAGAGAGCTCAACCGAAAGTTACATACCCTTGTGCAAAGTAGCCGAACAGTTGAAGATTATTACCATGAGATGGAAGCTTTGATGATAAAAGCCAATATTCATGAAGACCCCGACACCACCATTGAGAGGTTCCTTAGAGGTATGAATTCCGAATTGGCTTATCAAGTTGATCTTCAAAGTTACATTGATATTAATGAACTTGTTCACAAAGCTATCAAAATTGAGAAGCATATGAAGGGTAAAGGGTGAAATTTCCAACAACCATTGCCGCCTTGGAGGAGAGATCAAAAACCGAATTTCACCCCTCCACAAAAGCCAAAAGTCTTCACCCAAAATCAGCCTCAAAACACTTCAAATAATGCTCCCAAAATAGTCTGCCAACTTGCTGAATCTTCAGCCAAAACAACTCCCAAACCGTATGAGAGATTGAGGGACATTAGATGTTATAAGTGTCAAGGTTATGGCCATTATCAAAGTGACTGCCCAACAAGAAAATTGATGATAATTCGTGATAATGGAGAGGTTGAAAGTGATGAAGAATGTGCCGACATGCCACCACCTGAAGAGAAGTACCAAAGTGAGAGTGAAGATCTTACTACATATGATGTTGGTGAATTCTCTTTAGTTACTCGCCGAGTCTTGAGTGCACAACCACTAGTTGAAGAAGATTTGTCTCAAAGGGAAAACATATTTCACGCTAGATGTATGGTTCAAGGTAAAATTGGTAGTGTGATTGTTGATAGTGGTAGTTGTACAAATGTGGCAAGCACATTATTTGTTAAGAAGCTAAACTTGACTTGCATGAAACATCCAAATCCATATAAGCTTCAATGGCTTAATAACACTGCCGAGAGTAAGGTGACTAAACAAGTTAAATTTTCTCTAACCTTTGGAAAGTATGTTGATGATATTGTGTGTGATGTTGTACCAATGGAAGCTAGTCACATATTACTTGGTCGTCCATGGCAATTTGACCGAGATGTTATATATCATGCAAGGAAGAATTATTATTCTTTTGAGTACCATGGCCGAAAGTACAAATCTTAGGTCCTTGAGTCCGAGCCAAGCTTATGAAGATCAATCAAGGATTGTACAATCTTGCCATGAGATGGAAGCAAAGGAGAAGAAAGAACAAGAAGATTCTAAATCTTGTAATAGCCGAAATAGTGTTCCTTCTAAATCTTGTTATTTTGCTTCTAAGAGTGATGTTAAGAGAGCAATACTAGATAGGCAATCATTGTATTTGATGATCCGCAAGGATTTTGTACTTATTGTTGATAATGATCACCTTGCTTCTTTGCCTAGTGTTGTTTACTCTCTTTTGCAGGAATATAAAGATGTGTTTCCCGAGGACTTACCCATTGGATTGCCGCCTCTAAGAGGAATTGAACATCAAATTGATTTCATTCCTGGTGCACAAATTCCAAATCGTCCAGCTTATAGAGCCAATCCTGAGGAAACAAAAGAGATTCAACGTCAAGTGGATGAACTCCTTGACAAAGGTATTGTGCGTGAATCTCTAAGTCCTTGTGCTGTTCCTGTCATATTAGTTCCTAAAAAGGATGAATCTTGGAGAATGTGTGTTGATTGTCGTGCCATAAACAAAATCACCATTAAGTATAGACATCCAATTCCTAGATTAGATGATATGCTTGATGAATTGTATAGTTCGTGTATTTTCCCCAAGATTGATTTAAAAAGTGGCTACTATCAAATTAGAATGAAAGAAGGTGATGAATGGAAAACGGCCTTTAAAACAAAGTATGGTTTGTATGAATGGTTAGTCATGCCTTTTGGTCTAACTAATGCACCTAGTACTTTTATGAGGCTAATGAATCACGTGTTTAGGTCTTTCATTGGTAAATTTGTTGTGGTCTATTTTGATGACATCCTCATTTATAGTAAATCACTTGATGAGCATGTTGAACATTTAAAACAAGTGTTTGTTATATTACGTGAGAACCGATTGTATGCTAACCTCAAAAAGTGTTCTTTTTGCATGGAATCAATTGTCTTTTTTTGGGTTATGTTGTTAGTTCTCATGGTATTTCTGTTGATGAGTCAAAAGTCAAGGCTATTGAGGAGTGGCCGAGACCTAAGAATGCTAGTGAAGTTAGGAGTTTTCATGACTTAGCAAGTTTTTATAGAAGGTTTGTTAAAGACTTTAGTTCTATAGCTGCACCTTTGAATGAACTTGTTAAAAAGAACATTACTTTTGAATGGAAAGATGAGCATGAAACCGCCTTTACTAAACTAAAATATATGTTGACTCACGCCCCTTTACTTGCATTGCCTAATTTTCATAAAGCTTTTGAGATACACTGTGATGCCTCCGGGATTGGTATTGGTGCTGTTTTGATTCAGGAATCAAGACCCGTGGCTTACTTTAGTGAAAAGCTTAATGGGGCAGCTTTAAAGTATGCAACTTATGACAAGGAGTTGTATGCTTTGGTAAGGTCATTACAGGTTTGGCAACATTACTTATGGCCTAAAGAGTTTATAATTCATTCTGATCATGAAAGCCTTAAATTCTTGAAAACTCAAGGTAAGTTAAATAAGAGGCATGCTAAATGGTTAGAATTTATTGAAACTTTTCCATATGTGATTAAGTATAAATCTGGTCAAGAAAACATTGTAGCTGATGCATTATCTAGGCGTTATTCATTGTTCACCTATATGCATGCTAAGTTACTTAGATTTGAATTAATAAAAGATTTGTACAAAGATGATCATGATTTTGCTGCCGCCTTTAGTGATTGTATTCCAAAACCGAATGGTGACTACTACTTGCATGATGGTTTCTTGTTTAGAAAGGATAAATTGTGCATACCCCTTTGTTCCATTCGTGATTTACTTGTTAAGAAAACCCATGGGGGAGGGTTAATAGGGCATTTTGGAATTGCTAAAACACTTTCTATTTTGAATGAACACTTTTATTGGCCTAACATGATTAAAGATGTGAAAAGTGTTTGTGATAAATGTATTGTGTGTAAACAAGCCAAATCGAAAATTTTACCTCATGGATTGTACACACCTTTGCCTGTTCATAGTCATCCTTGGGTTGATATTTCTATGGATTTTGTTCTTGGATTGCCTAGATCACGCAATGGTACAGATAGCATATTTGTAGTAGTGGATCGATTTAGTAAAATGGCATATTTTATTGCATGTTCCAAAACTAATGATGCTACATATATTGCTGATTTGTTCTTTAAGGAAATTGTTAGATTGCATGGCATTCCACAAGGTATTGTTAGTGATAGGATGTTAAGTTCTTGTCTCACTTTTGGCGTACTTTATGGAATAAGTTAGGCACTAAATTGTTGTTTTCTACTGTTGCACATCCACAAACTGATGGACAAACTGAAGTAGTTAACCACACTTTATCTACCTTACTTCGAGCCATCATCCAAAGAAACTTAAAGAATTGGGAAAGTTGTCTTCCACATATTGAGTTTGCATATAATAGAACTTTTCATAGTTCGACATCTTGTTCACCATTTGAGATAGTATATGGTTTCAATCCTTTGACTCCACTTGATATTTTGCCTTTGCCTATTAATGAGTTTGTTAATGTCGAAGGTAAAAAAGCTGAATTTATTAAGGGGTTACATGAAAGGGTTCGAAATACCATTGAAAGGCGTAATGAACAATATACACAGCAAGCCAATAAAGGAAGAAAGAGAATGATTTTCGAACCTGGTGATTGGGTTTGGATTCATTTGAGGAAGGAAAGGTTTCCTGAAAAGAGGACATCTAAACTTCATCCAAGAGGAGATGGTCCTTTTCGTGTTTTGGAAAGGATTGGAGATAATGCTTACAAAAATCGAGCTTCCATGTGAGTATGGCAATGTTTCATCTACATTCAATGTTTCTGATTTATCTTTGTTTGATGTAGGTGATTCGAGGACGAATCTTTTCGAGGAGGGAGGGAATGATAGCAATCCATCCACATCCTTGGTGCCAAAGCCGAGTTTCCATGATCCCTTGAAGAATCTTGATGGACCAATGACGAGATCAAGGAGCAAAAGGATGAAAGAAGCTTTGCATACTTTGTTGTCATCACACTTTGAAGACTTGGAGGCCGAGACTTCTCCATCATCTCATCATGGAGTTCTTTGGCATGTTTCTTCAATCACAATTCATGAAGATGTTCCTCAAAGTTCTACATTGGAGCTTAAGGAAATTCCACCTTGAAGAAGCTTGCAAAGGCCGAGAGCTCAAGTCCATGAAGAGGCGTGTTTTTGGGCTTGATATGGATCACGCCATTTAAGTAATTTAGGGTTTTATTTTGTTGTTAATTAATTAAGTCCAAAACACTTAATGTGGGCTTTAATTAATTGGTAGTTTAATAAATTACTTGGCCCAATTATCTTGCATGATAATGACGAGTAAAAGTTTAGGAAACAAATGAAGTCAAATTGGATTTGGCCACCTTTGAAACGTTTTTCTTAATCCTTTTTGGAAAAGGATTAGTTTGTTAGTTGTTAGTTTCCTATTCCAATTTGGAAAGTTAGTTAGTTTAGAAGTCAAGTTGTATTTTACAACTACTAGGGTTTTATTTCCTTTATTCATTAAGCATGGCCGAACTGCTCTCTATATAAAGAGAAGCAATAGTAACGTTTTTAACATGAAGTTGATGAATGAAAGAAAGTTTTTAGCTTGCTAAAAATTGAGATTAACTCTTTGAGTTGTCCAAAGCCTTGGAGAATTATTTAATTGTCCATTGTAGAAGATTACCTTTAGCGTGACCTATAGGTGACTTCACCATTGTTCTTTATTTAAAGAGCAGGTCAAATTAACTTGTTTAGCTAATTGAATTTTCATAAGTTAAATTGAGTTCGTTTGTATTAAAAACGTGGGGTTTGATTTACTCATTCTTGGAGTTTTTTTCCCTTGAATCTTCATCCACCCGAGTTCTTGTTGTTTGTGCGTCTTGGAATAACCTTTGTGCAGCACGATCCTACATCTTGAAGATCGAATTTGGTCCAGGAGCAAGAGCCTCGATCAACCATTCGCATCAATAACCCTAATTGATCTTCTTCTGATTTTCCCTAAATCCAGATCTCTTTGATTTTCTGGTCTGTCATCTCTCTCCTCAATGTTGCCCCCCTCGTTCTACATCTTTTCTCGCCTTTTATACCTTCTCCTTGACGAGCTGTCACAATCGTGTTGGATGGGGCTCAATCTGCCATTTTGGTTTTTCCACATGTCTGCACGAATCATTTTAGCACGTGAGTAGCGTCATCTGATAAAATGTTTGCTTAAGACTTAAGGCTGCAAATCATCGAACATGTGGTGTGCTACCAAAATGCTGTGTGTGCCTTGGTAATATTTCAATGTGTGCATCATAGTTGAAGTGAATGTGTGCTAGTATGCATGAAATTGTGCAAGAATGAGCAAAACAAATAGTGCATGTGTGTGGAGTGGGTGGCGGGCGCCGAGGTGCGCCCGCCGTGTGTGTGGTGTCCTCAGCGCCCGCACCCTGTGTGCAGTGTACGTGGCGGGCACCGAGTGGCACCCACCGTGCATAGTGTGCATGTGTGTGGAGGGCGTCCATTTGCGTGCATGTGTAGTGTGCTTGTGTGCTCGATGTGCTTGAGATTTGTGATGCCAAAATGGTTAAGTGTGTGCGTGTTTCTCATTCATATACAAACATAACACTTTACATGGTATTTTCACTACACTTCACCAATTCTCACATTTTCCATATCATGAACATGTTGCATACAAATCAATTATCAAGCACAGTTTCTCTAATCATTCCATGCAAAAGATTAAGAAAGTAAAGTAAATAAGTCGGTACAAGTCCGACTTATCAACTCCCCACACTTGAATCTTTGCTAGTCCCGAGCAAAGTAAAGCAACATCAAACTTTTATCCATTCTCACATTCAACACTCACAATATCATCATCTATCCATTCTTCAAAACTTTTGCATGCAGAAAAGAAACATCAAATAACACCAGTTTACAGCCAAACAAGTCATACCAATTGCCAAGTAAGGTACAGTGAATAAAGGCCAAACCACCACGTGCTTTGTGTGCTAAGAGTTCTTAAGGTTCCTCATACTGTCTATGCCGAGTACTATAGTAATCTCTTAATCAAAAAAATTCTTGCACTACAATCCTTTTGTCCACACACACAAACATTTCACACTTGAATTTCATTTGACTATGTTCTATCGTACATTGGTGCTTGAGATTTTCTTTTGTTTTTCATGCTGCACTTGGGTATTGCTGCCAGGGTTTTATGGCTATTTTTCCCCTTTATTTCGCCATTGGCTTTTTCTTCTCATTCATGTATTTTCTCAACATTCATGTTTGTGTGTGTCTTCAATAGACTATATACTCGAAATGCAAGAGCAAGTGTTTACAAGTAGAGGGCACATACAGATAGAAGATTCATAAGCTCTCTCCTATGTTAAATAGAGTGTGGCGTTTCTATCTTACTTTAACACCGCACTTTACCCAGCAACTTGTATAATCAAATGAGTGCTGTAACCCACAAAATTGAAAATTTTCCATGCATCACAATTGAATGGCGGTTTATGGATTTGTTGATGATATTAGAAGTGCAAGTGTATTGGATGTGCTAGTGTTCTAGATGGATATTTGGAAAATTTGCACAACACAACAGCCATTTCACATTTATCGCAACTGAAGGATAAAGCACACAACAAGGAAAAAATTGCACTCAACAAGGCCAGTGCTACCTACTGCCTGTTTTTCCTTCCTCAACACAGCACACAACAAGAAAAAAAAATTGCACCCCCTACATGAATACTAATATACTAGCACACCACATTCAATCCCTACACAAAGCATCACACATAATGAAATTCAAGTACAAGGCACTAGGCCCAGCACACCACAGCATAGTCAAACTTGCATCAACCAAAGCAGACAAGCATAACATTTCACCATTCACACAACACCCCCAAACATCTCTCCTTCTCACTTCCCCCCACACTTGAAAATTGCAATGGTCCCCATTGGGAGGAAAGGGGAAAGAAACTGCCATATTTTATGCCTCGCGACGAATTCTTTCTCTCCTCTTAGTTTTGAGATAGCTTTGCCACTGAGGTCTGCCCATGACTCCCAAGGATTGTCGGCAATATTCTGTTGGAGTGACTGCTATCCCTTGCCTTTCTGCCATTTGTGATAGCAGAAGGGGGAAAAACATGGGAGTGTACATGGAATTCTGAGCGCGCTAGATGTACCACATGATGATCCGTCCCACTTCAATTGTCATTCTGTGCTGGATGGCATAGATCAAGAGTATTCTTTCTCTGGTTTCTCTGGTGGTCTGGATCGTGGGCATGAGCCGTGAATTTATGAAAAGAAGCCACATGCGGGCTTCTGTGATTAAGTCACTTGTCAGCACATATATGGCTTCAGATTGTGCATTGCACACCCATGTGGCTCCAGGCAGTCCTACAGACTCAATTAAATTATCGACATTTGATGCCTCTGCCAATTGTCTGAATTCTTCTTCCTGATAGTCGGGTAATTCATAGTGACAGTTGATTGTGTGAGCTGTCACCTTGAGATATGTTCCTCTCAAGAACACTCTATAGTGGTCGACCGTGTTAGAAGTACTCATATTGGCATTGGCATAATACTCTCTGGCTATCTACACGTTGAAAATGTCAGGGGCGGGGGTGAGAGGCTCCCATTTATAGAAGCGAATGGCTTCTTCAAATGTATGTGAAGGGGCCTCGAACTTTCGCTCCACAAGGACGTGCCTGAAGATGAATCTATCAAACTGTTTCTTTGCTTCCTCGTTCACAAACCGTGGGGGTTCTTCTGGGATATAGTCCTCAAAGTTCGATTCAGAAGAGTCCGAGCTGTTTGAGGGCTCTTGGAGAAACATAGCATAGTCATCGTCTCCATAGGCCATGGACCTGCACATGCCAAAGACAAAATTCAATTTACACCCATTCTCCCAGTCTGTGTAGTTCTTGCTCTCCTCTCACACTTGAATTAAAATGTGTGTTACTTTAATGATTAAGCTCAACCATCAAGAAATGATTTGAAGTTGTACCATTTTAGGTATGGCTCAAGCACACAAGAGTGATTATATCAGTGATAATGAAGCTTACTTGATTGAAGATTACTACTAATGAGATGCAAAATAAAGGAGCAAGCTTGCTCTCCTCACTTTTTCTTTCTCGACCGAACTCCAATATGTCGTGCAAGGGGTGCAATGAAATTTAAAGCATGCAAGAGCTGATGAATTTTGATGCAAGATACATGGTATTTATAGGAGCTTTTCCATGCATGAATCGGCTGAGCTACAACTAAAAGACATGATCATGTGACTTCAATAGGAGACGAAATGCTAAGGGACAAAAGTAAATATGCAACCAAAATCTCTGTGTGGTCTAATCAAACAATAGTGCAAGAATCGGCCATGCATAGAATAGAAGTCATAGTCATGTGAATTAGCTAGAAGACAACGTGCAAAATGACAAATTGCATGCCAACAAAATTGTGTTTAGTCTAGTCACTGCAAAGGTGCACATTCGGCCATCCAAAATAATTTGGGTAGGAAACATTATTTTTGTGGGCCTCTACTTTCATGCATTTGTCTTGTCACACATTATATCATGCATGTTTACTTGCAGGATGTAACATTATCAACTTTGGAATGTTTTCACCTGGCTTCCTTGGCCCTGGTTTCGCGCAAATTGCTTCTTCCCTGCACAGCTCAAGCCAGATGTTTAGGTTACTTTTCCTTGGAATTCACGGGTATAGACGAAAATTTAAACCATGAAAACCCCAGAATAATCAAATATTTTCGGACTGCATTGGGTGTCACATCTTGGATTTTATTCTCACCTTTTGTCAGTGTAGAGAATATTCTCGACACTTTTACCTGTTATGGCCCGTGACATCTGGATATAATTTTTCAGCCGCTCGGATTATGTGTGCTGGACTTACGTGGGATTGCTTCGGCTTCTTCTCTTTGTTGTATTCATGCCATGGTGGACCCTGTAGATGATGCATACGAGAGAGAGTCGGGTTCAATCATTTATTGAAACATATCTACTTAAAGAAAGATGAAATTAACAAAGACAAGAATTAAAATGATTGGGTTGCCTCCCAACACAGCGCTTGGTTTATAGTCCTTAGCCAGACATAAAGGAGTGGGATCATAGAGAGGGTCCATCCAGGAACTGAACTCGTTCCTTGTGTTCCACAGCTGACTTGAACATTTTCACCCTATGCCATTGACATTCCAACATGTCCTTGTAGACTCATTTTGTACTTCAACCACTCCATACGGAAAAACTTTTGTGATAATGAAGGGTCCAATCCATCTGGATTTCAATTTCCCAGGGAACAACCTCAATCTTGAGTCATAAACCAACACATGTTGTCCCACTTCAAATTCCTTCACTTTGATTTTGGCCTCATGCCATCTTTTTGTTCGTTCCTTATAGAGGCTTGCACTGACATATGAATTCCACCTAAACTCATCCAGTTCATTAAGCATCATCATTCATGCTTCTTGAGCCATATTCAGGTCCATGTTGAGTTTTTATACTGCCCAATAAGCCTTATGTTCCAATTCGACTTGGAGATGACACTCTTTCCCAAACACTAGCCTGAATGGAGAAGCTCCAATTGGAGTTTTATAGGCGGTCCTGTAAACCCACAAGGCATCATCCAATTTGAGTGCCCAACCCTTCCTTTTGGGATTCACCACTTTTTCCAAAATTCTCTTAATTTCTCGGCTGGTCACTTCTGCCTGTCTATTAGTCTGAGGGTGGTATGCCGTGGAAACTTTATGATACACCCCATATTTTGCCAATAGAGCTTGGAAGGCCTTGTTGCAAAAATGACTTCCTCCATCACTAATAATGGCTCTAGAAGTTCCAAACCAATTGAAGATATTCTTCTTGACACATCTTAGCACACTCCTACTGTCACTGTGAGACATGGCTGCAGCTTCAACCCATTTAGACACATAGTCTATGGCCACCAATATATACTTATTCCTACAAGAGCGAGGGAATGGTCCCATAAAGTTCAACCCCCACACATCAAACAAATCAACCTCAAGCACATTGTTGAGAGGCATCTCATCCCTGTGGGAAATGTTTCCAACCCTTTGGCATTTTTCACAGTGGCTCACCCATAGATTGGAATCCTTGAAGATATGTGGCCAGTAAAATCCAGTTTGCAGAATTTTATACCCAGTCCTTGTTAGTCCAAAATGCCCTTCGAATGGTGACTCGTGACAAGCGCTCAAAATATCCTCCTTCTCCTCTTCTGGGACACACCTTTTAATGACTTGGTCATTACATCTTTTGTATAAACTTCCACTCTCCCAAAAGTAGTATTTAGCATCATGTCTTAATCTTTTCCTCTGCTCACTAGAGAAGTGCTGTGGTATTTGCCCAGCAACCACAAAGTTGGCTATCTCAGAAAACCATGGCAACTCTTGAGTTTGGATTCCAAAAATTTGTTCATCTGGGAAATTTTCTTTAATCCACAATTGAAGCTGATCTTCACTCAGGGTTCCCAGTTTAAGCCTAGAGAGGTGGTCGGCCACCACGTTTTCACATCCTTTCCTATCCTTGATTTCCACATCAAACTCCTGTAATAGCTAAACCCAACGGATAAGTCTGGGTTTGGCCTCCTTTTTTGACATGAGATATTTGAGTGTTGCATGGTCTGTGTGGACTATCACTTTTGATCCTAACAGATAAGCCCTGAATTTGTCAAATGCGAACACCACAGCTAACATCTCTTTCTCTATAGTGGTATAGTTTAATTGTGCTCCATTCAACACCTTACTTGTGTAATAGATACCATGAAAAACTTTCCCTCTCTTTTGACCCAGAACAGCTCCCACAGCATAGTCACTCGCATCTCATAATATTTTGAATGGCTCTCCCCAACTGGGCGTGACTATCACTGGGGCCTCCACTAACTTTCTCCTTAGCAACTAAAATGCTTCCTTACATTCCTCATCAAAAAGAAATGGAGCATCTTTCTCCAGTAGTGAACACAATGGCTTGGCTATCTTCGAAAAATCCTTGATAAACCTTCTGTAAAAGCCCGCTGACCCATGAAGCTCCTCACTCCTCTTACATTAGTGGGTGCTGGCAGCTTAGCTATCACTTTCACTTTGGCTCTGTCAACTTCTAGACTATTCTTTGATATTTTGTGTCCGAGCACAACTCCTTCATTTACCATGAACTGACATTTTTCCCAATTCAGAACAAGATTGGTGTCTACACATCGTTTCAGTACCAACGACAGATTTTCCAGACATCCTTCGAAAGTCATTACAAAAACTGAGAAATCGTCCATGAAGATTTCTATGATGTTTTCTACCATGTCTTGGAAAATGGCCATCATGCAATGTTGAAACGTGGCTGGCATATTACACAGGCCAAAGGGCATTCTCTTGAAGGCATAAGTCCCAAATGGACAATTGAAGTGGTTTTCTCCTGGTTTTTTGGATCAATGACAATTTGATTGTACCCTGAGTATCCATTAAGGAAGCAATAAAACAGGAATCCAGCTATGCTATCCAGAAGTTGTTCAAGAAAAGGTAAAGGAAAGTGGTCATTTCGAGTGACCTTGTTCAGCTTCCTGTAGTCCATGCATACTCTCCAAGCATTGATGATCCTGGTGGCCAGTAACTCATTAGCTTCGTTGGTCACTACAGTCACTCCCCTTTTCTTGGGTATACATTGTACCGGACTAACCCATTCACTGTTTGATATAGGAATTATCATCCCAAAGTCAAGGAGCTTGATAATTTCCTTTTTCACCACTTCCATTATTTGTGGGTTCAGTCTTCTCTGCCTGTCCCTTGTGGGAATAGCACCTTCTTCCAGAAGAATTTTGTGCATACAAATACTGGGACTGATTCCCTTGATATCCGCAATGGTCCAACCTATTGCCTCTTTGTGCATTTTTAAAACTTCCATTAATTTTTCCTCTTGCCATGCTTCCAACTTAGATGAAATGACCACTGGCAAGGTCTGGTTTTCCCCCAAAAATGCATATTTCAGATGTGGAGGCAAAAGCTTAAATTCCAGTTTTGGTGGTTTCACAATTGAAGGCAGCTTCTCATTCCTATTTTCAAAATTTTCATGCCTCACCTCAGTGGGCACAACTTCAACACTTTTATTAGTATTTGTAACAACATTTATCAAATTTTTGCATGCTTCATTATCTCCAATGTGTTCATCAAATTCTCTCTCAAAATTCTCTTCAAAGGCATAATCATTTAGCACCCAACATTCAACCAAATTTTCCAATTCATGCAAAATCACATTTTCCTCATCAGTTAACATACTCTTACCTTTTTCATGCTTTTCATGCTCATATGACTCGAGTAAAGCAAGAGAGAATTTACGTTTATGCTCAAGCTCAAGAAACTGAGGATTACCTTCCATTGGATTCGCGAAGAAACATTGTTCCACAGAATTGGGATACTTCATGGCATAGTCTACATTGAAAACCACTTGATCCCCATTCACTCTGATTGTGATGGTTTTGCTTTTGACCCCAATAAGAGCATCTCCAGTAGCTAAGAATGGTCGCCCAAAAATGAGTGGCACTTCTGGATTTTTCTCCATGTCTAATATGATAAAATCCACTGGAAGCACAAATTTATCCACAGAGAGTAGTACATCCTCAACCATCCTAGTATGTTGTACTAGGGATCTATCTGCTAATTGGAGTAGGACAGCTACTGGCTTGATTTTATCGCCAAGGCCAACATTCTCAGCAATCGAGAGGGGCATTAGGTTTATCCCCGCTCCAAGGTCACACAAATCCTTGTTGAAAAAATGGGTACCAATCGTGCATGGTATGGTACAACTCCCCGGGTCTTTCAACTTGTGAGGCAATTCATTGTTCATCCATCCTTGACTCTCCTCAGTGAGTGGGATTGGCATTTTGCACTGGAGTATCTGTTCCTTCTTCGCAATCAAATCCTTCAAAAATTTTGCATATCTGGGCACAGCCGTAACCAAGTCCAACAATGGTACATTCACATTCACATTTTTTACCATGTCCAAGAATCTGGTAAATTGAGCTCCCTTTTTGGCTGGAGAGGGAATTCTCTGAAGAAAACGAGGCAGTGGTGCATACTCTGGATAGTTATATGGACTTGGAGGTCCTCTCTTCCTTCTTGGCTCAGGTGCCTTCACACTCCCTTCCTGCTCTTCATTCTTATCCTCTCCTTTCGGATTCTTTTCCTTAAGGGTCTCAATCTTTTCCTCTTCTGCGACTTCTTCCATGAAATCCTCCTCCACTGTTTCCTTTTTGTTCCCACCAAGTTCCTTCCCACATTTTAAGGTTATGGAATTACACACTTTTTTTCCTTTTGGGTTAGGTTCGGTGTCACTTGGAAGGGTTCCCTGAGGTCTTTGATGAATAGCCTTGGCCACTTAGCCCAATTTTGTCTCCATGTTTTTCACAGATGCTTCAAGCACTGTAGTCCTCTTTTCATACATTTCCATCTTCTCCAAAATCTTATGGAGCATGTCTTCCACGTTGGTCCGTTGGGGTTCCCTGTTACTTGACTCCCCTCCTTAGAAGTATTGTCTGTTCTGGTTGCCTTGTCCCCACGTCCCTTGTCCATTCTGATTTCTGTATCCACCATACTGTCTATTGTTGTAGTTAATCACATATTGGATTGATTCTTGAGTGAGCTCACATTGATCCGTATGGTGGTCTCCCTTACACAATCCACATGACAACACCTAAGTAGTTTTTGTTGATTTCAATGTCTGAACTTGCCTGGTCAAGGCTTCAATCTTAGCTTCTAAGGATGTCTCCTCGTCCAGATCTAAGACTCCTCGTTGTCTCCTCATCACAGGCTTCCTTGCCTCTGGGAACAAGTACTCGTCATCGGCTATTGAGTCAAAAAGTTCTCTCACCTCGGGTACACTTTTATTTTTCAAGGCCCTGTTCGCACAAGCTTTAACCATTATGGACGATTCAGGAAAGAGTCCCTTGAAAAAAGTGTTCAATTCTCTCACCTCCCCCAAATCATTGTCCGGGCATTTTCTGAGCAAGTCATTGAACCTATCCCAAGCCTCCTTAAATGTTTCCCCATCTTGCTATTGGAAACTCTGGATCTCAAGTCTCATGCGTTCTAACTTGGCAGGTAGGAAATATTTAGCTAGGAACTTCCTTTCCAATTCTTAAAATGTAGCAATGGAAGGTCCCCCAACAGAATTAAACCAATGCTTGGCTTTCCCCTTCAGGGACAATAGGAACAGAACTCTTCGCACCTCATCGTGTGGCACCCTCTGGAGTTTGAAAGTATTGCATAATCCCAGAAATCAATCAAGGTGTTCATTAGGGTCGTCATTACTTAACCCCTGGAAGACTTGACACTACGTAATCATTGATACAATTTGGGTTGGGATTTGGTAACTTTCGACATCTATTCCCTGTCGGTTATTCCTCCCCTCAAAATTAAAAGCGAAATGGTCCCCAAACCTTAGAGGTTGGGGTTCGGGTCATTCTACCTCCTGATTTGCCATTTCCACTTGTCTTCTTCTCTGCCTCAAAGTTTTCTGCAGTTCCAAATCAAGTTCGAATTCTGGATCCACTCTGCGGAGTCGAGCCCCAACTTGCATAAACTAAATTTCTGTAAAGAATTCACAAAAACTTCTCACAAGAACAGATCAATAGAACCAAAGTAGTGGATGGAATACTTTCCCAACGTAAGAGACAATAGACAACAAAATAGACAACAACTTAACAATTTACCAAGGTTTACAGATTAGCTACTAACAACTACTATCGAAAACACAAATCATCAAAAACAGAATCTGTCGAAAATCGACTCCAAACACTTCGCCTTTCCCCGGCAGCGGCGCCAAAAATTGGCCGGAGTTGTCGCTGACTCACAAATTTTACCCAACAACACTAAAATGCAATAATGATGAGAGGGATCGTATCCTCAGGGAAAGGGGTATGTCTAAGAGTTATTCACTGACAGATTGGCACACAAAACAACAAAATGCAATAACTAAACCGTTTATGAAACTTGGACAATCAGAGAAGACGATGGTGTTGCCTCAAGGAGCAAACTCCCTCCTTGGAAGAGCACGGGCTTAGTCAAGTAGAACCGGGTTGCACTGCTTGATGCTCCGATCGAAAACAAATCAGTGGGGCCATGCCGGTACGACTGAATATGCGTTATAAAGGTAAATCCCTCCCCTACGACACCAAAAACTGGGCCGAACTTCTAAACAGCCGCCCACTTCCATAGAAAAATATCGTGGCAACGTAGACCTAAGTGGTCATATTGGATCCTTGGGAACCATCACAAGTACGGCCGGCCTATATTTGAACGAAAATGCGTGAGGGGACTAATCTACTAATGATGTGCAATTGATTAACCGGGCGATTCTCACAAGAACACCTCACTTGCTCCTAAAACTTCCCTTGGCAGGGCAAGTCCTTGGCTCAGACCAGAAAACCCAGATCCCTATTCAAAATTGCAACCCTAGCTCAATCCTTAGTTACTTCCCTGGGCAGGGCAGCTAACCAAATCAAGCATTCAAATTGTTATACACGAACAAGCTTAAGTCGTTTCTATTAAATTGAATCCTATTGTCAGTGGGCACCATATAATCAACTCACAATACATTCAGATCTTAAGTCTCACAAACAGTTGATCCAAATCCATTTTATGTTTTCATTCAATTTACTTTGGCAGATCTAAATTGGTCTTAGTGGGCACCGC
Organism: Ophiorrhiza pumila; assembly: GCA_016586305.1. Lineage (NCBI taxonomy): Eukaryota > Viridiplantae > Streptophyta > Magnoliopsida > Gentianales > Rubiaceae > Ophiorrhiza > Ophiorrhiza pumila. The sequence goes on along the minus strand of BLIW01000004.1, from coordinate 23,771,556 downwards.
AGAACAATTGTAGATTTAAATGAAATTAAGCAGATCTATTGAATAGAAACATAGAAAGCACAGAAAACAACATAACACAGATCATTACAATTCAAATGTCTCAAACTGGATCAATCAGTACATATGAACCCTCAAGGCAACATACAAATGTTTAGCCGATCATGTTGATCGGCTTTGAGAATGGAATTGACAAAGCTCGATCAATTATGGCCATTACAAAGAGAAGAATCGATGTGTATGCTATGATGTCTCTCCCTCTTTTGTATAACCCTAATTGATCTTCTTCTGATTTTCCCTAAATCCCGATCTCTTTGATTTTCTGGTCTGTCCTCTCTCTCCTCAATATTGCCCCCCCTCATTCTGCATCTTTCCTCGCCTTATATACCTTCTCCTTGACGAGCTGTCACAATCATGTTGGATGGGGCTCAATCTGCCATTTTGGTTTTTCCACGTGTCTGCACAAATCATTTCAGCACGTGAGTAGCGTCATCTGATAAAAATTTTTCTTAAGACTTAAGGCTGCAAATCATCGAACATGTTGTGTCCTACCAAAATGTTGTGTGTGTACCTTGGTAATATTTCAATGTGTGCAACATAGTTGAAGTGAATGTGTGCTAGTATGCATGAAATTGTGCAAGAAGGAGCAAAACAAATGGTGCATGTGTGTGGAGTGGGTGGTGGGCGCCTAGATACGCCCGCCGTATGCGTGCTGTGTGCTGAGAAGCACCCGCCGTTTGTGCGGCGTGTGTGGTGCGAGTGCCGAGGGGTGCCCACACCGTGTGTGCAGTGTGCGTGGCGGGCACCCCTCGTGTGCGTGTGTGTGGCGGGCGCCTCATGTGCGTGCATGTGTAATGTGCTTGTGTGCTCAATGTGCTTGAGTGTTGTGCGTGATCTTGTGCTCGCGTGCTGGGACTTTCGTGCAATGCTTGAGATTTGTGAGGCCAAAATGGTTAAGTGTGTGCGTGTTTCTCATTCATATACAAACATAATACTTTACATAGTATTTTCACTACACTTCACCAATTCTCACATTTTCCATATCATGAACACATTGCATACAAATCAATTATCAAGCACAGTTTCTCCAATCATTCCATGCAAAAGATTAAGAAAGTAAAGTAAATAAGTCGGTACAAGTCCAACTTATCATCAGCCCCTCTCAAACTATTACTACTTTCATTCCTAGCCATCTATATAACATGAGACAATCCATTAAATACATATATGGGGGGCTATTAGGATCTACTTTAGTTTTTTTCGTTCTGAAATTACTTTTGTAAAAAGCTGACTAATCTATTAGGGAAATGCTGTGAGAACAAGGTGAGTATGATGAAACTTCACCAGGTGGACAAGATGAGTACGAATTTCAAGTTACAAAGATTTAACCTAAAAGTGCCACCGATATTGAAAACCTTCAACAAATTAAACTTCAATCTCTTGAAATTGGACCAGTAGCGGAGCATCTACAGTAGCAATAGAAACTAGTAGGAGTATGGTGGATACTAGTAATGAAAGCACTAGTAGCAAAGCACCAGTAGAAACAAAAGAATCGGAAGGGCTATTATTATTGCAAGAACCAGTTACAACTCGGGAACTAGAGAATCAGAAGGGGCCATTATTACTACAAGCACAACAGCAGGGAACTAGGGAACTAATATTGTTTTATATGTGGTATATGTTTTGGATAAACTTTATTTGTTTGGGGTAATCATAAGAAGAGGAAAAATGGTAGTTCGATTGAAATCTTCTCGTGTTTAATGTTTTGGGTATGTTTTGTAATAAATATTGAATTTATCTAGTTTTCAAAAAAAATAACAGCTGGAAGAATGCCCTTAGTGAGAAGGGGTCTTAGCCTTCTATGAACTTGGAGACTACCAAAGTGGTTTCTTTTCTGAAATAACGCTTTAATGAGATTCGAATGATGGTAGAAGGTGACAAGAATCGAGAGAAAAAATATGTGACAATTTCTTTAATAGTTCTTTTCCAAGAACAGAAAAGAGGAAGGCTGTTATGACGAGTGGCCAATCTCCTTTAAAAGAACTCCTTAATCAGGCTTATGAGGGAAGAATGAGGGATAATGATTATGAGGAAAGATATGGATGCGGAGAGGGGAAAAAGCATTTTGATGGGCAATTTTCAACTTATAATCACAGCTATCCCTAAGGGGAGGAAATTTTGGGAGTTACATAGGTAAAGAATATAAACAACCACCATGGAGGAGACCTTACTTTGAGGCTGTACTAGGGAGTTGGAGGTTTGATGATGGTTTGTGAAGATTCCCACTTTATGAAGAGAATACAAAATTTTCCTATTCCTCCTAGATTCAGAGCCTCGGTCTTGGAGACATATACTAGATGTTAGGATTTGAATGATTATCTACATCAATTTAAGTAATGCATGATGGTGACAACTACCCCTGAACCAATAATATGTCAAAACGTTTCCTACTACTCTTCATGAAAAAGCTCAAGCGTGGTTTGAAGGGTTAAAATCTCATTCTATCTTTTCTTTTGCACAGATGTCAGAGCTATTTCAAAATCATTTCCTGCAGAGTAAGAAGTTTGAAAAGTCAACAGTTGGGCTCATGAACATCAAGAAAGGGGAAAGAGAATCACTTTGAGCTTATATTGATAGGTTCAATGATGAGAGCTTGCAAGTGCAATGCCAATCAAAAAAGGTGGTGATTAGATCCTTCATAAATGGGTTGAGATCTGGAAAGATCTATAGGAACTAGTTACTAACCTCCTCTATGGATATGCAAACATTGATGAATCGGGCAAAAAAATATACAAAGAGAGAAAAGGTTGATAAGAAAAAGAGAGATAATTATAAAGGGTTTAATAAGAAAAAGGAAGGGAGTCATACCCAATGTCGGGATAAAGGGCAGCATCCTGTAAGAAATGGTGGTTATCTTGATGAATGGAGTGAGAGATATGCCCCCTTAACATATCCCAAGGGGTTCACGCAGTTTAACAAGGCCAAAACTGAAGTATTGGCTATTCTTGCTAGTAGAGTTCTTCATCCACCATCAAAGATGATAACTCTAAAATAAATGTTGAACAAGGAGTTGCATTGTCAACTTTATGAGTAGCATGGACATAACACGAAGGATTACTGTGACCTGAAGATGAGTTGGAGGGACTCATTCAAAATGGCATCTTAGAGAGTTTATGAAGGTGACCTATCAGTAGGGTGTGAGAAGTGGTCGATCCTGATAGATAAGAAAACCAAAAAGAAGATATGGCAACTTTAATCAAAATGAGAAAAAGAGAGGAATGGAAATTATCTCCCTCCATATCAGGACCATAAATTATAGGAATCATTAATACAATTATGGGAGGACCAGTTGGAGCGGATTCTAACTCAGCTAGAAGGGCAACGTGTAGAAGAATACTTGAGCAAGAGCTTGTTCATAAGAGGTTTAAGCCCACTGAAACTATCACCTTCTCTGAAGAAGATGCTTTTTCTAGTCATTTTTCCCATGTAGATGCATTGTTAATAAAAGCGATAATTGTAAATAAAAAAGTGAACCGAGTGTACGTTGATGATATAAGCTCGGTTGACATAATATACCGGAGTGCTTTTGAGAATTTAAGAACTGGGAAAGAATGATTGCAGTCATTCAAAACTCATCTGATGGGATTTTCTAGGGAGATGGAACAGCCCATAGAAATTATTTTCTTACCTGTAACTGATAGGAATGAGCCCGAGTCCACATTGCCAAATCCAGCTTCCCATGATCCATTAGCAAATCTTGGTGGTCCAATGAAAGATCAAGGAGCAAGAGGATGAAGGAAGCACTACAAGCATTGTTATCAACACATTGTGAGTTGATGGCCAATGTTCAAAGGAGTTCGACACAACCATCTCAAGATGAAGTACTTTGGCATATTTCTTCAATAACAATTTATGATCCACCTTGAAGAAATAATGTGAAGGCCGAAATATTAAAGTCCAAGAAGAAGGCGTGTTTTGGGCTTTGAATTGGATCACGCCCTTTTTAATATATTTTAGGGTTTATTATGTTGTTTTTAATTAAGTCCACTTAACGATTTTATGGGCTTAATTGGAGTTTTTTATTAAGTGTTAATAAGGTATTACTTTGCCCAATTATCTTGCATGATAATGGCAAGTAAAAGTTTAGGAAACTTAAGAAGTCAAATTGAGTTTTGCTACTTCATAGTTTAGGAAACAAAGGTAGCCAAATCGTGTTTGGCCACCTTTGGAATAACCGTTTGCCCTAATCCTTTTTGGAAAAGGATTAGCTTATTAGTTTGTTAGTTGTGAGTTTCCAATTCCAATTTGGAAAGTTAGTTAGCTTAGAAGTCAAGTTGTAATTTACAACTTCTAGGGTTTTATTTCCTTTTCCTTTTAGAAAAGCCGAATCCACTCCCTATAAAAGGAGAAGCTATGTAACGTTTTTTATCATGTTGAATTGAAAGAATTTTGGCTTTGCTAAATTAAATTTGACATCATTAACGTGAGTTATTCTTGAGTAATTCATAAGACTCGCCAAACCTTAAGTGAGGAACTTTAGGTGAAGCTTACAAGTTCTAGATTTATAGAACCGGCCAAACTTGATAGGTTTAAACTTTTGATTTACATTAGTTGAACTGATTCAATTTGTGTTAACATTGGGGTTAGGTTAATTTTAATCTTGCCTTTTCGTTCCATATCTCTTTTCCGCAAATTGTGTTCTTGTTTCTTGAATTGAGTTTTTGGTGCACAACGATCCGAACTTGTGGAAAATTCGTGTGGATTGGACTTCATCCTACTCCATTCGTATCAATTGGTATCAGAGCAAAGGGTTGTTCATCAAAAAAATTCAGGTTTTGCGTTTTGTTCTCTCTCGGATTTTTGTCCTTCTTTTTGCGTCGTTCTTGCTTCTTTTGGTTGCGTCAATTTTTGCAGTTTTTGTGGTGTCTTTTTGTTGCTATTTTCGTGTCTTTATTGCTGTCCAAGGTCGTCATAGTTCTGCCTTTAAATTACGTCAAAATCGCATGCAATTTGTTTGCTAAAATCTGTCCAATTCGTGTTCATCTCTTCCTCGGATTTTTGCGATTTTTGTTGTGTTGTTCTTGCTATTTTGTGTCGTGTTTTGCTGCTATTTTTCTTCATAATTCTGCATTGTTTTTTTTCATCATCATAGTGTGGAATTCTTGAGTCATTCTTGCTGAAATCACGTCCAAAGAATTAGGGTTTGTCAAACTAGGGTTTGTGAAATTAGGGTTTCTTATTCAAAATTTCATAACTTCCTTGTTTCTCATCCTTTTCTTGATCTTTCTTTTGTGTTATCTTCATCATTCTATTGCCATTAAAGTGTGTTTTGATCAAACTTTTTCACCGTCTCAAAAAGACAAGTTCTTGACCACTTTCTTGAAAATCTTGATTTTCTTGGAAATCCGAAAGTGCTCAAATTTGAATCTTGAAGACATATTCTTGCTCTTTGTGATATTTCTTGAATCTTTGGTAAAAGTGGTATCTTCAAAATCCGAAATTTTGTTGACTTCTTGATACATTGAAGTGGTTGAAAATTTAGGGTTTATCAACAACCTCAAAAACCCTAGTTAAACTTTTTGTCAAAAAAAAAAAAAGGCCATTACAAAAAAAAAAAAGGCCATTACAAAAAAAAAAAAAAAAAAGACCAAGTAAAAATCAGCCCAAAGGCATTTGGTCTAAAGTGGAAAAAAAAAACAAAAAAAAAAATTTTTTTTTTATTTAATTTTATAGTTTCGGACCCCTTACCCGTCCGAAACTACCGTCCGAACCTCGACAGAGAAGTCACAAATTTTCACAAAAATTCGGACGCCACTTTCGGACCCCTGACCCGTCCGAAACTACAGTCCGATCCTCGACAGAGATTTGAAATTTTTTTTAACAAAGTTTCGGACGCCACTTTCGGCCGTCCGAACCTTTGTTCTACCGTCCGAAACTCGGCAGAGAGTTTCTATATACTATAACTTCAAACCTTTATAACTTTCTCATTTTTAATCGGAATTGAGTGATTCAAAAACACATCTTCTTGTTATCTCTCTAGTTTCTGAATTCGTAGCTTCCTGAAGTTAATCTATTTATACCCCATACGTGATCTTAAAATCTTCTTGTGACGTGAATTTTTCTTTTCAAACTTCTTTGGTTTTGCTTTTGTGAATTGATTTGTTTGAACTAATTGGTTGAGACTTGTTCTTAAAATCGACAAACAGTAAGCTTCAATTAGTTTGAGAGATTCATTGTTGAGTGTTTAGATAGGGTATACACGAGAATAGCCATTACACTAGAGAAGAGAGTATTACTCACCAAAAGTGAGAACCCGAGAGGTTTTTATTTTGCTATCTTTTGTTGTTTTTACTAACTTGCAGCAACAATGGAGGGAGATGATAAAACACCTCAAGGACAACCCCAAACGGATCAAAAATATGTTAATGATGGTCTATTTGACATGATCCGAAAACTCAATCTAAAGATTGATAATTTAACCATTTTTCCTTCACCAAAAAAAGGTTCTACTTCTCGACAGAATAAACATGAAGAAGCCGAGCCTAGTGATGAGGAGAATGAGGAGTTCATGGATTCTCCTAAAGATGGTAAGAAATCTGATTTGTCAATTAGTGGAGTTAAACTAACATTGCCTACTTTTCATGGCAAAGCAGATCCGGAAGCTTATTTTGATTGGGTTCGAGAGCTTGAACACTTCTTTGAAGGTAATAGCTATCCCGAACATAAGAGGTATCGCCTAGCCTTCAAGCACCTCAAGGATTATGCAAGTTTGTGGTGGGATAAGGTAATGAGATCTAGACGTGAAGATGACGAACCACCTATTCAAACTTGGAAGCAAATGAAAGCGCTTATGAGGAAGAAGTATGTTCCATCACATTATAGCCGAGAGCTCAACAGAAAATTGCACTCCCTTGTGCAAGGAAACTAAACCGTGGAGGAATACTACCATGAGATGGAAGCTCTCATGATCAAGGCCAATGTTCGTGAAGATCCCGATTCAACAATTGAAATATTTCTTAGAGGTATGAATTCTGAATTGTCTTATCATGTTGATTTACAATCTTATGTTGATATTAATGAGCTTGTTCATAAAGCTATTAAGATTGAAAGGCACATGAAAGGTAAGAACAGGTTCACACAACAGAATCCACCATGGCAAAGGGATTTGAAACCTAAATCAGCCCCTTTCACTCCACCAACAAAACCGAGGCAATTTACCTCAAACCAGCCATCTAGTGCGCCTCCTTATGTCCCAAAATCAGTCCCCAAAGCTGCTGAAAATGCCCCTAAACCGGCGACAACTTCTGCTCCAAGATTGAGGGATATTAGATGTTTTAAATGTCAAGGCTATGGTCACTTGCAAGCCAATTGTCCTACTGCCCGGATCATGATTACTTTAGATACTGGAGAAGTGGTAAGTGATGATGATTGTGCCGACATGCCACCTCTTGAAGAAAAGTACCAAGATGATCAAAGTGATGAGGGTGAAAAGCTTGATGAGCCGACCTACTCAGTTGGTAACTTTTCTTTAGTTTCTCGCCGTGTTCTTAATGTTCAACCTTTGGAAGATAATGATTTGATGCAACGTGATAACATATTTCACACACGCTGTTTAGTGCAAAACATGGTTTGTAGTGTGATTATTGATAGTGGTAGTTGCACAAATGTGGCGAGCACCTTACTTGTTAACAAACTGAATTTGAATTGCATGAAACATCCAAAACCATATAGGCTTCAATGGTTAAATAATTCAGTTGAAACTCGTGTCACTAAACAAGTAAAGTTTTCTTTCACCATTGGTAAATATGTTGATACTGTTTTATGTGATGTTTTTCCAATGGAGGCTAGTCATATTTTACTTGGTAGACCTTGGCAATTTGATTGTGATGTGCTTTATCATGCCAAGAAAAATTTTTACAGTTTTGTGCATAATGGTAAAAAGTATAGTCTTCATGCTTTAACTCCTGCTCAAGTTTTTGAAGATCAAACTCGAATTACACAAGCTTGTAAAGACATAAATGAAGCTAAGAAGAAGAAGGAACTAGAAAAACAACAAAACGAAAAATCTAATTTAGGCCGAGATGTAGTTAATAAGAAATCTTGTTGTTTTGCTTCTTCTAATGAGATTAAGAGAGCATTGATTAATAGGCAGTCCTTATACTTAATGTTTAGCGAGGAACTTATACTTGTTGTTGACAGTGATAACCTTGCTTCTTTGCCTAGTGCCGTGTACTCTCTTTTGCAGGAATATAGTGATGTGTTTCCCGAGGAGTTACCAATAGGTTTACCACCTATTCGTGGCATTGAGCACCAAATTGATTTCATCCCAGTAGCTCAAATTCCAAACCGACCAGCTTATAGAGCAAATCCGGAGGAAACAAAAGAGATTCAACGTCAAGTGGATGAACTCCTTGACAAAGGTATTGTGCGTAAGTCTCTTAGTCCATGTTCAGTTCCTGTTATCTTAGTCCCTAAAAAGGATGATAATTGGCGAATGTGTGTAGATTGCCGTGCTGTTAATAAGATTACCATTAAGTATAGACATCCAATTCCTAGATTAGATGATATGCTTGATGAATTGCATGGATCTTCCATATTTTCCAAAGTTGATTTGAAAAGTGGGTACTACCAAATACGAATGAAAGAAGGAGATGAATGGAAAACTGCTTTTAAAACAAAGTATGGGTTGTATGAATGGTTAGTTATGCCTTTTGGTTTATCTAATGCACCTAGTACTTTCATGAGGCTTATGAACCATGTTTTTCGTCATTTCATTGGAAAGTTTGTGGTAGTCTACTTTGATGATATCTTGATATATAGCAAATCACTTGATGAGCATGTTGAACATTTAAAACTCGTGTTTGCTATATTGCGTGAGAACCAATTATATGCTAACCTTAAAAAGTGTTCTTTCTGTTTGGAATCTATTATCTTTTTGGGTTATGTTGTAAGTTCTCAAGGCATTGCTGTTGATGAGTCAAAAGTCAAGGCAATCATAGATTGGCCGAGACCACAAAATGCTAGTGAGGTAAGAAGTTTTCATGGGTTAGCAAGTTTTTATAGGAGATTTGTTAAAGACTTTAGTTCCATTGTTGCACCTTTAAATGAACTTGTTAAAAAGAATGTCACCTTTGCATGGAATAAAGAACATGAAAACGCCTTTAACACTTTGAAGTATAAATTGACTCATGCCCCTTTACTTGCTTTGCCGAATTTCAATAAAGCTTTTGAGATACAATGTGATGCCTCCGGGATTGGTATTGGTGCTGTTCTTATGCAGGAATCAAGGCCCGTGGCTTATTTCAGTGAAAAGCTTAATGGGGCATCCTTAAAGTATGCAACTTATGACAAGGAGTTGTATGCATTGGTAAGGTCATTGCAGGTTTGGCAACACTACTTATGGCCAAAAGAATTCATAATCCATTCTGATCATGAAAGTCTCAAATTCTTAAAGACTCAAGGTAAGTTGAATAAGAGACATGCAAAATGGTTGGAATTCATCGAAACTTTTCCTTATGTGATTAAATATAAATCTGGTCAAGAGAATGTGGTAGCTGATGCTTTATCTAGGAGATATGCTTTATTTACCTATTTACATGCAAAGCTACTTGGATTTGAATTGATTAAAGACTTGTATAAGGAAGATGTTGACTTTGCCGAATCTTATGATCTTTGTTCAATAAGGCCGAATGGTGATTATTTTGTGCATGATGGTTTCTTGTTTCGCAAGGATAAATTGTGCATTCCCTCATGTTCCATTCGTGATTTACTTGTTAAGGAAACCCATGGGGGAGGGTTAATGGGGCATTTTGGTATTGTTAAAACACTTTCTGTTTTGAATGAGCACTTTTATTGGCCTAACATGATTAAAGATGTTAAAAGTGTTTGTGAAAAATGTATTGTGTGTAAGCATGCTAAGTCCAAAGTAATGCCTCATGGTTTGTATCAACCTCTGCCTGTTCCTAGCAACCCTTGGATTGACATATCTATGGATTTTGTGTTAGGGTTACCTAGATCACGCACTGGTAATGATAGCATTTTTGTTGTGGTTGATAGATTTAGTAAAATGGCTCACTTCCTTGCATGTTCTAAATCTAATGATGCTACCAAAATTGCTGACCTTTTCTTTAAGGATATTGTATGTTTGCATGGAATTCCTAAGAGTATTGTCAGTGATAGAGATGTCAAGTTTTTGTCACATTTTTGGCGTACACTTTGGAATAAATTAGGCACAAAATTATTGTTTTCTACTGTTGCACATCCACAGACTAATGGTCAAATTGGGATAATTATTTGCCACACATTGAATTTGCACATAACCGAACTGTTCATAGTTCTACTGGTTATTCGCCTTTTGAAGTTGTGTATGGATTTAATCCTTTAACTCCCCTTGATATTTTGCCTCTTCCTATTAATGAGTTTGTTAATGTGGAAGGTAAAGCTAAAGCTGATTTTGTAAGGGAATTGCATGAAAAGGTTTACAAAAATATTCAAAGGCGTAATGAGCAAAATGCAAAACAGGTTAATAAGGGCAGAAGACAAGTGATTTTCGAACCTGGAGATTGGGTTTGGATTCACTTGAGGAAGGAAAGGTTTCCTGAAAAGAGGAAATCTAAACTTCATCCAAGAGGAGATGGTCCTTTTCAAGTCTTGGAAAGGATTGGAGACAATGCATATAGAATCGAACTACCTAGTGAGTATGGTAATGTTTCATCTACTTTCAATGTTTCTGATTTGAGTTTATATGATGTAGGTGATTCGAGGACGAATCCTTTCGAGGAGGGAGGGAATGATAGGAATGAGCCCGAGTCCACATTGCCAAATCCAGCTTCCCATGATCCATTAGCAAATCTTGGTGGTCCAATGACAAGATCAAGAAGCAAGAGGATGAAGGAAGCACTACAAGCATTGTTATCAACACATTGTGAGTTGATGGCCAATGTTCAAAGGAGTTCGACACAACCATCTCAAGATGAAGTACTTTGGCATATTTCTTCAATAACAATTTATGATCCACCTTGAAGAAATAATGTGAAGGCCGAAATATTAAAGTCCAAGAAGAAGGCGTGTTTTGGGCTTTGAATTGGATCACGCCCTTTTTAATATATTTTAGGGTTTATTATGTTGTTTTTAATTAAGTCCACTTAACGATTTTATGGGCTTAATTGGCGTTTTTTATTAAGTGTTAATAAGGTATTACTTGGCCCAATTATCTTGCATGATAATGGCAAGTAAAAGTTTAGGAAACTTAAGAAGTCAAATTGAGTTTTGCTACTTCATAGTTTAGGAAACAAAGGTAGCCAAATCGTGTTTGGCCACCTTTGGAATAACCGTTTGCCCTAATCCTTTTTGGAAAAGGATTAGCTTATTAGTTTGTTAGTTGTGAGTTTCCAATTCCAATTTGGAAAGTTAGTTAGCTTAGAAGTCAAGTTGTAATTTACAACTTCTAGGGTTTTATTTCCTTTTCCTTTTAGAAAAGCCGAATCTACTCCCTATAAAAGGAGAAGCTATGTAACGTTTTTTATCGTGTTGAATTGAAAGAATTTTGGCTTTGCTAAATTAAATTTGACATCATCAACGTGAGTTATTCTTGAGTAATTCATAAGACCCGCCAAACCTTAAGTGAGGAACTTTAGGTGAAGTTTACAAGTTCTAGATTTATAGAACCGGCCAAACTTGATAGGTTTAAACTTTTGATTTACATTAGTTGAACTGATTCAATTTGTGTTAACGTTGGGGTTAGGTTAATTTTAATCTTGCCTTTTCGTTCCATATCTCTTTTCCGCAAATTGTGTTCTTGTTTCTTGAATTGAGTTTTTGGTGCACAACGATCCGAACTTGTGGAAAATTCGTGTGGATTGGACTTCATCCTACTCCATTCGTATCAGTAACAGTTGGAGAGTATCCCCAAAATAAGCTTATCTATGTGAATTTGTAGTGTTGGATGTGGCTTCCCCATATAATGTGATTTTGGGGGAGACCAAAAATGGTGCTAATCAAAGCTATTTGGTCACCTTATCACCTGGTGATAAAGTTTTCATCTGAGAAAGAAATCGATGTGATAAGAAGAGACCAAACTGTGTCAAAAGAGTGTCATGTGATTGCCTTGAAGGAGGAAAGGGAAGACTGCTGAAGGACTTAAGATAAATTGTATAAGAGTTAATTTTGGCTCCCCTAATGAAGAGTAGGAAAGTCGATCACAACTCACAAGTGAAGTGGAGAAAGTTTATGTTTGCGAGGCCTCACCTAATAGAATGATGCATGTTGGAGTTTTCCTACCGAATGGGACAACATAAGTTTTGGTTAAGCTATTGAAAGCTTATCAGGATGTCTTTTCATGGAGTCCTAATGATATGAGGGATGTGTCCCCTGATCTTGCAATACATAAGTTAAATATTGATCCTTCCAAATATCCTATAAAGCAAAAGAGAATGCCAATGTCTTCGAAGAAAAGTGATATCATTAAGGAATAGGTGAATGAGTGGTTAAAGGTTGATATAATTAAAGAAATATATTATTCCACATGGTTTTCTAATCTTGTGATACTACCCAAACTATAAAATGGATGAAGGATGTGTATTAATTCTCTGACCTTAATAAATCCTACCAAAAAGATTGTTATCATTTACCTCTTATTGACCAGAAAATCAACAATGTTGCAGGTAATAATGTTTTGTATTTTTTGAATGCATATAAAGGGTACCATCATATTTTAATAGATAAGAAGGATGTTGAGAAAATAGCATTCATAACTGAGTATGAAGCCTTGTTAACTGGAATGAAGCTAGCCACAGAAATAGGCGTAAAGACGTTGCAAGTTTACAGCGATTTGCATCCTATTGTCAACCAAGTGACCGTGTAGGCCAAAATATGTGGACTATGTCCTTCAAGAAATTTATTTGGGTGCCTTTGGTAATCATATTGGAGCTCAAGCATTAGTTAAAAAGGACATACACTTGAAGTATTATTGGCCCACTATTCATAAGGATGCATATAATCTAGTACAAAATGCCCAAACTATCAAGCTCACGCATTTATTATGTGCATACCTAAAAATAAAATGGTGACAGTACAATTAGTATGACCATTTGTGCAATAGGAAATAAACATTGCATGCCCCTTTCCTAAGGCACCAAAACGGGTTAAATTCTTGATATTGGTGATTGATTATTTCATCAAGTGTGTCGAACTGAAGTAGTGGCTACCATAATGGGAAAAGGTGTAATGAAATTCTTCTATAAGAATGTGATTTGTAGGTTTGATATTCCAAAAATCATCATTTCTAATCATAGCAAACAGTTAGAAGAAGATCATTTTAAATCATTGTGCACAAAGTTGAATATCCAACAAAGATTTACCTCAGTTGCTCACTCACAAGCAAATAGAACTATCCAGAATCAACACGTGTACAAGCCTCCACGTCAACATCCAATCTAGCACTCCACGCCGTTGAGCCAACTCGTATCACGCCCCTATATCCACCAGCACGCCTCCGAGCCTCAAGAAATCATGCCTCCATGAACCTGTACCAATCGAAGACACTCTTCAGCACTTTGAAAAAAATAAAACATTGAAATCTACCCTTTATATGGCGCGCGATGCATCTTGGCGATACATCACAATACAAACTTTCTTCATGGCGATGCAACGTAACGTTGCATCGCCGTGCAATTTTTTTCCATGGCGATGCAATGTTACGTTGCATCGCCATGCAATTTGTTTCATGGCGATGCAACGTAATTTTGCATAGCCGTGCAATTTCTTATATGGCGTCGCCGTGCAATTTTGCATGGCAAGTGTGCAATCGAATTGGTGCAAGTGTGCATGCTAGTGTAGATGCATGTGTGCAATAGAGTGCATGAAGTAGTGCATGTGTTGTGCATGAGAGGTATGCTTGTGTTGTGCATGAAGTGCTTGTGGAGTGCATATGTGTGTGTTGTGGTGTGCATGTGCATGTTGTGTAGCAGAGGATGTGCTTGATGAGTTTGTGTTGTGCACAAAGTGTGTGTGCAGTGTAGTGCTCGTGTGGTGCTTGTGATGCTTGTGCACTAGAGTAGTGCATGTAGTGTGCCTTGTGGTGCATGTGTGTGCTGGAGTTGCTGCAAGTGTGTACATGCATGTGCACAAATGTGTACATCATGTGCAGTGATGTGCAGCAAGTGTGTGCTGTAAGTATGCATGTGTGGTGCTGGAGTCGTGTGCATGTTGTGCGCAAGAGTGCAAGTGGCTGTTCAAGGTATATGCATATAGCAACTGTGTGCATGCATATGCACAAGTGTGCACGTGTGTGCGGTAAATGCATGCGTGCTGTGCGGCAAGTGTATATTCTTGCACCATTTCGGCCCCTTTTTCACCACTTAACACTACGAACCAACCATCACACAGACTTGCAACAAAACATACAATTCCAGCACAAGATGAACTAAAACAAAACAAAAGCCAAGTAAACTAGCATTATTAAGTCAATATGAAACTGTCTTATCAGTATGTCATAAAAGAGGTTGAACTCTTATTAATTGCAATAGATTTGTTGTCATTTGTGATACTGATTTAAGCATCAGACTGATCTCCCAGGATATTTTGGGGACTTTTCACTAACTCCCTATTTTAGGCCAATAGATTTTCTGTATTATTTTTGTGTATCACTTCCTGTAATACTCTATAAGATTTGGACATGTGTATAATCACTTATCCCTTTGGGTTCATTGATCACTTGATAAGATTTTAGTTTATCTAAAAATACATGTACCATATATATAGAGAGAGTAATACACAGAGTGATACACCAAATGATACAGAAAATCTGAAGTTCTATCTTAGGCAAGTTGACCCTTTAGAGATGAAGCAAGTTGGATTGTGTCCTAACCTGAGCAACTTAGGATAATATGAGGACTTTGGTCTTTTTGGAAGGAGCAAAAAAAATTATCTCAAAATCTGAAAAGGTAAAAATTTCTTGGATCCATCATTTATTAATTAAAAAAAATTCAATACAAATTCTCATAAAAACAAATTCATTAATCCAAATACTTCCAAAATATTTCTTTCTTATAAATTTTTTTTTAAAAAAACTCAATTATAAAACTAAAAATATCCTATCCAAAAGGAGGCTAAATTTTTTCCAAAGATTTTCAATTATAAAAATCTAACAAAAATATTTGAATTGAACATCAGCGGGTAGAAACTGAAGTTCAAAGAAAGTATTTTTGGTCAACTGGATTGCAATCAATGCAAGTATTAGATTATAACTAGTAGAATAGCACCGTGCCCTGCACGGTGAATTAATATAATGGTATTATGGCAATCTACTAATACAAAATAGAAAGTAGAAACATGTTCCATTAATAGTTTTGAATAAGTATAAAATAAGGGATGTCAAGATGAAGTAATTTCATAATTGAAGGCTTTTATTTTCAAAAATTACGAATGTGCAAAATTAGGGAATATAAAAACATAGTAAATGCAGAACTTTGTCTTCAAAAATTAAGTTGAAGGTAGATATAGTTTATCATGTTAAGATAATCACAAAAAGTCAAAACTGGGT
Source organism: Ophiorrhiza pumila (assembly GCA_016586305.1). NCBI lineage: Eukaryota > Viridiplantae > Streptophyta > Magnoliopsida > Gentianales > Rubiaceae > Ophiorrhiza > Ophiorrhiza pumila. The sequence goes on along the minus strand of BLIW01000004.1, from coordinate 23,756,018 downwards.
GTTGCATATGTGCGATTGCTAATTTGATTGAAATGATAAATCATTCAACATATTCCACCAATTATAATATACAAAATTGGATGTTTTCGTTTGTGTGATTGATGACATGGAAGATTTTCACATTAATCATATTATAATCTATCTCACTATCAATAATTTAAAACAGGCAAATATAATCTTTTTTAAGTTCATTATCCAACCCAAATTTTCTCTAACCTCCTGTAAATGGGTATCTAACTTCTCTAATATAGTATTTTACTTTTCAACTTAAATAATAAATGATACATCCTAAGCACTACATATAAATCACACGACCAATAAAAATATGCAAAAAAAAATCTAATTATTATTCAAATAAGTCTAGAACTAAGAATTTCTCCAAAGGTTCTAAGGGTTTTAGATTATAGTGGAGTAGATAATGATTAGGCAATCATCCTATGTTTTTGGTGAAATAGCCATTTGAATAATGATTGATGGAATAATTCTAAACTTAGAGGGCTACCTACTATTATGAGAAGGAGAAGAAGGAGAAGAATGTGAAGAAACAAAAATCTAAAATAGTACTTCTCATAACTCAAGCCACAAAAAGATTAGCAATAATTGATTATTCAAGACAAGTAAATCACAAACACAACATAAAGGAAGAGACATCATTCAATAACTAAATGCAAAGTAACATCCTGTGAGTTTTTTGTGTCCATCTATAGCTTGAAAAAGTTGCATGAAAGTATCAAAAGAACAACAAATTTTTACAGCCTCTGGCTCGAAAGAGTCACTACTTTACAACTTTTATTTATAAAAAATTTTCATATACAGAACAACTAAGGACAGTGTCAAAGTTTAAGAATAAGATCAATTTTGTCAAAACTTAGTTTGTGAAATGCACAATGTTGAGCAAATTTTAGGGCAAAGGACAAGAAATGACTATAAGACGAATGTGCTCTAATTTCATGCCAATCAAAACATCAACTCCAAAGGAAATCAAGTGATCCACAACTTATAATTATAGTAAATGTATGGCACTCTTGTCAACTTAAAATCGTCCTAATAAAAAGTGAAGTTTTCTGCGCAAAATAGAATTGTCCAAATCGTAATGGCCAGAAAACAAATGACTATTTAATTGCATTACAACAATAAAATATAAGGCATGAAAGATCATAAACACTTAGTAAACTATTAAACCTCGTGAGAAACTACTCTTCAAAAAAACATCATAAGGATGAAAATGTCCATCCACGTCAGGAAGCAAGCAAGCACTAAAAACTAACCAAGTTATAAGTCATTTGCAACACTAAAACTAACCAAGTTATGCCTTCATATAAGCACTAAAAATGACCTAAATATCGGAAAAGAAAATAAAATATTATAGATACTGCAACATAACTTTCATTTTCATCCATTTGTCCCTTTCTCATAATTAAGCAGTATACATTTAGATGAGGCATAACGACTACAAAATTTCAAACTCTAACCTCCACCAATTAATCTTTTTTAAATACTATGAATATCTGCAAGATATGTTATACATTAGTCTTAGATGACACCAACCACAAAACACACACACTCGCATGGAAAAGTTTTGAAAAAAATATATTCCAGAATATATACCTTTCCAAAAATATCAAGAATTTTGCATTATTAGTTGAATCCTATCTACTTCTACATCCAAAAAAATAAAGAAATAAGTATACAAATAAGATAGGCCAACGCAAATGGTTTTTTTCATCAATCTTACTCGTATAACTGAATCAATCAAGGTCATTTACATAAAACCCACAAAAACTCCATAATGCAAAATAACATAATTCAAAACCACAACATACCATAGTATCATAACCACCATAGGATTCACCACTCATGCCCATCAAATACAAGGTCGGAAATACATTTTGCAACAACACATTAGCCCAAAAATAACTATTAGTCCAAAAAAACACACACCTCAAAAAAATGATTTCAAATAGTGATGATTACGTAAATTAAGAAGGTTCTAAATAAAACAAAATATAGATAGGAGTTAGAAAATAAAGAGACATTTTTTTAATAAACACAACTAAAATAAAGTATGAATAAGTTAATTATTAGTAATAAATGTAGATATATAAGAGTTAGAAAATGAGATTTTTTTTTATAATAAGGAGCATTAAATATTCTTCATCAAAACGGATTTGAATGGAATATGAATTAGGCATAATTTAGCAAGTACATTCTATATTCTATTATTTGACAAAACAATTAAAGACAATTAATGCAATTAAATGTTACTAATGATGAAACGGAAAATTTACTAAAGCTATATATTATATGAGAAGGAGCGTCTTTGGACGACGAAGAAAACTTTACCTTCCCGCTTTACTATTATACGTAGATGATGATGATTATGGCAGACAAACCTTGATGAAACAGAGATTGGATGTAGTAAAGAATTATCCAAAAGAAAAGATAATATAAAGAATCAGAGTATCATCTTTTGAACATAAAGACAATATCATTCGGATCTTAACCTTTTGCTAAGCTTATTCAGCAGCTTCACAGATTTTTCTGATTCACCTTTACACACAAGACGCATTATATGACTGGAAAGGAAAGCAAAAGACTAGAAAATGTCACAATGGATAAGCAAAAAAGCCATTAAATATTGATACTTTACATTTGGAACAAAAGCGTTTGAAAAAAAAAAGAAAAAAAATTCTTAGCTAAGAAAGTGAGACTAGATGGCCTAATTTGGGAGATGGGATCATCTGTCCACCATTATTTTGTCTTATTCTGTCTTAAATTAAAACTACATCGTAGAGTTCACTAATCTCTTGGTTAGAGTCTAATAATTGTAAAGTGATTTTAGTGATATTTATGTTTTTAGTCCCTAGTTTTAGTAAAACTACATCGTTTTGAATATTAGACAAAATAAAACAGAATAATATTGGACAGATAATCTGATCTTCTAATTTGGACCTAATGAACCCTTATTCTCTTGATATTGTTCCTAATTAGATGTAAGCCCCTTAATTAAATGTAAACTCCTAGTTGAATTTAGAAAGTTGTAATGATACACCTCTCCTCTAAAATGAATCTTTTGTGACACTATATCACATGTTTTTGTATAGGAGCGTTCTCCTGTGATATATGTGATTTGCGTATCAATCGAAAAATTAGTATATCACGCATCAAATTTTCATTTTAGTGTATCAAGTATCAAAAATTAACATATCAAGTAACAAAAAATAGTGTATCGAGTATCAAAAATTAGCGTATCAAGAATAAAAAAAATTAATCGTATCAAGTATAAAAAATTAGAGTATCAAGTGTCAAAAATTAGCATATCAAGTATACAAAAATTAGCATATTAATTATAAATCCATACGCATATCACATCACATATGTAAATTCATTTCACAAGAGTTTTTATATATTTTTTTATAAAAGTTAAAACTAATACAAAATTTGATCAAATTTAAGGTAAAACTTTACTATTTTCTCTTTTATTTCAACCCTATTCCTTGTCGTCATCTCAACATCAATTCTCTCCCTTAAAAAAATTCTCTTTCTCCAACCCTATCTCCTATCAAAAGAAAAAGATTTCAACACAGATGCAAAAAGGGGATGGGAGAGAAACTCGTGTAGGAAAAATGTTGATTTTGAAAAACCCAACTTGTTTTGATGAATGAAACCATACAATAAATCTTCTCTCATACAAAAGCGAAAAATAAATTATGTCAAAACAAAAGGTAAAATTCTTTGACAGAGAGTATGAATTTTTTTAAAAGGGAAATTGTTAGATTGGAGAAAAACCATTTTTGTTAAGATGAAAACGAGGAATAAAATTGAGGTAAAAAAACAGGAAAATGGTAATATTTTATCCTAAAGTTGACATTACTTGATGTAAAAAAAAATGAATTTTTAATTGATCGTATGGGGCTAACTTGGATCAATTAGGAAAGTAACTTTCCTAATCGATAATGGTTATAATGGGCCGACATACCATTATTATATTTTGGGCTAGCCTATTGAGCCTTATTTATCAATTATTTTTCTTACGATGGACTCGGAATAGGAATGGAAAAAAGTGTGACATTGAACTAAAATAATCTTAGAGCAAGTGCTTCCTTCTTCGTTCAATGATCTTCGAATTGTTAACCAAACTTTGTTGGCTTCATATTGGAAAAGATTCTCAGGTCTAAAGTTCAAGTCTCACAATTTGTGAATGATTTTAAACTTACAAGTGACATAATTTGGTTACAATTACAATATTTACATTTATATAAAGGATATTAATGTTTAAATAAGAAATTTTCTATTTTAAAATTACGACATAAAATTTTGCTAAGACGTTGAAGACGCAAAAAAAAAAAAAAAAATCAACTTTTGAGAAACTTCTACATTTAGAATGCAAAAAATTTAAACATTTGATTTGCATCTCCACATCTCCAAATTTAATCTTTGCTCTACTATTAATTATTATCTTTTATTATTATTATTATTATTAGCTTGCTAGTACTTTAGTTCTTGCATTTTATTTTCAAACGATAACTTCTATTACATACAAAGGAAGGAGATGGGAATGTGACCTACTGACCTCACACGAAAATGCATTTTAACTATTATACTATAATCGTGATAATATCACATGTAAATTACTTACAAGGCTTTGTTTGTTTACACCTTTTCAGGATTTTTTTTTTTTACAAATCAAATTTGTGTTGTTTGTTTTGTCTATTTTTTTACAAAAGATTTTAAAATCCAAAACAATATTACAATAATTATTTTTGTTATAAATTTTTATTTATTAATAAAGTATTATATTTTAATTTTAATTTTTTAATAATAAACAACTCTGCCTAACACAGTTTTCCATTAAAAAATCGAGATGAGAATTCACTAAAACTAGGATTAAAATATAATATTTAATTTCAATTTTTTAGTTCTTGCTATTGTGTCTAATATTTAAAACGACATCGTTTTACTAAAACTAGGATTAAAACCACATAGTAGAATTCACTCACATTTGGGTTAAGATAATGATTGTAAATTAAATTTTAATTATATTTATGCTTTTAGTCCCGATTTTCGTGAAACGAAGTTGTTTTAAGAATCGAACATAGTAAATCGGGATACTATTAAACAGAGGATCCGATCTCTTAAAAACATCTTATAACATATTAACTCAAATTTAAATTTTAAAATTTCATTGATAGAAAGTCATCCAATTTATAACATATTAATTCAAATTTAAATTTTAAAATTTCATAGTTCTTAGAGTTCTCTTTTATAACCCGAAGGTTGATTAAGGAAGAATGCAAGAAAGCTGATCGACTTACAAGGAGAGGTTTGGAGCTCTACAGGCTATGCATTATGAGTTGCGTGATAAAAGGGAAGAGCGGCACTTAGCGGGAGTAGCTAATCGGTAGGAGAGATATAAAGTCATCCAATATAAATTCCGCCAAAATAAACTCATCAATCTTAACATCCCCTAAAATATTCTAAATCCTAAAACCAAAAACTACCTTAGCTAACATCCCCTAAAATATTATAAATTCTAAAACCAAAAAATACCTTATCTAAGCATAACCTTGCATTTTAACCGCTATGCTATATTCGTGATCATATTTGTTTCGTTTGTGCTATAGTTGAAACTCTACCAATTACTTTAGTTGATAATTGATAATTGATAATAATAGTGCGTGCTTAGTTTCCCAAGTATTTAGCAAATTCCTCCCCAATTAGTGGAAGATATATTCATTATGGATTATTCACCCTCTCAAGTCTCAATTATCTTCTTCATGATTATTGTGCAACAAATGCTGCTGGAATCTGTCCACTTTGTTTATCAATTTTCATATTCCTTATATAGTAGAGGCAGTACGCAATTTGCAATTTGCAATTTGCAATTTGCATGCTCTTCCCTTGGTCAGCATCTTTATATTTGCCGAATCAAGGAAACTACTACGAAGTGCTCATTCACTATTGCTTTTTTAGATATTTTGAATCCCATCACTTTTGGGTAAGGCATGCATTTCAAATTCATTTCCTAAATTGAACCCTCTTCAATTTCGCCTTAGCTACATAATGTAGGAAGAAAAAACTATTCTTTAAAAGTACTTTTGAAGAAGGGAAAATTGCAAAAATTATCCTTCACATTTGTTGGAAAAAAATTTATCACTTACATTAAACTAATCAATGCAATTTCATCACTTATATTAAAATGTCATATCAAATTTATCCATTTAATTTCGTTTAATTTTTAGTGGAAAGAATGCGCATATATATCATTTGACGATGACACATGTATTTTTTTTGTGAATGAAGTAGATGGACTTAAATAAAATGAATAATTTAGTGTATATTATTATTTTGAATGATAAAATTGCATCAATTTAAATGTAAGTAATGGAAAAAAGTTTTCCAAAAAAAATGTAAATGACATGTTTTGCAATTTTCACTTTGAGAAATCCATTAACTATAAATGCTTAATTATTAGGTTACAAGGTCAGGGAAAGCTTTGTAGTATCTTAACATTTAACCTGATTAAATTCGGTAAGAGTAATAGTGTTCTTATCTTACCTGAAAGTAGATCCTCTTATTTGAAAAATAAAAAAAAAAATTGTTGTTCAATATACACGTCGTATTTAGACAGTATGAAAATTATCATTTGTGCAAAATTTAAAATTACACTATCAAAATGGCAAATGTTGTTATTTCAATTTGATTTTTTTTTACATGTAACTTATATCAATCATAAAATAAATAATGAATAGTTTTGATTTTTTGAACATATTTTTTTCTCGGGAATTAAATGGAGAGTCCTCCATTTGTACTAAATGGAGAGAACTCTAATTTTGGATGATAACTTAGAGGTGGTATCGAAAACAAAAAGGGACTCATTGGAGCACAAAAATTTGGCCCTTTGGAATCACGAAAAGTTGCCTGAAAATGGGCAACGTAGCTTTCCATGTAAAAGTGCATTTTGTTTTTTCGATTCACTCGTACAAATAAATGTCAAATTTTACTCTATTACATTGTATGTAAATTTAGCTATATGACAATTTAAAAGGAAAAAATAAACAAATAACTAATCAAAAGCCGGTCAAATTCAAAGAAAAAAAATGTAAAATTCGTAAAAGATCCAAGTAAGTCTTTTAGATAATTTATTTTCTTTTTTGTCCTCCTTTGTTTGGCAAATTTCGAAGTAAATGTTACATATATTTAATCATTCTGGAAAAGAATAAAATTGAATAAAAGGAAGGATATACCGAAGAATAAACGAATGGAAAAGTTAACTTTATAAGTTTAGATGGAACCTCCATGCATGAATAATGTTTTGAACATTTTATACTATTTGAGGAGTTTGTGGATGTGCTGGCCCCTACAATTCTTTAAACTTTGGGTGTGATTTTGACCAATTAGAAAACAAAAAGGAACCATTTTTTTATTATCGAACCAATCATTAAAGTTTTTACCTACTTATCTTTTTATTATTGACCAAAAATTAGGTACAGAAAACTTTGATGGCAAGTCTTTTAATATGCATAAGTATATTGCAAAATAATACCTTGAACAAGAATTGGGGCGTAATATACCTCTTAAACGTTTAATTTTGTCACTTTATTTCTTTAAACTATTAATTTTTAAATATTAGTTCAATTTAATAATTTCAAATAGAATTAAAATCTAAAACACATAAATAACATTTTCAATATATTTCCAAGAAAGCAGCCCTATGTGTTATTTTTTCACTTTAGTTTTACTAAATTTTCGCCAATGAAACCCTTCCTCATTTTTTTGGTTGATTTGGGGTTTAATTAATATAATAATAGGGAAAGAAGTGAGTGATTTTATAATAGATGTAAATGACTGATATTTAACTTCTTGCACAGTATTTTACAAAATGTAAAACAAAAATATTTGTTTTTCACCGATGGTAATTATTGTTTTTTGCAAAAAAAAAAAAAAGTTTAAAGAAGTAAAGGGGCAAAATTTAAAATTTGCGGAGTATATTACAACTCAACTATAGTTTATGGTGGCATTTTGAAATTTGCCCTCAAATAAATAATAATTAATAGTTAGAGAAAAAAAATTTCATATGATGGTCCGTCGGTTGAGTCTTATTATCAATCATTGGTTCATTTATTTACAATAAATACTCATTCATTAAATAACAATAAAATTATATGTAAGTAAAGCTAGCATATAGTATAAAAAAGTTCACATTCACTATCATTACTCATTTTATATAACATAAAAATTTGAAAAAAAAAATATTATATACATGCACTAGCTTATAAATCAAGAGGGAGGGACGGCCAAATCCCATCCAATTAATAATGTTATATATTTAGGAAATACAAATTGATTAGTGAGCCGTTTATAAAGCTTTGCCTGGTCACTTTTGCATGAACAAAAATGTTTGGAGACAAATTAAAGTTGTACTTTGGTTGTTGCATTAGGATTTGAGGAAACATTAAGAGTCGAATGAGTTTTTACAATTTTTATTAGTTATAAACTTTTATCAACCAATGCCAATCGATGCAAACGAGTTCGAATATATAATTACTTAATGAGCAAATTGCAAACCTTAAATTGTGATTTAGATAATTTTTAGGATTATTGGCAATACTTAATTTCATTTTTTAAGAACCTAAACGGATCGGTGAAACTCTCTTTATTTATAGTTAAGGAAATTTTAAAGTTTGCAATGAAAGTTGATATTGTGAAATTTCAATAATTGCTTCGAATTGAATGGAAATTGAGAAAAAAAAACTTCTAATATATAATTCGATAATTAAAATGCTGATGCTTCATAAATGACAAAGCTGTTCCCTTCTTCATAATGACTATAGAGAACAAACATTTTTGGTGATGAATCCTAAGTGAATGTAAGAAAAGTTCAAAAAATTCTTATGTCAAAAATTGCAGCCGCGAAATATTTTATTCTCTCAAAGAGAACAAAGAACTATCAATGTCAGTAAAAAAAACGTCAATTTTGGGATATGTTTTTTAAAGATAAATATACAAAACAAAAGGGTTAGGTTTAATTAAATAATGGTTACAGCTTAATCACGTGTAGGCTGTCATAAGAAAGTCAATTAATTATAACATATTAGTATCAAAATAAATTAATCATAGTAATCCAATATTTCACCCTGCCACCTTCGACAATCGAGATGTTATATTTATTTATTATTTATTTTGAGTTAAAATCAAAGCTTAATTAAACAAGGGGTTTATAGGCATATTGGATCGAATTATTCTTTATTTTTAATTTGGAAGTACACTAATGTCTATTAGGCAAATACATCGAGATCCCAAAATTTGGAATAGTACGAATTTTGTTGGTGGAAGTCCAAAGTTTGTGACTATCTGGACTTGTATGAACTTTGGAACAAGTAGTGGATTATTACAAGATTTTAAGTCAATGTATAGGTTAGTTATTAGATGAACTTAAATAGTGTTTCAACTAATTAAGTACTCCATCTGTTCTCTAATAAGTGTCGTTTTAGAGATGTGCACACTAATTAAGAAAAGTGATAAATTCTCCTATTTACCCATATTATAACCATAACTTTCTCTCTCTTCTTTTAAATAACATTACATAGATAAATGGGACGGAGGGTAAAATTGGAAGCTTTTAGACTTTTTGCATTGAAATTTGTAAAATGGCACTTATTTGAGAACAAAAAATAAGAGCTAAAACGACACTTATTAAAGAACATAGGGAGTATATGTTATGAAAATATTAAATGTGGATGTTCATTATCAATTCAATGGGTTCATGTATATCCTCTGTGGATTCATTCTTTTTTGTTAATATATAGATTCAATGAATCTCAAACTTCTAAATTAATGGATAACTATCAGTTATCATCTTGAAATATTAAATTAATAAATAATTCAGCTACTTGGTTTATCTATTTGGTTCAGCTACCTGGTTTTATCTATAAATAGATGGTAGAGTAGTTCATTTTGTACAACCCTGTAGGAACTTTGTAAACTTGTAATATCAGAGAATTTTTGTAGAACTTTGTTGTAGTAACCAATTTTGTACTATAAATTGATATCAATAGTAGTTAGTAAATAGAGCCATAATTTCACCTATTTCGTTGGTGTATATCTCTTTATTGTAATTTTCTTTTGCACTGTTATTTAGTTGTATTGCATAGAAGTAGCAGTTTTACAACACGTTATCAGCAGAGACTCTACCACTGGAGCAAATCAGATTCAAATATGAACATTGAAGCTTGGTTGATTACATATCTTTGCATGAGATTCTATCACTAGAGCAAATCAGGTTTAAGTCTATATTTTGAAGCAAATATCTTTAGTAAGGTATTGAGATTTGCATTTTTGGTAAGTTTGCGAGGTAATATTTCTTCCTTTTTCAATTAATTTATTTTAACCGTAAATTTGTACTTTTTGATATTTTTGAAATAACCACTTTTCATGAATATTGAGAAATATTCAACCACCTAAAATTAGTTGTAATTCCAAAAGTCCGGTCATATCATAAATTGTCTTATAATGATTACATATTACCGTGACAAGAAATGAAATAACCTCCAGAAGAGGTGATTATAAGAAAAATGGAAAAAATAAATGCCCCTGATATGGTATAGAAGGTCATTGATCTCGTACCTATTGTACGATAGATCCTCTTGTTAAATTTTATTAAGCATCATTAAAAAAGAATGACCAAGGTGTCGAAACAAATTTCATTGATCAGATTTCTCACACTGAAGGTGCAATTTTGATCATATTTACTTGAACACCCTAAATGTGTAATGTGATTATATTTATATACCTTGAAGGTGTAATATATTTATGTAATTTTTATTTGTATAATATTTATAATTTTTACATCTATAGAATTTTATTTGCGTCTTTTATGTAATTTTCATTTTGGTTATGAAGTTTATTTACGTTTATGTTTATTTAAAATTTGATATATTTCTTCCCGAAGAAGAAATTGTTATTTTATTTCTTCCTGAAAAAGAAATTGGTATATTTCTTCTTGAAAAAGAAAACAGTATATTTCTTCTTGAAGAAGAAACTGATATATTTTCCCTGGAGTTTATTTATATTTATTGATTAATGTTTATTTATTAAAGTTTATTTATATTTTGTCATATTTTTCCTGACGAAGAAAATTGATACCTTTTTTCCTGAAGAAAAAATTTGATACATTTCTTCCTGATGAAGAAAATTTGATACATTTCTTCCTGACGAAGAAAAAAAATTGATACCTTTCTTCCTGACGAAGAAATTTGACACATTTCTTTCTAACGAAGAAAATTTGGTATATTTTTTTCCTGATGAAGAAGTTTGATACTTTTCTTCCTGAAAAAGAAAAATTGATACCTTTCTTCTTAACGAAGAAATTGGTATATTTCTTCCTAAGAAGAAATAAATGTTTATCTTCTTGGAGAAGAAATGAATGCCAAATACATGGGATCAAATAATGATAATAATATTTGCCTTAGTGATAGTGGTGCTACTCACATTATCATTAAAGATGAGAAGTATTTTCCTACCTGAAGATAGGAAAAACTAATGTTAATACAATATGTGGTAGTGTTAAACTGATTGAAGGCTCCGGAAGAGCCACTATATTTCTCCCTGAAAGAACTAAAATTGTTATAAATAATGCACTATTATCTACAAAGTCTTGAAGAAATTTACTGAGTTTTAAAGATATTCGCCAAAATGGATATCATATCGAGACTATGCATGAGATAAATTGTGAATTATTTTTAATTGCAAATACCATTTCTGGAAAAAAAAATGTGTATTAGAAAAATGGCCATCTTATTCATCTGGTTTATATTATACAAAAATAAGTGCAATTGAATGTCATCACCTAGTAGACCAGAAGTCTACAAATCCCAAAGATTTTATGATATGGCATGGCCGTCTGGGACATCCTGGTTCTATAATGATGAGACAGATAATTGAAAATTCACATGGCCATTCATTGAAAAATCAAAGAGTTTTAAAACTCTAATGAATTCTCCTGTGTTGCTTGCTCTCAATGAAAGTTGATAATTAGACCATCACCAGTAAAAGTGGGGACTGAATCCCCTGCATTTCTAAAACGAATTCATGGTGATATATGTTGGCCTGTAGATCCACCATGTGGACTATTTAGATATTTTATGGTGTTGATCGACGCATCAACAAGATAATCACATGTAAGTTTATTATCTACTCGCAACTTGGCGTTTGCGAAATTACTTGCTTAGGTAATTAAACTAAGAGCACAATTTTCAGATCACCAAATTAAAAAAATTTGTCTAGATAATGCTGGTGAATATTTATCGCATGCTTTTGATTATTCTTGCATGTCAATTGGAATAAGTGATGAACATCTTGTAGTTTATGTTCATACACAAAATAGTCTAGTTGAATCATTTATTAAACGGTTGCAATTAATTGCTAGACCGTTACTTATGAGGTCTAAACTTCCTTTATTTGATTAGGGACATACTTTATGCAGCAACACTTGTGAGAATCAAGCCAACAAGTTATCATAATTACTCCCCAATACAATTAGATTTTGGCTATGAACCCAATATTTTTCATTTGAGAATTTTTTTTTGTGCAGTTTATGTCCCAATTGCACTACCACAACATACTAAATTGGGCCCCTAATGAAGATTGGGGATATATGTCGGGTATGAATCACCTTCTATAATTAAATATGTTGAACCATTAACAGGTGATTTATTTGCTGCGAGATTTGATGATTGTCATTTTGACGAATCACATTTCCCAACATTAGGGGGAAGATAAAGTTCAAACGAAAAAGGAAATTAAATGGAAAATATCACTTGATTTCCTTGATCCTCATACAAAAGAATGTGAACTGGAAGTTCAAAAGATTATACATTTGTAAAGAATTGCAAATTAATTATCGGATGCATTTACTAACTCCAGAAGAGTTACTAAATCAAATATTATTGCTAAAAATACTCCGGTTAAAATTGATATCCCTGAAGGACAAATTATAAGTGCTAATGAGTCTCAAGCACACCTGGAGCGTGGTAGAACTTTTGATTCCAAATATAAAAGTTCTCGAAAGAAAAGATGATTAAAGGAGAGTCAAGAACTCTAAAATATTATTAGTGACAAAATTCAACATCTTGAAGAGGTCCTTCCTCAAGAGGTTGCTCTAGAAAACCCTGCTCCTGAAGAGCTTACTTCTGAAGAGAATGGTATTATAGAAATTTCAATAAATTTTGTCAGTACAGAAAAATGGTGGAATCGAAAAGAAATAATTATTGATAATGCTTTTGCATATAACGTTGCAATTGATATTGTGGAAGAAGATGAGAATCATGAATCTAGATCGGTTGATGAATGTCGGAAAAGAAATGATTGGTCAAAATGGAAAGATGCGATCCAATCAAAATTGGATTTACTGGCAAAACAAAAAGTATTTGGACCTGTAGTCCGAACACTAGAAGGTGTAAAGCCAGTTGGATTTAAATGGGTATTCGTACGAAAAAGAAATGAGAACAATGAAATTGTGAGATATAAAGCACGAATTGTAGCCCAAGGATTTTTACAAAGACTTGGATTTGATTATGATGAAACATATTCACATGTAATTGATGGAATTACATGTAGATATCTTGTCAGTTTAGCAGTGCATGAAAAACTTGATATGCGCCTGATGGATGTAGTCACTAATTATTTGTATGGGACATTAGAAAATGATATCTATATGAAAATCCCTGAAGGATTTAGTATGCCTGAAGCATATAAATCAAATCCTAGAGAAAATTATTTTATTATATTACAAAGGTCTTTGTATGGATTGAAACAATCTCGACGTATGTGGTATAATCGCCTTACTGAATGTTTAGTTAAAGAATGTTATACAAATGACCCAATATGTCCATGTGTTTTCATAAAGAAAAATGGGTCAAAGTTTGTAATCATTTCCATATATGTTGATGATCTCAACTTAATTGGGGCTCTTGAAAAAATCCAAATAGCCGTTGAATATTTGAAGAAAGAATTTGAGATCAAAGATTTTGAAAAGATGATATTTTACCTTGGTTTGCAAATTGAACATTTGCAAAATGAGATTTTTGTTCATCAAACTGCGTTTACCCAGAAGGTATTAAAACGGTTTTATATAGACAAGGCACATTCATTGAGTGCCCTAATGGTCGTTCGATCACTCGATTCTATTAAGGATCCTTTTAGACCAAAAGAGGATGATGAAGAAATTCTTGGTCCTGAAGTACCATATCTTAGTGCAATTAGTGCATTAATGTATCTTGCTAATTGTACAAGGCCAGAATCATTTGCAGTAAACTTATTAGCAAGATTTAGCTCCTCTCCTACAAAACGACATTGGAATGGTATAAAACATATATTTCGTTACCTTCAAGGTACGATAGATATTGGTCTTTATTATTCTAAGGCAATCAAGTTTGATCTAATAGGTTATGCAGATGCTGGATATTTATCTGATCCTCATCATGGTCGTTCACAAACGGGTTATGTGTTCACATGTGGTGGTACAGCTATTTCTTGGCGTTCTATGAAACAAACTATAGCTGCTACTTTTTCAAATCATGCTAAAATATTGGCAATTCATGAAGCAAGTCGGGAGTGTTTTTGGTTGAGATCAGTGATCCATCATATTCGAGTTGCATTTGGATAAGAAAGTTCCCACTGTTTTGTTCGAAGATAATGCTGCATGCATTGCTCAATTGAAGGATGGATACATTAAAGGTGATAGAACAAAACACATCTCACCAAAATTCTTTTTCACGCATGATCTTCAGAAGAATGGTGAAATTAGTGTACAACAAATTCGTTCAAGTGACAATTTGGCAGATATTTTCACTAAATCACTACCGACTTCAACATTTGAAAGTTAGTATATAAGATTGGAATGCGTCGATTGAAAGACGTCAAATGATGTGCTTAAGAGGGGGAGTTATTATACATTGTACTCTTTTTTCCTTAACCAAGGTTTTTTTTGCCATTAGGGTTTTTCCTAGTAAGGTTTTTAACGAGGCAATGTTATATATGAAAAATGTACTCTTTTTCCTTCACTAGGTTTTTATCCCATTGGGTTTTTCATAGTAAGGTTTTAACGAGGCATTTATCTTAAAGATGGACATCCAAGGGGGATTGTTATGAACATATTGTGAATGTCCATCCAAATACACCATGTTCTACCACTTTATCTCTCATTATTTCTATAACTCATGTAACATCATCCCATTATCATCCATTACTTTGTAACCTATGTAACTTATGTAACTCTTGTAATTTTCATTTAGTACATTGTAAGTTACAAGGTACCTCAAGCCTATAAATAGAGGATTATGTGAAAGGGAAAGATGGTTGAATGCTTACTACATTTTATTCTACTTTGTTCAATAATACTCTCTATCTTTTTAGCATTTTTCATACTTGTTTCATATTTGATAGTAGTAGTTGTAACATAAGATTTATATCTCTACTTTGTAGTAGTGGTATAACAACTTCTTACACAATATAATACTACAAGTTTATAGTATTTTTATAACAAATTTTATAATGTAGCTAGTATTCAATTCATTTTCTATCTAATTAAGTAACATTTATACTTGTTGTGTGATACTATTTACTCCCTCTAATTCGATTTAAATGACATTTTAGATGTTTTTTTTTTCAATATAAATGTCGTTTAAGCAAAACATGCAATTTACTTACAATTCTACCCTTCTTTTATTAGATAAAAGAGATAACTTTTATTGATTTACACATATTCCAACCAAAAGTTGTTACTTATTATTAATGTTAGCAATATTAATTAGGGATTGTTTAGTCATTTTTTATATTCCTTAATAAGTGTGAAAATCTCCCAAACGTCACTTATAGTGAATGAGAGGGAGTAACATTTAAAATGACACCATTTAATGTCAAATCGAAAAACAAAATTGTTAGTCATTTTAATGAAAAAAGAATTGAGAATGGTATTACAAAGTTCAAGTTGAGTAATTAATTTGTTGGAATATTAAACTAAACTTTAATTAATTAGAAATTTTATTCTTAATAGGATTTTGTTTATTAAATTATTTTTCTTTAGAAATTAGAATTTGTGAAAGATACATTCTCTAACTTCTTGTATGTTTCGGAGTTGTATTTGCTGTATATATAGAGGGTGTTAGAGGGTTTTGTGATGTAGGTAGAGGAATTGGAAGAGAGATACTTCAAAGAGGTGTGAGAAAAAAATCCCTTGCTAATTTGGAGAAATTTCGTGAATCACCAAATGGTATTGTTGGGTGGCGGTTCTGCCATATATGTGATATTATAATTTTGTTTCTCTCCTCCTAAATATAGTTATGTCATATATGTGATATTATAATTTTCTTCCTCTCCTCCTAAATATAGTTTTTTTATATAAATAAATATACCGCACTTCCGTATTTTGTGTTTGATTAAATTAGTGTCAATAGGATAAGAGCTATTTCCTAGTTTCAACAGTTTATGTAACTTTCTTAAAAATAGAGATTAAATGATAATTCATTTTAAGTTGAAGAACCATTAGGGTTCTTTCTATTAATAAAAGTAATGATTAGAAGTACTAGATTTTTAACTCGAATAGTTATATCATCATTCATGTACTCATTTATCTACAATAAATAAGTTGATAGAACTTGATAAGTTGGTTTTATACCAACTAATATGTGTTAAAATGCTTGGCTTTTGTTGTGTGTTCCATGTGCATATGTGATGTTTTGAGAGGTTTTATGCATTTATATGTTTGCAATATGAAAATGATCAAATGGTGCAAAGAAGAGCAAAAATGGTGGTAATTGAAGTGAAAAATGTAGGATGAAAATGGAGGAACCGAAAATGCATATTTGGCCAAATTAGGGTTTTGGCAGCTTTGAGTGTGAATTTGTTTTGAGCATAACTTCTTCAATACTAATCCAAATGATGATTTCTTGGATGTTCTGGAAAGCTCTGTGAGTGTACTGCATTTCTTATGTTTTAACTTTCTTCTAATTCTGTGTGTAAATATGAGAAACGAAGGCATCTTTATGACTGCCACTTCAGGATTTAGTTATTGAATTCATATTGCCACAGTTTGGTAGATTGTTAATAACTTGAGCTACAGTCATCCAATTAAGGTGATTCTTGATCCATTGTAAAGCCATGAGATATACCTAGAGTTCTTATGTTTACTATCAAGTCCAATTCAGATGTTAAGACACACGAATCTTGCTTGGAAGTTGTTTGTTGTACTGAAATAGTGTCATCACACACTATGCACTCACAAAACTCTAGTGAGCATTTTCACAAACACCTCACAAGCAATTCACTCATGCACTACCTCACACTACACACTCGCACACCCTCATGCGGCGTGGTCACCTCGCCGCACAAGCTCACTCGCACACACTTGCGGCGAAATCACTTCGCCGCAAGCACACACGCACACCACCTCGCACATCACTCGCACACAAGCACTAGCAACACACACCATCACTCGTACACTCACATGCGGCGAGGTCACATCACTCTCTCGCACTAACACTCGCACACATGCACATCATTCTCGCATTCACCGCACACCACTATCACTACACTCATGCACACCACCTCGCACACTCTCGCACACACATTGTGGCGAGGTCACCTCGCCGCAATGCACTCGCACACACTCACTACATCACACGCACACATCTGCACATTTGCACTCAAATAATGCATATATCTCACTTCACTCATGCACACACGTATAGCATACATTCAATTCACAAATCATTTCACTCATGCATTTCATTCATTTGTTCCAGCTAGCATTTACATCCTTTATGTTTCGGTTTTTTGTTTTTCTCCTTGCATTTCACAAGTTCTTCTACTCATTCATTCATTCATTCATGATACATTTTTGCTGCTTGTGTTTTGCATTTTTAAATCAACAACACTCACAACACCAATTTCACTCAAGTCTCACAACTCATCTATATTCTTCCATTCATTTCACTTCAAGGAAATATTCACAACTTTCATCTTCACTTCACCGCTTCACAACACTTCTCACAATTCACTTCACTTTCACACTCACTTCACTCAAACCTCACCAAACACTCTCACACTCACACACTAAGTGGCGAGACCTCGCCACAAGGTCTCGCCCACAAAAAACTACACACGGCGAGGTCTCGCCGCGAGACCTCGCCGACAAAAGCACTGCACGGCGAGACCTCGCCACGAGGTCTCGCCACACACACACACTCCACGGTGAGACATCGCCACGAGGTCTCGCCATCATAGTTGCTTCGGGTTTGTGTTGATGGTACAACGGAAGAATGGCTAAGTGTTTGTCAGTTGGCTGTGTATGCAGGAGATGCTTGGAAGGCGTGGATATGATTAGCTTGAAGGCGCATGGAAGCTGAGTTTCAGAAGAGGATGTTGAAGTTGGAAGCTGAAGGCGTGATTCTGCTAGCCTATAAAGGCGTGATGTTCGCTGGACAAGAGGAGATTTTGGCTTGAAGAGAAGGCGTGGTTCTTCGTGGCAGGAAGGCGTTGGAGCTGTTGTGAAGACGCGCTCCAGAATGGCTTGAAGGTGCGATGAAGCAACTGAAGGCGCTGGAAATTAACACCAAAGGCGCTGGAGTGCTGAATACTTCTTTAAACTTGGAATTTTTATTTCTTTGGGCTGATTTTTGGTTTTCTCTATTCAAGGGCACTTTTTGTAATACCTTAGATAGTTTACGGTTGCGTATTAGTTACATTTTCTTAGCTCTATATATAGAGGAAGTGTAGCTAATTAGGAGAATTTGGATTCTAGACGGAGTTGGAGACGAGAGAGGATTCTAGATTTTAGAATTATCATTTTGAATTTCTCATTTTTCTCTCTCTAGATCTACTTTCTCTCACTAAACATTTCTTCTCCGATCTCAACTCCGATTATGAATTTGGACTGGATTCTTCTTTCTTATTCTCAATTGACAAAGGAATCGACAATTCTCTTGATTTAATCGGTAAATTCTTCCAATTAAATGAGAATGAGCTTATCAATGTTGGAATTTGTTGATTTTGAAATGAGAAAGATGTTTTCTGGCTAAATCTATGATATCTTAGGATTCTTAATGGATGAATACGTGTTTTAGTAGCTTGTATGCTATGCAATTGATCTAATTGTTGAATATTGAAATCACATTTGAATTGAGCATAAACATATGTTGAATTTCATAATTCTTAGCTAATCTTGAATAGATCAAGCTTCAATTGTGGTCGACATGCTAAATTGGGGAATGATTAATCAAAGTTAGCGAAGTTGCATGAATTGAGAACTAAATTGTGATTTTTTAAATCTTTGCACTTGTTTTCTGTAATCAAATCAATTCTGAGACTCAGGCCTCGCCATAGGAAGTGTTAATAAATTGAAACATTAGGAAAAGTGTTAAAGAAGCTTTCTGTGTTAACAACAATGATATGTGAACCCTAGGATGGGCCTCGCCATGGGAGTTCTTAGGACTTTGCATGTTAGAGTAGTTAGCTGGGAGAGTTGAGACTTTGCGGAGCTTATTCCACCATTCTCGGGCCTCGCCATGGGAGAGGATGGTGATTTGGGGGGTACAAGCAGTGGTGTGGTCGCCATGCTAACCACAGCTTGGATTTCTAGGCAATTTAGGTCTCTATTGCATTTAATTGTTTACTGATTGCATAGCATAGATTTACTAAGCCTGTGTTCATCCAATACAAGAATCCTGAGATATGTTTCATCCTTGCTTGTCATTTCCTTTTGTATTTCTGTCCTCGTTCTTTTGTGTTGAAATTACATTCTTTCTAGTACTTAGATTCGGTGACAAGACTTTTAGAACAATTTGCTCAATTTTCTTGACCTACGCCTTCCCTGTGGATTACGATCTCTACTTACGCTACTAAATTAGTGTTTAGGGTAAAATTGACGAGGTGCGACAACTC
Source organism: Ophiorrhiza pumila (assembly GCA_016586305.1). Lineage (NCBI taxonomy): Eukaryota > Viridiplantae > Streptophyta > Magnoliopsida > Gentianales > Rubiaceae > Ophiorrhiza > Ophiorrhiza pumila. The sequence continues at coordinate 23,736,080 of BLIW01000004.1, read as the reverse complement.
GATATCAGAACTTCATAATGTAGAGAATAGTTCTATCATTATTGGTCCACACATTTATATACAATTCAATCATTATTGGTTAAGCCATTTGTCTACAAAGCCGTTTGGTAAGGATTACATTATCATTCAATCATTACTATAGATGTTGTTTGATTAAGTACTATCACTATCATTCAATCACTTTGATAACCCCAAATCACTAATTTATCATTATCCACTAATTTGTTTACAATCAAATTTGTTAACCCCTTAATCAATCATTTATCTATCACTACACATATTTTCTCAAATTACACATTTACACATATTTTACACACACTACACATATTTTACACATATTACACATACTACACATATTTTTACACACTTCGCATATTTTACACACAATACACATATTTTCACACACTATATATATTTTACACACACTACACATATTTCACACACTACATACATTTTATGCACACTACACATATTTTCACACGCTATATATGTTTTATACATACTACACATATTAAATATATTTTACACACACATTACACATTTTCACACATTATATATATTTTACACATGCATTTTCACACATTACATATATTTTACACAGACTATATGCATTTTCACATACTACACATATTTTGTTAAGTTTGTTGATTTTTTATTTTAAATATTTTAAAAATAAAAATTTGAAACCCATTACCAAACATAAACAAACCAAATACTTTGTAATAGAAATGAAACCCATTCCATTCTCCAACCAAACATAATGGGGTTAATGGTATAAATCCATAGTGATAGTGGGATCAATTATTCCCATTAATATTCCAATTGAGAAATGCGAACCAAACGGCTCCTACAATAACTGATTTGATAGAAGTCCAAATGAATAGAATCAGCATAACATATAAAAAAAACATGTACTCCTTATCACTATTCTAGGCATTGTTTGGATGGAAATAAAATAAAGGAAAGGTTACCACCCAGTGGCGGAGGGAGCATGGGGGTAGTGGGGACAATTGCCCCCACTGACCCACCAAAATTTTAAGGGTTATATATATATATGGCTTATGTTCAAAAAATATATATATATAAAATATATTAATAAGTCTTATATGTTTGCCCCCACGCCCAAATCTACCCCACACAAATGACAACTCAACAAAATAATGATTCACATATGCCAAACATAATCAAAAGTACAACAAAACAATGGCCCACAGATTAACATCACCAAAAGTACATAAAGTGATAAAACAGAATAAAACCGTAATACCAAATCTGCAAAGCAATCCAATTGTTTTGCCTTGTGGGCTAATTTTCTTTTAGAAATTCTTAAGAGAATAAATAGGTTATCTAACCTAAAATATCAAAAAAATTACCTACTTCTTTCTTATTAAACAATTTTCATCATCTTCTTTTACCCATTTCTCTCTTACTTTATTTTTCAAATTTTCTTTCAATATCACATTAATCTTATTTCTATTTCTTGATCTTGATACTCCATCATTGATTCTACCTATTTACCTTTTCACTCTTGGGATCAAAGAGGTAAAGATTATAAATTTTAACTTTTGACTACTATTTTATTTCTTTCAAGTGTATTCAACTAATGTTTTTTTCCATTCAAATATTAAAATTAAGATTTTTTCTTGTAACATTATTTTCTATTTGAATTAAAAATTACTTCTTTATGTTGTTTTTCTTAGTTTTCTAAGACTTTTATATATGTTGTATTGTTGTATATATTTAAGAATGAAGACAAGAGTTTAATTATAAATTATTTGTTAATTAGATACTAATTTAATTTTTAATTTTAATCAGTTATGGAGAGATATTATAAAAGGAAGAGCATGAATGAAGAGTCATCTAGCATTGGAGCAATGGATGATAGTGATAGCACAAGCAAAGGGGATCAATTAAAAAATAATCCGGTGAAAATTAATTTAAGTGATTTACCTGCTGATCCTGGATTGAGGAAAAAAATTGTTGATTATCACCCTAATTTTCGTGATGTAATTCGAAGAGCATATCTACAAAAAGGACCTTGTGAACCTCGTGAGCATGCTTTTCCACAAAGCAAGTTTGGAAAGTTATGGCGTCGATTTGTTCCCGAGTGGTTTGATGAATATAAAACTTGGTTAGAATATAGCATTGAAAAAGATGCTGCCTTTTGCTTATATTGTTACCTTTACAGACCAGAAATTGGAGAGCAAGCAAGTGGTGATAGTTTATTATTGAAGGATTTTCAAATTGGAAGAAGAAAGAAAGATTTCGAATTCATGTCGGCAATGTTGATAGTGCTCACAATTTAGCTCGACAAAAATGTCAAAATTTGATGAATCAAAATCAACATATTGCTATTACTCTCTCCATGCATTCTGATCAAACTCGGTTAGAAAATCGGACTCGCTTATTAGCTTCAATTGATTGTGTTAGGTTTCTTCTACATCAAGGGCTAGCTTTTCATGGGCATGATGAATCTGAAAGTTCAGAAAATCAAGGTAATTTTCTTGAACTCTTACATTTTCTTGCTAGTTATAATGAGGATATAAGAAAAGTTGTTTTAGAAAATGCCCCAAAAAATCTTAAACTCACATGTCCTGATGTACAAAAGGAAATAACAAATGCATTGACGACTGAAACTACAAATGCTATCATTGATGAACATGGAAATGGATTGTTTGCTATTTTGATAGATGAATCTCGTGATGTATCAAAGAAAGAACAAATGGCAATTGTTCTCTGATATGTAGATTCAAATGGATGTGTAATTGAACGCTTTCTTGGCATTACTCATGTGAATGATACCACTGCTTCTACACTTAAAATAACAATTGATGCATTATTTTCTAAGTATGGTTTGAGTATTTCAAGACTCCGTGGTCAAGGTTATGATGGGGCTAGTAACATGCGGGGTGAATATAATGGCTTAAAGACTTTGATTTTGAAGGAAAATAGTTCTGCTCATTATATGCATTGTTTTGCCCATCAACTTCAATTGACCCTTGTGGCAGTTGCAAAAAAACAAGTACAAGTTTCTTCTCTGTACAATACATTATTAAATTTGATAAATGTTTTTGATGGTTCATCTAAACGCAAGGACATTCTTAGAGAAAAACGACTTCAACAAGTTGTTGATGATTTATTGAATGATGAACTTATAACTGGTCGAGGTTTGAATCAAGAGATTAGCCTTCAAAGAGCTGGTGATACCCGATGAGGTTCACATTTTCGGTCATTATTACGATTAATTTTAATGTTCGATTTAGTAATCAATGTTCTTAAAATAATTGAGACTGATGGTGTTGTAGATCAAAGAGGACAAGTATATGCTCTTCTTAATTCTTTGCAATCTTTTGAATTTGCATTTCTTTTGCATTTGATGAAAAAGATTTTAGGAATTACGAATGTTTTGTCTGAATCATTACAACGAAAGGATCAAGATATTGTGAATGCAATGAATTTAGTGAAAGTTTCTAAACAACAATTGCAAGCTACAAGAGACGAAGGATGGAATTCTTTATTGGATGAAGTTTACTCTTTTTGCAAGAAGCATGACATTATAATTCCAAGTATGGATGAAAAATGTGTTACTCGTGGGAGGTCAAGAAGAAATATTGAAGAAATCACAAATCTGCATCATTATCGAGTTGAATTATTTTGTAGTGTGATAGATATGCAACTCCGAGAGCTTAATTCACGGTTTAGTGAAATAAACATAGAATTGCTTCTTTGTATGGTTTGTTTGAATCCTGATAATTCCTTTTCAGCCTTTGACAAGCAAAAGTTGATTCGCCTTGCTGAATTCTATCCTAATGAGTTTTCTAGAGTGGAACTTCTTGCACTGGCTAGCGAACTTGATACGTATATTGAAGATGTCAAATCAGATAGCAGATTTTCCAAGTTAAATAGAATGACTAGTCTTGCTCAAAAGTTGGTGGAAACAAAAAAAAATCTCGTATATCCTTTGGTGTATTTACTTTTGAAGTTGGCCTTAATTCTTCCTGTTGCTACTGCTACCGTGGAAAGAGCCTTTTCAGCCATGAAAATAGTGAAAGATGAATTGCGGAATCGGATGGGAGATTCTTGGATGAATGATTGCTTAGTGACGTATATTGAGAAAACATTATTTCAAAAAGTTGATAGTGAAAAAGTTATGGATAGATATCAAAATATGAAAACACGTAGAGGGCAATTATCAACGACTTGTGTAATTTTTGGAATGTTTTAAGAAATTTTACAAATATACAATCTTATTGTTCGTAATATTATGAAAAAAAAATATGTGTATTGTTATTGACGATTTTGCGGTTATATTATTATTATTTAACATATTAATATTGCCCCCACTTAAGTAAGTTTCTAGCTCCGCCACTGTTACCACCCAATGAAAAATAAATGAAAGAAAAATAAAGGAAAGTGATAAATCCTTACCACCTATTGAATAGGTTGAGAAAGAAAAAAATAAGAGAATAAAAATTTTATTTTGGAAATTGGATGGAAAAGGAAGAAAAGAAAGATATGAACTTTTAATGTATATTATTACCCTATAATGAGTCATGGATAATTTATTAATAAATATAATAAACTAAACATATTAAGAGAATCAACTCTTACTTTGTTTCTCTTTTTAATCTTAATTTATTTTTTTATTATAAGATTTATGAACACTATCTTATAGTAAAAAGTATAATTAAAGATAATATTGAACTATTTTCAATTTAATTTATCTTGTATAAACCTTCGACATTGAAACTTATAGTTAAATGTTCATTCAATGAAGTTAAAGAAAAAAAATTAGCATTAGGAATTATCAAAATTTTATAAATCAAATCAAATTCTAATAAAATTATAATTTTATTAGTATTTCGAAGGTAAGTAAATCTCACAATAATATGAATAATATCGTAGTTAAATATTTATTCTTCTAAAGATTAAAAAAATAGTATTAGGAGTTATTAAATTTTTAGATATCAAATCAAATTCTAAAAAATTAGAGATCTAATATTAATTTGAAAGCAGATAGAATTATAAGAGACTGAACTCTAATTTATTAATAAATTACAGTAATATAAATTATATTAGGATTGAAAGATTAGAACATTCCTTAACCCTTTATAAGAATCATATATGATATTTTATGTTGTAATTTAGAATTAAAATTATGTTATGAAAGGTGCTTTTTACACGATTAATTATAAATAATAAAAGAATTATGATTTCCTTCTATCTCTGCCGTTTTTTGATGAAAACATAAGTGGATTAATTCAAACAAATATACCCAATCCATTTGAATTGTTCCCTTTCCAGTTAAATCTAATTCAAAATTAAAAAGTAATTAATTTAAAGCTTGGTTGAGTTAGACATTAATAAACTAAATCTATTTGATAACTAAAAGTTGAAGAAATTAAAGTTAAGAAATTTTGAAAATGTACACAAAATTACTCTATAATTTTAAGCATAAAAACCTAGTTTATTGCTTAAGATCAGAAGACACTCAAACATAGTGTTTTAAAATAAAGGGTAAATTTCCTTTTTACCACTTTATGATTTGGCTTGGAACTTTTTACTCTTATGTGTTTAAAGTTGAAAATTTTAAATAAAAAAAAAAGTTAAAATTTATTTTTTATAAGATTCAAGATAATTTTTGAAGTTCTTCAATACTATGTTTAAAGCAAATTAAATGTCAACTGAACAAAAATATAAATTTATTTAATTTCCATTTAAAAACACTTGCATAACAAACAAAAATATTTTTATTACATTTTTTATTTCAACCCTTTAACGAAAGATTTATTATTGAAATGTCATTTCCATTTTTCATTCCAAATAATTCCATTTTCGTTTTCCACCTGCAAAACCACAAGTTGTGCACAAATCAACTAGGGTACGATTTTATATTTGGTGTGATTAATAAAATAATGGGTTGACATACCTCCTCTAAATTGGGTTTGCCAAAAAAACTAGGGTACGTTTTATTTGGATGTCATGCATAGCATTATTGAGATTTTTTAGCGCATGCTTTTTTTTATACTTTTTATTTTTTTTTTAACATACACCTTTATATGTATTCTTCCGAACTTTAGATGTAGAGGTCGGGATACTAACCATCTAAATTAGCCCGAATGACTGAAACTACTAAGCGTACATTTATGGGCATCACACATTGCATAGTAGAAAAAAAATGTTAAAAAAACACATATCTTGCTAAATTTTATTTCTCATAATTCTTTCACTTCCATTGACATACAATCCAATAAAATTTTTGAGCTTTTTTTTTTTTATGAAATAATGGAATATCCACAATGGTCGCAGCTATTTTCAAATGTTTATTCTCCATCAGCCTTCTATATTTTTTATGATGATGTTGACATTAGGAACCATACGAACGGGCTAAAATTGGGCAAAAATTGTGAAACCAATAAATAACATATTGGCCACATTGATGGCGATATGGTTTTTTTGTCTTGGTATTTTATCTTTTGTCTCCTTCATTTAATTAGACCAAACTAGTTTACGTATTGATAATATCCAGTTAGAGAATATTGACTATTAAAAGCAGTTGTCCTAGTCTCCTTTTTTCAGAGTGAGGCTGCTTTCAAAGGTTGATACCTAAAAAATCTTCATAAACAATTTTTCTTTTCTTTTTACTTATTTTTTATTTTTATTTTATATATATATATATATATATATATATATATTTGGCAATTCCTTCATTATTAAGTAGCTAATTGTATAACCAACCCATGTTGGACAAGTTGGTTAGAGAAGAATCACTTAAATTTAAAGATATACATGTGATGTAAAACTCTATGGGTTTAAAAAAAAGAGCTAATTGTATAAATGAGATAATGGAAAAACAAATACCATCCCTTGTAATTTAAAAAAAAAAACTATTGTAGCCCACATTGAATGAGTAAACGTCCACTAAACAACATTCAACAATGTCGATCTCGACCCTGTAATTTTCGAAAACTACGATCACCCATTTGATTGAACAAATGTTTAACAAATCAACACATCCCATCAAACAATACGTAATAGTGGGGTGATTTCAGCAAAAAAAAAATTGTGTAGATTACCTGCTATGCCTTTAAAACTTTATTTGTAATCACTATAATGTTTTAGTTTACTAAATGTTAACATAAAAGGCAAAGGAAATCTCTTTTTTTATAGGCACACAAAAGCACACAATGTATGAAATTATTCAAAGTGAATTTTTCTTTTTCAAAAATAATTCTTTTCCTTCTAAATTTGAAAATTAAATAGAGAATAATTTTGTAATTAAAGTTTGAAATTAATTTGATAATCATAATAAATCATATGAGATTGACAGTTTACAATAAAGAATTAAAAAATGCAAATAAGTCTTTTATTGTTATTTCATATTTATTCATCTATTTTTGAATTTTATTTTTTGGACAAAATAGTGATGAATTTTTTATTTTCTTTATTCTATTTGTCAACTTCACAATATCTATAATAGAAGGTGATTGTAATTTTTTGAAATCACAATGTTTGTTTAGTACTTTTATAAAACCTCAAAATGGTAAATGTAATTAACCCTATAAAGTTAGAATACCATCTATCTATTACAAACATCTGTTAAGAGACAAATCCGTAAGATCCAATAGGTCAAAATATACGCTTTTTAAGAGACCAAACGGTGAGATTTAATGGAGTAAAGCGGGCAATACTTCCTGTAAATACATAAACCAATTGAGCAAACTGAAAGGTCACTCGACTTTTTCTCAATCAGTGTTTTGTTCATCAAACTTTTAAGGTGGCAAAAAATGCCACTGAACTCCTTAAACATACTTATTCAGGTCATTATGTCTAAATCTTCTGTTATCTTTTTTAATACCGTTAAATTAGAGGATATTTATGTCTTTTCGTTTCTCTTTCTCTCTCCCTCTTTCTCTTTCCCTCTTCCTCTTTTCTTTTGATTAACATGAACCAGATTATCAGATTTTACAAATCATGGAATCTTTTTTTTAAGAACAAAGCTTTGCTCATAGATATGTACCCAATTATTCAATGTTTAGCCAGTAAGATCCTTCTAGAATTTAGCTTCAAAACCCAAATTTGAAAGTTCTACAATAGTAACTAAACATTAGAATGATTGTAAGCAACACCATTACCAACATATTTTCATAACTGATCAAATAAGAATGCAAGTGATTTTTCTTTATGAACTTCAATTGGAATTTGTTACCTGTAAACATCCCATATAAGAATGAAATTTCAGTTGTATTATTGTTCTTCTAGTCAAGTTAAACAAATTTCAATTCTCCCCATCATTCACCATCTCTGTTGCTCAGTAATCCACATAGATCTCTATCACAATGAAATCCACATTCATAAATTTCTTCCTCAATTATTAGAGTTCGAATCTTTTATGAAAACCCATCAAAATCCACTTTTATAAACCCCTTCTTCAATCACTAAAATTCTACCATTATCTGAAAATCCATCAAAATCTACCTTCATAAATTTCTTCCTCAATCACTAAAGTTCCAATCTTTTTTGAAAACATCAATAATATGTCAAAACCAAATCAATTGTTTGAGCTTAATAGATTTAAAGAGAGAGAAAAGAAAGAGAAAAAGAAAAATAAAGAACAAGAGAGGCGAAGAGAGAGAAAGAAGGGAAGAAAACAAGACAATCACGATGAAATGGATATATGCAATGGGTTGTTTTACAACTTTATCCATCAATGTTAAGTGTTTGGACATATTTGTTCTTGAAAAAATTGATTTCCATGGGCACCAATAGAGGATTTGGACGGAATGACAGGAATATGTATATTTAAGGAGTTCAGTGACCTTTTTTACTGCTTTAAAAGCTTGATGATCAAAACAGGGATTAAAAAAATTTGACTTACCTTTCAGGCAGTTTGCTCAATACATTATTCAACAAGGTGCTTGTGATTCTAAATGCGAAATTTAATAAATCAAAACAAATAATGCTTCTCATCACCACATAGACCTTCATCAATATATGTTGCAAATTTATTATCTCTACATTTTTTTTTCTTTTAAGAACATGCACAACCTGGTAATGTGAAACTTAAATGGTAATTGCTGACTTTTAGTTGGCAATGGATCTTTTGTATTATTTCTTATATTACTTTATAAGATTTTGGCACGTATATTTAATATTTATCATTTAGGGTTCACTAACCATTAGATAGGGTTTTAGTATTATCTAAAAGTACACATATCACATTTTTAACGAGTGATACATAGCGTGATACACTAAATGGTACAGAAGATCCAATACCCTTTTAGCTCGTCTAGCAGCTTATTAACAAAATATTAAAATTTGTTAATGTTTAGTTAACTACCTAATTAATGTAAGCAAGCATTGCATTCCATACATATTATTTTTTTATTTGCATGTTTATCAATTTAGTTTTTTTTGTTTATATCACTTTAGTTAAAATCAATTTTTTTTAAAAAAAAATTCATTATGTCTTTTTTTATAGTTTTTTTCTTTATAATTTTCTTTTGGTCTTCCATTTTTTTTAATTTGAACTAATAATTTTCAATTTTCTACACATCTATTTAAAGCTTTCCTATCTATATGTATAAACCTAGATGAGATTCTCTATCCAAGATTATCGTGTCTTATCTTGTTCAAGATTAAAACTACTTCAGTTCAGTCATATCTTGGTTAGGGTCTAATAATTGTAAAGTGATTTTAGTGATATTTATACTTTTAGTCCTTAATTTTAGTGAAACTATGTCGTTTTGAATATTGGACATAATAGGACAAGATAATATTGGACAGAAGATCTGTCTCATCTAAACCATCTAAAAATCTCCTACATACTTTTTTTCTTTATAATTTTCTTTTGATCTTCTATTTTTTTAAAAATTTGAACTAATTATTCTCAATTTTCTAAACATCTCACTATATTTAAAGCTTTCCTACATATATGTCCAAACCATCTAAAACTCTCATGCATACTTTTAAATGTGTAAAAATAATTTAAATCACACTATTATATGTAGTCTAAAGTAATTTGGCCATTTATATATAAGTATAATATATATTTTTTTATAGTGTTTTTATAATTTTCTTTTGGTATTTCACTTCTTTTTTTAATTTAAACTAATAATTTTTTATTTTTTACATGTCTCACAGTATTTAAATATTTTCTTGTACATGTCCAAATCATCTAAAAATCTCCTACTTACTTTTAAATGTGTAAAAAATAATTTAAATCACACTATAATATGTTGTCCATTTTGATATTCAATTGAAGGCACCTCCCACCATTTTTTCCCCATAAGAGGGAGGAAAGAATTCATTTGGTGGAGAAAAATAGAGTTTAAGCCAAAGAACAAAATAAATCGAGATGGGAACCTCTATTTAATATTATTTTCTTTTATCACGTTCAAAATTAAAATTACATCGTAGAGTTCATTCATTTCTTGATTAGGATATAATAATTATAAAGTGGTTTTAGTAATATTTATATTCTTAGTCTCTAGTTTTAATTAAACTATGTTATTGTAAATATTAGACAGAATAAGATAGTGTAATTTTCCACATATCTGATGTCAAATAAATCAGTTAATAATACAAGCATCAAATTTCTGTTTTACCTTCATTTAATTAAAACTTGGACCAAAATAGAAAAATTCAAAAGAAGACAAAAACGATAATACAATAAATAGATTCTCTAGTGGGGAAAAAGTAGCTGGACATTATGCCAAACGAACGATTATGAAAAGGAGAGAATTGATATTGGTGGGGGCAGCAGCATAGTGCAGACAACATCTTATCTCGACTTATCCTTGGCCAGATGCAATGCACCATGATTCTTGATTTTTTTTTTTTTTAATGTGTACGGCTACGGACAATTGAATTTGAGAAAATCAAGTTTTTGAGAAAAAAAAACAAAGAATTTGAGAAAATCAAGGAACAAAAAAAAAGGAAAAAGAAACGTGGCTGAAATTATGATAATCTCTTATAAAATATAATCCCTTAAAAAACACCTCTTCCTCCGTCGGTAAATCCTCTATTGTAATGCTTATATCACTATATATTACATGATTTATTAATAAAAAGATACAACGTTTATAATTAATTTTCTTTTCAATAAATGAACATGTACTACGTTATTAAAGCATTGAAATAAGCAATGATACAAGCTTCCCAACAGAGGATCTGCTGCGTCCTCCCCCATTGCCCTCATTAAGGTTCAATTAAAAGATAAGTGAAGTTGAGTTTTTTATGAAATTCCCAAAGTTGAGGACAAAAATTACCTCTCCATCACAAAAGTAGAATGGCAATGTACTGCCAAGTAAATTAAAACATATGCCCCTGAGATATTTGTAATTTTCTTTAAACCAATTTAAGAGAGTTCCATATTTAGAGTTTTTTTAATGTAAGATTATAACTTTAGAATTTTATTATTATTCAATAGATGAACATTTATTATTGATGGATGAGTGAAGGAATAATGATGAAAGTGGAATTACAATCTCGTATAAAAAAAATCTCCGCTTTCCATTATTAGTCTTCCTAAAATACTTTATCGCAAAAACTCTCGTGAGACCGTTTCAAAAACTCTCATGAGACCATCTCATATATGAAACGTAATACATAAATTATATTTTATACGTTAATACGCTAATTTTTTTATACATTATATGCTAATATTTGATACTTTATACGCTAATATACTAATATTTGATACTTTATACGTTAATTTTTTATACTTTATACGCTAATATGCTAATATTTTATATTGTATACTTTATACGTTAATTTTTGATAATTTATACGCTAATATGCTAATCTTTAATACTTTATATGCTAATTTTTAATACTTTATAAGTTAAAATGAAATTCATACGCAAGTTTCATATATGAGACGGTATCACAGGAGAATGACCCATAAATTATATAAGTGTAATAATAAAATCCATATTATCTATTATTACTCTTCTTAAAATGCTTTATATATATACCTTGTTTTGTCATTATAGTTTAATTAAGTGTTTCTCAAATTTTTTGGTCATTTTTGGATATTTGGGCATTTGCTTGGATTGTGTCATTGAATTATTGGACAGTGGCCATGCTAACGTCTATAGATCACACGCTATTGCCTGCTCTTGCTTCTGTGTTTTGATTCTCAATATGCCCTGTTGTGGCTAGGTTTGTACATTTGCTTTGAGTGTTAAAGGTATGGCTCTGTGCTGCCTTTTCTGTGATTTTGACTTCATGATGGGCAAACAGTTTGGCTATGGATTGATTGAATGATTTGGAATGGCAAGATAAGTTTGCTCAATCTGGTTGACACGCCTGTGGGATTGATCTATTTACTAAGATGGGAGTTGTGATGTATTTCAGCCTGATCTACGCCTCAAGCACCACTCCCTTTATCAGGCATATTTTTGATTATTGGCTTCTTTGGCTTCCTTGTATAAAAGACAATGCCTTCATTTGCTTAAGGTAGGTACTCTTAAAAATCTCCAATAGATTCAGACATAACAAAATGTTGGTAGAAGGCCAGGGTGGAATTGGATAGCAAGTAATTGCATTGGCCAGGCATATAATTATCACTGGGAATCTTCCATAATTCCCAACATTAGCTCATAGAAATTCTCATGTAAATGGTGTAGTACTCCAAATTTATGGCTTTCATATTTGTAACAGTATGGTCGGGTATATCGGCACCGTATTTTGCCCATGGTATATAAAGGTTTAAAAAAAAAAAAAAAAGTGTTTCTCAATATAGTTCAACTCAAATGATTGAAATATTTGTAGTGAGTTAAATTTCAATTTTCTAACTCTTTCTTTTCAATTAACTAAGAAAATAGTTAATTTATTTTATATGTGTTGGATTTGTTTGTATAATTTAAGCATAAATAACTTTAGTTCATTTGCTTAACTACTCATAATGCACTCTAACAGGGTGAAATTTCTTATTCAAATGCATTTTTTTCGGCTGATTAGATGGTTTGTATATGCTATTGTTTATAATGAAATTATTGCTTTTGAAAAAAGAAAAAAAAATACTATGTAATTAAAGTTCGATTCTAAAACTCTTTTCTTTCACTTTAACTTTTATAAGATTTAGAATCTACTTTGAACTGAAAAAAAATACTTAATACATCCTCAAATCTAGACACACTTGTATGTGAACTAAGCAAATCAATATCTATACCATCACAAAATCTACAATTTGTTCTCTCTCTTTATCAACTCTCCATCTCTCTCACACGCTCGTGAATTTTTCAATCCACATAAAATATTACGTACGTATCATAATTGGTTCCTTTCTCCTTTGTGATAGTGATAATTATGGTATTTTATTTTAGGATGCATAATTCTCAAACTTGGCTTTATTCAACATCATTTTGTAAAAATTACATCTCATATAAAGTTGTGTACGAGTTGTCAAAGTGAAAAAAAAATTGTACGATATCTCTACTCTACTAAGGAAAATATAAAAAAGAACAGTATAATACAAGCATAACAAGATTGAAGATCTTTATTTTGTATTTTTGTCTGATAGAAAAACAGGAAGAGAACAAAAAAGAAAAATCAAAGACTCAAAGCATACGCAATTATAAGTAGTAACATTAGTACTTATAAAAAAAAAAAAAAAAAGTAGTAACATTAGTAAAAGGTAGGAAGAATGTGGAGAGAGTAACAACTTCCTTCTTCTATATTAATATTAAGTCCTTAGTAACTATGCTATCAAGTATTTATCAAATAAGAGTGGAATATTTTCTTAATTGTTTTAATACTGATTTAGTAAAAGGTAAGTTATCTCAATAATTTCTCAATGTGGAGGAAAATATAGTTTTGATTCTCGATTTTAAAAAAGTTATATTTCGATTATTTCAATTTAGATTTTGTTACAAAAAAGATTTTCAATTTATTTTTCATCAATCTACAAGTAATACTGTTTATCAAATGATATTGTTCATCATTCAAAATAACGTCATAATATGTCTCATGACTAATAATATGATTTGTCAAAGATAAAAAATGAATTGAGAATTATTTGTGTAATAAAATCTAAATTGAGGGATCAAAATATATATTTTCTTTAAAATTGGAAATCAAAATAATATTTACCCCTAAGTTAAGAGAATATTGAACTTTTTTACCCTTTAATGAATAATAATATAAAGTACAACAATTTTTATATGAGATTATTACTTTATTTATGTGCAATCCTATCATTTCTTAATAAATGCTCATTGTTCTATTACACATTTTAGTCATTTTCTCCTCTATTTTTCACCTCTTTTATTCAGATACACCCTTCAAATTTTGTGCACTCCACTTCCAGTTCAAAAGCTTCGTTTACCAACTCGCAAACGTGGATTGATTCACATTTTACTTATTTGATACTAGAAATCCAAATTGAGAATCTAGTATGGCATATTAATTCACATATTATTCGTTGGATAATAGAGATCCAAATTTAGAATCTAGCATGTCATATTGATTCACATTTTATTCATTTGATACTTAGAAATCCAAATTTAGAATGATACTAGAGATCCACATTCAGAATCTAGTATGGCATTTTAATTAGGTATTTGTAGTAAAGTTAATTTATAGATCAAATCTCCTACCCTAACTAAGGATTTTTTGTCCAAAATTATCCTAGTTTAAATTAAAACTACATTGTAAGATTTACCGATATGTTAGTTAGGGTCTATTAATTGTAAAGTAATTTTAGTAATATTTATACTTTTAGTCCATAATTTTAATGAAACTACGTCATTTTAAATATTGAACAGAATATGATATAATTATATTGAACAGAGAATCTCATCTCTACCATCACTCCCTTTACTTGACTTTCGTTGACAGAACCGATGAAACTACCAAAAACCCTTAACTTATGATTTTAAAAAATAAAAAAAAAAAACTCAATTACTTATTTATTTAAAATGAAAAAATAAAATAAAAAATGAATTCAAATTTCTAATTTAGTTTGCTGAAATAATGGTGTTGATGGTGTCTCAATCTTTGATTATAATTTTTTAATTTTATTAGTTTATATTTAATCAGATGAAAAAATAAAATAGAAAGAATCCAATCACTTATTGATTTAAAATGAAAATAATCTAAATTAATTCTAATTTAATCTAGTGAAGCAATAGTGCCAATGGTTGCTTCGATTTTTTTTAATTTTTTTAATTTATATTTAATCTAGTAGAATGAGTAAATTTTATACCAATTAATACACTCATCCATTTAGAGTATGGACAAATTTAAAAATTTAATCACTTTTTTAGTTAACCTAATTTGGCTTGTTAACATTTTTTAATAGTATTGGATCTTTGTTAAATGGACGTTGGATCAAAAGAGGTAATCGTAATAAGATGAAAATACAAGATTCGATTTGTAATTTGTAATTTACTGACTAACAATCCTTTCTTCTAAGACAAAAAATCTTTTGTTGCCATTTGCACTCAAATAGTTCTCCCAATTATAGCATATTCTTAAAAAGAAAGGTGAAAATACAAATCAATATCACTATAATTAATACTTGGACTAATATTATTAACTGTGCTAATCTTGGTATAAGCCTATGCTTTAATATATTAATCTAATAGTCTACACAATAATAGCAAGAATTGGTCCACATTGTATAATCAGTAAGATAATCAATATTGATGGAGGATACAAAACTGAATCAGCAAGTCAAAGAACTGTGTAAATCAGAAGATTAATAATTAATACTTTAAGTTCTAACACTAGATGATTAAGTAGGGTATCCATAATATCGTAACTGTAAAATGAATAATTAAATATTGCATGTCTGCCTCCAAAAGTAGAGTTTGTTTAACATTATAATATATATAAGTTATCTTTTGTACTACTGTGCCTAAAATATTAATTTCCGACCAGATTGTCATATTAATCAATCCCTTCATTTTCAAGTGATTACAGTGATGGGAAAGCGAGTTTTTATTAATGACATTTTAATTATAGTTAAACTAAAATCTTATTATTACTCACTATCTACTCATTTCGCGGCTTATTGTTGCGCAATCATTCATCGTGAATAAATGAATAATCACAAAAGCTTATGTAAAATCAGTTCATATACAAGATATCATGATTCATATATGAAATAGACAATTAGTCGCCGTTAAAATTGTGACTCTAATTTTTTACAACTTTTATACTAAAATAGTTATTAACTCATAGATTAAGGAGATTGTAATAGTGTAGGATACATTTGTAATAGAATAGGAGTTGAAATGAGAATCCCCTTCAAAAAAAAAAAGCGATTAACTCGCTCGCTATTTCATATATGAACCCACCTCACATGACACAAGCTGATAAATAATTCAGGGTGTGCCTGATTAGTGGGTTTAGAGTAAATGAATGGGAATGAAATGAAAAATGGATGCTTGATATAATATAATCATTTTCTTAAAATTATTTTTATATTCCAAATTTGAGTAAACTCCATACCTTTTATTTTGGAAGGAATGGATGTAATTATCATTATAATTGCTGTTGTCATTCCTCTTCATAAACCAATCACACCCTAAGTAAAAATAATTATAAGGGGTACGAAATTTTTATCCGAAATTATAACACTATATATATATATATATATGTAAATTTTATTATTATCATTCGTTCACTTATATATATATATATATATATATATATATATATTCACAATAGCTATTTATTTATGAAGTAATAATAAGATTCCATAAGAGTGGAATTATAATATTATCAAAAAGAAATCTCATTCTGCCTGTCATTAATATAATAAAACTCCTTATAATAAATATCATGTCGTACTAATTCTAAGGATCCACAAGCAAGTTGCAAGTAAGTAGTAACTTCTCATTTTAATTAACTATAATTATATGCATGTCATGCCACATTGGTTTCTGTGAGTGACGTGGATCTCCATCATCTTATTGGATAGTCAATTCTAGAGAATATTTTGTTGAAGTCATATTCCATTATTAACGGTGAAGTATATGTTTTGGAGCCAATTTAAGCCATTTAATATTCTTCATTGACCTATTCAAAATGAATCTCTTCACAATAAATTAAGCAAAGAAATAAATAATATATGGAAGGAGAAAAAATGATAGAAATATTTTATTTTGAACAATTAATGATACAATTTAGTGTTACATGCATAGTTAATAAATCGCATAAAATGTAAATAATGAAATTTCGTATGCAGTCACATCATACAAATTTTTTTTTTCCAAAATAAGAGTGGTATTAGGCTTGAAAAACACAAGTTAATTTGACAAGGATTTAAAAGTATAAATTCGTATTACAACACTAGAATATGAGTGACATTCACGAAGCTCAAGACTTGAGTGATTGACCATAATTTTGAAGTATTATGCTAAATTAATAATATTTTTTTACCTTTATTCTTGTTTTAATGAGATATTAATCAGTTAACTTCTTCATATGTATACTTTAGATGAAAATATGGTAAAAATTGAGAATATATTGTAATTAGCTCCTAAATTTTATTAATGTAAAAAAAATTTTAAAATCTCATCGTAAATATTTATTCTTCATGAAATATCATATGAAAATAAACAACTATTGCTTAATATGTCACTGCCCAAACTTATGAGTATATATTTAAGTTGGTTTGCAAGATTCCGTAGAAAATTTTTAGAATAAATGCACAAATATATATTACATGTGTTCATATGTACAATATGTTATTAACTACGAATAAATTAGACTTTGTAAAAAGATCTAGTATTCAAGGTTTTTTTTTTGTCTAGTTTTATGTAGGGACGGATTTGAAATTTGAAATTTGAAATTTGAAATTTGAAATTTTGTACTTTTTTGTCTTTAAAACTTTTTCATTTGATCCTTAACAAAATTAGATTTTTGTTTTTCTTTAATTAAAATATAACTCCATTAGTAATGCTATATAATTTGGGGTCTCCAAACTCTACATTATTAGCATCTCACCATTTTAGAGGCATATGGTGGATCCATCATTAACTTTGTAAAAGTGTTTTTATTAATAAATTCATTCATAATTCAAATCATTCTCAACTATTAAACTTGTACATATAATTCTTTTAATAATTTTATTGCTTTCGACCAAAAAAAATTAAAAGCATTCATAATTTATTTTCTAGTCATTAAAGGTGGCATACAAAAAATTCAATTTAATTAATAATGCTTCACTCTTTGATTAAGAAATTTCAAATAATTTTTACTATTTCTTAACTGTTCAAACGCCCATTGGATTTCCTTGTCCAATTTCACGTGTCACTTTTTATTATATTCTATAAGATTTTAATATATGTACAAATTAATTACTTATCCTTAGAGTTTATTAATTAATACATAAAATTTTAGTTTAATTTTTAAAGATTAGATAATTAAGTAAAAAGGCAAGTATCAAATTCTTATAAAATATAGAGTAATGATAGGGGAAGTGAAATTCTGGAGTGAAATTCTGGAGTGACTGACATGGCAGTGATAAAAAGACAAACTAATACCCTAACCAAATGATGAGTGAACCCTAATGAGTAAGGGATAAGTTTGTCTTTTTATCATTGCCACGTCAGTCACTCCAGAATTTCACTCCCCCTATCATTTCTCTAAAATATAATAGGTAGTAGCATGTGAGGGTAGAATAACGGGACAGGAGACCTGATGCCATTCAAATGTGACAAATGGTAAGTTTTCTCGGAATGAATTGGTTCTTTAAAATAATAATTTACTCTTTAGAAATTAGAAGTAGAGTGTTTTTCCAAAATAATACTATTTCTAAAAAATATTACCAAACTAACACTTTTTAAAATTTATTCTCTAAATAACACTGTTTTAACCATGTGTACTCTAACTATCCAAGTGTACATTTAAGGCAAAAGAAAAATTATAAGTCACATAACTCTAAGGCTATGTTTGGATTGAGAGAAGGGGAGGGAAATGAAAAAAAAAGGAAATGGACGAATTATGATTTGTGTGTTTGGATAATTTTTTTTGGAGTTTTTGGAGGGAGAAGAAAGGAAAGGGAGGGATTAGATATAAATGTTTGAGTCAATTTCTGTTTCCGTCCAAAAGTGAGCGAAAACAATTTATTGTTAATAATTATCTATTATAAAAGTAATTTTTTTAACTTAAAATTTTGTTTAAAAATTATAACGTAAACTTTTATGTGTAAATAACTCTTACAAAGATTTGAGAAATTTTAATCTCTTGTAATTCTATCTACCTTTAGAGCTCTAATTTTATTAAAATTTAATTTGATTTTTACAAATTTAATAATTCTTCACGTGAATGAATATGTAACTACGATACTATTCAAATTATTAATTATGATATATTAATAAATTTGAGTTTCAATTTCTTACAAATTATACTTACCCATAAAATAATATTAGAGTTCTATTTTATTAGAATTTGATTTGATTTATAAAATTTAAAATTTTAATAATCTCCCTACTTTTTTTTAGTTGAATCAACATTTAACCAAAACTTTTATGTTACAAAAAGTATCGTTATAAAATTTAGAATAATTATATATTAATAATAAATAATTTTAAATTTTTTATGAAAAAATAACACGCTTATTTAAAATTAACATATTTTTTTATTTGATCATTGTGTTTATATTTATTTATTTTATTAGTTCTATTATTTTTAATTTAATTTTATCTTATATAAAAAATTAATATTAATAAAATGGATAGTAGATTAAGATTAAAAAGAAAAAAAAAGTAAGTATGAATTGATTTTTTTAATTTATTATATTAATTGGTATAAATTAGTCATATATTCTAAAAATTTTATCATTTTTTTTTCTTTTCCTTCTAATCTTCACTAATATGGTTAGTATATCATTTTGTTTCTTTTCCACCCTATCCAAACATACAGGAGGAGCACTGTTTTTTTCTACTCTACTCTCTTTTCCTTTCCACTGATTTCTTTTCCTTTTCTTCCATTTCTATCAATCCAAATACAGCCTAACTATCCTCAAAAAAAAAAAAAAAAAAAACAACTGCTTTCTCTCGCTTAGTTTTCAACCTCTTAAAGAATTCTAATGGAATAAAAATTATTATTTCATCTAAAATTATCATCTTTTCTTTAGTTTTCGATTTTTAAAATCATAAATTTATTATTTAAAATTTCATTCTCTCCTCTATTTCCTAATTTCTTGAAGAATTATAATAGAAAATAAATTACTCTGTTTCAAACAAAGAGTAGAACAACAATGTATTTTTTCCAAAATTATTAAATAAAATACATGAAAATACCTATTATAATTATTTAATAAATAATCAAATAAATTTTTAAATGAAGAAATTTCAGTCATTATTGTTAAATAAAATACATAAATTTTAGTTTTTAACCAAAATATATGAATTGTTAAAGTTTATAAATCATTTTGGATTTTTATTATCTTCATGGTTAATTTAGAGCCTCCAAATTAAAATTAAAAATTTTATTCCTTCATTGTGGATTTTTGTTTAAAGTTAAAATTTGTTTTTTGTTTAAAAAAATGACTAATGTAAAATTTCTTCCTCTGAAATTTTATTAGACAAGTTAAATAATTCTAATACGTATTTTCAGGTGTTTTATTTAATAAATTTGAAAAAAAAAACTCATTGTTATTATGAGTTGCTACTCGGGTTGGAAATGAAATAATGACTTTTTTCTATTAATTTTTTCAAGAAATTTGGAATTAAGAGAAATAAGGCAATATCAGGGAATAAAGTATTGAAGTTTAAAATTGGAAACTAAAAGAAATTGAGATAATTATGAATTTGAGAATAAAGTAATAGTTTTTCTTAAATTAGAATTGTTTAACAAATAAGAAACTAAGTGAGAGAAGGTAGTAGTTTTTCTTTCACGTTGGTAGAGTTTACATGACTTGTAATTTTTCTTTTAATTTGGATAATTGGGTACACATAGCTAAAAAAGTTTATATAGGAAATAAATTTTAAAAATGTGTTAATTTGGTAATAATTGTTAGAAACTGTGTTATTTAGAAAAAAAAATACTCATTAGAAGTAACCCTTCGTGTGATTTTGTTTTTGATTTTTAAAAAGAGATATTGATAAACGGACAATAAATTAATAGAGAGAAACAAAATGGATACGATTCAAATCACCAACATGTCTGCGTACAATATCTATGTAAAGAACGCAAAAATAGGTTGGTTATATATCATATTTCATCCTTCTAATCTATCTATAAATGGATATGTAAAGAATATAAAGAAAAAAGTTATATGGATAAGTATAGATCATTGTTTTGAAAATGGGATTGGATTAGTTGGTCCAACCATTTGACTGAAAATCGGTCCTTGTTATGAAAATATTAAATGTGGATGTTCATTAAATGGGTTCATGTGTATCCCCTCTGGATTCATCCCCTTTGTAAATATCTGGACTAATGAATAACTATCAGTTATCATCTCGAAATACTAAATCAATAAACAATTCAGCAATCGGGTTCAGCTACCTGATTCAGCTATATGGTTCAGCAGCTACCTGGTTCAGCTACCTGGTTTATCTACCTGGTTCAGCTACTTGATTTCATCTATAAATAGAAGCTATTGTAATTCATTTTAATTAGAGAAACCCTATAGGAACTTTGTCAACTTGTAATCACAGAGAATCTCTGTAGCTATCAATAAAAGTTAATACAATAGAGCCATAATTCCACCTACTTCTTTTGTGTATTTCTCTTTATTGTAATTTCTCTTTTGCACTGTTATTTAGTTGTATTGTATAGAAGTAGTAGTTTTACAACACATTATCAGCACGAGACTCTACCACTGGAGCAAATCAGATTCAGATCTGGACGTTGAAGCTTTGCTGGTTACATATCTTTGCACGAGACTTTGCCACTGGAACAAATCAGGTTCAAATCTAGATTTTGAAGTAATTTGTGGTTACATATCTTTGGTAAGATCTTGAGATTTGCATTTTTGGTAAGTTCACGAGGTAATATTTATTCTTTTATCAATTAATTTATTTTAATCGTAAATTTGTGCTTTTGATATTCTTGAAATAACCACTTATCTTAAATATTGAGAAATATTCAACCACCTAAAGTTGGTTGTAATTCCAAAAGTCCGATCATGGCATAAATTGCCTTATAATGATTATATATTACCGTGCCAAGAAATGAAATAATCTCCAGTAGAGGTGATGATAAGAAAAATGGCAAAAATAAATGCCCCTGGTGTGGTATAGAAGGCCATTGATCTTGTATCTGTTGTACGATAGATCCTCCTGTTAAATTTTATCAAGCATCATTGAAAAAGAACGGCCAAGGTGTCGAAACAAATTTCATTGATCACATTTCTCACCCTGAAGGTGCAATTTTGATCATATTTACTTGAACACCATGAAGGTGTAATATGATCATATTTATATACCTTGAAGGTGTAATAAGTTTATGTAATTTTTATTTTAATAGTTCTAATTTTCGTATCTTTAGAATTTTATTTGCGTCTTTTATTTAATTTTATTATGAAGTTTATTTATACTTCTTTATAAATATTGATATATTTCTTCTTGAAGAAGAAAACTGATATATTTATTCCTGAAGAAGAAATTGGCATATTTCTTCTTGACGAAGAAAATTTGATACCTTTCTTCCTGACGAAGAAATTTGATACCTTTCTTCCAGACGAAGAAATTTGATATATTTCTTCTTGACGAAGAAATTGATACCTTTCTTCCTGAAGAAGAAATGAATGTTTATCTTTCTGAAGAAGAAATGAATGCCAAATATATGAGATCAATCAATGGTGATGATATTTGCCTTATTGATAGTGCTACTACTCACACTATCCTTAAAGATGAAAAGTATTTTTTCTACCTGAAGATGGGAAAGACTAATATTAATACAATTAGTGGTAGTGCTAAACTGATTGAAGGCTCCGGAAGAGCTAGTATACTTCTCCCTGAAGGAACCAAAATTGTTATAAACAATGCACTACTATCTACAAAGTCTCGAAGAAATTTACTGAGTTTTAAAGATATTCGCCGAAATGGATATCATATCGAGACTATGCATGAAACAAATGGTGAATTTTTGTTAATTACAAATACCATTTCTGGAAGAAAATGTGTATTGAAAAAATCACCATCTTATTCATCTGGTATATATTATACGAAAATAAGTGCAATTGAAAGTCATCACCTTGTAGACCAGAAGTCTACAAATTCCAATGATTTTATAATATGGCATGACCGTCTCGGACATCTTGGTTCTATAATGATGAGACAGATAATTGAAAATTCACATGGCCATTTATTGAACAATCAAAGAGTTTTAAACTCTAATGAATTCTTTTGTGTTGCATGTTCCCAAGGAAAGTTAATAATTAGACCGTCACCAATGAAAGTGGGGACTGAATTCCCTGCATTTCTAGAACGAATTCATGGTGATATATGTGGCCTGTAGATCCACCATGTGGACCATTTAGATATTTTATGGTGTTGATCGATGCATCAACAAGATGGTCACATGTAAGTTTATTATCTACTCGCAACTTGGCGTTTGCGAAATTACTTGCTCAGATAATTAAACTACGAGCACAATTTCCAGATCACCAAATTAAGAAAATTCGTCTAGATAATGCTGATGAATATTCATCGCATGCTTTTGATGATTATTGCATGTCGATTGGAATAAGTGTTGAACATCCTGTAGCTTATGTTCATACACAAAATGGTTTAGTTGAATCATTTATTAAATGGTTGAAATTAATTGCTAGACCGTTACTTATGAGGTCTAAACTTCCTTTGTCTGCTTGGGGGCATACTATATTACATGCAGCAACACTTGTGAGAATTAGGCCGACAAGTTATCATAATTACTCCCCTATACAATTAGCTTTTGGCTATGAGCCAAATATTTCTCATTTGAGAATTTTTGGTTGTGCAGTTTATGTCCCGATTGCACCCCCACAACGTACTAAATTGGGCCCCCGACAAAGATTGGGGATATATATCGGGTATGAATCACCTTCTATAATTAAATATGTTGAGCCATTAACAGATGATTTATTTATTGCGAAATTTGCTGATTGTCATTTTGACGAATCACATTTCCCGACATTAGGGGAAGATAAAATTCACCCGAAAAAGGAAATTAAATGGAAAATATCACTTGATTTCCTTGATCCTCGTACAAAAGAATGTGAACTAGAAGTTCAAAAGATTATACATTTGCAAAGAATTGCAAATCAATTACCGGATGCATTTACTGACTCCAGAAGAGTTACTAAATCATATATTATTGCGAAAAATACTCCGGTTAAAATTGATATCCCCGAAGGACAGATTACAAGTGCTAATAAGTCTCAAGCACGCCTGAAGCGTGGTAGACCTCTCGGTTCCAAAGATAAAAATCTTCGAAAGAAAAGAGGATTAAACGAGAGTCAAGAACTCCAAAATATGGTTAGTGACAAAATTCAATCTTCTGAAGAGGTTGCTCCTGAAGAGCCTACTCCTGAAGAGGTAACTCCTGAAGAGAATGATATTATAGAAACTTCAATAAATTTTGTCACTACAAGAAAATGTTGGAATCGAAAAGAAACAATTGTTGATAATGCTTTTGCATATAATGTTGCACTTGATATTATGGAAGAAGACGAGGATCATGAACCTAGATCGGTTGATGAATGTCGGGAAAGAAATGATTGGCCAAAATGGAAAGATGCGATCCAATCTGAATTAGATTCACTGGCAAAACCAAAAGTATTTGGACCTGTAGTCCAAACACCAGAAGGTGTAAAGCCAGTTGGATTTAAATGGGTATTCGTGCGGAAAAGAAATGAAAACAATGAAATTGTGAGATATAAAGCACGACTTGTAGCCCAAGAATTTTCACAAAGACCTGGATTTGATTATGATGAAACATATTCACCTGTAATGGATGGAATTACATTTAGATATCTTGTCAGTTTAGCAGTGCATGAAAAACTTGATATACGCCTGATGGACGTAGTCACTGCTTATTTGTATAGCACATTAGAAATTGATATCTATATGAAAATCCCTGAAGGATTTAGTATGCCTGAAGCATATAAATCAAATCCCAGAGAAAATTATTCTATTAAATTACAAAGGTCTTTGTATGGATTAAAGCAATCTAGATGTATGTGGTATAACCGTCTTACTGAATGTTTAACTAAAGAAGGTTATACAAATAACCCGATATGTCCATGTATTTTCATAAAGAAAAATGGGTCAAAGTTTGTCATCATTGCCATATATGTTGATGATCTCAATTTAATTGGAACTCCTGAAGAGATCCAAATGGCAGTTGAATATTTAAAGAAAGAATTTGAGATCAAAGATTTTGGAAAAACGAGATATTGCCTTGGTTTGCAAATTGAACATTTGCAAAATGGGTTCATCAAACTGCGTATACCCAGAAGGTATTAAAACGGTTTTATATGGACAAGGCACATCCATTGAGTACTCCAATGGTCGTTCGGTCACTCGATCCTATTAAGGACCCTTTTAGACCGAGAGAGGATAATGAAGCAATTCTTGGTTCTGAAGTACCATATCTTAGTGCAGTTGGTGCACTAATGTATCTTGCTAATTGTACCAGGCCAGATATATCATTTGCAGTAAACTTATTAGCAAGATTTAGTTCCTCTCCTACAAAACGACATTGGAATGGTATTAAACATATTCTTCGTTATCTCCAAGGAACAATTGATCTTGGATTATTTTATCCATATGATTCTCGACATGAATTACTTGGTTATGCTGATGTTGGGTATTTATTTGACCCACATAAAGCAAGGTCTCAAACTGGATATTTATTTACATGTGGTAATACAGTTATTTCGTGGCGATCCACGAAACAATCAATAGCTGCCACATCTTCGAATCATGCTGAAATTACAGCAATTCACGAGGCCAGTCTAGAATGTGTTTGGTTAAGATCAATGACCCATTATATCCAGAAGAATTGTGGGTTATCTTTTGAAAATCTTCCGACTATATTATATGAAGATAATGCTGCTTGTATAGCGCAATTAAAGGGAGGATATATTAAAGGAGATAGAACGAAGCATATTTCACCAAAATTCTTTTTTACTCATGATTTGCAAAAGAATGGTGAAATTGATGTGCAACAAATCCGGTCAAATAATAATTTGGCGGATTTATTTACCAAGGCATTACCGACTGCAACTTTTGAGAAATTGATTAATAATATTGGAATGCGTCGGTTAAAAGATCTCAAATGATCTTTGAATCAGGGGGAGAAATAAATACACAAGAATGATGTACTCTTTTTCCTTCACTAGATTTTTTTTCCCAACTGGGTTTTTTTCTAGTAAGGTTTTAACGAGGCTCATTCTTTGTGTAAATGAACATCCAAGGGGGAGTGTTATGAAAATATTAAATGTGGATGTTCATTAAATGGGTTCATGTGTATCCCCTCTGGATTCATCCCCTTTGTAAATATCTGGACTAATGGATAAATATCAGTTATCATCTCGAAATACTAAATCAATAAACAATTCAGCAACCTGGTTCAGCTACCTGATTCAGCTATATGGTTCAGCTATCTGGTTCAGCAGCTACCTGGTTCAGCTACCTGGTTCAGCTACTTGATTTCATCTATAAATAGAAGCTATTGTAATTCATTTTAATTAGAGAAACCCTATAGGAACTCTGTCAACTTGTAATCACAGAGAATCTCTGTAGCTATCAATAAAAGTTAATACAATAGAGCCATAATTCCACCTACTTCTTTTGTGTATTTCTCTTTATTGTAATTTCTCTTTTGCACTATTATTTAGTTGTATTGCATAGAAGTAGTAGTTTTACAACAGTCCTTGATTTTTTCTTTAAAATAGCTTTTTTAGAAAAATGGTGAAAATGGGTCAAAATTAGGGTTGACCGATTGAGTTTTTTTTTTTAACTTTCAAACTTTCAATTGTCAACTTTGAGCTTTGTTTTTATTTTTAATCTTAATACGATAACAATATATGCAAATATATGAGTCTATTGTTAATTTTGAATTTATAAATTTTGTACTTTAGTTTTGAATTTTAGGTCTGATATCAATACATATATATGGATCTATTGATATTTTTATAAATAAAATTTTATTCTTTAATTTCTTTCTTCAACCACCAAAAATAAATAAATAAATAATAGATATTTTGTTTATTACCATTTTAAATAATTTATTGATAAAGTAAAGGCTAAATCCCACAAATTTTGGACAAATTTTGTACTTTTTTTCTTTTATTTTAGAATTATTTTATTTATATTAAATAATGTCTAATTTTAGATAAAATAATGGTGCTTTATTAATATTATAAATCTTAGTTATAATATAGTAAATATTTGTAATTAAATACAATATGTTTTTTAAATTATTACTATATATATATAATTTAAATTCATTTATGATATCACGATAAAGTGATTTAATTTTTTGTCCAATCCAATCGAGTTGACCTATTGACCCATCAACCTCATTTAAGGCATGAATATTGGATGGTCCTTATTTATCATTAAAAAAAAAAAGAGATGAGATCTCCCTCATTCATGAGCTTAAAGCTGAAATTAGATAAATCAACATTCACAACATCTTTGTTCGAAACTTTATCACAACTACATTATTGAAAGCATAAAATCTAGTGCTAAGATAATATATTGTAAATATTAGACTTAAATTTGAGGCATTAAAGATATATAGCATAGCCTTAATATTTGTACAAATAATTTAAGAAAAAATAATTATAGAGAATACACTTGCTTTTACGGATTATGATAGATGAGTGAATGATGATGAAAGAATTCAAAATAGACTCAGTGCATGAATGATAATAGAATTCTAAATAAATAGAATAATGATACAGTGACAACAACAACTAAATATTTATCTTAACAATAGTTATATAAATAATGTTTTAGGATCTCATTGTACTTAATTATATTTAACTATTCAAGTAAAGTAGTTATGATGATGGAAAAAAAATCGTAATATATGTCAAACCATCTGTTCATATCCAAAACGACATAGTTTAACACTATTCTATTCTATTCAATATCCAAAACTACATAGTTTAACTAAAATTAAGAACTAAAAGCATAAATATTATTAAAATTACTTTACAATTATTAGAGTCTAACCAAAAAATTAACTAAAATTAAGAACTAAAAGCATAAATATTATTAAAATTACTTTACAATTATTAGAGTCTAACCAAAAAATAAATGAACTTTAAGACGTAATTTAGTCATGAACATAATAAGACAAATAATTGGACAGCAAATTAATGTCGCGTTTAAACTCATAGATATGTTAAATGTCACGAGGAGTCTAAATAGAGGATCAAAATACGTCAAATATGCATGCACATGAATCGTCTTCATTATTATTGAAATCGTGACAATTGGTATTCATTTAATATTCTAAAATCATGAGAAATCTTTGGCTAAGGGAGATGTTTTTGACAAATTTTCGGTTTGAGTTGGCTGTGTTTGGATAAGTAAATTGTTTTTGTTCTTGAAAAATTGAGTATTTGTCCAGCCATTTTTTTTTGGGAAAAATGTCCACTTTTGTTTTTTTTTTCACTTTTTCCCAAATTTTCTTTTTAAATAAAACTCCAAATTGATTACCGGCGGTAGTCAATGTTGACTGCCAGCCAGCTGGCCGGAATATAACGGCTGACATATCAATGCTGGTCAATTTTTTTTAAATTAATATTAAAATATTCTTTTACACAAAAATACTTTTAAAACATTATTCTTGCTAGAGTGGGAAAGAGAAACAACATTATTGCTCTCATTTGGTTTAATAATAGGGTTCACAGTTTGACTTTTTTTTTTAGGCAACATCCCTTTCCCCGGTTGGGGATGCCACCCCCAAATTTTATTAAATAAAACCATTACAATAAGTAAATCAACATCCATGCCATTTAATAGGAGGACTCCTCCTTTTACATCTTTTTTGAACTAATTTAGCTTTAAAATAAAATGCTACATAAAACTTATAAACTTCTCAATTTCCTCCAACCATTTGCTCTCTCCACTATATGTTTCTAATTACAAGATCTGAACCCACGGTCATTAAACTTAATTACCACTGCATGATATATATCATATACTACTCGTGCAATCACCCTATTAATAGATACAAAAATTCCATCAAAATATGCCATATTCCTTCTCTTCCATAAATGACAAGTAATCATCAAAGGAGTAATTCAAAATATGTATCTCATCATCTTTGTACCCTTGACTGCCCACCACGTATTCCACCATGCTCTCCATCCATCTTCTTTTTTTCTAATTCCATAAGCGACCGATAAAGTAGACCATACTACATTTGCAAACAAACCCCGACAAAAAACATGATTCAATGTTTCAGATTCTGCAAATCCATAACATAAACAAGGAAATGGTCTATAGAATCCCACTCCAATAAGCCATTCCTTAAGAGGCAATCCAGATGAATGTAAACGAAGTTCAAATAAAGATATCCTATTAGGAATATAGAGATCTCATAAACGACTACAAATTATGTGTCTCTCCTATCTCTGTCTCATCATATCAAAAGCAGAACTTATACTGAATCTCCCATTTGCATCTGGAAGCCACAAAATACCAGATTGTTCACCTTGTGTTGGCACCGGATATAACTTAATTTGGTTCACCACCTTTTGGGGTAAGAATTGTAACGACAAATTCTCATCCCATTCTTCTTCCACTACAAACCGACTTTACTAGTATGTCATCTTGGTCCGACCAATCACGCAAAGCACCAATACCTATCCAATTATCCTGAAAGAAATTCATTCCACCATCACCCAATTTCCACCCAATATTATCATCAACTGTTCTTATTTTTAGCAATCTCCACCACCCGTACGAAAAAGTCTCCCTTGCTTGGAATCATCATTGATGTTGTTTGCTACAATATTTTTTCATCAGAAATCTCGACCACAGAGAGATGCTAGCCCTGAACTCCCACTATAGCTTCACTGAAAAAGATAACACAATATCACTTATATCCCGAAATCCCACACCTCCTTCATTCACCGGATAGCATAACTTACTCCAAGAAAGTCAATGTGTGCTCCTATCTGTTCCATTTCGATTCCATAAAAATTTCGCAAGCAATCTTCTAAACATCTGTAACACCCTCTGATGAGGACAAAGCACCGCCAATAAATGTACTACAATTGAAGTTAAAACATGCTTAATCAAAACCATTCTTCCTCCCACTGAAAGAAATCGATTATGATACAATGAATTCGCTTCTACACCTTCTCAATCATATGAACAAAATATTCGGACTTTACTCTTCCCAAGAATATTGGGCAACCCAAATAAGTGAATATTTCAAAGTTTTACTTACTAATACTTTAATATGGGTATATTTATTTATATCAACACTTATACTATAAAAATTTATTTACATTATCTATAGTTTAAAATAAAGAATTTTTTTTTTAATTTTATTTTATATTTTTGAACTATTTGGTGATTTCTTAATTTGCTTTTAGATTGAAAAAACAAGAAATCTCCAAAATTAATTTTAAAATATCAAATAAAATTAGAAAAAAAATCATATTTATAGTAAAATAAACTATAATAATTGTAAGTTCTAATGACATAAATGTTAATATAAATAAATACTCACATATCAAAGTATTAATATGTTAAGTGATACATGAACGGTGAAATAAAGGATCCATTAATGTATAATATATATAATAAAGTCTTTCAAACTATTGTCTTATCTCGCATTAATTCTTTGCAATTTTAGTTGTATCACTGAACTATTTTAATTTTCTGGCATAAATTAATCCACTTTGTTAATTCCAACCCATCAAATAATAAATTTATTTATTTTTTTAAAACTAATTTTTATACTATTCCCTAATATATATGTCGTTCCAATCAAATATATTGATTTATCCAATTATAGGAAGATAATGGCCTATTGGGGTT
The DNA here is from genome assembly GCA_016586305.1 of Ophiorrhiza pumila. Classification (NCBI taxonomy): domain Eukaryota; kingdom Viridiplantae; phylum Streptophyta; class Magnoliopsida; order Gentianales; family Rubiaceae; genus Ophiorrhiza; species Ophiorrhiza pumila. The sequence continues at coordinate 23,705,118 of BLIW01000004.1, read as the reverse complement.
GATTTATTTCAAATTAAAAAGTCATAAAAGTTAATTGTTACCAATAAAACTCTAGAAATCAATACCATAGCTCAATAATTCAATTGGATTTTATCCTTCTTCTTCTTATTATTATTATTTAGGAACAAGTTACGCTTATCTAGATGGAATGATTAAAATACAAAGGCAACAACAACTCAGATAAGGTACGGAAAGTTTAAATCACAGCTCATCCACATTCACCCAAATCTTTAATTCACCATTCATAGATTTCCCACAATATTATTATTCCTTATTTACACAAATTCAATTAATGAATTTTCCTTTTACTTTCCGAGAAGATCTTAATCTTTTGCCCTTTAATTATTTGGAAACTCCTAATTAAATTCCACACGAAAAAAAAAAACTTACATTTATTATTTCCTTAGGCCAATAAAATCGAATCGAGACTTTCAATACATAACAGACAACTTCCGTCACAGTCACAGCATTTGATTTCGATTTACTGTCACATCATGTACGTGTACCAATCGATAGAATGCCACGTGGAGAATTAAACAAAACGTCATGTCACTTTAAAATTCCACTTTTTACCTTCACTCTCACGGAAGAGTTTATAAGTCCTGTGGTATCTTTACAATCATCCTTTCTCTTAAATTCTCCAAAGCTTTCAGCAAATTTGAGAAATTGATTAAAAAAAATAAAAAAAAAATAAAACAATAAAAAATGTTGCGCTGCTGCTCTCAGTGCGGTAGCAACGGCCACAACTCTCGCACGTGCCGATTCTCGGCGGCGGCGTCCGCCGTTAACGGTGGCGGAAGTGTAGTCGGCGGCGTTGGAGGCGAAGTTATGTTGTTTGGGGTGAGGCTTAACGAGGACCCGATAAGGAAAAGTGTTAGTATGAGTAATCTTTCTCAGTATGAACACACAAACAACTTGCAGAAAAAAAATCTCAATAGTACCAATGATGTTCTTGAGCCTTCCAAGGCCGCCGATGAAGTTACTGCCGGCGGCGGTTATGCTTCCGCTGACGATGCTTTGCCCCTCCCCCCTGGTAGCGCCAGGGAGCGCAAACGAGGTAAGATCAGTATTTTTTTTAATATTATTTTTGCGATTGTGAAAATTTTATTTTTTGTTGTTGGAAATGAAAGAATTGCTGTTCTGAATGCTGCTAGTCATGAATTAAATTAATTTGGCCTTAAAATTTATCGGTTTTTTTCTTTTTTAAATTTGGTTATAAATTTTTTATTTTTTTTTATTTGTTCTTGTTTGGTCTGAGATGAGGGTTTGATTTGATGATATTATTCAGGAGTTCCCTGGACGGAAGAGGAGCACAAGTTGTTTTTATTGGGATTGCAGAAAGTTGGAAAGGGAGACTGGAGGGGGATATCAAGGAATTTCGTGAAGACTCGTACACCAACACAAGTTGCAAGCCATGCTCAGAAGTATTATCTCCGCAAAACCAACCTCAACCGCCGTCGCCGCCGATCTAGCCTCTTTGACATCACCACTGACTCGGTAATTAAATAATTAATTTGACAAATTTCTATTTCAATTGAAATAATTTTAGTGGAATTGAACGATAGGGATTTTGTTTGATATGTAATGGTGCTGTCATTTTTTTAATTTCTGTATAAAAAAGAAGAGGACTTGTGAATTTAGTCAATTTTTTCGGTAGTAATTTTGGCAAAATTTTTGAGAATTTCAATTTATTTGACTTTTTCTAATTGTAATTCGATTATTTTTTGGGAAAAAATTGGACCTTAATGTGATAGTGTAGACTGGGGTCTTGTACATTTAATTGATGGATTGAAGGTTGTGTGAAATTAGTTGGAAATGTTTTAGGCAGTAGATTGAGGGTCTTGTAGATTTGACTGAAAATTGAACGAATGGTAATTGTAGGCTCATGGCGTATTAAGGCAATTAGATTTAGGTTCTTAATAGCTTTGGACGAGGTGCTTTTTTATTTTATTATGAAATTTTTTTCTTCTGATTTGTTAGGAGAAAAGTATATTTTTGGAGTGTTTGGAACTTTTGTTTTGTTGGGATTTGTATTGAAGATTTTTTTATTAATAAAAGTTTGAAATTTAAATTTGAATTAATATTTTATTAATTTATTTTGATGAGAATTGTATTAGAAAGAATTGTTTATTATTAAATTTTAAAATTTAAATTTAAATTTAATATTTTATTTATAAAAAACACTGTAGCAAAAAATAATTACTGTATCATAATTTTTGTTTTTAAAAATTTTTATGGAAAAATTGGACAAAACAAACAACTCATTTTGCAATTATGAAATAAATCACTAATTTTGCATTGTCCAAATAGAGCCTTATTGAAATACAACTGAGGGGGCAATAGAATTATGTTCTTGATGAATTTATCTGGAAATGGTTGAATCATGATAGTGTTTTTGGGGAATTATTTGTTAGTAATGAAAGTTTCTGTTATTGGATTTGAAGTTTCTGATGAACGAAAGAGGAACCCTATTCATTATTTACTTAAGTGGATATCAGATGACATTTATTTATTGATTTTGCTATGATGATTAGGTGCCTGGTATGCCATTGGAAGAGCCTAAGAGTCAGCAGGATGATACAGCTCAGGCAATCGTACCAGTTTCTTCAGCGCCTCCTTCAGAAACTCCCAGAGTCAATGGACTTGCAGTAGCACCATTCCCAGTCACAGTTGGTTCTTATTTTTGGCCAGTGCAGGTTCAGAATCCCACAGCAAATATGCCGGTTTGCCAGGGTAACAATTATACCACTACCTCAACTGTGTTTGTCCAGCCAGTTCCGGTAACTGTTCTTACGGTCCCAAACGCATCAGCAACAGCAGCTCTTGACTTGAACCAGAAGATGGTAACTGAGCCATCACCACTGTCTTGGAGGTTGTCATTGTTACCTGATTCAATTCAGTCATCTACAAGGCATTCAGTTTATAAGGAGGCAAGCTTCAACAATGGAGATAGCTTTATCACTGTTGCTTGATTTCGACTATAGTTTGTCAAAGGTGAGGTGAATGATAGGACTTAAAATTAAAAATGAAAGAAGAAAAAAAATTGGGGTTCCATAGGGATTTGGGGTGGGAGAGAGAGAGCTCAGTTCATGATTATTATAGAGGCTGAATTAGGAAACTGGAAAAGGTTTAGGTTATTATTATGACTAGAATTTTATCTTTTGTTATGTACAGACCATAAAATGGGGCTTGCCTTGATTTGTGACTTGGTTTTGTTCTAATTTTTTCGATTCTGTCTTAATTGTCTGGTTTTGTTTGATGTGTGGGATGGGGATACAGATTCAGAGCTTGAATTTGTATCGACATGGGACGATGTATGAATGTTGATTGTGTCATTTCGGGACCTCCATTTGCAAAATATCTAATCATGCTTTTTTCTGTTTTTAGAGGGATCTACTCATCTACATCTTTTTGTTCCTTGATGTGAAATTTTGCAGTTACTACGCCGGTAGAGTAGTTGATTAGAGTCTTAATCCAAAAGTTTTTTTGACGCTAAATTCTTGATTGTGTAATTTTCAACTCTCACCTGTACCTATAAAAAATTAAGAAGGATTATCTGAAAAATTTAGACTAACGATTTTGACACTTGACAAGTTTTGGGCACTTTTAACTCTCGACTCTTTTATTAATCAAAATGACTTGAATGCCACATGAACTTTGAGATAACAAAGGTGCCGTTGTTGTGTTTAGTAATGCATAGAAAAAAATTCTGTAGTCTCCTAAAATGATTAATTTTAGTTACATTTGTTTATTTATCTAAAATGCATACATTTTAGTTGCTTTTGTTTATTTATCTTTAAAATGTATATGTTGAATAAAATCACGCACAAAGGGAAAGAAAGGCAAGAGGATAGACCTTTTCTCTCTCTAAAAACAAACCCTTTCTCTCTCACAGCTGCCGCCGACTCCGCACCACCACCATTCCACTATATTTTTATTCTTTCTTGTAATTTGTCTTATTGTCTCCTTAGTGTCTAGTCTACTCTTGTGAAAATATTTTTTCCTTTTTTTTGAGAGATTATATCTATTGTTGGAGTTTTCTTTAATAGTTCTAATATGTCATCTTATTCAAAGTATTTTTGGATTCAAAAAATACTTTTTCTTCTCCTGATTTTATTTTATTTTTCTCAAAAAATACTATTCCTTTGAGACACATGGTTTAGAGATGGATTTGAAGATAGAGAGAAAATGGCTGCAAAGTAGGGAGTGAAGTGAAAGGAGATAAAATAGAGTGATTTTTTCCCAATGTTTTGAAAACCAAACCCTGAACTACGAATCGGTAGGGTTGAGAACGAACACGAACGTTCACGAACAAGCTCGGGACCGGCTCGATTAAAGCTCGGTTCGAGCTCATTTATTTAATAAATAAACGAGCACGAACAAGATTTTAGGCTCGATTAATAAATGAACATTAAATGAATACATTGGTGAAAGCTCGTTTACGTTCATGAAAAGCTCGTTTATAGCTCGTTAAAAGCTCGATTAAAATATTAATTTATATAATATATATTGTACTTATATACTAAATACTAGAAGTAATTTTATTTTTATATATATTTATTAAGACACAAATTACAATATACGAGTGTTTGAATTGTTATAATAAGCTAATCTTTTATAGACGTTTGAATTGATGTATTTATTTGAGTGAAAATTTATGTTAAAAAATTATACAATTGTAAAAAAGTTATATTTTTGTGAGAATTTATAATGTATGTTATGTTTTGAATTATTTAGTTGGTGTAGTTTCTTTGAATAATTTATGTTGTAATTTATTTTATTTACATTTGAATATAACTAATAGATTGGGTTAACTATTATCAAAATATTTGATAAGTTATTGTGTCGTTATTGAATAATCTTATTTGTGAAAAAAGAAAAAAAAAGAAAAAGTGAAAAAAGAAAAAAAAATAAAAAGTGAAAAAAAAAATAAAAAAAAATAAAAAGTGAAAAAAAACTGAAATCGAGCTCGAGATCGGGCTCAAATGTGGGCTCGAGATCGAGCTCGAGCTCGAATAAACATTAACGAGCCGAGCCCGAGCCGAGCTCGAGCTCAAAATTTTTTACTCGAGCTCCTGCAGAAAAATACGCGAGCCGAGCTCGAGCCCGAGTAAGCTCGGGCTCGGCTAGGCTCGGCTCGGCTCGATATCAGCCCTACGAACCGGATAAGGTAAGGGGTCAAGGGGTCAACATGGGTCAAATCGGACAAAAAACTAGAAGATGTCATCATTACGTCATAAATAAATTTAAATATTAAATAGATTAATAATCTAAAAAAGTACTTTTATCTAACTATAAATGTTTACTAAATCATAATATCTCAAAATTTGTGAGATTTTCTTTTATTTAAATATTTTACTCTATTAACAAATGACTCAAAATAATAATAAACCACACATATTATTTAGTTATTAATTCATCTTAGTGAATTAATAAAAAAATTAAAGAATATAATTTTATTCATAAAAAATAGTAATAGGCCCATATATATATATATTAATATTGAACCCAACATTAAAAGGTAAAAGATAAAATTTTAAAACCCAATTCCTTCAACACTAGTAACCATAACTAGTATAAGGCAATACCACCATTTGCAATATTGGATTACAAATTAATTTGAACTCCTAAGTTGAGTGCCAAATGTCTTACCATCTGACATTGGCTTCACTTGTTTTAGCTATTCCTACATGTTGTCTTCATTATCTTTTCTCCTTGCTCGTCTAAAATATTTAGTGAAAATGGGGGTGAGCCTTTATCACTCAATGGGTGGAGAATTGAGTATAGTTCTTTGAAAACAGTGAATAATTTAGAACTATATTTTCAAAATATTGAGTGCCAAAATAATTTATACATACCAAAAGAAATCCACAAAAAAAGTCATAGAAAAACTAATAATAAACAGTCATAGAAAATTGGCAGTGACCAGTCATGAAGGAATTGGCAGTAGACAATCACATATGAACTACCAGTACACAGCCACAAAGAGTATTCTGCTCAGGAAGCACAATGTCCCATAAGGGAGCACATAATAGTTTAGATTTGCTCCTTGTGAACAGCCCAACTGACCCAGTACCAGCCATATGACTCCCGTCAAATTGCGCACGCGACTTAGAGTTACATTATCTTCCACAGTCAGTAATTGCCTGCAAGCACAGTATGATATATCTGGATAATCAGTATCCTTTCTCATGAAACTAAAACCTCCTTAGTTTCACTTAACAAGGGTTAAACATCACGGTTAACTTACGATGAACTCGTCGGTTCTTGCCTTCCTGGCCATCAATAAGCCACTGATGACTGGGCCCTAATCAGTCAGACAGTCACAGTACAGGCAAATCTATGCCATACACAAAATGATTCACATTGTGTCGGTATGCTACAACCAATAATCGGCTTGTATAGATTCTAGAGGTGGCTCTCGCCTTCAATTTGGTGAAGCACTTAGTTCCACAAAACACATAACTAAAATTTCAATCACATCATATATAATAGATACACTATAAATAAGTTGATGCAATATGAGAAAATTTCTATTATCATTAAGTATTTTTCCCTTGCAAGGTAGACAATTGTATATAGCCGGAACAATAGTCACGTCAAAATCCAAATACAATATGAGACATTTAATACAAAAGCAAGAAAGTTCAATAATCATAAATATTATGCATAATAAAAGAAAAAAGATTAATTATAAATTTATTCTTCGCACCATTCTTTTAAATAATGGGCCCCGAGAGAAAAGGGACTCGAAATATAAATCATACAATGTCTATCCGGTTCAAATCCCAATTACTTGACTTTTAATATGTTTATATTGTAAAAAAGCCTACTAGAGTTTAGAGCGAGTCATACTTGGATATTTATTTTATATTCCATATGTACATATATATATATAAAAAAATATATATATATCTCTTATATAAATGATTCATATTTCCTCATTTTCTTTTATACGTGTACATGTAAATATATACACAATCTTTTCTTTTCCTTGCTATTTCGATAACTACACTATTTTACATATTAATTATTATTTAATACTATTGTTAATTAATCTTAGTAGCAAGAGTTTATTTTCTTTGCCTTTATAAAGGTCCAAAATCCATTTCGTTTGAATGTAACTAATAATAAACACCAATCCATTATTTTTTAATGCTATTCCCAAATTAGATGACATTATATTATTAATATTATCTTCTATTGTTCAAATTTTACCAAGGTAGGTATTATTATTATTATGATTGTATTATTATTATCTCATAGTGGGGCATAAGCCTTCCTCTTGAAGCAAAGACAAACATGTTCACCCGTAGGATTATTCTCAAAAATAGATAATATCATTAGTCATTTATCGATACATGTTTATCTAGGATATATGTGAAGTCCCATTAAGTTTAGACTCAATTACATGTGTACTATTTGCCATTATCTTTCTTTTTCAAACCATATAATTGTCTATCACACATTAAAAACTCAAGAAACCTATTAATACTAAAATAAGGCCACAAACGGTTCTTACCAATCCACCCCATCCCAAATTATTCTGTGTTTTAGTCATATTAAAACATAACTGAGAACTATGCATTTATTCAAAATATAAGACTCACGTTCTATTCTTCTCTGCAATGTCATCTCATAGTTATATACTTACACGTAAAAGAATCTAAGCCATGGAACCTTTATCCTTTTATTCTCCTGTCTATCCTGAAATCCGTCATAATCAAGAAGTTTCCATAACTTGAGGGATTGACTTCTCTTATAGCCCTTTAACAAAATCATTGTTTTCACTACAAACAAGCCTAGTATATCTGCACATTTTATTCAAGTCTTTGAACCCATTCAACGATTGTTATGTTTCTCCTTAATTCACATGATTAGCCCATATCGATAATTCATAGAGCAATAACAAAATTCATACGCAACCACCATTAAATTGTGCAAGATCTTGCACCAATTTTATTTGTGAAATACTAAATCAATCAAGGTTCAATAATTCTTCACAAACAATGAATGCAGCTTTCCAAGAAATTAATCAAAATGGCTCTATATAATCCAATACCCCATTTTGGTACAAATAACAGTAACATAAGAAACAATTCAAGTTTAATTAAAACTCGGTCATTAACATCTTTAAACCATAGGAAAAGAAAATTTTGCAACCATAACTTCAAATTACAGATTACTCCAATGAGTTCAGAGATCTATTTTCTCAAAATTCGTTACTTAATTCGAGATGAAACAATTCAAATCTCCAGAATTAAAATGCATTCGACAAATTTACCAACTTACAAAGATTAAAAAAAATACGAAAGAACCAAAATGCATAAAAAACTAACAAATTTGCATTAAAAGTCATATCAGACCATCAATTCAATTACTAATGCAACTGAAGAAATCAAGTTCATTTTTCTTTTTTTTTTTGAAATTCAAACAAAACTCCCAAAACCCAGTTCTACCCACCTATTACAAAGATTTCAAAGCTTTATCCAGACCATCTGTGGTTGGATTTTGGTGCCTTATTCTTTCTCGTCTTGCTTTGTTTCCCTCTACGCTCCTCTCTTATCTTTCTCATTGGTTTGCCGCCCCTTAATTTCCCTCAACGCTTTACAAAATTCTTCTCCCGCTTCCTCTATTTTTTCCTGCTCCTTCCTATACCTTCTATAGGCTTCACAAGAGCCTTATTATGTTTACTGCATATTAGGCTACCAAGCGTGTAGCCTATGGTGGTTACACGTTTGGTAGCATTCGATTTTTTTTTTTAATTTTTTTAATTTTAGTTTTCTAATTCACAACTTGGCCCCTTAAATTTTGATAGAGAACAAAGACCTAAAATAACTATTAAACTATGCAATTAAACTCCTTGTGAGATTATAAAATTGTAACAAGACTCTAAAATTAATAATTGACTAAAGTGCTTAGTTATGTGATCTTAATTTTCATAAAAATTCTTACTTAAAACTTGGTATTCTAATTTAAAAATTAAAATAACTTACGTGTTTTGATATTAATACGATTGTTACACGTTAAAATTTTTGGGTCTCACACTCTCCCCTCCTTCAAAGAATTGCATCCTCACAAATTCAAATTCACTATCCAATGATATACTAGAAAGGTTATATACTTGAGTATTTCCCTTTAATCACGTTTGACGGTACTTATAATTGAGATAACCTTTAGTCATAATTAAGTCATGACCTCCATATTTATATACATATTTATTTACATATATACGTTTATGTTTGCAGAAGTTTCATGATACGTTTTCACTCTTTTGCATACTAAATTTCCTCCAAGTTAATATGGAACGGTCTCGTTGGTTATCTCAACGTGGAAGTATAAGCATATTCCCTATTATTTAGTCTAAATAGCTTAAGCTTCAGAAACTTTCTAAGTCTACCATATCATCTCACAGATTTATACTACTTTATTTCACCAAAATATAATTTGAATATTAGGTAGCTTAGTAATTTCTAATATAATACATTAAATTGTAAAGTAGTATTTAATATAAGAATTCCAAGGTTTATACATACTACACCTTGTGTATCGAATTATTTACTTGGCTAACACGTAATGTTTAGTTATCAGATTTTCCAAATTAGAAGAATTAACCATTGGTGTAATAGTAGCAGCTTCACAATCTTAAATAACTAATTTAGCGCTAACTGTAATTATTAAATCTAGAGTAATATTTCTCAATGGTTTAGACTTAAAAAAAAAAACAACGATTTCAACATCCTTACTTGTCAGAGAGTTATTTGTATTTCTCCATTTTAATTAAACATTTTGGACATATTTTATGCAAGTCTATGATTGTTGCTCCAAGCTCCACCATTCATTTTTCCCTCAAATTCCTATATAGCCATAGCTGAGTAATAGAATTGAAAAGATCCAAATCTTAGATTCATCAGTTATAAGAGGATCAATCGAATTCTATAATTGAGTCAATGGCATCGAATTGGGATATCGTCTTCGCATCTTATTCCTTGAAACTTAATCCAGAAACTTCCATAACACATTTTCAAACTTAACAAATACTCTCAAACTGGAATAGAACTTAACAGATTACCATTCAACAATAATCAAACCTATAATTTTCATAACACCTTTACAAATTTGTAAAACAATTTCTAGTAAGATTAAAACCTAATATTATAGTCCAAAGATCTTATCCTGATTTATGAACACAAGGCTCTGATATCACCTGTAACGCCCCAACCCACCCCCTGGTTAGAAAGTGGATCGGGTCGTTCAATCTATCTAACAGTCTCAAACATATAGTGAAACCTTGAGGAATTTTATTTCTAAATTTGTTTCCTTTTCAACACTAATAACATCACAAGTACAAGACAATCCCACATTTGCAATATTGGATTACAACTTAATTTGAACTCCTAAGTTGAGTGCTAAATGTCTCACCATCTGTTAGTGGCTTCACTTGTCTTAGCTATTCCTACATGCTGCCCTCATCGGCCTTTCTCCTTGCTCGTATGAAAATATCTAGAGAAACTGGGGCTGAGATTTATCGCTCAGTGGGTGGAGAATTTAGTTTTTTGAAAATGGTGAATAATTTAGAACTATATTTTCAAAATATCGAGTGTCAAAATAATTTATACATACCAAAAGAAATCCACAATAAAAGTCACAAAGAAACTAATAATAAACAGTCATAGAAAATTGGCAGTGACTAGTCATGAAGGAACTGGCAGTAGACAGTCACATATGAACTACTAGTAAACAGTCACAAAGTGTATTCTACTCAGGTAGCACAATGTCCCATAAAAGAGCACATAATAGTTTAGATTTGCTATTTGTGGTCAGCCCAGCTGACCCAGTACCAACTATATGACTCCTGTTAAATTGCGCGCACGACTTAGAGCTACCTTATCCTTCACAGTCAGTAATTACCCGAAGGCATAGTATGATATATCCGGATAATTAGTACCCTTTCTCATGAAACTAAAACATCCTTAGTTCCACTTGACAAGGGTTAAACGTCACGGTAGACTTAAGATGAACTCACCAGTCCTTGCCTTCCCAGCCATCACTAAGCCACTCATGACTGGGCCCCAATCAGTTAGATAGACACAGTATAGGCAAATCCATGCCATACACAAAATGATTCATATCGTGTCGGTATGCTATAACCAATAATCGGTTTGTGTGGATTCTATAGGTGACTCTCACCTTCAATTTGGCGAAGCACTTAGTTCCACACAACATATAACTAAAATCTCAATCACATTATACATAATAGATACAGTAAGTTTATGCTATATGAGAAAATTTCAATTATGATTAAGTATTTTTCCTTGCAAGGTATACAATTGTATGTAGCTGGAACGATAGTCTTGTCAAAATCCAAATACAATATGAGACATTTAATAAAAAAGCAAGGAAGTTAAATTATCATAAAATATTATGCATAATAAAAGAAAAAGATAATTATAAATTTATTCTTTGCACCATTCTTTTAAATAGCGGGTCCCAAGAGAAAACGGGCTCGAAACATAAATCATACAGTGTCTATCCGGTTCAAATCCCAATTACTTGACTTTTAATATGTTTATATTGTAACAAAGCCTACTAGAGTTTAGAGCGAGTTATACTTGCATATTTATTTTATATTCCTACGTACCTATATATAAAAATATACAAAACAAGTTGCAGTATAAATTCCATACTTTAACTTGTTACCATACTAGATAAAATCTGGTACCCTCAACAATTGTCCTTTTCGCCTTTGATCTCATTACGGCTTTAGATCCATGTTGGTAGAACAACAAGCACCAAGTTTAAGTTCAAATTCATTCTGCAAGTTAGCAGATCTACAAGATATATATACAAAAACCATTAAACAACGGGTACATACCCACTTCCCCCACTGTCTCTAATACCAAGAGCGGAAAGTTAGGCCCCGGGAGATGAAATTCAAATTACAGAAAGGAAAGTGGGTCGCAGTAGGACTGCCAGTGCCACTGAGTTAGTAGATTAGTGGTTAAATTAGATCTAAGAATTTAAATAACAAGACATAAAAGTAAAGAACATAAATTAAAAGTTAGATCAGATCTAGATCATAAGAAACAAAATATGAAACAAAATATATTCATAAAAAAGTTAGATTACAGGTTCATAGATTAAGGATCTTACACAAGATGACTCCTTAATCAAGCAAAGGTTTCCAAGCAAAGGTATCCTAGCTAAGGTTCCAAAGCTTCAGAAAACTTGAGTATAAAAGAAAAGGAGAAAAGAAAAGAAGAAGAAGAAGAGAGCTTTCTTCTTAGAGAGAGAAAGTTTTTAGAATTATAAGGTGAAGTGAATCCCCTCTCCAACTTCGGAATGGAGGGTATTTATAACAATTTTTTTTTATTTTTTATAACTGTTTGACTACACTTTTCTAATCAACTATTACAGTCAAATGTCTTCATTTGTTACGGTATTGGAGAAAATATGCCGTAACAATCGTCTTCATTTTGGTCTTGACAAAATAGCAAGTCCTTCTCGTTTGTCTCCGAGATGTTTATTGGGCTTGCTTGTGTTAGTACAGTGCCAGAGGTACTGGGCTCATTTTGGTTAGAAGTATTAGCCTGTTTAAGTTGGGCTAACAAGTTTTCAAGTTGATTTACAGAATCATCTTTATTTGAAATTGCTGCCAATTTAGAAGCTGTGAGAGACTTTTGTTGTAAAAATTGGCATATGCTTGGGTCTGCGGTAGGCAAGTATTGTGGATTCTTTTGAAACCAGGCTTGAATTTGTTGGGGTTGAGCACATTCAGTCTTGAAAGTTTTCCACCACTTGGTATACCCCTGTCTGATGAGTTGGGGAGGAATCTTGATTTCCTTCTTGTAAAATTCAAATTTCCATGCATAGATCCATGCTAATGAAAATATGGAGAAAAATTGTAATAACATGGGCACATGTTCATTTAAGGATGTAAATTTTTTAGAAAAAATTTGCAATCCTTCTTGTACTTCCGTTGGCAAGATTTGGGGATTTGGTCCAAAGCATTTCCACCATTGGACAAACCAGATTGGGAAAATGTATTTCGTTCCTTTTTTAAAGTAGAAGAACCAAGAGTATTTGTTTGAGTGGTTCTGGGTAGAAAAGGTATTGAACCAAGCTTGTTTGTAGTCCTAGTAAGTAAATCCTGGAGGAGAAAATGGTTGAGAAAAGGCTTTTGGTATGTTTAGGTTTTTTCCCCAGTCTGTGGGTCTAAGAACTTTGAGGATTTGGGCTGTTGAATGGGTTATCAAATCTTTTTCTATATAATGTTTGAGGGAAATTGAGCCGGTATCTACGATATAAACTCATAGAATTTTTGGGTTTTATCCAAAGAATGTTGAATAAAATTTAAGTGATTGAGTAGTATGGTTTTAGCTACCTTGTTTGGGTCATTAACAAAAACATTCGGCTCTGTTTGACAAATTAAAACAAAAGATTGGGTTTTAAAATATTCTTGGTTTGAAGAAGGTTTTTGAAAAACATTTGTTTGAGTTGAAATCTGTTTTGAATTTGTGGAGCTGGATGCAACCACATTTGAATAATTAGTAGGGCTTGCAACTCTACTGAAGTTTGAGGATTTTTCAAATTAGTAGGGCTTGAAACCACTACTGGAGTTTGGGGAGATTTCACAAGTTGAAATCCTACTGATGAAGCCCATTGTTGAATGGATTCAAAATGGGATTTTTGTAGCAAGGCCTTTTCATCTTCTTCAACGATGTCGATCCACACTTTTGAACTTACGATTGAAATTGCCTGTTTCGAAGATTCAGCCTTTAAAACTTCAAGTTGGCTGGAACTCAATGCATAGTCTCTAGGTTACTTCTCAGCAGATTGTTTGGATGAAGACGCTACTTCTTTTGTTTGGTTGTGTATATGTATGATACTCTTAGGCATTGGAGACAATTCTTCCTTTTTCTTTCTCGGCGGCATTATCTACCCTATAAAAATTCATGAGACAAGAAGTCAGGCAAAGAATTTGTTTCTCCTTTAATATAATCAATATCAAAGTCAAAGACAGATAAGATAGCTTGCCATCTCGCAAAAATCTGTTTAAAGGCAAGATTTTTAACATCGTTTTGCAAAACATCTTTTGCAGATTTGCAATCTACTCTAAAAAAAGTTTCTGATTTAGTAATCCAGATTGAAATTTTGAATTACACAAAACTATTGCTAGAATTTTTTTTAATTGTGGAATAGTTCTGTTGAGTGCTATTCCAGTGTTTAGAAGTAAAGGTAACAATTCTTTCTTTTTTATCTTGCACTTGCTTAAGTATGCCACCATAACCCAAGTCAGACGCATCTGATTCTACGATCTTTGAGAGACTTGGATTTGATAGAACAAGACAAGACAAAGCCGTAACTCAGGGTTTAACTTTTCTTACTGCCTCAGTATGGACATTTGACCTTGGCGGAGGCGTTTTCTTCAACCTGTCATGCAAAGGTTTAATAATATTAGCTAATTCAGGGATAAAATCAGCTATATAATTTAAACAATTGATGCGTCTAGTCACGTGTGTTCACCAATTTATCCCTAACACTAGTGTAGTCGTGGTGAGAGGGTTTCGTTCCTCAGGGAAGGGAGTGATTTCAAGAGTTCAAGATTTTGTTCACGCTAACGAAATTACAGGAACAAGTGATAATAAAAACAAGAACAGAGAAATAAGAAGTACTGAAAATAACAAGAACAATAAATGTGATGTGAAGTCAAGTATAGAGTAGCTGTCCTTGGGTTTTTTTACAGGATGAATGCAATTTAGATAACTCGCGCAATGCAATTGACACACATGTAAAATGAGAGGAGATCGTATTTGCCTAGAAACTTAGCTTGCAGCCGGCATGGCACGACCGCACCACACTCTTAAGCTTCCTAACATCGCTCTTTCTCATGGCGAGGCCTAAGAACGATGAATTTAAGCTGCAAAGTCTCAATTCTCAGTGTTAAACTACTCTAGCAATCAGTTCCTAAAAGCTTCCCATGGCGATGCCTGAATTTAGGTTCTTGTGTCTTCGTTAATAATAGAGAATTACTTTTACACTTTAACCTTAAGTCTCCGTGGTCTAAAATCAGCATGGCGTCCGCATTTTAGAAGACGAACATGTAAAACAAGTGCAAAGACTCAATTACTCAAACCTCCAGTTCTCATTTCATGCATTGTCAACAAATATTAGTGAATCTCACCTCAATTCAGCATGTCGACTGCAATTAAAGCTCACTTCAACAATACAGTATGAAAATACTTGAAACTTAACTAAATTCACAAGCCGAAGTAGAGTATGATTTCATTCTTTATGGATTATGTCAATTGCATAGCATCAAGTCATCTAATTATGCATTCATCCTTTTGGAACCCTATAACATCGTGAATCTAGCCGGACATCACCAATTCCAACTCACAATCATCAAAATATAACAATTGTAACAAAGAACAATTCATCTCGTTTTCTTGGAATGAGTCGCCGATTAAATTGCGCCTAGTAGCTCAAGATCGTAAGAGAATTTCTCTAAGCTTCCGTAATTGTGAATCAAATTACAGTGACCTGTCCAAAGCTTCGATCGGAATCGAAAATAGAGATGAAATTCTAGAGAGAGAAAATTCTAGAAAGAGAAAGCCTAGAGAAAGAAATTCTCGCTCAAGATCAAGTAAAAGTCTAATCTGTCAAAAAGTCAAAAGTCCCTCCAAATAATGGCAAAATCCCCTATTTATAGAGGTCTAAAGCTTAATCTATACATTAACATAATCTAATTAATTAATTATAGAAATGCCACTGCAATAGAAAATGTCCCAAAAATGCGCACGTGCATGAAGCTTCACATCCGCCCACAGCCATAGTCCCACACGTTTGAGCTTAAGACCTTCACGCCTCCACCTTGCAACTCACGCCCCTGAGCTTCCATGGACCACGCTTCCAAAATATGCACACATGAAAGGGTGAGTTCCACACTTAGAGAAAAATTTCAGCATCACAACTCTCGTAATTACATAACGCGGTCGCTGCCACACAATTTTTCAGCACCTGCGATCGTGCCACACAAAAATAACTCACGGTGCGATAGCACCTATTTGCCTCCAAGGCACGATCGCAGATGCTATCGCGCCATGTAATTCCATGACGACTGTGAAACTGGTGCAAATGTGTTTTGCGCATACTGGAAGTGCTTGGTGTGTGCATGCAAATGTTTAGTGCTCATTTGTTGTGCATGAGGTACCTTGAGTGTGTACAAATAAGGCATGTAATATGCAATAGTTGTAGCAAGAGTGTGCAATATAGTGCAAGTGACTGTGCAAGGTATGTGTATATATGTGCAGCAACTGTGTTCAAAAGTTATGTGCATGTGTAGTGCACGAAGTGTAGCAAGAGTGTAGTGCATGTGCCTTAGTGTTATGTGTCATGCCATGGATGGAGGTTCTGTCAATCGCACAGCCGCGCGCGTTGCCTGATTGTGTTGCGCGCGCTGTGCGTTCAAATGCCCACGCGCACGCGCGCGGGTGTGAACGAGAGATGCGCGCGCGAGCACACTCATCGTGCGCTGTGTGCACTAATAAGGGCAAGTGCTGTGCGTTGAGTGAGTGGAGCTCGCATGCTATGCATGCTAGCTGGTGCGGTCTTGCGTGCGCGAGCATGTGCGGTAGTGAGTGCAAGGCCTATGCGGCATGTTTGCATGGCATGCGGTAGGTGTGTGCCAAGGCTCGGCAGCACGGGCTCGCATGCCGTGCAGGGCTCGCATGCGATGGATGCCATCCCTACGCAACTATGTGTGCGAGTGTGCAGCTGAGTGTGTGCGACAAGTATAGGCGTGTTGTGCAGTGCATATATGTGTAGTGCAACAAGTGTGTGCATATGTTATGCAAGGAGTATGCCTAACATTGTGTCTCCATGCACAAACTTGAATTTGCATGCAACAATTCGGCCCTTTTCATCAGATAACACTTCACAAAATTCCTCACATAAGCTTACAATTTACCACACAATTTTACTCATAACGCATTAAAACACAACAAAAGCCAATTAAAACAAGCATTTACAAGTCAGTATGAAACTGACTTATCATTAACCAAGAAACCTTTGCAATTGCTGTTTCTCTAAAATTTGATCAGGAAATCTATCAGCAAATTGGATAAATCGTTCTATCAGGACTATTGTACCTTAGTAAATATAATGACCAAGGAATCTCATTTTAGTTTGGAATAAACTGACATTTTTTTTGGACACAACTAGACCATTGGTCTTAGCTACCTGTAAGAAGATATTTAGATGTTTGAAGTGCTGATCAATATTGTTAGAAAAGATTAAGACATCATCAATGTAAACTAAAATTTAAATATGGATTGAAGATGTCGTTCATGATTTTTTGGAATTCTGATGGAGCATTTTTGAGTCCAAAAGGCATTACATTCCATTCATAATGCCCAAATAGTACTGTAAAAGCTGTTTTGTACCTGTCTGATGGATTAATCTGAATTTGCCAGAATCCTGATTTCATATCAAATTTTGAGAATACCTTTGATGCATTAAGCCTTTGCAAAAGATCATTTTTGCTAGGAATTGGATACTTGATCTACTGAAGGGCTTTGTTCAATGCCTTATAGTTTATCACCAATCTGGGCACTCCTCTTTCGATTTCTAAATTTTTGTTGACATAGAATGCCAGACAACTCCAGGGAGACTGGCTTGGTCTGATATTTTGGTTTTTCAGAAGATTATTGATTTCTTTTTTGCAATGTTCATAGGTTCCTGGTTCATCTGGATTGGTCTGGCTTTTGTTGAAATATTTACTTCCTTAAAATCCTTCTCATAAGGGAGATAAACAGTGTGTTGCTTCCTTTTCCAAAAAGCAGTTGGCACCTCAGCACAAACTTGCTGCTCAATTTTTTTCGTTATAGCTCCTTGATTTGGTTTTGAACTATGGGTTGAGCTAATTGTGCATCGATCCTTTTGTATTCAATTTCTTCTTTCAAGAAATTAATCTGCTTTATTTTGTTTGATAACGGATTGAGCTCCTTGTATATTGGAGGCCTAGTGAAAGGAAGAAGAATATTTTCCCAAGGTTTTGTGGCAAAATTCCTTCGAATGTTGTCATATAAGGCATCATCTGTATAATAAAATTTTTACCCAAAATAACTGGATGAGTAAGACTTTTAGCTAACAGAAAGGATACCTTTACCATTGCCGAAGAGAATTTAACTTTAACATCGATGAGTTTGTATGAAATATTAAGCTTCGAACCATTTGCTGAACGGAGTCCATCTTTGGTTTTCTCAAAGAATTTTGATGGGATAATTCCTTCATCAATACAACTGAAATCAGCACCTGTGTCCTATAATGCAGCAGTTTCAAGTACAAAATTGTTTTGTACAACCAGTTTGATCTGAACATCATGTCTCCGGAAGGTAACAACTGATAAAATCTTTGAAATTTCATCGTTTGAAAAGTTTAAGGGCTCTAGGAATGGTTCAACTTCTTCTTCTTTAGCTTTGCCCTTATCCTTTGTTTGTACCAGTTGACCAGTCAGATTTTGCAAAACTAAGCGGTCAAGCTCTTGTTGAGCTTTGATTTCTCTGACTTCCATTTTGAGGTTTGCAACCTCAGCTTCTAGATTTTGTATAGTTATTTGTTTGGGAGATTTTTGAGGGAATCTGTTTAGGATATTTGTAAGGTTATAAGTGTTAAGAACTTTTGGGTTGGTTTGCAGGGTGATCACTTCTAAATCTGGAAGCAGAGTGTGCAATATAGTGTCTTTTTTGATCTGGGTCTTCCAAATTGTCTATCATTTCAAGAAGTAAGTCTTGTTCTCTAGATAAGACATTGATACTTGGTTTCTTTGGATGTGAATCATCACTGGAGGTGGAACTAGCAATATCATTATCTTCCATTTGATTGATGTGATTATCCTCGCTATATCATGAATCATCATCTTCTTTTTTAGTAAGGAGGTTTGAAATTTGGTTTAGAATATCTTCATCTATTTCCAAAGCTTGAATTCTCTGCCTGAGACGGTAGTATCTTGCTATGTGTCCTGGTTTATAACATTTGTGACAAATAATATTTGGCAAGGCTGGTCTTGGAGGTTGATATGTTTTGGCTTGTGGATTGAATGGTTGTGGCAATGTTTTTGGTTGTCTGTAAGTGATTTTTCATTTAGGGAAATATTTTGTATATTTGGGTTTAGGATTTTGTTTATGATGTTTTTATTTGTGGGTTTGGCTACAATTGGGAAGTCCAAACTACTCACAGAAGAAACCTAGATCTTTTCTTCTTTGAGCCTTATCTTTTGCAAGTTGCCTGAGCATCTTGTCTTGCCTGCAGATTTGCAAGGCAACATGTTGAATTTGTATTGTCAAATGTCCATATGTAATCTATTCATATGGAACCACTCCATTGTACTTGTTTTTGAGTTCTTCCTGCACCATGTCTCGGAGTATTTTTGGAAGTTCATCTAGAAACTTTTCTTTCCAATATGTCTAGTTGCCATCAGGTCTGGCATAGATATGAGTGAAAAATGTATCCTTATACTATCGAAAATTTGATAGATTTTTACACTTCAAATTGTTCAGAAGTTCTGATGACCGGTCTCTGAAAATCCCTAGATCACCGATGAAACTTTTGGCGATAGTAAATATCAAGGTAGACACTGCATCAGGAATAGTATTCTTGTCTTACAGGATGGGTTGTCCTTGGTCATTAATCTTGACTGAGTGCATAATACTCTGCCTTTCTTTCTCAGTGAGATGTTCATCCCACCAACCTTTCAATTGTCCTGTAAAGCCAGCAACTATGATATGGGCTGCTAACTGATCTGTGCATGCATGCGACGTTCTGTATGCACTATAGTCATTTGTTGGAGGATAGTCATCATACTATACTCTGATTGTCCATCTATGTTCCACTCATAGATGTTGTTGGCATTTTAATTGTTTTGAAGAATGTTGGGTTTTTTCTCCAACACCATGTCTGGATATGTTGCCATGGAATAGTACAACTTTTTCGGTTTCTTCCAATTTGAGATTTGTTTGTCACTTTATGAGTTCTGATGTCTTAGTTTGGCAATCTCGGCTACTGGAGATTCTGGTTATGATTGCTCTTCTTCTGTTATTTCTCTTTTATTCAAGACACACATGGCTTGATTTACAGAAGCCGAAGCTAAAGTTGGATCACTTGATTTTTGTTTGGATTTTGGGGTAGTAAAAGATTCTTCAATCTTGGCTATTCTTTTCTCCAATTCTATTAGAGGTTTTTGTGTCAACTGATTGGCTATTCTTGTGGGTATTTCATGTGGTTTGAAAAGTGGTTTGCTTGAATGGGTACTAGTACTAGTACTAGTGCTTGGAATTGGTTTAGTAAGAAGGTGTTCTCCAATAGCTTATAGGTATTTGTTTGTGTAATTTTTTGTTCGTAAATGCTTTGAATATTTCTCGCATTTACAGTATTTGTGTCTTTGGCTTCTTTATGTTTAAAGGGGATTGCCTTGATTTCTACAGATTTGTACGAGGTTGTAAATGAACTGGACGGTGGTAACTCTGATCTTACCATTTCGCCATCTATAACCTGCCAAGTCTTTGTAACACAGATCTTTTTTTAATTCAAAAAGGATAATCTATACAATTGTTAGTTGCATAATGCTCAAACCATGCAAAAAATGCCAGATGTAACTTATGTATATTTAAGAAATTATAATACATATCTTGTATCTTTCTCCTAGATTCTATTTTATAGTTTTCAAAAAACTATTTTCTCTTTTCTTGATTTTCGTTACTGTAAAATTCTTTTCTAAGTTTTTCTTTGTCTATTTTAAAATCTAGTTTAAGCATTCTAAGTTCTCCTAACTTTTCATCTATGTTATCTGTCATAGTTGAATATGTAGGTGATCTTGGAAGGCTATTGTTCTCACTATGGTGTGAAGAATCTGTTTGCGTTTCAATTGTGTATCGGGCTTGAGGTATTTTAGACGTATTGTCTATTCCATGGATACGAGTGTCAATGGAAGATGTAGAGAACTTTACTGGCTGTTTAGAAGATTGGATTTCAGAAGATCTTCTAGGATTCTGGCTATTAACACCACTTGAAATCCTAAGACTTTGGGACCGATCCAAAGTGATATGGACTCCACCACTAGGAAACTGTTTGATATTGGATACTATTGTGTTTTGTACTTGTACCAATGGGTTTGCTTCTGGAAAAAACAAATTTTGTGGCAAAGTTACTTGACTCCATCTGATATTTATGGGGATGGATAATCTAGATTTAGCTAAGTCTGTTTGAAACATGACTGTTTCACCTTTCTTAAAAGCACTTACTGCTCCTGTGTTAAAAGCTGAATTCATAGTTTTGTACTGAATTCTGAACAAGATTGTAACAGGGAGTATTCCTATTTTAGCTTTGAAGTTTGCTACTTTAACATTTAAAAGCATCAAGTATGTTTCTATTTTGCAGAGAAACAGTAAAGTTTGGAAAACAATCAAAATAAACAGGTCCTTCAAATAGACTGGTTTCAATCATGCCTAGTAAAGAATCATCAAAGTTTAAAAATCTGCAATCTCTAAGACAAAGAAGTAAAGAAGTATCTAATCATTCTCTATTTAGAGGTTTTGCCGCAACTTGTACAAGTTCGAAATGTAAGTAATTATATTTTTACCGATGTTTTTCAATTGTTCTTTTATAGAGCAATTTGATGCTTTCATAATCATTATTTAGATTAATAGCTTGTTCAACTGTTTTAACAGTATAGTCTGAAATCAAGTTCCATTTATCTTTATAAACTTCACTTGTTGGTTTTTTAGGAATTTTACAATTATCAATTGATTGTTCGAGGTTTTCCATATTGACTTCGTCTTTGAAGACAACATTGTTTGAAAAGCTTGAAGAAGCATTTGAAGAAGAACTTGAAGATCTTTTGGAAAAATATCTAAAAATTGAAGACATAACTAAGAAAAGTATTTAAGAAAGTTTAGATCTTCGGAGAATTGATATTAGAAAAAAGCGATTAAAAATATAGTTGTAAAATCCCTCTGGTTGGCACATCACCATTGGGATCCATGAGATCTAACTTTTTGTTTCATGGTTTCTGGATAGAAATTATGTAGATCTGCTAAGTTGCAGTATAAATTCCATACTTTAACTTGTTACCATACTAGATAAAATCTGGTACCCTCAACAATTGTCCTTTTTGCCTTTGATCTCATTACGGCTTCAGATCCATGTTGGTAAAACAACAGGCACCAAGTTTAAGTTCAAATTCATTCTGTAAGTTAGCAGATCTGCAAGATCTATATACAAAAACCATTAAACAACGGGTTACATACCCACTTTCCCCGCTGGCTCTGATACCAAGAGAGGAATATACACACTTTTATTATTATATAAATTATTATTATTTTCAAATCACTGAGCGAGCAATCTTTTCTTTTCCCTTGCTACTTCGATAACTACACTATTTTACATATTAATTAATATTTAATACTATTGTTAATTAATCTTAGTAGTATTTTCTTTGACTTTATAAAGGTCCAAAGTCCATTTCGTTTGAATGTAACTAATAATAAACACCAATCCATTATTTTTTAATGCTATTCCCAAATTAGATGACCTTATACTATTACTATTATCTTCTATTATTCAAATTTTACTAAGGTATATTATTATTATTATGATTGTATTATTATTATCTCATAGTGGGGCAGAAGCTTTCCTCTTGAAGCAAAGACAAACATGTTCCCCTTGTACGATTATTCTCAAAAATAGATAAGATAATTAGTCATTTATTGATACATGTTTATCTAGGATATATGTGAAGTCCCATTAAGTTCAGACTCAAACACAAGTGTACTATTTGCCATTATCTTTCTTTTCCAAACAATATAATTGTCTATCACACATTAAAAACTCAAGAAATCTATTTATACAAAAATAAGGCTACAAACGGTTCTTACCAATCCATCCCATCCCAAATTATTCTGTGTTTTAGTCATATTAAAACATAACTGAGAACTGTGCATTTATTCAAAATATAAAACTCACATTCCATTCTTCCCTGCAATGTCATCTCATAGTTATATACTTACACGTAAAAGAATCTAAGCCATGGAAACCTTTATCCTTTTAATATTCATAAGATTGTAACATGTTAAAATTTTTGAGGTCTCCCACCTACGTCTACGACCAGAGGCAGAGCCAAACTAATATGTGGAAACAATTTTATAAAGATCGAGAACTTAATTATGGGCTGCTTTCTAATATAAAGGCTTTTTCTAAAACATAAAAGAAATAAAAGGCTGTTTTCTAATAGAAAAGATTTTTCTAAAACGTAAAAGAAATGAAAAAAATCTGAATGTCGATGGATGGCTTTTTGAGCTTCAACGTTGCCTTTATTTATAGAAACATTTGAATGATTTTTTTTTGTAGCTTTTGCATATGGCCGTAATATTCTTTTGCGTGCGATTTTCAGATTGCTTCTGCAAATTTCCAACATTTGTTCCATAGTCAACAAAATACACTCAGGGCTGTAGAAAATTTATTACAAATTTACACTTTGGTCTGGAACCCGAATAAATAGTGACTTGGTCAATCACCTCCAACAAAGATCCAATGGGCTGAATTAGTAGCAATAAACACCAATCAAAGTCCAAGCACTGCTTGAATTTGTATATTGAAAAAATTTTGTAAACATATCGATATGATTGTTTTTGGTATTAATCTTCTAAACAAGAACTTCTTCTTAATAATGGTATCTCAAATGAAATGGCACTTAATATCAATATGTTTCGTCCGCTCATGATATATATGATCTTTAATCAAATGAATTGCGCTTTGACAGTAACTCCTTGTTATATAGTTAACTCACCGAATAGACCTCTCAACCATAAAGCTTCTTTCATAGCTTCAATCACTGCCATATATTCTGCTTCAGTAGTTGATAAAGCAACTACATGTTATAGAGTAGCTTTCTGACTAATTTCACAACCTCCAAAATAAAATACATAACTTGTAAGAGATCTACGTTTATCAAGATCACTGTGATACTCTGAATATACAAAACCCACCAAAGTATCGTTGATTCTACCAAACTCCAAACATGAGTTTAAAGTACCCTTTAAATATATGAGTATCTGCTTCATAGCCTATCAGTGTTCTGTGTTTGGATTTGTCATATACCAATTAACAACACTAACTGCTTGAGAAATATTTGGACGAGTACAAACTATTGCATCTATGATACTGCCACCTTCACTAAAATAAGGAACACGTGCCATATAATCTTCTTCTTCCTCCGATTGTGGTCATTGAGCAGCAAATAGCCTAAAATGGCTAGCGAGAGAAGTATTGACTGGTTTGGCATTCAACATGCCAAATCTCTCCAAAATTTTTTGAGGTAACTTTCTTGGGTCAAATATAACTTGCCAACTCCTTGATCTCGTCTTATCTCCATACCAAGAATCTTTTTACCTGCTCCTAAGTCTTTCATTTCAAATTCACCATTCAATAATGCCTTCAACTGGTGAATTTTTACAAGATTCTTAGCCGCAATAATCATGTTGTCAACATATAACAACAGATAAATGAATGAACTATCATTTAACTTTCGAAAATACACACAACCATCATACATGCTCTTGGAGAAACAATGACCCAACATAAATAAATCAAACCTCTTGTACCATTATATCAGAAATTGCTTCAATCCATACATGGATTTTTTCAACAAACAAACATATTCTTCCTTACCTTTAAATTCAAAACCTTCAGGTTATTTCATATAGATCTATTCATCAAACTCACCATGTAGGAATGTTGTCTTAACATCAAGGTTTTCTAACTCCAAATGAAACATGGCTACCAATGCAAGCAATACATGAATAGAGTTATACTTCACAACATGTGAGAAAACATCATTAAAATGAACACATTGTACATGATTGTAGCCCTTTGCAACTAATCGTGCTTTATACCTTGTATTTTCAACACCTAAACTACCTTATTTTCTTTTGAAAACCCATTTACAACCAACAATTTTCTTTCCTTGGCAGCATCAAAAGATTCCAAATTCTATTCTTGTGTAGAGATTACATCTCCTCATTTATAGCCACCACCCACTTATTTGAATCAGCACCTGAAATCGCCTTCTTATATGTGGAAGGTTCTTCGTCTTCACCTGTTTTCTGTGCCACTGATAAAGTATATGCAACTAAACTTGCATACCTTTGTGGTGGTCAAATCTTCCCTCTTGGTCTATCTCTGCCTATGAAATATTCCTCATCTACTGGTTTATTTTCAACAAAGTTTGGATCTGGTTCATCATTCTAGTCTGTAATGGGTCTTTGAGAAGAAATGGAATTCATGATCTTTAACTCCACCCGTTTCTGTATACTATTTTCCTTTTCTAAATTACAAGGATTACAAGACACTTTTCTAGGATTCAACATGAATGACTCATCAAATGTAACATAATTACAAATTTAGGTGATTTGGGATCAGGATAAAATAATCTGTATCCTTTCACCCCTGAAACATAACTAAGGAAAATACATTTTCTAACCCTAGACTCTAACTTTCCCTCATTAACATGCATATAACCTAGACAAATATATTATTAAATTAGAGTAATCAGCAGAAGTGTTTGACCAAGCTTTCTTCAGAGTCTTAAAATCAAGAGAAGCATAAGGAACACAGTTGATAATATAACAAGTTGTAGCGATGACTTCTGCCCAGAAATTTGAGGTCAACCTAACTTTTGAGATCATACACTGAACTTTTTCAAAAAGAGCCTAATTTATACATTCGAATACACCGTTCTATTGATGTGTCATCCTAACAGTGTGATGTTGAGCAATTCCTTCATTTTTGCAGAATTCATTGAATTCACTTCCACAAAATTTCAAGCCATTATCAGTTCAAAATTGCTTAACATGTTTTCTTATCTGTTTTTCAATCAAAGTCTTCCATTGTTTAAAAGTCAAGAAAATATTATTTTTATTCTTTAAGAAATATACCAAAACCTTTCTTGAGTAATCATTAATAAAGGCTAACATATACCTTGCACTACCATTAGAAGGAATACGAGAAGACTCCCAAAAATCAGAACAAATATAATCCAAAGTACATTTTGTTCAATGAACTGTGGGTGAACTGAAATTGATTCTTTTATATTTCTTAAAAATACAGTGTTCACAAAAATCCATTTTACCAGTACTTTGACCACAAAGTAAGGCCATGTTGCTTGACAATGTTAAGATTTTCTCACTCAAGTGTCCTAACCTTATAAGCCACAATTTGGTGATGCCAGCTTCTAATGATACGGAGATTGTTGCAACATATGCAACTGTAAATCCTTGCAAGACATACAAACTACTAGACTTGCAATTTTTCATAAATACAAGAGCACTTTGAAAATTTTTTAAAACTCTACCTTCAGTTGAATACCTATATCTAAGGGTATTAAGGGTACATAAAGAGAGAAGATTTTTCTTCAAATCTGGAACATGTCTAACATTAGTGAGTGTTTTAATAATTCTATCATACATTTTGATCTAGATTGTACATCTGTCAACAACCTTACTTGGAGCATTATTACCCATCAAAACAACTCCACCATCACATTTTTCATATGTGAAAAAATAATCATTTTCAGGACTCATGTGGTAAGAATAACCAAAATTTAGAATCCACTCATATTTAAATTTAACTTTATTTGTTGTTACTGCAAACAAAGTTCTATCACGCTAATCTGTAACTATTCTAATTTTGGCAGTGTTGTTGTTATTCTACTTAATTTTATATTTTCTTTACTTTTTAATTTATAGTAGTCAACCTTAATGTGCTCTTTTTCTTGCAATAATTACAAACTTTATTTTTATGTTTGGATTTATACCTTACGTTGGATCTACCACTTTTAAAATTTCTATTTTTAAGTCTATCCCGTACCACTAATCCCTTTGCCTGGCTTTCACTAGTCTCTCTTGTGATATCCTTATCAATATGCTATTTGGATTTTAATGCAGATTTTACATGATCATATGAAAAAGTATTTTCCATAAATCATAGTATCACGAAAATGTTTAAATGATTGGGAAGTGTAATATCTCAACAATTTTAATTACGAATAAAGTGTACAAAGAGTAGTTATTTATGATTAAGGGATAAATAATGTGTGAAAGAAATCATTGATAAATTGATTTGCGTTAAAATATAAAATACTTTATCTGCAATATTAGTAACCCTAGAAAAATAAGGCTAAAAGTAGGTGCATAATACTTTATGTATAAGGAATCTAATACATGTAAACCCTAGAGAAATAAGGCTAAAAAAAGGAATAGAATAATTTATGTATAAAGAATTTAATACATGTAAATACTAGTGAAAAACTATAAATAGGACCCCTCCCATACACTAGAGGCATTCACGTGAAAACTTTTGAGGAGGAGGAAAGAATAATAGCGACTACAATATCAGTTAAGTAAATTCTAGATCCCTTCCATGATATTAAATATTCAATCTTTTTTAAATAATTTTAGATGTATTATAATTTAAATCTATTTGTCAAATAAGTTACGTAATATGCTTTATACAATTAATATGTATACGTCTTCTGTTGCAAACAATATGTACTACTATCTAGGATTTACTATTATAAATAACTTGAATCCATATATCATGATTTCGTATGCAAGCGGTTGGAATACCTAATAGGATAATGTTCATGTCGTGATTATAAATTAAATCATTCCAGATTACATCAATATATATTATGATTACGTATGATATGCATTCTGATTTCTTTTCCAACAATTGGAATGCATATTATGAATATGTGCATGGGATACATATACATATATATATAGAATTATACTTCATGGTTCCTGTTTTGTTTTTAAAAGATACATCATATGTTTTACAAACCACTAGAGTGAAGTTTATGATTAAGTGCACAATATCATACATAATATGATAGTGCTTTTGAAATTTATCCTGCAAGTTAGTATCAGTGTTATGTTAGAATTCTAAAGAGGAAATAATAATACGATACAGAAACATATAAAAGTTAAGAACAAAAATTAGAAGTTAGGAGTTAGATAGTCAGATTTAAAACAACAAAAATGATCTGGAAAGAAAACATATTATAAAAATACCAGATTACAAGTTTATAGATTAAGAGTCTCACACATATGACTCCAAATCCTTGTTTTCAGCCAAGGGTTCCTAGCAAAGGTTCCTCGCTAAGGTATCCTCCTAGCTTAGCTGAGAAAAAGTGGAAGATGGGAGATGTGAGGAGAAGTAAAGAAGAGAGGAAGTTTCATAGAGTTTCTTCAAGAGAGAGGGAGAGAGAGTATTTCGAGTCCTCCTTTCCTTTCACTAGGGAAGGATACTTATAACCAAACGCCATCAGTACAGATGGCGTCCTTGGTACGAGCTGTCGTAGGCTCACCAATTTAACCCTAACACTACTATAGTAGCGGTGAGAGGGATCATTCCCACAGGGAAGGGTTGGTTGTTCAGAGACTAATTGTTTACTTAACACTACAAATGTATGAAATGAACAGAAGAAAATGAGACAAAATGCACGCTAAGTATAAGATATGCAAAATAAGATTAAATGCAAAAGGTTTGTATGCAAAGAACTGCCTTGAGGGAAATTCATCCAGAACAGATCTCTCTCTATATTATCGACAGTGTATGAGTGAATGTGAGGGGACTAACTGCTAGTGTTATGCAATTGATTAACCTGGTGGCTCTCACAATTACACTCCACTTGCTCCTCAAACTTCCCTTGGTAGGGAAAGTTCTCTGCACGAATCCAAATCCCAGATCCCTACCCGGTCTCACAACTCTAGTTCCATCATCAAACATCTCCCTTGGTAGGGCAGCTGCCACAATCAAGCATTCAAATCGTTAGACTCGGATAAATTTAAGTCCTTTCTATTGGGTTAAATCCATTCGTCAGTGGGTACCGCACGAATGAACTCACAATAACGTATAGATCTTAAGACTCACAAACAATTATCTCAAATTCCCTTCACGTTTTCATTCAATTTACTCCGCCAGATCCAACTCAAATTCAGTGGGTACCGCAATTCAAGTATGAAATTAAACGTAACTAACAAACCCATTGATTGCAAACATGTAATGAACAGAGATAATGATGAACACAAATAATTTCCTTTCAAGTGTCTCAACAGATTGAAATCCGTACATTTGAATCCCTCAAGACAGTAAGATGTGAGAACGGGAAAAGAGAGAGAAAATCCTAATCTAAACTATGAACCCTAATCTATTGTGTGTCTTATGTGTTTGGCCCCCCTTGCATGTGTTAATCTCTTTTGTATTTATGGCTTTCCTTCCTTCGGTGTGTCTCCATCAGGTTGGCCAAGTGTTCCCTTCAGCTCTAAGATTTCTCCACGTGC
The DNA here is from genome assembly GCA_016586305.1 of Ophiorrhiza pumila. Taxonomy (NCBI): domain Eukaryota; kingdom Viridiplantae; phylum Streptophyta; class Magnoliopsida; order Gentianales; family Rubiaceae; genus Ophiorrhiza; species Ophiorrhiza pumila. The sequence goes on along the minus strand of BLIW01000004.1, from coordinate 23,675,722 downwards.
CCTGTAAATGTTGATCATGAAGTATAGTGAGGTCACGTGTCGAGGTGTAGTCTTAAGCATTAAGAATTGAAATTGAAATCCCTCAAACACTTGGTGAACAAATGAGTAACTGTGTTTGTGCTTGTTCACGTGTGTGCCAAATCTTGTGCCTTCAATGGTTATGTGTAGTTATGTATGCTAAGTGTGCAATTGGGTATGAGTGTAATGTGTATAACTAGTGCAAGTGTGCAAGTGTAGTAAATGAATGCATGAATTAGTGTAGAGGTGCAAGAGTGAAATGCATGAGAGTGCACATGTGTGTGTGTTGATGTGGCTTGTGGCGGTGTGTTAGTGTGTGTTGTGAATGTGAACTAGTGTGTGTAGGTGCTAAGTGTTTGTGTTATGTGTGTGAAGTGAGTGTGTGCTAGTGTGTGTAGGTGCTAAGTGTTTGTGTATGTTTGTGTTATGTGTGTGAAGTGAGTGTGTGCTAGTGTGTGTAGGTGCGGCCGCACCTTGCATTGTGTGCTTTGTGTGTGCAAGTGTTTGTGAATGTTTGTGTTATGTGTGCTAAGTGTTTTGTGTTGGTGTGTGGTGTAGTGAGTAAGTGAATGCACGAATGTAGTGTAAGTGTGCAAGTGTATGCATGAACATATGCAATTGTGTGAATGTGGAATGCATGAAATTAGTGTAAGTGTTGTGTATGTGAGTGAGTGAGTTCTTGTGTGCATGTGTAGTGAGTGTGTGAGTAAATGAGTGTGATTGTGTGTGAGCAATTGCATATGCTTCATCTTTCTCCCCCATTTAGCCCTTGATGCATGTCGAGTTTGATAAAGTATAAAACATCAATTGTAGACAAGACTCTTAGCTAAAAATAGCACTTTGAATCACTTGATTTGGAGTTAAGATGAGAAAGTTATGCTCATTTTACTAAAAGCTGGCAATGCTGTGCGGGTGTGCGAGTGTTTGTTGGTGCGGCCGCATGTGTGTGTTAGTGTGTGTTGGTGCGTTGAGTGTGTGTGCTAGCGTGTGTAGGTGTGGCTGCATGTGTGTGTTAGTGTGTGTAGGTGCGTTGAGTGTGTGTGCTAGTGTGTGTTGGTGCGTTGAGTGTAAGTGTGTGTTGTGAGTGTGTGCTAGTGTGTGGAGGTGCACCCACCCAGCTGTGTGTTCAAATGAGGTGGGATGTTGAAGGCTTTCGGTTGAGAATTGGATTTTGTGGTAAACATAAGAAATGTAGATCTGTCTCTTATCTTTCTATATGTTCAAGAATCATCAACTTTGGAGTTCTGTAACTCAAGATATGAGTGTTTTCCAGAAATGTGTCAGTGATATCAAAACTGCGTGAGTGCTTAGAAAGAATCCCCCGTTTCTCACATATGCCTACTGAATTGGGAGATGGTCAAAACATACGAAATGAATTAAACTCAAAGAGCTTTCCAAAACATCTTAGTTCTCATCATTTGGATAAGTATTGAGAGAGATACACTCATTTGAAGTTCATTTTCCATTCTGCCGACTGAGAAATTAGTGCACCCATATGTCAAGTGTGTGTGCTAGTGTTGTAATGTGCTTGTTGTGTTCGGGACTTTTCTTGTGTGCTTGTGAGTTGTGGGAATAGTTGTCTCAAGATGTGCATTCAATCAAATTCATGTATGATTTACATAATTTATGCACAAATTCAACACTTCTTCACAATTTCCACAAATATCATTTTATAAACATTTAGCATATAACTCACACAAACAAGTATGATTTTCACAATAAAACCATGCAAAAGCTCAAGGAATTATGACATATAAGTCGGTATAAACCCGACTTATCAGTCCTCCACGTGTTTATTTTTCTTTTTTTAAGTGTTGGTTACACTATCACAACATAATCTTTTGCCTAATTCTTCTGCTACCAGTTGTCTTTATATATTACGGCATTGGAGAGAATATTCCGTAACAGTCGTCTTCATTTTAGTCAGGGTCAATTAGTAGGTCCTCCTCGTCTGTCCCCGGAGAGTTTGATGAACCTGCTTGGGTTGGGCTGGTTTGTGATGTACTAGGCTCGTCTTACTTACTGGTATTAGTCTGTTTGAACTAGGTTAATATGTTTTCAAGATGTTTTACACAATCATCTTTGTTTGAAATTACTGCCAACTTTGAAGCTGTAAGAGCCTTCTGCTATAGAAATTGGCACACCATTGGATCTCTGGGGGTAAGTATTGTGGGTTCTTTCGGAACCATGCTTGAATTTGCTTTGGTTGAATACAATCAGTCTTGAAAGTTTTCCATCATTTGGTATAACCTTGTCTAATCAGCTGGGAAGGAAACTTGTCATCCTATTTGTAAAATTCAAACTTCCAAGCATAAATCCATGCTAAAGAGAAGATGGAGTAAAATTGGAGAAATATAGGTACATGATTGTCTGGAGATGTAAATTTTCAGAAAAAATTTGTAGTCCTATCTTTGTAGTCCTAGTAAGTAAATCATGGGGGAGAAAATGGTTGAGAAAAGTTATGTGGTGTGTTTAAATCTATTCCCCAGTTATTGGGCCTGAGGATTTGGAGGATTTAGGCCGTTGAATGGGTTATCAAATCTTTATCTGTATATTATTTAAGAGAGATTGAGCCAGTATCTACAAGGATGAACTCATAGAACTTTTGGGTTTTGTTTACGGCAGGTTGGATAAAATTTGAGTGTTTGGGTAATATTGTTTTGGTTGCCTGGTTTGGGTTGTTAACAAAGAAATCTGGCTCTGTTTGGCAAACTAATACAAAAGATTGATTTTTGAAATATTCTGGGTTTGTTTTTCTAAAAATATTTGTTTGAACTGAAATTTGTTTTGTAATCACGGGGTTAGAGACCGCCACATTTGTTTGCATAGTAGGATAAGAAATCACCACATTGGAATAATTAATAGGGCTTGCGACGACTACTGGTGTTTTTGGGGATTTTACAAGTTGAAATCCTGCTGATGCAACCCATTGCTGGATGGACTCAAGTTGGAATTGTTGGATCTAGGCTTTTTCATCTTTTTCAGCCATATCAGCCCAAGTTTTTGGACTCACGATTGAAATAAGTTGGGTTGAGGCAACAACCTCTAAAGTTTTGAATTGGTTTGCGCTCAAAGCATAATCCTTAGACTGTTTTTCTGCAGACTGTTAGTTTGAAGATTATGCTTCATTTGGTTTACTTTGCATTTGGACAATGAATTTTGGCATTGGGGGTGGCTCTTCTTTCTTCTTTTTAGGCATCATTTACCCTGCATAAATTCACAAGTCAAATAGTCAGGCAAAACATTTGTTTCTCCTTTAATATTTTCAATGTTAAAGTCAAAGACAAGAACTTGATTGTTTTATTTAAAGAGATTAGACTGTCAGAAGGGGGGAAGCATGGGAGAGAGGTTGCAAGACAAAGCACAAATGGATGTTAAGAAATAAGAATTATAAATTATGGTAAATGTAGTTTAAACAATACCGTTCTTTTTTTACTCTTTAGTAAGTAAAACGACATCCGTTATACATAAGAAAGTTTTGTTTTCTTTTTTACTTTGTAGTAAGTAAAACGACGTCGTTTTACTTAAGAATGAAAAAAACCTATTAAATTTTAATCTTCTTCTCTTCCACTATACGTTTCTAAAACTTTGCAACTTCTTGAGGGTGGATGGGCGGCGCCACTCTGGCACAAGAATAGGGGTTGCGTAACTATTAAGAAGATATAATACTACCTTAAGCTTCAAGATGAAGGGGGACGGCCGCACCGGCTTGCTCTCCCCCTAGTTCCGCCACTGCCTTCAAGTGCTAATTCACATCCATCATGAATAATAATGGCTTCCATTATGAGTTGCTATGTACCAAAATTGACACTCTGGTCAAACCTTTCAATAAAGGTCTTAGTTAATGTCATAGGGGCTAAAAGATCTAAAATGAGATATCATGTTAGTATTTCAATCTTTTTGTGTGCAATTTTCAGATTGCTTGTGCAAATTTCCAACATTTGTTCCTAAGTCAACAAAATACACTGAGGGTTATAGAACATTTATTACATAGCTTTTGTTTTTAGGTTAAAAATTCTTCTCTAATTTTAATTGAGTTGAATTAAAATACTAACATGATAGATATGAGATTTTCTCCTTAGTTATAGTAAAGCCTTTAGTTTGTGGCTGGTTTATATCTTTAGGCCAGTTTCTTAAATTGTTTATAATGCATTGAAATGTTAGAGTTATTTCAACACTAGTTAATTTGAGAAGATCATTTCCCATATTAGTTATGGACTATTTGTGTAGTCAAATATACAGCTACTTAGATGATTTGTAACCTCATATCTTCTAAAATAAAATTATCGCTTTTGACCAAAAAAAAATGCATATGTTGAATACAATAATGTCTATGCAGAGATAAGATCCTCTATCCAAAATTATCCTGTCTTAGCCTATCTTAGACAAAAACTATGTCGTAAATTTCACTCATATCTTGGTTAGGATTAGGGGTGTTCATCGGTTCAGTTTTCGAGTTGTTCGATTCGGTTTGTTTGCTTTGAACATTTTTAAACTTAAATTCGAAAACCAAACCAATTTGAATTCAATTCGAATTTGGTTTTCGGTTAGAATTCGAATTGAATTCAAATAAACTAAAAATGATATTTAAATTTAAAAATCAAATTTTAATTCGAATTAACCGAATTCACGCAAACAAACTGAACTTGAATTTAGTTTTAAACTAAATCAAATTATCAAATTACATCACAATTTAGGATTTAAAACAATAATTTAGTTAAATATTATATATTTTATATTAATATATATTTTTTATATATGAATTCGTTTTTTGGTTTGGTTTTCAAATTGGAATCTAAACTCGAAAACCAAACCATAAACCAAAATTTGAATTCGATTTTAGCAAAAATGAATTTGAATTCGAATAAGTCGAATTCGGTGAATTCGAATTCGGATGGATATTCGATTTAACTCGAATATTGAACTCCCCTAGTTAGGATATAATAATTGTGAAGTGATTTTAGTGATATTTATGCTTTTAGTCCCTGATTTTAGTAAAACTACATCGTTTTGAACATTAGATAGAATAAGGCAGGATAATATTGGACAAAAGATTTGGTCTCGTCTATGCGGTATCATTTTTATTTTTAATTTTATTTTCTAGGCAATAAATCTAAAAAGTGATTTGAGAATTCAGAATAGAATAGAAGGAAAAAAAAAGAAGTAAATATCAGCTTGTGTTTTAAAGAAGGATATTTTTGAGTTGAAAAGTGAACATTTAAATTGATGAGTTTGTTTTTATGAATTTTTGGTAAGAATTTTTCATTAAATAAAATTAATATAATTTTAAAAAGAAAGTTGACTAGTTGTTCTATAATAAGAGATTTTTTTTTACTAAACTAATTTTACATAATATTTTAAACTATAAAAGTTTTATTTTGCCGAAATTCTATGTAACCGATCACATATGGTAAGACAAAAGTTGAGTTATTGTTGTTGTACAAAAGGAATTGTTTTTGAAAACCTTACCAGTGGTGGATTAATTATCAGATATTGCCTAGCCATAAATGGCCAACTACCAGTTGTGGTTCGATAGTGATCGATGATGATTAGCGATCGATGCTGCTTCATTCCTTAAAAAAAACGCAAAAACTCCTGTGCAACCGTCACATATATGCGGCGACATACACGAATCTGTTATATATTTGATACACAAATTTTTTTATACTTGATGCGCAAATATTTTTTTGATACGTTAATATTGGTATACTTGATATGATAATTGTTTATACGTTATACGCTAATAAGTTAATTTTTTATATTTTAGACGCTAATTTTTGATATTTTATATGCTAATACACTAATTTTTTATACGTTACAGGCTAATATTTAATACTTTATACTCTAATATGTTAATATTTTATATTTATACAATAATTTTTTATACTTTAGATGCTAAAGTGAACATTGATACGCTAATTCACTAATTTTTTATACTTTATACGCTAATATTTGATATTTTATATCCTAAAGTGAAAATTGATACACTAATTTTTTTGATACTCTGATATTTTGAATTTCATGTCATTTGTATATATACGATGGTCATACAGGAGAACATCTCAAAAAAAAAAAAACAACACAAAAGGTTGTTTATTCACGTTTGAGTTTCAAAAACTTTCTCTAAATACCATTGTTTTAATTGATATCGAAATCCACAAGAAAATGTCACTAACTATTTTGCTTAAAAGCCATGTTATGAAAATCGGACCAGACCGGCTGGTCGCCAGTTGTTCTGGGAACCGATCCATGGTTCGGTCCGAGTTTCTTCCAAAAAACGAATTGGTCAAAAACCGGTCAAAATTGGTCAAACTCAGGGTTTGACCGATTAAAACGGTTTTGACCAGTTTGACAATTTTTTTTTACTCTTTTTATTTTCATTTGGACCTTAATTTTTGGACTTTATGTATCCTTTTAATTTACTTTTTTTTTTCTTTGGGCTTTACATTTTGTGTTATATTTTAAAGTTTTGTCCAATTATACTACAAATAGATGTGCTTAGTATATTTATAAATTATATCTTTTGCTTTTAAATTATAAATCCAATATCATTACATATGTATGACTCCATTGATATTTTGTATGAAAAATTTTATTCTATAAATTTTTTCTTAAACCACCTAAATTACACAAACAAATAATATATATGTGGTTTATTATATTTTGAGTCATTTGGTGATAGAATAAATGTTATAATATAATAAAATTCAAAAAATTTTGAGATATTTTCTATTTTTTTCTTTTATTTTAGAACTATTATTTTTGAAATTAAATAATGTCTAATATTTAGATGAATTAATCGTATTTTATTAATTTTAGTTATGATTTAGTAAACATTTATACTTGGGTATAAGGATTTTTATTATTATTAATATATTAATAATTTAAATTTATTTATTACGTCATGATGACGTCATCCAGTTTTCTCATCCGATTCGACCGAGTTGACCCCATGTGACCTGATGACCTAGTAGCTTGTCCGGTTCGTACTCCGATCCGATTTTCAAAACATTGCTTAAAAGATGAGAAGATACCATTACTTCCTTCAACATACCTCAATCCTTTCACATGGCTCTCCCCATCTAACCTCAATTGCATAGATTTTCAAAATTCTTGACAAAAACCCACTATATTTCGAAAGAATATCATGATGTGCTAATCTCATGCCGAAAGATTATTAATGACATTTCTCTTGTTTTCAACAGGTAGCCTTTAGCAAAGATCATAGACTTCTTAAATTCTTCAAAAAAAAAAAGAAAAGAAAAACGAAAAACCTAGACCAGAAGAAACCATAGAGTTCCCCACATTACTAACAATAATATGTAGTGGCAAACTCCTTGAAATGAGTTCATATATGCAACTTAATATTAATTCAAAAATTAGTATATCAAGTAAAAAAGATTACCTTATTAATTTTCAGTACTAAAGTAACAATTCAAAAATTAATGTATCCATTTTCAGTCCAAAAATCAATCTTTTTTTTTTAGTTTGGCATAACCTCCTTATGAGGTGGGTCGCCACTCCCTATTTTATTAGATGCTTTGGTGGGTGATGGATATACCCTAAAATCACCCTTACAAAAGGAGAACCCCTTGAACCTAGCCCATTTACATGCGTAACGCCTAATGGGTCAAAGTTCAAAAGGGTATTTAAGAAAGATAAACTTGGAGTACTTCCTCCATTTACATTCATGTTCTCCCCTATTGTTCTAGTATACAATACAAAAAACTCCATTAATCACAAGGAGTGACAAAAAGTCCCTAGTAATTGGGACATCAACACAGATATTCACATCACTAAGCCAGCGCACACCATAATCTATACTAGCACTGTGGCCAACTTGACATGACTTGAGGCAAGTTAAATTCAACATCTTCACTGAGTTCCATAGGGCAGTCCATCTTTTGATTGCAGGTTCCACATGCCACATCCTTGTCCTCCATTGAACGAACTCCAGCTTAAGGTACTATGCTAATTTGGGAGTCCTTGTTGAAAATGGCAGGCTATTTGCATAGGCAATAGCTGTATCTGATATCCTCAGCCCAAAGTGGAACAGAAACAGCAGAAAGCAAGCATTCCTAGAAACAATTTCTAAAGTATACATACACCACTTACACAAATTGGGCAAAACCATCCTAACTACAGAAGGTGGAGGCAGTGTATGCAGATTTGGAAATCCAACCCAAACACCAGCAGGTTGGAGCCATGTCGATAACTTAGTAAAGCGTACCTGAAATTTAGAAGACCATCTGTGGACAGCACAGTTCACCATGCAGTCAGTTAGTTGCCCCCTGCATCCAGTATCCATTGCTTGTTTTTATCACCAGGACTGGAGTTTGTGCTCTGTCCATCTTGAGCAAAGATTAAAATCTAGGAGAGGTCTGTGCTCCTGGCTGCGTAGCTAGGAATCTTGCTGGACTGTTAGCTTTCTTTGGAACCTTGGACATGATGGCTAAGTTTTTAATGTCTGTTAGGGCCTGCCAAAACTGCCAGCCCCTCCATGTAGCCTGATTTAGCTGGAGTATGTCTGAGTCAGACTCGAGAACAATATTAACCATTCCTGCATCTTTGGCTCTGCATATATAACTATAGCCTGCTAATGCTTCCACCTGTAATCTTGAAATAGTCAGGGGAAATCGAAAAATAGGGAGAGGGAAAAGAAGATACCCCTAGGAATTTCTGGAAATCCCTGCAGCTCTCCATGAATCCTCTCCCCTAGCCACAGAAAAATTGATCTTGGTGTATGCCTGGTCAGGAGGGTTCCATTTAATGCAATGCATAACTGTCTGCCACCTGATTTTCAAGCCAAAGAACCAAAACTCCTTCCATTCGAGCCTCATTACCTGACTCACTTGAAATTTAAGAGGAGTTCTTTAATTGAACTAAAAATGTTCCCCACAATCCCCTCTAAGTTAGGCTTAGCATTCTCAAAAGTCACCTGATTCCTTAGTTTCCATAAATGCCAACAAATAGTAAGAGGAACGGCTCTCAGAAGAAATAACCTGGCCACAGAACCCCTTCTATCCATCCACCAGTTGTTCAGAATCCCTACCAAGGAGTGCGAATGGCAGAGTATTCCCATTTCCGCCTCAAAAATTCTCCAGATTTTATTGGAAAAGTAGCATGAAACCAGTGAATGATTTAAAGATTCCTCATGAGCTCTACACCAGGGGCAAACAAAGGGACCTATAATACCTACCTTATGGAGGTTAGGGCCCAATAGAATTTTGTTTCTAATCAGTCGAAGCATGAGAAATGAAAACTTTACTGGGACCTCTTATACCCCTTACCTGAGTATAGGCAGATTTGATGCTGAACCTCCCATCAGCTGTAAGGCTCCAGATTAATTTATCTGATTCATGCCTTCCAGCTGGAATTTCCTTAAAGATGGCCACCGGGATGTGAGGGAAGGAAGTTCCTATTTTTTGCATATCCCACCCATTGGGGCCTAGAACTTCAGAAACCTTGTTGTTACCTTGGCAATTCAGAATCTCAGCCAGTCTACCTCTGGAGCTCCATTTATCATAGAATAGGCTGCAGTCCCCTTTTCCTAACTGAAAGTGGAGACTTTCATCTGCTAAAGGAGCTATGTTGTGTAACCTCTTCCAAGTGAGAGAGTCTCCCCTTCGACACTGAACCAGGCTAGGATGGGTGTTTCCACAGTACTTAAGCCATAAAAACTGGGACCATAGAGTGTCCTTCTGCCTGAACCTCCACCACAGCTTCATGGACTGAGCTTGGAGAAGGTGATTAAGATCTCTAAACCCTACCCCTCCCTCCTCTTGGGTTAAACATAGTTCCCTCCGGCTTACCCAGTGGCGTCTAGACCCTTTTCCTGCAGCTGACCACAAAAAATTAGAAAGCAAGGACTCTATCTCATTAAGGACCTTCTTAGGTGGATTAATGCTCATGGTAGTATACACAGGAATGGACGATAAAACACTTTTAATCAAAGTGATTCTTCCCCCTAAAGATAGAAATTTTGAGCTCCAACCCTCTATTTTCTTACTGATTTTATCCAGAAGGCAGTCAAAGTGGGCAGCCGGTATCCTTTTGTAGTGTAAAGGAATTCCTAAGTATGTAGTTGGGAGTGAACCCCTGGAGAACTTAGTTATACTTCCTATGAGGTGTTTCCTAGAGATATGCATTTTGTCATGAACTAAATAGCTACTGTTACCCACAATAACCTTCTGCCCCGAGACCTCTTCATAATGTTTGAGGTTGTCCATAATCCTTCTAATGGCCTGTGATTTCGCAGATAAGAAAATGATCACATTATCTGCATAAGCAATGTGAGTAATTCTAGGGCAGCCTTTGGGAATACAAAATTCCATTCCTTTCTCCACCTTGCTATTAAGGACTCTGGACAAATATTCTGCACTTATGACAAACAACAGAGGGAAAATGGGGTCCCCTTGCCTCAGTCCTCTAGAGCCTTTGAACCAGCCATGACTTCTCCCATTAATCAGAACTGAGAACCAGACATTTGAAATCAGCCTCCAAACTATGTTTATCCAGATTTCACCAAATCCTAGATGTCTCATAATCTGCAATAAGTAGGGCCAATGCACTCTATCGTAGGCTTTTTCCATGTCAAGTTTGAGTGCCATTTTACCTTCTTTGCTCTTTCTATTTATTGTTGAAACTAACTCACTAGCAAGAAGGAAGTTATCAGATATCATTCTACCCACCACAAATCCACTCTGATTTTCAGAGATTATCTTGGGCAGAATGTTAGCTAACCTAAGGGCTAGCAATTTCGAGACAATTTTGTTGATGAAGTTGCACAAGCTAATAGGCCTGAATTGTTTAAATATGGATGGATTCGACACTTTAGGAAGAAGAACAATAGATGTGGCTGTAATAGCCTTAGGCAATTCGTCTCCATTAATAAAGGACTGAACAGCTTTAAGAAGATCCTCCTTCATAATGTCCCATGTGCGGATATAGAAACGTTCAGGGAACCCATCAGGTCCTGGTGAGCTATCCGGGTTCATGCCATACACAACAAGGTGTAGCTCATCTAGGTCAGGGATTTTAGTCAAAGCCTCTCTATCTAATTCAGTCACAGAACTAGGCAAAAGATGACTATCAAACCTTGCTGTAATCACATCAGCTGAATATAGTTCAGAGAAGTATTGACTAGCAAGCTCCCCTATCTGCTCCTCACCTTCTACCCAAATCCCTTCTTGGTTCTGAATGTAATGAATCTGAGTCCTAGCATGTCTATTTTTTACATAAGCATTGAAAAACCTAGAATTTCTATCCCCTTCTTTAACCCATTTAAGGTTAGCCTTCTGGAAACAAAACTACTCAGCTATACCTAAATGGTATTTAGCCTTGGCAGCAACTTCATTCAGGATCTCTCTTGGAACAGGGCTTATTTCATCCTCCATCTCTAACCTGTGTAGATCTTGTTCTGCCTGTTCTGCATTGGAAAAAATGTTCCCAAATGTTTCTCTATTCAAACTTCTGAGAGCCCCTTTGACTATCTTCAACTTCTCAGTAAAGATTCTAAGGGGATTTCCTACCACTTCCTTCCTCCAGACTTTTTTAATGACATCCATGCAGCCATTATGATTGAGCCAGAAACTTTGAAATCTAAAAGGTTTCACTCTATTTTCTACCCCTTTCCTGATTTGTAATATGAGTGGGGCATGGTCCAAAGGTGACCTTGCAAGGTGAACAATGTCTGCCTCTAAGTTACTATCTACAAACTGTCTGCTAACTAAAGCTCTATCAAGTCTTTTCCACACCCTTGCCTTTCCTTCCCTATTATTACACCATGTAAACTTAGCCCCTCTGAACTGAACCTCAGAAAATCCATGATAGACATGAATTCTGTCAGTTCCCTTGTTTCTCTGACATTTACAGCATTTCCCCATTTTTTTCTCTTCCCTAGCCCTTATGCAATTCCAGTCACCCCAGAGAAACCAAGGCTGATTTGTGATCTGCAGGGTTTTTAGGGACTGTCACAACTCCTCTCTCTGTGAAGCCTTACATTTCGCATAAATGTGCTGGTCTGAAGAAGCAACTAAAAGGCAACCAAAAGGCTTTCTGACCATAACCCATATTGAGCTACAAGCATTGCTGTGAGCTATATCAAATCTGAGCCGTTTCCTAAATACTTCGAGTCTAGAATGGTCTAGGAATGGTTCTGCAATAGCTAGGAAGTTGCTTTTATTTTCTCTGAGTATTTTCTTTAATTTCCTAAGGTTTGGTTTTCTAGCTATACTCCTAATGTTCCAATATATGCAGCTAATCATTGGGAACTAGAGTGTTTGTGACCCGTGCCTATGCTCTTTCCTCGGAGCTTTCTATCTGAGGTATATTTTGGCCATGACTCTGGGTTTGGACCTGCTACTTCCCCCTGCTCCTCCTCCCCAATATGATATAGTTTTTCTACCTCTAAGTCTGAGCAAGAGAGTGATATTGAGGCTTGAGAGAACTTCTCTTTCATGCTAACTTCCTCTATTAGAGAAGATTCCTACAAAACAGAAGAAGAAACCATTTCAGTAATGATAGATATAATTTCATCACAGTATACCTGTTCCTGTGTCTTTTCTCCAATCACCCTATCCTCCTGGCCGAAATCAACTTGAGGTTTCTGACAGTGTGATCCTCCATTTTGTGCTTCCCCTTCCCCTACATGGGGGCATTCTGCTTCCCCTTGGCTCGATTGATCCTTTAGTCTATTTATTTTTCCAGACACCTTCTTCTAGTTTTCTACCTCTGTGCTCTTTGGAGGAGTCAAATTAAGTTCAGGACCATCAATCTTTCCCGACGATTCAGGGATGTCCAACACAGGGCATGAGATTGATAAGCTGCTAGGATCCACTTCTTTGCCTTTGTTACCCTGGGACTATCCCCCAGAGACCCCTTTTTTACCTGCTGATTTCTTGGTGACTAACACCCATTCTTTCTGACCTTGATTATGCACTGTAGTGTCCCTTCGTTGTATTTGGTGTCCCCTTGTGCCCAGGCTTTTAGGTTTTCCTCTCAACGGATCACAAGCCTTATTGTCATGCCCTAGTTTCTTACAGTTAGAGCAATAATCTGGTCGATCTTCTATTTCCACGGTTTGCCATCTCCTTTTCTCCTTGCTACCGATCCAGATTCGATTAGGGACTGATTTGGTGAGGTCCATTTTGACACACACTCTGGCCTCGCTTGGCCGGAGGAGGTCACAAGCTCCAGCTGTAGCTGCATCTAATTTGAGCGGATTCCCAGCTATTGACGCGAGGCTGTATAATTTTTATTTGTTCAACAGATGTAGTGGAAGAATGGAAAACGAATCCAAACAGGAGAAATTGAAGGTTCTACTGCTGGATCAAACTCCTTTGTCCACTTAAAGATTCTAACTTGAAACCCTTGGAAATGCCAAATCTTACGCGTCCAGAATCTTTGAAAGTCTTCCTCCTTGTCAAATTTGAACAATATGTGCCGATTATCCAGTAATCCTACCTTGCATTCACCTAAAAAGGACGCCGCAAGAATTTCTTTTCTGATCTGTACCATTGAAGGGCGCTCCCATGAGAATTTTTCGATGAGCGTCCACTTAAAGTCAAGAGCTAGATTATTCTCCTCTTCCTCCGTAAGAAAAAGGGCTGGTTCCCCCTTGAATTGAGACAGTACTTGCTTGTTCTGAATAGATGCAAAGGAGATGGACTTATCCCTAGATAAAGATTCCACCTTCCCTACAGCATCCGTGTAAGATTTTGGGGGGGGTGGGAGGGCTACTCCCCTCCGCCATTGAATGCGGAATCAGATTGGGTCAATATAACCGTTAGATAGAAAATAAATATTTGGTGGTCAACGGCAGCTTTGCACTACAAGCGATTTTTAGCTAGAGCCTAAAGGTCTTTTCTTTCATCAAGCAATGAGGAAACGAATACTTAGCAAAAGAGCCAGATTTTTTTTTTCAGACCAAAAGTATCAATTCAATATCAAACCAAAAGTATTAAGTATTAAGTATTAAGTATCAATTCAATTCAATAACGTATTAATTTTCAGACCAAAAGTATCAATTCAATATCAAAACTTAAAGTATTAAGTATAAAAAAAGTTTAGCAGATTAATTTTCATTTCAAAAGTATCAATTCAAAAATTAGCACATTAAGTATAAAATATTAACATATCAATTTTCAGTCCAAAAGAATCATTCAAATATAAAAAATTAGTGTATCTTGTATCAAGTATAAAAAAATTAGCATATCAACTATAAAAAAATTAGAGTATCACGTTTCATATATATACTCATTTCATATAAGTTTTTGTATAATATGTAAAGCTTTATTATTACGTTATAAGAATAACCGGTTTGTGGTCGTTCTCACGTGTGTTCCCTCACGTGTGAACTTTGCCTCTTTACAGCTTTTCTCCCCTTTAAATTGTTGATTCTCTGTCTCTTTCTTCCTCATTTTGTTTTTTCTTCTTTTGCCATTTTCAAAGCCATATTTTAACCAAAAAACGTCTGCTTTTTTGCACAGCTCCGCTTCTACAAAGGCCCCCCTTATCGCGCATTGCATGGTTTTTCACCTTTTTCCCAATGCCATAATTTCCCATGCTCTACCAGCCGTCCCTACAAAACTGATGTTACCATTGTGTCCTTGTTATCCTCATCTTATCAGTTTGAAAATTGGAAATTTATTGGACTTCTTTGGAATGTTAATCTAAACAACTTCTTTTCCTCCTCAGCCAAATTAATGGGTGTCAGATTATACTGCAACAACACTTCTTCTGTCAAGGCATTTAAAGCTCTTCAACCATGTTGTGCCATTTTTTCTTGCAACTTCATAGTTGTGCCTCACCTTTTTTTTACTTATTTCTCTCTCCACTTCAGCTCTGCCGCATTTAATCGCAGTCAGTCACTTGCTGAATCATTTTTGTTTCTTCCCTCGGCCGCATTTATGGCTGTTAAATCACTTCTAAATTTTTTAAGCCCCAAACTCGCCAACAGTAAACTCATCTCTATCTTCCCTTTCTTTGTTTCTCTTGTTTATCATATCTCTATTTACGCTTCCATCCTTTGAATTTCTCTTCTTGCTCTTGCTTTCATCTTCTTTCTTTGCGACATCTTCTTCTGCCCTTCATGTCTTTCCTGATAATTTTATTTATGTTTTCTACTCTGATAATTATTATTAATCTATATATAACATTGCTCAATTTTAACTATTTCTTGCCAACCTTTGCAGATCTTCTTCCCGATTACAACATTGATCCTTCGCCATGCGGCAATACATGTCAAATCGATGATGAAGATGAAAGCCTCTTCCCCCTTTTTCACACAGGTCTTTGACTACATTATATCTGACTTTTGGGCATTATTAGTTTCTTTAAGAATCTTTGGTTATAAGCATTCTTGTTTGTTGTTTTGCTTCATTTTTCTTCCTCTACTGTTTGTGTTTAGAATTCGTATGTAAAAAATCCTTCTTCTCTTTCAATTCTCTTCTTGCTCTTCTTCTATGATATCCTGTAATTTTTAGGCCTTCTCCTGTTACAATCGGATGCTACCCCTGCCTCTACATCCTTACTGATATTTTCTTCCTCTTCGTTAAACTTTTATTCCCCATTCAGCCGTTTACACTCTTTCTTCACTTGGAAATTGCTGATTTTTATGTGTTTATTCAGACTTTTGTGGAGAACTTAATACTCAGAGTTTTTACTTCTTTGTCAACATCATCTGTAGTTTTTGTTTAATCCTGCTATTCTTTTTATGGCTTACAACTTTTACTTTTCTCAAATGCTTCGGCATCAATAAAAACAATGGCTTAGTTGTAAAAAAAATTTACAACCTTTCCAAATCATTTATATATATAAATCTTGCATTTGTTATTTGCGTTCATTTTATGTTGTACATAATAATATTTGTCAAAAAATGTTTTTACTATGCTGGTTTAACCTTCAATAAGTTTTAGCAAAAAAGTGGCCTATTATGCTGTACACAAAATCATCGGCCATTAAATCTAACGCTTCTTTGCTCTTCATACAACCAAAAATAATTACCAAAAAATTTATTTAAAATATTAACCAGTTTTATTAAAAATTTATCATTTTCTCGATTATTGCATTTTAAAAAAATTAAACATTTTTTGGTCTAAATGAAGATTATGTACAAAATTTATATTTAATCTTTTATAGCATGGATAGTCTTCTTTAAATTAATATAATATGCATTTTCTATTCTGTATTGAAATTTGGAATAGAGGACTTTGCGAATAGCGCATTTTCAGAACGAACTTGTTGTTTTATATGTTTAATTTGTTCTACAACTTTAATTTCATATCATTTCTCATAATTTTTTCTCAAAAGAAAATGCATATTTACGCATCTTCTCTCAATAATTGGGTCAATTCAGAGTAAAAAATAACAATATTCTGTGTTATATTCTTTCATTATTATTATATAAAAAAACTTTCGCTATAAAATTCCTCTTTATTTTCCTTTTTTTTAACGATGTATGTGATTGTATGACAAGTTCCATCAAATATACATTGTTTTTACTACTTCTTACATATGCTTATTCTTCTTTACATATAATTGAACTGTACTAACAAATCTTGTGCCATTTTGCAAGCTCTTTCCAAAGCTTATCTAATTTTTTTTAAAAAATCGAGTATGTTCTTTAATTATTACATTATAAAACTTATTGAATTTATTCCTATCAATTTACTTTTCTTAATGTCATATCTCATTCTATTGAATGTTTTTTAGTCATTGATGTTGTTTAACTGTTTTTTATACAACTACTTATTGTTATGTCATTGCATGAGGAGTTTTACTAAATTTACATTGTTCTTACTACTTTTTACAAACAGCTTATTCTTCTTGAAATAAAATTGGGATTTACTAGCAAACCTTGCGCCATTTTCCAACCTTTTTCTAAACCTCAGTTGATTATTTATCTTATCTCTCTAAAAATTCCCTTATATTCTTTAATTATTACATTATAAAAAAAATCAAATATCCCTTCCTATGTATTTAGTTTTCTTAATGTCATATATCAATCTGTGAAAACTTTTTAAGACATGGATATTGTTTTCCTATTTTTTATAGAAATTTTTATTTCTCTAATTTTTATATGCCATGATCTTTTACATAAAATTTCTTTTCTCTCTCATTGCCTATTTCTCAAGTACTGCCTTCGTAATTTTGGATTAATTTAAGATACGACATTATAATTTCTTTTAAAAATTTTTATACATGTTTTTGATGTTTTGTATCAAGTGCATTAAACATTAGATTTTATTTCTACTTACTGTTTTAACTTCATAAATCTCCATTTGCATTTACAGTAACAAATAATACTTATATAGTTCAGTTTTATTGCTATGAATTTGTTCTTTCAAATACTATAAAAAATATTACCAAATCCATATTTTTTTACTGCTCTTTAAAATCAAAGCGCTGCTTATATTGTGCAAAGGTCACTATGTTTTGTCTTTGCTTATAATTGTGTATGATTGAATTAATGCATTTCCCTTTACTTATTTTTTTTTAATTCTCACCCATAACAAATGATGTTTTTCGTATCTATTCTGTTAGGTGCTGTGAAAATTATCATTCAGTTGTTGTTTCTGCTCATACAAAGTCTTTTACAAGTATACAGATGTTCATTTTCCACCATGCACTTTTGTTTACTTTAAAAAAATGCTTTACTTTAGAAATTCTATGGTATGCAGTCATCTCATCTATTAGAATTATAAAAGAATTTGACATTTTTTAAATGGTAGATTCGCACATATGATTTTAATATGATTATTACTATTGTTAGTCATTATTATACTGGTCTAATACGTATGCTATATTTTTAGGGAGAAGGATACTATAATATAATTTTTTATATAATTGGCCTACAACAATTTTCCTTTGCTCTATTGTGTAATATTTTTATATAATGAATTATAAAATGCATTATATTTATTTTCAATTTTTTTTACCTTAGAAACTTCAACAGAATATATGATCCTATGAAAAGTATTACCATGTCAATACTTTTATTACTAACTTTTTTTTACGGAAAATTATTGTGTTGTCTATATGTAAATATGCTTTTCATAATAATATCTTTCTTAGTCAATAGGTTGTTCTAAAAAAGTTATTAACAAAGAAATAATTTTCTGCATCCGTTTAAAAAAAATGAAACTAAATGTATATATTTTTTTCATAATATTTTTATCTTAGTTATTAGATTTTAAAAATTTTCTGCAATTTGATGTTTTAATTTACCCTCCGTTCATGTTTTAATTTACACTCTTTCATGCTAAACAATGCTTTCTTTACAAAAACTATTTTAATGTTTTGTGTCAATTATTTTAGGTGAAATTACAACTAAGTTATTACTACTACTACCACTGCAATAACCCTTTGAGAAGAATTAACGGGTATGTTTCCCTATATATAGGTGCTTATTATTTGAAAATTTCTTTACAATTTATACCATACCATTAAAATTAATATTTGTTAGAAATAAATATTATTTATAATTTTCAAAATTGTGCATTGAATATATTATTTCATTTTCCATATTATTATTCTTGATGATTGTTGTGCAGCTGAAATACCAGGTGTTCAGTGTCTTTTCTTAGTACGATTTTATACTTTTTTTATATGTAACTTTAATCTATGAACTTTGCTTTACTTTGTTTCTTTGATTTTCTTCTTCTCTGTGTACTTGTATTTTCTACTGTTCAATGCTTTTGTTTGCTGAATTATTTCTAAATACAACTGTTAGTTGTTTATGACAAATTTAGATGGATAGAAATGCTAAGCAATGTCAACAATATGCAAATATGCCACAACATAAGAGGGATGCAATGTTGGAACATCGTAAGAAATTATGGTTGCTAAAGACGAAAATAGTAATTACACACACTCATTTAAAAATATTTGTCATCCTTCCAGAGTTTAATTCTTTACATAATAGGTCTTCTTTTTGCAGATTGATTATTATCCTCCATTAAAAATATTGTTAAACAAACTTTTGTACTTCCACCTATTATGAACTGTCAGCACTGCCATGCGAAAAGGTTACATTTAGAACCACCTATGTTTTGTTGTAGTGGAGGGAAAGTATTACTCATTACTCCTGAAATACCAGATAAACTTCAAGGTTTGTTTATTGGTCACGATAATAGGTGTTTTCAGTTTAGAAATAATATTAAATCTTATAATAATAACTTTGCTTTTACTTCTCTTGGAGCAAAATATAATCGAGAATTGACAAAAAATCGTCCTGGAATATATACATTTAGAGTACAAGGTCAAATCTATCACTTTCTTAGTTGTATTCTACCTACTAATGAATATCCAAGTGGTGTTCAATTCTTTTTTTATGATACTGAACAAGAACTTATAAATAGAAAAAATTCATCTGAAAGACTATGTCAGGACACTCTTAAAATAATAATGGATCTTTTCCGTGATAATCCATATTGTAATTTATTTCGCAATCTTAGACATCTTCCTTGTCTTCAAGACAAAACTATTATTCTAAATGCCTATCCAGGTTTAGATCAACGAGTCTATAATCTTCCAACTGTTTCGCAAGTAGCAGCAATATTCAATGAAAACGAAACTGAAAAAAAACCTACAGCTGCTCATATACAAGTCTATAGTCATTCAGTTACAAGCCATCGAATCCAGCATTATTTTGCTTGTTACGATACCCTTCAATATACTCTTCTATTTCCAAGGGGTGAGCCTAGTTGGTATTTCGGTATTAAAAAAAATTGCTGATACAACTACATCTAGCAATTATGGTTTCAATGAAGAAGGTTTTTTACACAATCCTTTGTTAGCCTCAAGTGCAACTGAATGTATAGATTTAGAACATCAAGGAAAATTGTTCTGCTTATAAGTTTTCCATAAAATTTGAATTTTGCTTCTGCCTATTTCTAAATTTCAATAATACAATTAATTATGTAATTTTTTTTTGGTTGCTAAAAAAAGTGCAAAGACAATGTCTCGGCTAGGGAATATTATTGCTACAGATTTCAAATGAGAGAAAATGATGAATCTATGTTGTTGCATAGTGGTAGGTTATTGCAATAGTTTGTCGTTGACATGTACGTGAAAATAGAAACTACAAGGCTTGATTTTCATAGAAAGAATCAAAATGAGATTAGATCAGAAATTTTACAAGGTGTTATAGACAGTGTGTCTGTTGGTGATAGTGAAGCTTCAAGAATTGGCCGTAGTGTTTTTTTGCCAGCATCGTTCATAGGTAGACTAAGAGACATACTTAAAAGATACTTAGATGCAATGGCATTAGTGCAAAAGTATGGTAAGCCAAACATTTTTCTTACTATGGCTTGTAATCCAAATTGGATAGAAATACAAGAAAATCTACATGCTAAACAAAATACTTTTGATCGTCCAGATTTATTAGCTCGGATTTTTAGAGCTAAATTTGAAATGTTGAAAATTGAACTAATAAAAAAAATTTGGAGAGGTGTATGCTTTTGTTTATTCAATTGAATTTCAAAAAAGAGGAATGCCTCATGCTCATGTTTTATTGATTTAGAAACCAGAATTTAGACCTTTAAACCCTGATGCTTATGATCGTATTATTTCTGCTGAATTGCCTGATTTTTATATTGAACCCATCTATATTCTGTGGTTGTTAAACACATGATGCATGGCCCTTGTGGCTATTTGAATACAGAAAATGTTTGCATGAAAAGAGGCATATGTAGAAATAGGTATCCTAAAGAATTTGTGTCCCAAACTTTGCATGTTGATGATAGTTATCCACAGTACCGTAGAAGGAATGATGGCAAAAAAGTTAGAGTTAGAAAACATGATTTGGATAACAGATAGGTAGTTCCATATAATCCATATCTGTTGGCTCTATTTGATTGTCATATGAACTTGGAAATATGTTGAACAATTAAATTAATTAAGTATATGTATAAATATGTGTACAAGGGTCATGATGTTGTTAGTTTTAATATTACAGATTGTTCAGATTCTGAAAAAATTGATAAAATAAAATAATTTCAAGATGGAAGGTGGATTAGACCACCTAAAGCAATGTGGAGAATTTTTGCCTTTAAATTAAATGAAATTAATCCAGCTATTTATTTGCTTCAGATGCATTTACAGGAGAGCCAGTTGGTAAGTTTTCATAAAAAATCTAACCTTGCAGGTCTTATACAATTGCGTAATTTTAGTAGAACCATGTTAACTGAATTTTTCAGCATGAATAGATCAAATGAGATAGCTATAGCTTTAAAGTGTCTATATAAGGATTTTCCTCAGTATTTTGTATGGGACTCAACAAATAAATCTGGTCTTAGAGAAAGCATGACATTGTTATTGGTAGGATGGCTATTGTCAGCCCAGTAGAAGGTGATCGTTATTATCTTGGATTTTTTTTGTCTCACATAAGAGCTCATACTTCTTACTCTAATTTACTTACAGTAAATGGTCACCTATTCTCTTCTTTTCGAGAAGTTGCGCCTAGAAATGGGTTTTTTGCATGGTGATTCTTATATTGAAGACACGCTTAAAGAGTGTGATATTTTTCAGATGCCATGTGCACTTAGATTTCTATTTGTTGTTTTGTTAGTTTATTGTTTACCTAATAATCCAAAAAAAATTTGGGAAATTTTAAAGTAGACCTTTGTGCAGATTATATAAAATTTAATAAATCTTTTGAAAATCTTCATTGCAATTTTCAACATAAAGCTTTGAATAATATTAATAAGGCTTTGCTACAAATGGGTAAAAATTTGAATGATTACTCTTTGGTTTCTTACTCTATTACAATAGACTTAGAAGAACGTTTAATATAAGAGTTTGAAACTGAGAAAAACATTATAGTTTCTGCTGAAGAATTGTTGCTTTCTTCTACGTTTAATGCAAATCAAAATGTAGCTTTTGATCTTATCATCAGAGTAGCTATTGAAAATAAAGCTGAATCCTATTTTGTTGATGGGCCGGGAGGTACAAGAAAGACAATTTTATATCGCTCTATTCTTGCTACTTTGCGATCTCAAGGATTTATAGCTATAACAGTTGCTACATCAGGTGTTGCTGCTTCTATTGTACCTGGTAGCAGAACTACCCATTCTAGGTTTAAACTGCCTCTTGATTTTACTGCATCAAATGTTTGCCGAGTAAGTAAACAATCCAGTACTACCAAATTAATTAAAGAATCTAAGTTAATTTTGTGGGATGAAGCTTCTATGGCATGAAAAGAAGCTATTGAAGCTTTTGAATTGTTGTTCAGAGATATTATAGATGTTGATAAGCCATTTGGAGGAAAATTAGTTGTATTTGGTGGTGATTTTAGGCAAACATTACCAGTTATATCTGGTTGCACAAGAGACATGTTGATTAAAAGTAGTATTATAAGGTCGCCTCTTTGATCGTCTTTGCATAAGCTTGTTTTGAAGGAGAATATGCGGGCTTTATTGAATCCTAAATATTGTGAGTACTTACTAAAAATTGGTAAAGGTAGAGAACCTATGGATGAAAATGAAAATATAATGTTGCCTTCTGAATTTGTTTTGCCTTATGAAGGGGAACAATCTTTTCATAGGTAAGTCATTCTTTTCATTGCATTAATTTAAAGAATAGAATTACATTAACACATAAACTACTATATTGTTCGAATATTTATAATTACTAATATAACTTATTTGTTATCAGGTTGTTGGATTGTGTTTACACTGACTTACGTTTTTATGCTTTAAATCCTTATGAAATGATTGGTCGCTGCATCCTTTCACCAAAAATAATGCTATTGATGATGTGAATAATACCATTATTCATACATTCCCTGGTGAACTTCATATTATACTAGCATTGATAAAACTCTTAATGAAAGACACCAAAGTGATTTTGAGGATTGTCTGAACTCATTGAATCCAAGTAGTCTTCCACCTCATAAATTGTTGTTGAAAACTAATTGCCCTGTGATGTTATTGAGAAATTTGAATCCTGTAAAAGGTTTGTGTAATGGTACAAGATTAATTTGTCACGAGCTAGGTAATCACACAATTTGTGCTGAAATAGCAACTAGCCAACATGTTGGGAAAATGGTTTTCTTACCAAAAATACCTTTGGAAATAAGTGATGATGCAAAACATGGTATTGCATTTAAACGGATACAGTTTCCTATTAGATTGTGTTTTTCAATGACAATAAATAAGTCCTAAGGCCAAACTCTTGATTATGTTAGTATATACTTGCGAGAGCCTATTTTTTCTCATGGTTAATTATATGTTGCTCTTTCAAGAGCCAAGACTTCTAAGGCAGTCAAAGTTCTTATCTTGCCACCGACTATTGGAGAAAAGAAGCATGACTGTCTTATAAGAAATGTAGTCTTTCAAGAAGCACTTAAAATGACTAAGTGATTATTTAAGCTTGCAACTTCAACGAAGGTTTTACATTGATTTATATATTTTATGGTCTATTCATTCCATAATAACTTAATTTCTGTATTTCATATTGATTTCCTAATGCTTTATGTAATCTGCATGACTTCAATTGATACTCTATATTGTCTAACCAAGTTATATTATGTAGGATGGCAGCTGAAATACCAATTGATCAATTAATTGACAAAATGCAGCCTTGGAATGCAACAATAACTGTTCAAAAAAAGTTGCAATCAATTCAGTCAACTATAAGCCCAACTAAGTTTCAGAAGTTTGTTTTCTGTGATGATAGGGTTTGTCAAAACCTACATTTTTTTTAATTTATAATTATTCCAACTAAACTTTTTTATTTTTGTATTTAAATAAATACGAATTACTGATTACATAGTCAAATTTCTTATTTTGGACTTTGAATGAATTTGGCAGGTAGTTAAAATGGAAGGCATTATTTTTTATCCTGATATTCAACGAATAGGTTCAAAACTTCACGTATTTAAGAAATACCGTATCAGCAATGCACATATTAGGCCACTTGCTGAAAAATATTGGCGTGAGGGTATCACCGTCCAATGGGTAATAAGTTCAAGAACTGTAATTCAAGAAATTACAGAACAACAGAATATGCTCAAGTTGGACTGCACTTATACAAAATTTGATGATTTGAATAAGTTTCTAGATGACAAGACCAAGCCAATAGGTAATTCCTCAAAATTGTTTTTGCACATTCTATACATTTGTTAGTATATATTATAATGTATTTAATTCTTTGTTGCATTCTTGCTGTTGTTGTTGATGTTCTATCTGTTAAAGTGGTAACAACACCAAATGGAAAATCAAGCGTACAAAAGTTTGTTCTGATCAATCAAAGGTTTGTTTCGCCATTAATTTTTATTCATACTTATGTAAATTAATAATTGCAAATGTTGTTATATGTCTAACCTTGTTTTGTTATATTTTATTGCAATCGATTTTTCTATCAATATGGAATCAAATGCTGGATACTGAAGGAAAACAAATTATTGACAGATTGAAAAGTTTCCCTGTGATAATCTGTCCCCAACTTAGAGCTAGCTATTATAATGGTTGCCATTCATAATTTTTAAATTTACAAAAACTGTTACACATAAATATATCAACTCTAAACGCTTTTAATATCATTATTATTGTAGGTGTTAAATTGACAACGTTCTTCGATACTGCAGTTCTCGTGAATCCACCAGACAAGGATGTATACGATCTAAAAGATTGGTTGTTATAAATTCGAAATATTAAAGCACTAGCAAAACATCTAATTTATTTTAGCTTTACTAAACAATTTCTCAATACATTTTATAGGGTTGCAAGAAATTAGAGAGTCATAAACGAATTTGTTTAGTAAAAGTTTTATATAAACAATCAGGCTGCGAATTTGTTGCAAGAAAAAGAAAGAGTTACCCTCATTGCTAATTTATTACCTACACAAAAGGTAACTATGTTATCCTTTTTCTATTCCTATTACTTAATGCTTATTGCTCAACGCCCTGATTGATGGCATTCTTCATGGTGTTCTTCAAACATTTCTTATTCCCATGTTTTCAGTTTGCATTTGTCAAGGTCCACTTGTCTTTTGAACATATAATGCAAATGTTTTGGTACATGGCATGCCAAAAATATTACAGTTTTACTGCTGCTGGATATGCAAAAGACTACGATTGCAATTCATGTGCAGAAAGTTAATCAGCTCAACCACGGTATTAAAATTGCCCCAATGATAATTTGTATTCTTACAATAAATCTTTAATTATATTATTATTATTTACAAAAAAAATGTGCGTGTCATATTTGTAGATGCCGCTTAGAAGTCGAATTGACAGATGAAAGTGGATCTATTAACTCTTGCCTGTTTGGTGATCAAGCTGAAGAAATACTTGGATTTGATGCACTTGATGCGATGACTAATCCAGAATAAGTAAAAATTACTTATGTATACATTATTTCATCCTATTCTTGTAAATGCTTTCATAATTCATATGCTATTTCTTTTTCAACTCTTCCCCTGCAGAAAATCAAGGTGGCATTGGCAAATGTTCACAAAGAATTGGCAAATAAATTATTCTTTGTGCACATTAAACAAGCAAAGCTAAGAACCAATTATAGTTCACAGCGATACTCCATAGTCCAGATTGTCAATTTTGACAAACATGACAGTGCTTTCAGTCTTCCTGTTATTGAATCTGGTTCAAGTACATCACATGCAGAACACAGTGAACAAGCTGAAGAAAAGATGTCACATGATTCTGAAAGTCATTATCACCTCAAGAATCCAGGTATTACAATCTACAATTACTAATATATTTAACATAGACAATACCAAAATTTCAATTAACTTTGTAACAAAATGTTATATACTCAGTTTTTACGTTACATTATAGAAAAAAAAAAGAAGACTTCATCAAAGCTAGATAGTTACTCATCGATCAGCTTGCAGATGCTTCAAAAGAAGGAGATTGAGGTAACTTATCTGCTGATGAAATGGTTTCTAAAAAGCACAAATACTAAGTTTTGCTTAATTTCACTTATTAAACAACTGGAAAGTACATATATTCTATCTTTTGAGAGTACTTTTCGTAATGCATAATTTTGTCCATCCTATCTTGTTTTTGACCTCTATGCTGACAATCTTTTAGTTTATTTTTGGTATATTTTCTGTTGTAAACGCATTTGATTACTACCAACAAATCTTACTATATCTTAATATTTTAGAATCCTGTCTAATACAATCTTGCAAAAAAAACAAGAATACAATGATGATCTAGCTGATTGCATATAATTGTGTGTTTTATTTTAATGCACATTATAGTTTTTTAAAAATGAATGCATATTACTCTTTGCTTAAATTAAATTCAAATTAAATTATTTTTTCTGTATGAAACTATTTTGTTCTTGAATTCTAGAAATATTATATTGTTACCTACATACATTATTTTGTTGAAGATTCCCATTCATTCTTCGGACAAACAAGCCAACTAAATAACTCTAATCTTTTCTAGACAGGAATAAATACATAAGAATATCAAAAAGCGAGAATCAAATCTTTATTTTTAGTTTATTATTCTTACAAAAATATTCTATCATATTAATATGTTGCTTAATTGTATTTATTCTTCACAATCAGTTCATAATAGATAAAAACACAGGTTCTGCATAAAAATCAAATAAACTTATAATTATTTTATTCACCTCAAACTAAATAATAATAATGCTTCCACAAAAGTTTAACAAATATTGCTAAAAGCCATGCAATAAAAATATTCGTATAAAATCATTTTTTAACATTACCAATTATCCCTTATTTTTAATTGTGTATGGCAACTTTTACCTACCAATGTACACCTTTTTAACATTACCAATTATCCACTATTTGCATTTATAGTTGTCAGCTATTACATCCCTGTCAACACAATTATCAATAATCTCTGAATACCATTTTCTCTTCTTTCCATTCAGTATTAACTAAACAATCACATACCACACAGCTTAACTTCACATCACAATGGAATATGTCAGATGCAATTTTTCACTATACTAAGAATATTTATAAAGTTCTAAAACTCCTCGTTTATAACAATTATATTGTTAAAATGGCTACCTATTAAATAAAAAAAATTATATGAAAAATTTACAACTTCATGTCTTTATAATATTTGCACAAAAATTAATTTAACATGTACATAAATTTATTTCTTTATTCAATTTCATATTAGTAACAAATTCCTTCACGATATAAAATAACTGCAAAATATACATGTCGACAAAATTATTTCCTTCAATCCTGTACATGTAATGTCACAAAATCAACAGTGTGTAGTCTGAATTAAAGACAGCTTCCATAAAACAAGTTCACATGCACATCTAAAAATACGTACAAATCAAATATATTTAATATTTATACAATAAACTCCATTGCTATTACCCTTATTCATAAGTTTCTTGCATGTACAAAAATATCGCCACTAGTAAAAAAAAGGTTTAGTGTTATTTATTTTCACAAGTTTCCAATTTCACAATCATATTTGTCATTTTATCAATTCGTAATAGAATTTAAAATTTTCAAACATAATTATTTCTCATATTAATATGTAATGAATGTTTAATACAACTATAAATTTTTATTCATATGACCTTAAGTTTTAAAAAAAAACCTATTGTAACCTAACATTTGTTCCCTTTTGCAGAAAATCAGGACACAAAATGGATAAGTTACAGAATCCATTTATAAAGTGGAAGAAATTGTGTTAAAGATAACATAATGAATTATTATCTTAAAACATCCTCAGGTGAATATATTCATGTTGTTCCTGCTATGTACAAAGAAGATTATAAACTAAATTCTTCAATATCGACAAACTTTTTCAGTTCTTATCCATTCTTATTCAGTTATTTGGGTCATCCTAATTTGTATTCCTTAGAATAAATAGAGGATTGGCTACAGATAATTATTACTACAGATCCAATAGCTTTTATAGATGAAGCTAACACTTCTACTGATGATAATTCTAAAAATTATGCAAGGATAGAAAAGTGTTGGTGTTTTTTAATTGTATGTGAAAATATAATTAAACAGGTGAGATTTCAATATCACATATTTTAAATTCTAATATAGCATAAATTAATATATTCTTCCTCTTTCATACAGAAAATACCTTTACATATCTACAGAGCACTTGGATTAATTGATGGCCAAGAAATTTTCATCTATGGTGGCCAAAAAACATGTATGCTATTAGTAAACAACCAATACTTTCATGAAGGGTGGCAGCAATATTGTGCCGATAATATTATAACAAATCAAGATCGAATTTTTCTCATATGCCGTACTAAATTATGTTTTGATAACATTCATCTTACAAATACTTATATTCAAAATCATATGGCTTGGACATCTCCATTACCTATTCTTCCCAATTACGCAATGATAACAGAGGGTAAGAAAATTTATTATAATTTAGTTTTAGTTCCTATTAAAATATGCTAATTATTTTCATTTTCATTATAGAATCAGCAGAAAATAATGGTTTGCATGAAATAATTTCATTATCCATTTTTTCAAGCTTTATTCACTACATGAAGGGGCATATGTTGCTTTTATATTCAGATATACACCAAAAGGTCAGTATTCATTTTTTAGTATCAATAAATAATATTTATATTTCTAATTTTAATATTTCATTTTTCAGAAGTTACCAGATATTATGAAGGTATTGCTTCATAGAAAACATTCTCGGCCACTGATTTTCATAATTTGAAGAAAAAGTTATGAAATCCTTTTGGACAAGAAAAACAATTTAATAGACAATTGGGATGCATTTGTTGCTAATCATGCTCTTCAAGATGATGATATAATTTTTCTTATTCCACAAGCAATTCATACTTATGTTGTTCTTATTTTTAACAAATATGGTATTGAAAAGTTGTATCCTTGGCATCATAAATTTTACGCTATTGATTGAGAAATAATATGTTTCAGCTCTCGATCCCACAATCTTTTTCATTTTCTTATAAAATTTCATGTTCTATAAATTTACCTACAATACAAAATCATAATATTAATTAACATAAATAAAGATACAAAGAATAAAATTGCATTTTTAGGACAATGTGCATTAACTATGTAAAATTGCGTTTTTTTTCACTATAAAAATCATATTTCATTTTCTGTAAAGCTTCATTTATTTAGAAAAAACTAATTCTTTAAATAAAATATACAGATAAACAATTTATATCTCATTTAAAATTAACAAATAGCAGTTAACAAAAAAATATTAATAACAAATTTAACTTTTTTCAGTTCATCATACGCATTCTTACTTCGGATTTATAAATCAACAATTACATTTAAACTTCATAAACAATAAATTATTAAAAAAATATCAAGACAAATTACAAGGATATGAGATAGCTTTTTACCAACTCTAACAACATTAAATTCTTACTTACATATTAACAAAATAAAATTGTAATAAACACTTATCAAATTTATAAATATATCTTTAATACACCCAATTTACATTAGTAATAATAAATTTCTTTTACTTACATTTGCAACTTTATCATCAATTTAAATCCAATTATTAAAACTTCCTAAATATAACTTTTTATTCTTTTCATATACTATTACCTACAAAAACATATACTACAAAAAATTATCTCAAATACATAATTCTTTACATGTAATCTTTATATATAATAATAAAACTTATGAATACAAACATTTACTTCATTATAATGCTTTAACTATCCAATGAAATAATTAAAATCTAAATTTTACATATATATATATATAATTAAATAAATTTAAAAACACATCTATCCATTTAATTACATAATTGGAATTTTTTAATGTATATAAATTTATTACAGCTTTTTACATAAAAACGAGTCTAATTAATTTAATCAACTTAATATGATTACAAAATTTTGATCACAATCTATGAACTCAACAATAAACAAAGTTGACTTTAGCCCATTCAATAATTCAAGCCCATCACATAATGTTGGACCAGATCATTTCAAATACCCAAAAGATAAATTTTAGTACAATTAAATAAATTGTGCCCTAATCAAATACTAAACTAAAATATATCTTACATCTTCTTTCACAATTTCACCAACTACAAAATTATTACCTCACTTTGTTGTCTGCCCCGAAATTACTGCTCATCTTCTTCAAAAAAACATCGTTCAAACAATAGATCCAAAACTTCTTGGAATCAACCGAAATTTTCTGCCGGAAAACTTTTCACATCAGAACAGTAGCTTCAGAAGCACATTGTTAAAGGTAATCTCAAAAATACAGAAGCTGAGATACAATTACCTGCTATGTTTTCATTGTTTAACCAATATTTTTTCCTACTTGATTTTATTTTTTTTACTCTCTTCGGTAAAAAATAACCGCACTCTACTACAACGATTCTTTTCGATCGTCCTATATTTTCCTTACAATTTTAATTATTGTATATCATCCATTCCGTATTCTGTACCTTCAATTATTTATTAAACTTACTGAAAATAATGTATATAATAACAGCAATTTTTTATCGATTTACTCAAAAAATCAATGCAATATGTCTTTTAAATCATTCTATGCATAAGTTTTGACTTCTATTCATTCTCTGCTTAAACGATTCAAAATTCTTTTTATTCACATGTACAATTATTAAATCTTTAAAATCTATATCAAATAATATGCTAAAATACTATCAGTTTGTATGTAAGAAATACTTTTCACTTTCTATGTTTATTTTTCCTGCAAATATTTTTTTAAAAAATATTTACCTATACAACTTGCCGTATAAAATATTAAGCACAATTGTCAAAATGCATACTCACAATATATTGCTATTCTCAAGTACAGAAACCAAAGCCAAATTCAAATGGACTAATATCCAAATCTTCTCAAAGAGAATACATACTTGACTCACTTTGAAGAAGTACGATTCTATGAAGAGTATAAAAGCTCTTACGGAAATCTATTTGAAAGTTAACACCGCCTTTAATGATTCTTGCAATAGTCTATTGTTAAACTAAGAATTGAAAATTACTTATCTTATCACTATTATTGATATTAGCATTTCAATACATACATACTAATGTTATTACATACTTACAATTACATGAAATTGTACATATTAACTTTATAAGAAATATTTATTCATGATATTAAATGAATTTGCTTTGTAGCCAATCCCAGAAAGATTTGCTGCATACTTTATTGATGTATTGCCAAGAACAATAATTATGCATGACCCTCGAAACTATTGTTGGCAATTCGATATGGTCCAATATTCAGAAAAGCTGTATTTTGGAGGAGAATGGAACAATTTTGTCAAAACTCATAATTTAGTTGAAGGAGATTTGTTATTGTTTAAATACAAAAAAAAATAAAAAATTTAATGTTCTTATTTACAATGGTCAAACAAGTTGTGAAAGAGAATCTGCATACTTTATTGGTACAAAACTTGGAATGTGTGCTGCTACTACTAAAGAAATAGAAATACATCCTCATGAAGTGAAGAACCTTGAATCTCAAAGAAAACCTTCAAGCAAGAGCAGGGAAGATTTGAATATTTTTTGCCATAAAAGTGCACCTCCCCACCATCTTAATCCAATCTCACACGGAGGAAGGATAGACTCAAAAACAATTGCTGACAACTTTGAGTGAGTAAAATCCTTTCTTATTCCTATATTCATATAGTTTGATTGTCATAAATTCATTGCCCATGGCTATTTTATTCAGGCTTATATGGAATAAATTCAAACGAAAAAAAACAGAAGCATCTACATATCTAGATAGCATATGGTTTAACATGTATACAACACCGTCGTACAAAGAAAAAGTTGTGAACTGGATTAAGAAAAGGGACATATTCTCAAAGACGTATATTTTCATTCCAATCATAATGTGGTACGTATTTTTTTGTAATATTTTTTAGTACTACATTTATTATATCTTTTTTCTTTTATCTATTAATAAATTGTCTATTATTTAGGTCACATTGGAACTTATTAATTTTATGTCACTTTGATGGAAGTTTCAAATCTACAAGTCAGCCTCCTTACATGATTTTGCTGGATTCACTCTAAAGCCTTGGACCAACAAGACTTACTCCCTTAATTAGAAAGTATTGAGATTAAACATATTCAATATTACAGTTTACATTATTTAAATTAAAGACAGTAATACTGTCATATCATTCTTCATTAAATTAATCTTCATTATACACAGGTTCACTGTTGACATATATAAAGCAGCACAAATACCAGAAGCTGAAAAAAACATTCGCAAGATTCCACTACTCATTCCAAAGGCAAGTTGTATAAAAAATTTCAATGATTTTACTTCACATTTCATTAACTAATGAAGTTCAAACTTCTTTTCTTAGGTGCCACAACGAACCAACACTGATGATTGCGGAAGGTTTATCTTGTATTATTTTGCACAATTCCTACAAGAAGCATCTGAAAATTCAACTCTTATTGGAAACTACCCTTATTTTGTGAGTTAGCTTAAGTAGCTTTTTCTTAAGCAATAAAACAAAATCATATGCTTTCATAGTAGTTTATTACTTAGCTTTTAATCAACCTCATCTTATACTAAAATATTTCTTTGTTTCTTTTAAATTTCAGATGACACACGATTGGTTCAGTTATGAAGAACTACATCACTTTTGTTCAAAAATTGAACAATGTTAATCTGTCAAAAAGCCTTTCATTTCATAGTTGATATTGGCAGTGAAATGAAAATATATTGCACCCCTAACAATTTTCATTATTTGCAAAAAATTA
Organism: Ophiorrhiza pumila; assembly: GCA_016586305.1. Taxonomy (NCBI): domain Eukaryota; kingdom Viridiplantae; phylum Streptophyta; class Magnoliopsida; order Gentianales; family Rubiaceae; genus Ophiorrhiza; species Ophiorrhiza pumila. Next base: position 23,642,993 of record BLIW01000004.1, on the reverse strand, counting down.
TTTACATGTCTCCTAAGGATTAAAAATGATATATATCCTTCTTAACAGGTACAATTGTTTTTTTAAATATTAATATTTCATATATTAGACAGCTTATAGATGTATGACCTAGTTCAATTGTACTTTCAATATATACATATATATATATATATATATCACAAATGTATCTTTTTTAATAGTCATTTTATATAAAATAAATTCCCTACACTTACAAAATCGTTCTAGAAGCTTTCTGCACTTATTCACAGACATGTCTATGTCTGCAACTTCAGCCAAAATTCTAAACTCCACTGCTATTTCACCTTCAACTTCATTGTCATAAGCTGAAGCCGTTGGAAAATTTTTTCAACTCTCCTAACTCAAGTGGAAGATGGGAAACTATGAAATCACCAATCACTTCAACATCAATGAAGAATATCATATTCACTATTAATGCTAGAATTCTACCTTATAAATTACATGTTCTAAAGATAAAATCTAACCTATATCATAATCCACATATTCTATGGCGATTGCTATAAATCAAAACGCTCATTTTCATTCATGTTCAAAACCTAAACATTTCTAAGGTTACTGTGCAACATACGAACTTTTCTCGAAAAAAAAATTTAATTATACATTCATTATATGTAAACCAAATATAAAAAATATATCATTTAATTTATATAACTAACAAGAATAAAAAATACTACAATTGTTGTGGAATATGTATCAAACTAAACAGACAGAATTCATAAAATGTTCTATATTATGACATTTTGAAAGAATTTTTCTACAAACATATATGAAAAATTCTTTTCCACATTAATTTCAACAAAAAAACATAATCAATTTTTTCTCATATTAATATTTTTGCCCTTATTATTCCAACGAACTATGGAACAGTTTAACACAACCTAAAGCCCACAAACATACTTACATTTTAAATCTGCAATCATAATAGGCCCAATTGCTATATTTCAACTTATATACAACTATAACATCTAACATATATATACGTATATATATATATACACACACAATTTACCCTATTTTACCCTAACACAACTTCTTAAAAAACAAGAACAGCAGCTGCAACATCTCCTTCCCTACCAACACTTAGGCTGAAAATTTTCTTAACACGCTTGCTTCCTCCAAGCTTTACTACCGATCACCCAACAGATCTTCTAAACGAGAATCTACTTCATCACCGGTAAGTAGACAACATCTCTCAACATAGCTATAATTAAACATAGGTATAGAAAACCTTTAAATCTAAATAGCAATTAACTATTTCCAATTAACAAATTCATACTACGTCTTAATACAAAGATTTAACTTCCCACTGTTATCTTAACAATTTTTTGTAAATGATTATTTGCTCACCAAACAATTTTGTTGTACTGAGAAACCCACACGTGATCTAATTTAACACTTTATAAACAAATTATCTAATTTATCATCTTCAGGTTAATTAATATTATCAAATATAATTTTATATCTTATTCCATATAAATTCATGTTACATTTTTATGTATGCAGAAACCAAATATACACATCCAACATAGAAGACAAAAAATGGCAGCAAATTTCCAAGATCCATGCGTCGAGCTATATTGGAAAAAGTTTGACAAAACACGCTTATGTCAGAAGTACAATAATTCATACAAGGAAAAAATGGTATTTTCTTTTCCACACTAATTTCCTTTGATTTATTTAGAATTTTATTAATTATTTTCTTTTAAATAATGTAATTCTATAGAATTATTTAGTACATCCTTATGCAATTAATAATTCAATTTTGTCATCCACTCATATGACATTTTACTTTACTTGTATCTCGTTCATTTTCTAATTTAACAATCCCTTCAATTTTGCAGCCTATCCCAACACGTTTTGTTGAAAAAATGGAACACATATTGCCACAAAAAGTTAATATGTGTCATTCAGGATTGTCTTCAGTGGAAATAAATATAATTAACGATAACAATGTCTTTTATTTTGCTGGACAATGGGAAGATTTTGTCAAACAATATTTATTGGAAGAAGGTGACTTTCTGTTCTTCGAGTACAATAAAGGAGATACTTTTGAAGTGTTAATCTTTAGTGTCACACTAGATGTGAAAAGGATGCATCTTATTTCATTAGTCACAATCTAAATGCTGATCATAATGCTCCAATGGATCAACCAAACACACCTCTGAATGATCTCCACTTCAAACAAGGTAATTAATCACACTCATTTCCATTTAGCTTCTACTTTACAAAACAATATTTTCTATAATCTTCAAGTTTCTAGATCAGTCTATTATGTACATAATTAAACAAATAAGTATATTATCCTTTAAACCGTCATTAGCATATATTACACAGACTCTAACTTTCTATCATTAGATTATATGTATTCAAATTGGTTTACTGTATGTACAATTTCAAACAGCTTATAAAAAGCAGAAAAAGGTTAAACAAGTCTTGCCAACCAAAAAGACAAAAAACAACAATACAGCTCCAGAAGCCGCAAGCACCTGAAAAAGATCAAACTCAACAACTTGTTATGGTCATGAAGCACTCCTACATATCATGAGCATTCATTTTGGTAAATCTACTTCGTTACCTCTATTGCTTATCATATCACCATTTTTTTTATTTTCGCTATTTACATTGTTATACATATCATTTATAAAAGCATAAATTTTTTTCCCATGCTAGACTCTAAAGTCTGATTGGGCTCGCAAGAATATGCCTACCAGAGATCAAGTTGTTCTTCAAGCAGAACAGAAATAATGGAATGTCAATTTTCAAATTAAAGACAACAAAAGGTTCATATTTGCTGGAGGCTGGCGTAAATTTGTTGTTGACAATAATTCGGAAATGAATGACGTATGCATCTTTCATATTGCTGCAACTGATACCAACAAGATCAACCTCGAAGTGGACATTTTAAGGAATTCAGTTCTCTGATATGAAAACTTCAAGTCTTTCTCCTACAAACTGCAAAACTCTGTCTCTTCCAAAAAATTCTTATTTTGTAATATTATCCTGCTGAACTTTAGTGTAAAAACTTTATTTTAATTTCCAAGTTTACATGTTTTACTAATTAGTTATGAATTATTCTAAAAGCATGTAATATTCTCGAACAATAATATTTTGCTTACAAAAATTAACTATATATTTTTAACTTCTAAATTCTTACTTTTTAAATAAATCTTTTAGCAAAAATTTACAATTTAGATGAATAAAATTTTTTTTACACAAGTTGACAATCTCAGAAAACAAATGCATTACAAATTATATGATAGCTAAATCAGTTATGTCCCAATAGCTAATCATAACAAAAAAATTTATATATATATATATATATATATATTTACTCCAACAATATTGACAGATTTTCTTGCAGAAATCATTTTCCATTAACCCACAAACCTTAAAAATATATTACAACAATATCCCCACATATGCTTCAAAATACAAAATGATATTTACCCACTATTAAACATGAAACACAAAATAACTACAAAAATTATAACTACATACCACTACTAAACACTTCACTGAATATATATTTATATATACAAGAAAAACTTCGACCAAAAGTTCTCAATAATTATATTATATCTATTAGCTAAATATTAATTCATACACTATAACTTTTGCTCAGATTAATTATATCATACAAATGTTTACATACACTTTAAAAGTTATAAATATTAACATATACAAAATTTATCTTTGCCAATTACATATATTAAAAAATATAAACTATTTCCTTTCAACAATAGATGACAATATATAAATATTACACACACTATACACATTTTTTCAACTTTAGATATTTTCGGTTATTAAATATATTCTCACATATTATACATTTAAAAAAAATATCTCGACAAAATATACTGTATCTATTCCTAACAAATATATTTATTGTCATAAATTATTACATATATAAATATGTATATATATCCATGCAAAGAGAAATATATATATATAAATGTTTATACATCTTTCTATATCTAAATATTAATGCCTAACTCTTTATTTATATGTATATCTATATATTTAACAAAATCAGTAAATTTATATTTCTTAAAAACATCCTTATAAAATTAAATCAAAATTTTTTTTCAAACCATGGGCATATATCAATGCGCATTGCGCGTTATACACACACTAGTATATATATAAAAGGAATCAAAGTGAAGCTTCTATTTTTCTGTAGATATACATAGGGGTGAGTAAAAAATCGAAAAATTGATCAAATTGACCGAACTGAATTTAATTTGATTTTTCGAATTCGGTTTTCGGTTTGATTTTTCACTGAACCGAATTCAAAAATTCGATTTTTCGGTTCGGTTGCAATTTTGAAATTTTGAATTTGATTAACTGAAAAAATCGAATTCAATTTGCTTTTTGATTCGATTTTTGATTTTGACCGAATAACCAAATATTATTTGGGTTGAGAAATTATGTTAATGTTTGGGTCAATTTTGATTGGCCCAATTCTATTTCAAACTTTTCGTTCATTTAACTATTTTTTTAACTATATTGGACTCAAATTATTTAGGCGTTTGGTAAGGGGGAATAGAAGGGGTCAATGGTAATCAACAAAAGTGATTGCCATTCTTAATGTTTGGGAAGGGGTATTGGGAATGACTGTTCATCAATGATTACCCAATACAGGGTAATGGATGATTAATGGGGGGAGACTAGAGAATCATCCATTACCCTGTATTGGGTAATCGATTTTACTCAACTCTACAAAATAACTCCCTACTCTAATATGTACTTTAATAATAATAATAATAATAATACTATTATTATTAATTAAAATAATAATAGTAATAATAATAATAATATTATTATTATTATTATATTATTATTATTATATTAATAATTAATAATAATATTAATATTAATAATATTAATATTAAATAAATAATATTAATAATAATTCATTAATAATAATATAATTAATATTAGTGATGAATAATTAATAATAATAATTATTAAATAATAATATTAATAATTAATAATATTAATAATGATAATAATTAATAACATTAATCATTAATAATAATATTTATAATAAATAATGATAACAATAATTAATAATTAATAATGATAATAATAATATTAATAATTAATAATGATAATAATATTAATAAATAATATTATTATTATTATTAATTAATAATAGTAATAATAATAATAAAGATTAATAATAATAATAATAATAATAATAATAATAATAATAAAAAGTGCGAACTCGATAAGGGTAAAATAGAAATTTTGAATGATTCCTATTACTATTGTTGATTTGAACCAAACAACATCAATCACAATAATACCCATTATAGGATTTGAACCAAACATTAACAATGCAATCATATTCCCATTGCCATTGACCCCTCAATCAAACCCATTGTGATTGCCATTGAAGAATTTGAACCAAACGCCCCCTAAGTTATAACTAACAAACTATTTAAGCTCATTTGATCCATAACTACAATTTGTTCTTTCTTTTTTTTTTCCTTCTTCCCCCACTTTGACATTCGGTGTATATTTTCGAATTTTCAAAGAAATGCATGAGACTTTAATAAGAGACAACTTGTTTTAATGTTTATTATAAATTGAGATGAGCATCAATTGTGTCTAACCTATGTCATTTTAGTTTGAACTTTCTTCTAATTTATTCATAAACTTGTATGAATTCATTCATTTAAAATTGGAGTTGTAATTTATATATATATATATATATATATATATAGTTTTTAAATATTGCATGTTGAGATTTTAATTTTTTTATTTAGATTGAATTGCTAAATGCTATTTCTTAAAAATTTTGAATGTTGAAATAGTTTAAATTTTATTTTTGTTAAATTTTTTTTAATAATTTAGTCATTAATAATTTTTTTTACAAATATTTCTTTTGATAAAAAAAACGAATTCAATCCAAAATCGAATAACTAACAGAATTAAAATTCAGTTTTCAATTTTTGATTCGGTCAGAATTTTTAAAAAATGAAAAATCAAACCAAATTAACCAAAAAACCAAACCGTGCTCACCCCTAGATGTACATTACTCAGAATCCTGTCAATATTACTCAATAGTCAATACATCATTGCATTTATGGTTTTATAAGTCATTAAACCAAAATTGACAAACTGCAAATGTCTAGATACTGTTTCACGAGAAAATATTAAATGGTTAATAATTAATATTTATTCTCCTGTTTCCCTATGGGTATGATTTCCTAATAATATAATTGATTAAGCAACTTATTTTCCATTTCTGTTGCTCATCACAATATTCAACATCATCATATATCAAGAACTTTCTCTCTTTCATTCTCTTGGTACAAGAGCACAAACTTTTCTTTTTTCCTTGGACCTTCTAAAAAACAAGTACATTTTAAGCATAAAGCAATAAAACCCTAAAGTAATTCATCAAACTACTTTTACAGGGGGGGTAAATTACAAAAAATGTTGGGTGGGTTATAAACCATGATGAGGTGGTGAGCACTCACAAGTCTTGAGCCCTATAGTGCATGGAATTTATAAAAAAAAGTTTGCCTAATTGCAACTTTTTCACTAGCACTTGCCTTCCACCTCTGATAATTAACCATAGAATATTTGCTCATACTTTACATCTGGCAAATTTGAGATAACAGGAGTCATTTTTATCTCTAATAATGACAAAAGAAAGAGTAAGCATAGAATGGCAGTAGAATTGGCAAGGATTTCTTTCTTCAGTATAAAGTTTTCACTGAGACGAAGAAAGCCATGGATTAGGTGCAACATAAGTATACCCTTGGAAAAGTTCGCCTGATGTAGGTGTGGCAGCTGGCGAATCATCGGGAGGCATTGTAGTCCAGCACCTATCGAAATTTGCGGTGCAGTCTTTGCCAGTAACATCTGGTTTGAACTTGGGTTGAAGTTCTCTGGCCTCTACTTTCTTCCAGTTGATTGACCGAAACCATTTATGAGACTTAATTTCATCTCCTCCCTTAGGTCCACTGCCTAATCTTCTGGATGGGTCTTTGTTTAGCAACTGTTGAATTAAAAATATTCCAAATTATTGCAGTATGTAAGAGAATAAATATGATGGCTTTTTTTTTTTTTTTTTTTTTTTTTTGAGAATAAATATGATGGTTAGCAACGAAAAAGCTTGAACATACTCCTTTGAGCAAAGAATGAACTTCACTGCTGAGGCGAGGTGGAAGTTTCAATTTTTCATTGATGATTTTCTCCTGAAGCTTCTTTCTGCTTGCATGAACATAGGGAGGCTGAAAAACATACAATTAGTGTTAGTGCAGGATGGTTTTGATTTGATTTCAAGTTTTAGTGTCAAATTGCCACTTTGGTAGTCTATAACAGCCTGTTAGTGCATAAAACCCAGAAGAAACTTCATATTATGCTAGAATCACAAACTTACAAAGAGGCTACCGCAAGTAGAATCTGTTCCAGAGAATGCCACAGTTCAGTACACTAGCTTTACTTTCTAATGGTGATACTATGAAGAAGAATGCATTTATTCTCTCGAAAGAAAATGTAAGGGCAGAAGGTAGGCCCATATAGGCATCAAGTGAAGTTCCTAAGATAGACAATATGAAGATGTGCAGAAAACAGTACCAAAGATGCTCTATACCTAAAACAAAAAACTTTAATGGCCACTTCCTGAAAGAAATTTGTTACATAGAATTTAAGTTTCAGCTTATTCTCCTTTTCAAATGCAATTTCTTTCCAAGATGCTCCACTTTTCAAAGGTAAGGATTCCTCATGGGCCTTTCACTTTTATTGTATCAAATAATTACAAAATCAGTTTTATACTGATTACCCGGCATTTTTTCAATTCACGATTTTCAGAACAAACTTATTTAAGCTTTCCCTACTTATAAGAAGTTCCCCCCTTAATTTTCCACAAGTCGTTAGAGTAAACATGGTCAAATTAATCCCTCTATTAAGATCCTTAACCCTTTTAGTAGATCATAGATTCATACGAATAGCATGTTTCACATGATTTTGACAATAAAACTGATTGGATAATAAAGTATAGTACTATAAAAGTGATAATACACTTTGTACAGTACAAAAAAAAACTAATTTTCACTATTGAAATTAAATATGTATTCTCCCAGCCGAACATTTTAAATTTTGCAGATAACTACTTCCATGGCATATAAGATTAATACTTGAAATACTTCTCCTGAACCTCACAAACATCATCTTAAAAGATTCATTGTTTTGCACTAGCAATGGATGCCCTCCTTACAAATTCCCATATCAGAATATCAAGAAGACAGGCATAATTGATTGAAAGAGAGAACAGAGCAATGACATGAAAAATTAAATATAGGAGATGGATTCAAAAAGGGAGAGCCAAGACAAAAGAGAGTGCATAGAAGAGTTTGCAAGGAGAGTTCTACTTTAGTTACAAATGCAACTGATAAAGTTGGGTTGAAAAGGACAATATGGGGCAATCAAAACCTAAGACAATGAAATGCCAAGACTTGCAAGGGTAATACAGATTAACCAGATGTTCCAGTATTACCTTTCCAGTGAGCATTTCATACAGAAGTATCCCAACGCTCCACCAATCTGCATCTTTATTGTGGCCTTTGGCCAGTAAGATTTCTGGAGCCATGTATTCCGTTGTCCCACACATGGAATTAGATCGACTTGATTCATCAATCTCCTTGGCAAGTCCAAAATCAGTGAGCATCACCTGGACCAGAAGCACAAAAGTAAAACTGTTTCTATTGCATACAGGAACGAATAATCTATATGACTGCATGTAACTATATTGAGTGTGTCATAGTCATTACATGCCCATCAGCATCCATGAGAATGTTTTCAGGTTTAAGATCTCGATGTACAATCCCACACTTGTGAAGATGTGAAACAGCAGACACTATCTCAGCAGTATAAGCCATTGCCTGGTCCTCACTAACCAAGATACCCGAGAACTGGAATCAAAATCGATGAACAAATTCCATTGTTTTTGGTTCAGAAATTGGTACCTGAAGATCCCTTGTCTGTAGAGATGATAGAATAGATGTCCTCCATTTATGAAATCCAGGATTAAGTACAGTTTAAATTTTGTCTGTAGTTATGTAGAAAGTGGAAACATGAGATACTAATACACCAATGCAAAGACAAGTAACAGATGAAACATTATATCAGATCTATGCTAAAGAAATTAAAACCTTATTCAGATGGAAAAGAAAAAATAGGAAAGATCCAGTTAAGTTCATTTAAAGTTTTTCAACAAGTGCTAAAATCCATGTCTTCACTCTCCAGAAATTTCGAACTTTTGCTACCATGACCAAAGAACATAATTAGATAAAGTTAGCATAACCAACTACTCTCTATGATAAACATGTGAAACTAAAAATTTCAATTGACCACTGCCAGTCCCAAGAAGATGGTTTCTGATTTGGCAGAAACTATGAAATAGAATTTTTTGGGTTCATACCTTAATAAACATGTAGCATCTCTGGACCCTTAAAATACTCAAACCAAAGAAATACATATCAGAGGGCAACTTAATACTAAAGCCTCTTCTCAAAGGAAGTGCTTAGGCAAAGCTTTGGTTAAACTATCTCCCTTTGTTCTTGGAACCACTTATATCATGTAAAGAGATCAGTGAAGGCCAGCATTTAAAGGAACTTACATTTACCCCAACTTCTCTTCACAAATCCTTGAAACTAGATGGTATAAATGGATCACTTGGTCGGAGATTCAGAAAACGTATCCAAATCAGATTTGAAATCAAGCTCTTCCTTAAACAGTAATCTTTTTATTAATGGCTTCAACAATTCAGCCATACGAAAACCACATCCTACACTTTTATAACTTTCCAACCCAGGAAATTTTTTTGAGAACTAAATAAAATATACCACTTAACAAAGTTCATGAAAGTCCTATCCAAATGCTTAATACTGGTTCCTCTGACATTTTAGACATATTGAATCATTAAAGAAAAAGAATTAAACTTTCCCATTTTCCCAAGCTACAGTAAAGGAAAAAACTTGGATAGCTCTAATTGCAATGAGGAAAAAAAAAGAAAAAAGAAAAAATATTGAATTATATGATGCACTAAAATGCCATAGTATATTAAAGTATATCAACATGCAAACAATCAGTAACTACACATAAACAAGAGCCAAAACCACAATTCCAAAATTAAATAAAATTTCCCAGTTAACTCAATCATAATTCTTGAAATTCCCAACAAATTTTACTGGTACCTCTGGCATTTTATCCGATAAAAAAGAATGAAACGATTCAAACTTTTCCAATTTCAATATTTAAACTATAACTCTAAATTTCAGGAAAAATTTAGACAACTCCAAATGCCACAAAAAGAATTCTTCCCCTGCCAAGTGAAAACAAACTGTTCTCAGCAAACACTGTTATGCAATGGACTAGTAAGCACACCAATAATGAATTACTAAGGAACAAACTAGAGCTAAACCCACAAAACAAAATTACTTAAATTAAATAAAAGCAGGCCATAGAGGGTAGGATCACCAGAAATCAGTACCTGAAAAGAATATCTAAGCTGAACAATAAAGGGATGAACAACTTTTGTGAGAATATCCCTCTCAGCTATCATGTAATCCACATGATTATTCTTTATAATAGTGTCTTTCTTCATCACCTTCATTGCAAAAATCCCATCACCATTATTCAATATTCCATTCATACTCTTCATTCTCACTTGGAAAACCTTCCCAAATGCACCCTTTCCAATAACCCTCAGTATTTCAAAATCCCCTGGTCCAATTTTTATTATTTCCTGACAATCCTTCACCTTCAACGCCCCACTAGTACTATCCTCTTGAGAGCCACTGCTGACCTCTTCAACTTCATTTTCATCCTCATTTTCACTCTCACAATCAAGTTCTTGGTGAAAAGACAGGGACTTTGAGAGGGTGAATCTAGGAGAAGGGCCCACAAAAGAGTGGGAACGGTTATGAATGACTACCGGGTCCCCAAGAAAGAGTGAAGAAGGAGATGAGGAAGTGGGAACTGGGCCAAAGAGTTCGGAGAAATCAAGGTCCGAATCAGCATGGGTAGAAGATGAACAAGATGGGATTTTGAGGTTGCTAAGCCTGGATGCTAGAATTGATTGAAGGGTCTTCTTCTGCTTATCAGCTGAAGGCAACATCTCTCACTTCTTGTGCAAATTTGTGCAATTTTGTGAGTGTGTGTGTTTTTGTGTGGGATGATCAAAAGCCAGCCGAGAATTAACTCAGGCCAGGCCAAAAGGAAACAAGGATTACATTGTATTTTACTCTATATGAAGCGAGATGTAGAGGGTAGTTTTGTGTAGTGAGAATTCAAACTACAATAATTGAATTTATGCTGATGCACATCATGCACAAGAAGTACCAAAATCACATATTATCGTATGGCAAAATGATTTTCAAAGAAATAAAAAAAAAAAAAAAAGAAAAGAAAGTACCCACGTGAAGAATGGAATATGGATCTTGAATGGAAATGTTCTTCTTCAAGTTCTCCACTTGGCTGGACGACGCTTTTTAATTTGGTTTGATGCAATCTCTGCCCTCTGAATTGGCAAAAGTTAAAATATCGATTAAGCCTCTTGAAATTAAATTGATCCAATTTAACGTCCTCTATAATGAAATTTTAATACTTCTAAGAATAAGTGGGATGAGAGTTCTACCACGTCAGACGCGGTCGTCCTGAAAATAGCATTAATTGCATAACAAAAACTTTATATTCCTAAACTTCATATTCTAACGCTTAAGAAATCAACCTAATCAATTCCTTAATTGACTTTGTATCTAATCAATTCCTTAATTGACTTTGTATATTTCTCTCCTCTCCCTAAATGACGTTATTTGCATATTCAATAGTCATCTTACTGTTTTTTCCTATCCTCATATTAATTCACGTGATTTGCATATTTAATTATTATGTTAATCTCTTTTCCATTTTAATCTCTGTCGTTCTCTCTTCTCCATTTTTTCTCTCCTCTCCTCTTCTCTCAAGTTTACACCTTTAAATCAACAAGAGAAGTTATCAATGTTGGACTCAACCTCAAATCAACAAGAGAAGTTAACAATGTTGGATTCAACCTCCAAACGATTGATTCAGGATGCAAGGTTTTCCAATTCTTCACTATTGGCTGCTAGAACAGAGAAGTTTGAAGGTTTTCTAAACTGACTTTCTTTAATTTAGCAATCATGTTTTTTATTAAACCTGATAAATTAGCTTGTCTTTTCTTATTCTTTCCTTTTCCCCTGATCGTTTTGGTTTTAATTTTTTTAACGGCCGAAAAAATTAATAACCATACGTAAATCAACCGATAGTTCTTCCCACAGCTTTTGTGTTCTATTTATATGGTTTTATCTTCAGTCCCAATTCGCACTTGCCTTGTTACTCTTTTTTGAAAGGTAAATGTAGATGTAGATGTAAATGTTTCTGAATTTTTTGTCATGTTAAATTTGTACCCTTAAAGCTATTCTTATATTGGTATGCATTTGTCTTTCGATTTTGATATATACTGGATTTTTTGGTTGGTTAATGATGACAAATTTTCATTTCAAGGTTTTTCTTTGCTGTTGGGATTCTCTCACTTACAAAGGTTTTCGTGTTGCAATTCTGCTTAAAAGGTGAGTTTTCTTCTTAATTCTTTTTCTTTGATATTTTGCCTATTTGGATTTATACATTATACATTATTTTACTGCCCACCATTTCCAACTCTGCCACCATCACCGCCATCTTCATCACATTATAATGAGATTGACCCACTCTATTGTGTTGAGAGAAGATTAGTCCCTTCTGGCCCCAACCCTCTTGGACGGTTCTTTTCGTTTCTTGAAAATTTCCTTTTCACTTCTTGATCAATACCTAAAATGTACTGATCATGATCAGTCGGCAACTATGAGAAATTTATTAGCAGTCTACTTCTTGCTCTGCTCGTCTTTTTTGTTTTCTTTTGTATGAGGAGTTGCTAACTAATCCACGCTTGTTTTAATTTGTCTTGTTACGATGGCAAATGGCAATTAGTAAAGATGACATAAAAGTAGCTTCTTGTTTTTATATGATGCAAAGCTCTCCTTTGTGGGACTAATATATTCAGGTTCCTATTAAAGATGCTATAAAAATGTTAGCTGGTGAATCTATTTTTTTTTGTAGAAATTTTTCTGCTATTTTTGAAATTGCTTTAACAATGGTGGATGAGAATTAATTGGCGATCGTTAACTTTCCATCAATTATGTTTCTTTCCACTTGCCAACCCCTTGTATGTGGTAAATTTAATGCATTTTTGTTATAAAGTTTAATGGGTACTGAAGTTACCAGTCTTATACACCTCACCAAGTATGACGATAAACCTTTTTTATATTCAAGATTTGTTGCTGGCCCAGATTGGGTTTAATTTGGATGTTGGCCAAGATGTCTTGACCAAGGTTATAAAATTTGTTGTTGATTGGTGGTTTCAATCTTTCAAATTTGTGATGTGTTGCTGCTTGGTGGTTTCAATCTTTCAAATTTGTGAAAAATTAACATGAACACAAGTTGCATACCACATGTTTGATGATGAAATGCCCCTATGGCATAAGCTTCTCATTTTGATGGAATTGTTTGTTTCGCCCAAGTGCTTTTCATAGCTTGAGTTACTAGCTTGAGTTTTGAGAAATGGGTTTAGTATCCTGGAAAAATTTATTTAGGCTGTATTTTGTTTAAAGGTGAATTTTCTTCTTAATTCTTTTTCTTCGATATTTTACCTGTTTGGATTTATACATTATATTAGTGAAAATCATGCTTTTAGCCTGAGGAAAATCATGGATTTATACATTTTATTGCTTGTTATTGCAGCTTGAGAAAGTGACTGCTCCAACTCCAGTCTCATTGTAAGTTCTTTATAATCCTTCTAGGAATTTCGTCCCAAATGTAGTTTTTCCTGAAGAATGAGAAATGTCCTTAGTGATTGGAAGTTTTGTTTGTTATATTTTTATTCTTAGAGTTATATATACCTTTTAATTGGATGCTGTTTTACATTTGCTATACACAGTAACTAAGTAGGCCTTCAAGATGATATAACCTGCTGTACTAACATAGTATGCTTGTCTTAGTGTAAATCATGCTTTTAGCTTGTACTTTGACATGTTTATGTGTGAGATTTGTGGACATTGTCTTAATCCGTTTTTTGGGCATACACAAGCTTTAATTAAACGGCATGATTCCACATTTTGTCTTTTTGTTTATCTGTATGTTTAATTGGAACTCCTTGTGAAACTGTTGTTATTTTAATCTGTTTTACGTTGGATGAGCAATGTAACTGAACATGATCCAGGTTTATAGATCGATCGAGTTCTAGATTACCTTAAAAATTAATGTTTTTATAAATTTTTTGTCCCACACAATACTGTATTAGTCTGTGCTCAGGATTCTACTTTATTTCTTCCATAATAAAGAATTTAAAATATGTAACAAATATAAGCTTTGTAATGTAGCTTGTGATGAAAGAAAAATGGATAAAAACAAGATTCTTATTTAAAGCTGGCACATGCAACAATTAATGGCACTAGGTTTCTTTGCTTTATTTGTTCAGCTATCATGGGACAGCAACCATGGATGACTTCTGTTTTTTATACCCAAAGTTTGGAGGGTTCATGCAGCGAAAGTACAGGGGGATGTCGATTGGAATTAGAATTAACAGATCAAAGTGGAACGATCAATGCTTCAATTTTTGGGGAACAAGCTAAACAAATCCTTGGACTCTCAGCAACTGAAGCTAGGCTGCATACAACAAATGTAAAATACTACAATCTATATATTAATTATATAATATTTAAATTGAGGAAGAAAGAAAAAGAATACGCTGCTTTAGAATTGTTCAATCATTGACCTATCTTTATGTCTCAGAACACAACTCCAGCTCTGGATTTCGTGCATAAGAACCTTGAAGCAAAAATGTTCTTTGTTCGAATAAAACAATCAAGAATGAGAAAGGAAAGTGATCCTCAGCGATACACAATAGTCAACGCAATTGAAGTATCAAAAGACAAAGAGCTCATGGAGAATACGCTTGTGGAGAAAAAAGTGATTCACAACTTGGTTAATGAAGGTAGGCCAAGTATTAGTTTTAAACCTATATTATAAATATTTTTAAAGTTTAATTGTTTATTAAACAAGAAAAAAACATCAACAGAAAAAAGAGGAGATGGATTTGAAAAGATGGCGAATGACAATAAGAGAAATGATGGCGAAAGTCAAACTCATTACCAAGACACACAATCTGAAGAACAAAAGAAAACAATTGAAGATGAGACTGCTGAAAGTGGAAGAAAGCCAATGAAAAGAACAAAAACAAAACATTAATGGGAGCTTCTAAAATGTGGAATGACAATAATAATTTATACTTTGAGTAATGGTTAAAAAACAATGTTTGAATACTTATCATCAACTATTTCTTTTGAATTTCAAATTTGGAAGTGATGCTATTCATTTTCGCTTTGGATGGAGAATGACAATAAGAGAAATGATGGCGAAAGTCAAACTCATTACCAAGACACACAATCTAAAGAAAAAAAGAAAGCAATTGAAGATGAGACAGCTGAAAGTGGAAGAAAGCCAACGAAAAGAACAAAAACAAAACAGTAATGGGAGCTTCTAAAATGTGGAATGACAATAATAATTTATACTTTGAGTAATGGTTAAAAAACAATGTTTGAAATACTTATCATCAACTATTTCTTTTGAATTTCAAATTTGGAAGTGATGCTATTCATTTTCGCTTTGAATTTTGGTAAATTGCTTTTGTGAATTAGAGAAGCGACTTTCAAATTTGGTAATGTTGCTATTCATTTTCTCTTTGGAATTTGGTAAATTGCCTTTGTGAATTAGAGAAGCGAGCTACGAAAACTGACTAATGGAATAAGGGAGAGGGAGAAAATTATAGGAAAGAAAATGGAGGAAAGAGAGTGAAATTGAAAGTTTGGATACAATAATTAGACAAATTTCATTTAAAATTGTATTTTTTCCATAAAAAAAGACTAGAAATTTGGCTAATCTAAATATAATTTCAATAAAGAAAAAGTATAGTGGGCACATAGTCACCGCACACTGTGCGGTGATACGCCACCTAGTATTCCTAAACAGAGAGAGTTCGGTTGGGGTAGTCATGCCCACCGGTTTGGTTCGAGAACATGCAGTTCCGGTTTTAAATCGGAATCGGGGGACTAGACGGTTTTAAATCGAAACTGAATTATTCATTGACTGTTCAGTTACGATTCTAATATTTTACTAGAATCGAAATTGGCGATTCTGATTTGATTTTAAACCATTTGATTTATTTATATTTTTTTTTGTTAAAGCGTGTGAATACCAACATGGCAATGATCAAAACTTAATGGAAAAGTCATTTGACTGCTCCTCTCTCTTTGTTTTTTATTTTCTAATTCTATAAATACCTCAAATTTTCACTTTTTCCACACAATTTGTATTACTCGTCCTTATTATTCTAATTCTCTTCTTCTTCTCAATTCTCAAGCATCCAAATTCTTTACAATTTAATTTTAATTATTGTTTCTATTATAATTGTTAGTTAAATTATTATTTTTTACATATTATTCTTTATATAATATTTATAAATAAAAATTATATTATGGATAGTTTTAGTTCTTCAAGCCAACCAATTAATATTGGTGACGAAAATGCAAGTCCATCACCATTTACACCTCAAGTAATCCTCGTCAACAAATCCAAGATCTAACGTGTTTGTGAAATATTTCACAAATTTTGTTGATGCCGATGGAGTTTTTTTTTGATGCCGATGGAGTTCTTATTAGAACAAAATGCAACTTTTGTGAAAAATCGTACGCATTCAAAATGGGGAGCTGGTATGGTACAATAAACAAGCAATTGGAGAACACATATTCTCAAGAAATCGGCATTAACAAATTACAAACGCAACTAACCAGCTCGGTCAACAAGGTTCTTCTTCTTCTTCTAGTTTAAATTTAATTAAATTTAGTGCTTCAAAATGGAGAGATAATTTAGCTAGATTTGTTGTACACATTATTTAATTTTTACATTTGGTGGAAAACAAGATTTTGTAAGATTAGTACAAGAAAATGTAAATTTCCAAGTTAAACGTTGGTAGCTTATAGTCGTATCAGCTCAATTTTAACTCTAAACACTAATGTAGTAGTGGAAGTAGAGATCATATCCACAGGGAAGGTGTAGAGTTCAAGAATTCAAGAATTGTTCCAAGAATTATCACAGTAATCAAAACACAAAATTTAAAACTCGTAAGAAGCAAAAATCAGTGGAATAAGAAGAAAGCTACAAACAAGTAGAAAACAGATATCTTAGGATTCTTATATCGGATGAACACAGACCTAGCCGATCTATGCTATGCAATCAACCAACAAGCGAAGCAAAACTCAAGGAGACTTAAATTGCCTAGAAGCTCAAGTTATGGTTAGCATGGCGACCACACCACTCCCTGCACCTCTTGACACCATCCTCTCCCATGGCGAGGCCTGAGAATGGTGAAATTATCTCCGCAATGTCTCAACTCTCCAAGCTAACTATTCTAACATGCAAAACCTAGAAAATCCCATGGCGAGGCCTGACCTAAGCTTCATATGTCTTCATTGTTAACACAGAGAGCTTCTTTAACAGTTTTCCTAATGTTTCAATTCATCAAAACTTCCCATAGCGAGGCCTGATTCTCAGAAATGAAATAATTGTAGAAAGCTAGTGTAAAGACTCAGACAATCACACTTTGGTTCTCATCTCATGCATCTTCACTAACGTTGGTGAATTAATCCTCAACTTGACATGGCGATCACAATCGAAGGTTAATCCATTCGAAATCAGTGAAGAGATATGAAATTAAACAGATTTCATGTAGTAAATTCAAGTGCAATTTCATTCTTCATCAATTACATCAATTGCATAGCACTAAATCTTCTAAATCATATATTCATCCGTTTAGAATCCTAAGATATCACACGATTAGCTAGAAAACTCCATATTCAACTCGTAAGCATGAAATTCCAACATAAAGCAATTGAATTCCATCAAATTGAGAAAATTCACCGATTGAAATGTAGAAGGAAGTTCAATATTGGTTCGGTTGAGTTCAATATGAATCTCTGGTTCACAATCGTGATTGGAAAATGAGATCGGAGAAGAAATGTTTAGTGAGAGAAAATAGATCTAGAGAGAGAATGATGGAAAGATAAGAATTCCCGCTAAAATTCAAAAGATGGTTTTCTACTCTAGAATATTCTTCCGTTCATCCCCCCTAAATATTAGCTACATCTCCTATATATAGAGCTATGAAAATGTAACTAATATGCAACCGTAATATATCTAAGGTATTACAAAAGTGCCCTTGAATAGAAAGACCAAAAATTAGCCTATGTTGTGGAAATTCCGAAGTTGAAGAAAACATTCAGCCATCCAGCGCCTTCAACTCAGCAGCTCTGCGCCTTTAACATAATTTCAGCGCCTTCCAGCCATCGCGCGAATCACGTCTTTAGTTCAGCGTCAGCGCCTTTTGGCCAGCAGCTTCCACGGTTTCACCCGCGCGCTGAAACCCACTCTTGGTCCAGCAACTTCACGCCTCCATTATCTAGGCAATTCACGCATTTGAACTCCCAGCTGCAGCCTTCTTTCCTGAACTCAACTTTCGTGCGCCTTCAGACCCTCCATGACCACGCCTCCTCGCACCTGCACAAGAGAGAGCAAACTTCCAGCACTTAGTCAATTTTCAGCACAAAAAATCACACAGTTTTGCCCACGAGATCTAGTGGGCAAAATTTTTCTTCTGTTTTTTTAGTCCACGAGACCTCGTGGAGTAAATTCTTGTACTTTTCATTTTCTCCACGAGATCTCGTGGAGAAAATATTGGTGTTTCAGTTTTCTCCACGAGACTTCGTGGAGTAATTTTCAGCACATTTTCTTTCTCCACGAGATCTCGTGGAGAAAATGTGTGAGTTTACCCGTTTGTTTTCTATGCCAATGTGTGTTTGGTGAAGTTTGTAATGCAACAAAGTGTGTATGTGATGTAAGTTAAAATGAATTCATTTGAGTGGCAAGATTGTGCAAATGTTGTGCCATGAACAAATGGTGTGCCGAGAGTGATGTACTTGGTGAACTCGTGTTCAAGTTTCATGCCAAGTGATGTGCCCATGAGAGTATGCTAGTGTATTAAGTTGTGAAGTGATGGTGGTGCATGAGTTGTGTGTTGAATGTAGTGTGTTGAGTGTTGAGTGAAGTGCGAAAAGTGTTTATGAACTGAGGGTGTAAAATGAGAGTGATATTGTGAGTGTGTGGAGTGAGATGAATTGTGAAGTGTAATGAAATCAAACAATCAGGAATGAAGTGTGTGAGAAGTGTTAAATCAAGAATGAATTAAGGAGTGGAAAATAGAATGAAAGTATAAATATGATGTTCATAATGCAATGAAATGAAGATGGATGAGATGAAAATGCTTGATATGAAAATATGCTCTTATTCAAGCTTTATGTGTAGTAGTGTGTTAGTTAAATGAAATGAAGTTTGTTATGAATTTTGTGAATGTTATGACTTTTGAATGGAAACAGATATTGAGTTGAATGTGTGTTGAATGAATTTCTTTGTTTTGCAAAACATGAGAATGAAGTGTTGTGAAATGAGATGAACTGAATTGAGCAAATTCCATGGCTATCCCTTGCTATGTAAAACTTATAAGATCTGCATGATAGCATAATTGTAGTGTGCAAATGTAGTGAGAAGAGTTGCGTGTATATATGTGCATGGTGTACGCAAGAATGCATGCGGCGAGGTGACCTCGCCGCATGGAGTGTGCGTAGTGCTTGCGAGTAAGGTGAGTGCTGTGTGCAAGAGTGGTGCGGTGAGTGCGAGGTGTGTGCGAGTGTATGTGCGAGTGTGCGGTGATGGTGTTGCGGCGAGGTGACCTCGCCGCATGTGAGGTGTGTGCGAGAGTGTGCGAGGATAGTGTGCGTGTGTGCGAGAGTAGCTGTGAGGCTGTGCAAGAGTGTAGTGTGAAGTGAGTGCTCGTGAGGTGTTTGTGAGAATGCCCGAGAAAATATTGTGCATGTGAGCCTTCGTTGTGGCTGAGTGCTTGTTTCAGCTTTAAGACCCAACTTCTACACCAATTTCTTGTGCCTTACCTCCTAAATTGGACTTGATGGTAAACATAAAAGTTCTAGGCCTATCTCTCGGCTTTCCAATGGTCAAGAATCACTGGAATCAGAGGTCTATAGCTCAAGGAATCAACAGTTTACCAAACTGTGGCAGAAAGAACAACCCTAAAAATCCTAATGTAGTGCCCATAAGAAAGTCCCCGTTTCATGACCTTGCACACAGCATTTGGAGAAGGTTAAAACATAAGAAATGAAGTACACTCAAATAGCTTTCCAGAACATCCAAGAACTTCTCATTTGGATTAGTATTGAAAGCATTACACTCAAATGAAGTTGCACAACAAATCTGCCCAAACCCTAAAATTGCCAATTATGCACTTTTAGTTTCTTAATTCTCAACCTCTACTCGTATCACTTCATTTACCATCATTTTTACACTTTTTGCACCATTTACACATTATCAACTTTCCACCACATATATGCATAATGCACCACATATTTATGGGAAAATCAAGACAAAAGACAAGTTAAATAACACATATAAGTTGGTATAAAACCAACTTATCAAACGTATCCCTAGAATAACTTTAACACGCGATATTAGAAAAATATATAAAAATGAAAAAAATAATTTATCAGAATATTTTTCAAAATTATATTCTTGTGCTTCAATATGTTTGGATATATGGAGTGATCATTGACAAATGAATAGTTATATAGGCACAACTTGTCATTGGGGAGATTCAAATTGATTTTTACGAAAAAGAGTAATTGTATTTAGAGTTTTTAATGATTCTCATACGGCCCAAAATGTATCTAGATTAATTAGTGTTATTTTTACAAGTATATAATTTGACGGATAAATTTTTTTTCTATTGGTTTTGATAATGCATTGGCTAATAATGTATTTATTGTGGAAATTAAAAAATATTTGTGCACCAATTATAGGTGGAAAATTTTTTCATGGTAGATGTGTATGCTATATTTTAAATTTATCCATTCAAAATGGTTTAAGTGCACTAGAAAATAATATTAAACCAATTAAAGAAGCAATTAAATATTTGACCGGACATCCAAGTTTAATGAAACAATGGAGAAAACATTATGTACAAAATGGACAAAAACATAAAAGATTTAAAAAGGATGTTCCAAATCATTGGAATAATTCTTTTAAATATAGTACATTATTATGTAATTTTTTCACCGATAATTTTTGTCTTGGAATTATATTGCTTCCTAGTCATTGGAATTCTTGTGTAAAATTGTTACAAGTTTTAAAAGTTTTTAAGGATGCTACTTGTACATTTTCATGTATATATTATCCAACATCTCATTTATTTATAGTTAAAACATATAATATAATTGGTGCGTTAAGAAGTCACATAAATGATGAAAACTTTGATGCAAAGTATTATTAACATGTTGAAAAAATGGCTTAATTATTATAAAAAAATTCCAATTTATATTTAATTTCTTTAGTTATTGATCTTCGGTTTAAATTTAAAGGTTTAGAAAATTATTTGAATTTATATTATGATATGTTAAAAGATTGTTTTCCATATGATCTAGAAATTACAAGTATAGATACAAGTAACTATCTCAAGGGAGGTCTGTCAGTTACTCATCTGGCATATGCTGATGATGTGTTGTTCTTTTCGTCTAGAAGTCGATGGTCTCTAAGGCAGGTCATGCGGGTTTTGAAGGCATACCAGGAAGTGTCGGGGCAACTAGTGAATATTTCTAAGAGTGGATTCTTTGTTCATCCCAAGAGTGGATTAGTTTGGCGGGTGTCAAGAATTACTAGGTTCATGCATCGTGCTACTCCAATGATATACTTGGGCTATCCTATTTTTCTGGGAAGGAAATGATACGAATGGAGTAGCTTTTGAGTTCTATTCCACACGTTTTCCACAACCTTTGGATCGTTGTTTCTCAATAATCACGAACAAGCAACAAACACAACAAAGTAGAAGATATTGAACGAGAAGGTATGGAAGAAATCAACCAAACCCCAACGTTAACACAAAAAGATTCAGTCCAACTAATGTAAATCAAAAGTTAAACTTCCTCAGTTCGGCGTGTTCTATAAATCTAGAACGGTTAAGCTCAACCTAAAGCTCCTCACTTAAGGTTTTCGCGGATCTTATGAATACACAATTGAAATCAATTGAATCCTCACGTTTTTTTCTCTCAACTTTTCACGGTTGGAAGAAGGTTTTAGCAAAGCTAAACTTTATCAAATTTCATATCTCTCTTTAACGTGTAAAAGAAGGCCATTAAATAGGCTACAAAACAAAACCCTAATGTTGATTTAGGAAAATAAAATTTCAAAGAATAACTTTCCTAAATTACTTTCCTAATTATCATGTAAGATAATTGGACAAGTATGTTTCCTAAAAACCGAAACTAAAGCCCAATTAATTAATGTTAATGGACTTTAATTATTACAACTTAAATAGACCCAATTAAAACATTAAAAGTGGTGTGAACAATTAATGAAGCCCAATGCGCCATTACTTGGTCTTCAATGTAGTCCATGGATTCGTGACGGTAATCTGCCAGAATCACGTCACTCATCTTGGTAGGCACTTTTGACGATGCTAACTTCCGAATCTCGTAAATTGTAAAACATAACAATTGTAGCTCTATCTGTTCTCGTTCTAGGGCTTCTTGAATCACATAATTCGGAGGTATATTGAGTGAGATACGTCCAGAATACCAAAACATGACAGAAACTTTCAGGATGAATAATTGACTTTAACACCATGGACATGGACACTGGCTCATTCTCATCATTCCCTCCCTCCTCGAAAGGATTCATCCTCGAATCTTGAAATTGAGCTTCTGGATCAAACACCAATATTATGAACTCCACAAGAATCAAGTCGAGTTGGAATGACTCACATCTCGGCCAACAATGCATTATATTCTGCAAGATCAAAACAAGTGTATAAGATAAACTTTCTTTGGCAGAATATTTATGTATGCATGAAGCATATAAACACGATATTGTTAAAGAAAATTCATAACAATTATGAAAATAAACATCATGTATTAAATGAAACAAGTTATTCTGATTTGCATCATGAAACAATATTAATACTTCATGTAAAAACGAATTTAGTAATTTTGTTAATATGGAAGTATTTAAGATAAACTTAGTAATATCATGTATAGATACACCAGTACTAGCATAGAAAACAATTCTATTATTATCATGTAAAGTAAGAAAAGAACATATATATATATATATGAATGGAATTACAAGGATTATCCAAAGATACATAAGAATATTCATAGCAATTAAACATATATATATCTCGGATAGAATGTAAATCACAAAATCGTTGGAAATAATTTTCAAACATGTTAAAGTTATCAATTATAAAAATACAATTCCTTAGATTAAAAACAGAATGTAAACAATCTAGTAAATAGATGTTAACACCATACTTTACCTTTTGGAATTGAAAAGATCTTAAGAATGTAGATAACTTACCAGACAAGTGTTGAACTACTTGATTACCTCTTGGAATTTGATGATTTTGGCTAAGGAACGGATTGACAATGACTAGTATAAACTCACGAACCAAAAATTCAAAGGAAAAATCATTCCAATAAGTATAATCAATATATGTAAAACCTTTATACACAAGGAATTGATTAAGCTCGAAATGATAAACATTAAGATCAAAATATAATTCATGTATTAGATAAGCAACATAGCATGTTAAGAAACTATGCATAAACTCATTCAATACAAAATAGTTAGATTTCATAATTGAAGAATTATGTGAAAGAATTTGCTTACTAAAACACAAACCATCAGACTTTAATTCACATGGTAAAAATTTTCGAACTAATGTTTCAAAGGTAGGTGAAAGACATTGAAATTGATTCAAAACAGGATTTAAACTTTGAAAATCAATCAATATGAATGACGTTATCAAAGTTCTTGTCATATAAACCATTGAAATCAATCAAAAAGCTTTCATACTTACCTAACTTACCTTGCTTACCTTGTGGAAAACAAGCTAAGGCAGATTGGACTCCTTCCAATTGATAATGAGTTGTTTGCAACTCCATTATATGTCTAGGAACTCCATAAACCTGCAAAACAAAAGAACTAGGCAGCAAACAATGTAAATCGTGCTCACTAGAATTCATAAGTACAAGATGTTGTTGTTTAGCTCTCAATGAACTCTCATGTTCACTCTTTCTATTATACTTATTTTGCTTGCAGTCTATGCTAACTAAATCACTCTTTTGATTTTCTTTTTCAACTCTTTCTCTCAATTCTTTTTCCCTCATTTGCTTTTCCAATTCACACTTTTCTTTCTCTTTTTCTTCTCTCAAATCATTACAAGCTTTAGCAATTCTAGCTTGATCTTCAGAAACTTCACAGGGCGTTAAAGCACGAAGATTAAACTTTTTACTATTCTTCATGAATGAATAGCAATTTTTGAGCTCTTTATAAACACCCTTGCAAGCAAGTTGCCATGGTTTTCCCAATAAAAGATGGGCTGTTTGCATAGGAAATATGTCACATAGTACCTCATCTTTGTAATTCCCCACGAAGAATGCAACCTTGACTTGCATGGACACCCATACTTCTCCACAATTATCGCTCCATTGCATCAAGTAAAGATTTGGATGTGGAGTGGTTTGCATATTTAACCTTTCTACCATTAGCTAACTAGCAAAGTTTGAGCTTCTTCCACAATCAATCACCACAGCACATACTTTATCTTGGACTTTGCACCTTGTATGAAACTCTTTTACACATGATGTAGATGTGGTTTTAGACTCCTCCATTTGTACCTGCAAGGTTAGTAAAGAAAACAAGAAGAAAACAGTATACAATCCTCTTGGGTTCTCACTATTTGGGTGAGTAGATGCTCTCTTCTCTAGTGTAAAGGCTTTTCTCGTGTATACCCTATCTAATCTCTCAACAATGGTTCTCTCAGACTAATTGAAACTTACCGTTCAACAATTTATATAACAAATCTCAACCAATTAGTTCAACAAGTCAATTCACACAAGTTAAACCAAAGAAGTTTGAAAAGAAACACGTCTCAAGAGTATTTTAAAGATCAAGTGTGAGGTATAACTTGGTTTATTTCAGAAAATTACGAAATTAGCAACTAGGCAAGAAAGTAAGATGAATGATATTTTGATTTCACTCAGCAAGATTTGTCACGATCAATATTGATGATTTTCAAACTCAACTTAAGAACACTTAGTTCTTTCAAATGGAAATTGAAACAGCAAATAAAGACAAGTCCGAAAATATATATATATTTTTGATTTTTTTTTGATTTTTTTTTTCTCTGCCGAGTTTCGGATGCTAGTTTTAGACGACTTCCTTAGTTTCGGACGGCCGAAACTTAAAATTCCTGGGACGACGATTTTTCTGTTGAGTTTCGGACGCTAGTTTCGGACGCCTGTCTTAGTTTTGGACGGCCGAAACTGTCGAGACTGGGTGAAAAATCTGATTTTTCTGACGAATTTTTTTTTGGAAACTTTTGATGAAACCCTAGTGATGTTTTTGACGTGCGACTCAATCAACGAAAACACAAGGAATTCAACACTATGAAGACAATTCAAAAGTGTAGAATGTAGACACCAAAAGAACACAAAAGAACAGCAAGAAAACAACACAAGAAGATTTCTCAAAAACACAAAAACGCAACAACAAGAACAAGATGTTTTCGGGCAGAATTCAACAAAGATGTTGCATGCGAATTTTGACGAAATTTAAAAGGCTGAACTAAGATGACTTAAGACAGCAATAAGGACACAAAAGAGCAAAAAGAAAACGCAAGAGCAGCAGCAGAATTTGACGCAAAACTGCAGCAACAAAAAAGCACAAAACAGCAAGATCGAAAACGGATTACCTTGAATTTGGAAACAACCCCTTTGCTCTGATACCACTTGATACGAATGGAGTAGCTTTTGAGTTCTATTCCACACGTTTTCCACAACCTTTGGATCGTTGTTTCTCAATAATCACGAACAAGCAACAAACACAACAAAGTAGAAGATATTGAACGAGAAGGAATGGAAGAAATCAACCAAACCCCAACGTTAACACAAAAAGATTCAGTCCAACTAATGTAAATCAAAAGTTAAACTTCCTCAGTTCGGCGTGTTCTATAAATCTAGAACGGTTAAGCTCAACCTAAAGCTCCTCACTTAAGGTTTTCGCGGGTCTTACGAAAACACAATTGAAATCAATTGAATCCTCACGTTTTTTCTCTCAACTTTTCACGGTTGGAAGAAGGTTTTAGCAAAGCTAAACTTTATCAAATTTCATCTCTCTCTTTAACGTGTAAAAGAAGGCCATTAAATAGGCTACAAAACAAAACCCTAATGTTGATTTAGGAAACTAAAATTTAAAAGAATAACTTTCCTAAATTACTTTCCTAATTATCATGTAAGATAATTGGACAAGTAAGTTTCTTAAAAACCGAAACTAAAGCCCAATTAATTAATGTTAATGGACTTTAATTATTACAACTTAAATAGACCCAATTAAAACATTAAAAGTGGCGTGAACAATTAATGAAGCCCAATACGCCATTACTTGGTCTTCAATGTAGTCCATGGATTCGCGACGGTAATCTGTCAGAATCACGTCACTCATATTGGTAGGCACTTTTGACGATGCTAACTTCCGAATCTCGTAAAATGTAAAACATAAAAATTGTAGCTCTATCTGTTATCGTTCTAGGGCTTCTTGAATCTCGTAATGCAGAGTTATATCGAGTGAGATACGTCCAGAATACCAAATCATGACAAAAACTTTCAGGATGAATAATTGACTTTAACACCATGGACATGGACACGGGCTCATTCTCATCAGGAAAAGAGTGGTTTATTTCCAACAGATGGTAACGAAGGTCCGGCGTATACTTGATGGGTAAGCTTGGAAAGTTATCTAGTGGGGGGACGTTTAATCCTTTTGAAGTCGGTTCTTCTGTTTCTACATGTTCACTTGATTGCTGCGTGTAATCTGGAGCTCCAACACATTTTTGCTTCCTTCTTGTGGGGTGATGATAATTAACGGGGTGTGTATAATTTAAGTTGGGAGAGGGTATGTAGTCCGGTACAAAGTGGGGGTTTGGGTGTGCGGCGTTTAGAATACATTGTGGATGCTTTCTCCGCAAAGTTATGGTGGGGTTTTCGAAAAGGACATTCTTTGTGGTCGAATTTTATGATGTAGAAGTATTGCAATAAAATGCACCCCATGGTGGTTCCGCTTAGTGTGACGCCCCGACCCACCCCCTAGTTGGAAAGTGGATCTGGTCGTCCAATTAGTCAACAATCCTAAACATAAAGCGAAACCTCAAGGAATTTTTTTTTCCTTTTCATTTAAACAACACCAATGATCATAACAAGTACAATGTAATCTTACATCCACAAAATTACACTACAACTTAATCTGTACTCCAAGGTTCAATACCAAATGTCTTACACTCTGATTGTAGTTCCACTCGTCCATTCTTCTTGGCCTTTTCTGTTGTTTTACTGAAAACATTTAAGGAAAATGGGTTGAGCCTTTAACGCCCAGTGGATGGGGAATTAGGTATAGTTTTGTTTTTAAAAAAAACGTTGAATAATTTAAAATTATATCTTAAAAATATCGAGTGTCAAAATAGTTTGTACACACCAAGAGGAAACCATAATAAAATCATAGAGAAACTAACAATAAGCAATCATTAACAGCACATTGTCCCGTAAGGAAGCACGTAACAGTCAAGATTTATTACCTGCCAGTACCAGCCTTATATCACCTTATGATCAGTGGCTGATCAGGCCACTGTTGAAGCTACCTTATACTCCACAGTCAAAATTTGCCCCGCAGGCACAATAGGATATATCCTGATAAACAGTACCATTTCTCATGAAACTAAAACCTCCTTAGTTCCACGTGACAAGGGTTAAACGTCACGGTGAACTTATGATGGAACTCGTCGGGCCTTGCCTTCCCGACCATTAATAAGCCACCATGACTGGGCCCCAATCAGTCAAACAATCACAATACAGGCAAACTCATGCCATACACAAATATTTCACACCATGTCAGTGTGCCACAATCAATAGCGGCATGTGTGGATTCTAGAGGTGGCTCTCGCATTCATTTAAGCGAAGCACTTAGTTCCACACAGCACGAAACCAATATTTCGGTCATATCACATATAACTGATACAATACAACCAAGTTGGTGCAATATCAGGGAGTTTCAAACATCACAATGATAACAATTTCAAACAAAGTCCCCTCCATGACTCGTAAGTTCCCAATAAAGCCAAACTCAAAACCCCAATGTAAGATACTTTATAAATCTTCAAAATTTGTAATGAAGGCATTGAAATCCGTCTTCGATCATGGTTACAACAGATTTGAAATTAAGTTTCAACTTCACCAACGTGGTTTCAAATGGCTAAACCTTTATAGCTAAGAATGCAAATAATATAAAACTATAACTATATAAAACTACTTTTCAAATAGTAAATCGTTCATGTTTCTTTGAATACCAAGTTTAACATAGAACATGTTCAAAAGTTAGTTTAAAGGAATAGTCTGAAATTCTTATATCAAAATTCAGAAATATCGTGTTCAGTTCAAATCAACGTAACTCCCAATGACGTACCCAAAATGATAGGAAGCAGAAATTATTTGAAACTAGGTTCATGATACACAAATTATTGTGTTGTAAGAATTTCCAAATTCTATTTGCAAAGTATCGTAAATACCATCAAATATGATTTCAATGGCTTAAAATCCAATAACAGAAATTCAGTTATACCATGTCTATTTCAAAGGACTATAACTTCTCAACTAATTGCCCAAATAATATAAAACCAGTACTATGTAAATCTCTAATTCAAACTCTAAAACTTTTATATTTTATGAAATTCTGGATTCAATTTGCTGTTTAGTGTAAAAATTATTCAAAATTGTTGTATTGGCTGAAATCCCGTAACAAAATCAGTTTAGCCATAGTGAATTCAAATTGATGTAACTTGGTAACGAAATGCCCAAATGATGTGAAACCAAAAGTGTATGAAACTAGATTTTGAATGTTAAAACTTTTATGTTTTAGAAATCCCAAAATTCACCTTATAAAAGCCTTTTAAAAGCTGTTCAATCTTCATGTAGCACTAAAATCTCGTACAGATTTCAATCTTGACAAGGTTGCTTTAATTGGCCATAACTTGGAAACCAAAAATCCAAATAGTGTGAAATCAAAGCCATGTTAAACTAGGTTCAAAACACTAAAGTTCTTGTGTTATGAAGAGTCCAGGATTCTGTCTACACAGAGTAAAAACAAAACATCAAAAACTGCTGAAAGCATTGATGTTTCACAACAAAATTCTATCTTGGCAGGCCTGGTTCAAATGGCCATAACTTTGTAGCCAAGAATCAGAATAACGTGAAATCAAAACCATACAAAACTAGGCTTATCATACTAAAACTTTTATGTTTTACTCAGTTCCAAATTCATTTTACAAATAACTGTAAAAATTGTTCAAACTCCACATAGAACTGAAATCCCGTAACAGATTTCAGCTCTGCCATACTGATTTGAAATAGTCATAACTTTCTAACCAAAGCTTCAAATGATGTGAAACCAAAACTGTAAAAATTTGAATCAAAATGCTAGAACTTTTGTGTTCTATAAAATTCCAAACTCAATCTGTACGATAGGGTAAAACCAGTTCAAAGTCGCTGCAATGGCTGAAGATGAATGAGTAAATACATCAAAGAATATATCAACGAAACAACAACGTCTTTCACAATATGTTGATTCAATTCAACAAGAACACAACCAATTCATCCAACTGTGAGTTCAATGAGAAATCTCAAGTTTACCCAAGTAATTCAACTATAACATGAAACCCAAAGGACACCCACCAAATTTAAGAACCACAAAATATGAACACCAAAAGCAAGTTATCATTCTCTTTTTTTTTTTCGAGGAATTCAAACAAAGTTGCAAAACCCAATTTCACTCACAACACAGCCAAGAATTTCAAATAAGAATAAATTTTTTTTCTTCACCATAGTTTAATTTTTAAACCAGAATTTCAAAAAATAAAATTTACCCACCTATCAAAAGCTTCCAAAGTTTGCTTGAATTGCCTAAGCTTGGATTGTCAATCCTTGTTCTGTCTTTCTTCCCAATTCTTTTCTCCCTTTTTTCTTCTTTTCGCTGCCCCTTTTTCCCCTATTCTTCTTCTTTTTCCCTTTTCCTCTTCTTCTTTCATTTTCTTCCTTTCTTCTCGCAGCCCTCTTCTCTTCTTCCTTCTTCTTCTTCTTTCCTTTTTCTTCTCTTCGTTCCTCTCCCCTGTTCCCGTATTTCTCTTCTTTTTATTGTTTTTTTATTTTGAAGGCTTCACAAAAGCCTTATCACCATATACTAACTTCTAGGCTGCCAAGCGTGTAGCCTATAATGCTTACATGTTTGGTAGCTACCTTTTTATTTACCTTATTATTATTATTTTTTTAACTTGATTTTATTTTATTAATTTGCCACTTGATCCTTGAATTTTGTAAATGCCAATAAAGACCCAAAACTCATTATTAGGCTATAATATTAAACTCCATCCACATTCTTGTAAAATACATAATTAATTTTAGTGCTTAATTATGTGATCTTTAATTCTCACAATGATGCTTATAATGACGTGGTATTTTAACTTTAAAAATTAAGATGATTTTCATATACCTCAATATTGTTGAAATTATTAACACTTAAAGTTTTGGGGCCTTCGGCTTCGGCTGTCTGGCGAAGAATGTTAGGGGTTCGGGATAAGGTGGAGACTTTTATTGGTTGGTTCATAGGTGGCACTGATGTGGACTTGTTCTATGATCGGTGGTTGGGGACTGGAACTTTAGCGGAGTTTGCATCGTCCTTGGGGTATTGCCTGATTAATGACTCCAGAGACGATGGACGGTGGTTGTTAGAGAAGTTGATGAATGCTTTGCCGATGGATCGGATGACGCTGATTTTAAAACAGAATTTCTATGAGGTGACGGAACCGATTTGGGATTTAGTAGCTGGAGGGCAATTTATGGTAGCGTCTGCTTATGCATTGTTTTGTGGTTCTTCAGAGACTTACCCCTTCCTTTCGCGGGTATGGTGCAAGGGTGTGCCACTCAAGATTTCAATTTTTATGACTAGGCTATGGTATGGGAGATTGCCTTTGGCCCCTTGGATTAAGTTGATTGGTATGCATGGGCTGTTTAGATGTTCTCTTGTGAGGAGGAAGAAGATTCGGGGGATCATTTGTTTGGGGGATGTAGCTTTACGACCCTGGAATGGAAATACTTTTCAGCCAGCATGGGCATAGTGGGTGGGGAAATGGACTGGAGGGCATGGTGTCTTAATTTGTGGGATCTTAATCATACGAAGGTTGGACGGTTTGTGGTAAGGGTAATACTCCTTATCATTTGTGGTATGTCTCGAAAATGTGAAATTCTTTTATTTTTGATGGTGACAGGATCGACTTGGAGCTGGTTGTGCAACGTATTGTACGGGAGATCAAAGTGTTGCTCAAGGTACATTTTGCGTGGGAGTGGAGTGGGATTCGTGGCAATCTATTGTGGAACACTGCAGTGCTTAGAAGCCTTCGTATCGCTCTATAATGGTGCGCAATGGGAAACTGCCGAAAATTGGTAGAATTAAGCTTAATAAAATGGGGTGTAGTCAGGGAAGTGTTGGCCAAGGGGGTGGAGGTGTGATTGTGCTGAATTCTATGGGACACTTTCTTGGGGCACTTGCAATACTTTGTGAAATGAGATAAGAATTTAACATCCCTATCACTAACAATACTTTGTGAAATGCCATGCAAACGAACAACTTCCTTAAAGAACAAATCAGCAATATGAGTTGCATCACTAGTTTTAGCACATGTAATAAAGTGAGTCATTTTGCTAAACTTATCAACAACAACAAATATGCTATCTTTACCAGTACGAGACCTAGGTAATCTAATCACAAAATCCATGAAAATATCTACCCAAGGATGACTAGGAACTGGCAAAGGAGTATACAAACCATGAGACAATACCATTAACTTTTCTTGTTTACAAACAATGCACTTTTTACAAACACTTTTAACATCTTTCAATATGTTAGGCCAATAAAAATGTTCATATAAAACATCAAAAGTTTTAGGTATTCCAAAATGCCCCATTAACCTCCACCATAGGTTTCTTTAACAAGTAATTCACGAATGGAACTTAGTGGAATGCACAATATGTCTCTCTTAAAAAGATAACTATCTTGCACATAATAATCACCATTCGACTTTTGCAAACGAAGATCATAAACGCGTTTAAAATCAGCATCACTAGCATAAAGCTCTTTAATCAAATCAAATCAAATCCAAGTAACTTAGCATGCATAAAAGTAAGCAAAGAGTAGTTCCTAGACAATGCATTCGCTACAATATTATCTTTTCCAGCGTTATTCTTAATCACATATGGAAAGGATTCAACGATTTCTAACCATTTAGTATGCCTCTAATTCAACTTACCTTGAGTCTTAAAAAATTTGAGGCTTTCATGATCTGAATGAATTACGAATTCTTTCAGCCATAAGTATTGCTGCCATACCTTTAAAGATCTCACCAAAACATACAACTCCTTGTCATAAGTTGTATACTTCAAATCTGCTCCATTTAGCTTTTCACTGAAGTAAGCCACGGGCTTTGATTCCTGCATTAACACAACACTAATACCTATTTTGGAGGCATCACAGAGTATTTCAAAAGCTTTATTAAAATCAGGCAATGCAAGCATAGGAGCATGAGTAAATTTTTCCTTAAGTGTGTTAAAAGCCTTTTCATGAGATTCTTTCCATTCAAAAGAAACATTCTTCTTAACAAGTTCATTTAAAGGTGCAACAATAAAACTAAAATCTTTAACAAAACTCCTATAAAAACTTGCAAGACCATGAAAACTCCTAACATCACTAGTAGACGAAGGTGTTGGCCAATCAAGTATAGCCTTTACCTTTGACTCATCAACAAATATTCCTTGAGAACTAACGACATACCTTAAAAAGATAATGGATTCCATACAAAAAGAACACTTTTTAAGGTTTGTATACAATTTATGTTCTCTTAATACAACAAACACATTAGAAAGATGCACAACATGCTCATCAAGTGACTTGTTATAAATCAGAATATCATCAAAATAAACTATAACAAATTTTCCAATGAAAGATCTAAATACATGATTCATAAACCTCATAAAAGTACAAGGTGCATTAGTTAGACTAAAAAGCATGACTAACCATTTATACAATCCATACTTTGTTTTAAAGGCTGTTTTCTATTCATCACCTTTTTTCATTCTAATTTGATAATAGCCACTTTTAAGATCTATCTTGGTGAATATTGTTGAACCATAAAGTTCATCAAGCATGCCATATAATCTAGGAATTGGATGCCTATACTTAATGGTAATATTGTTAATGGCCCTACAATCTACACACATTCTTGAAGATTAATTTTTCTTTGGGACCAAAATAATAGGAATATAATAAGGACTAAGGGATTCACGAGCAATACCTATGGCAAGAAGTTCATTCACTTGTCTTTGTATTTCCTTGGTTTCCTCGGGATTTGCTCTATAGGCTGGCTATTTGGAATAGAAGATTCGGGCATAAAATCAATTTGATACTCAATGCCCTTAATAGTTGGTAACCCAGTAGGTGACTCCTCGGGAAACAAGTCTTCATATTCCTACAAAATAGGCAACACAACACTAGGCAAACCGTCAAGGTGAGCACTATCAACAATATATATGTCCTTTCAGATAATTAAGTACAATGGTTGTCTATCCACTATTGCTGTCATAATCTCTTTGTTTGAAGCAAATACAATGAGATTCTTTTCTTTAATAGCTGGACCTTAACTAGGTACATCATTACTTTTCTTCTCAAGCAGCTCCTTCTCCTTTGCTTCCTTTTCTCTTATCTTGGCATATGCTTTGGCAAATGCTGCTTGGTTTTCAGATACTTGCTACGGTTTAAGACCTGAGAGATTTACCTTCATACCATTATAGTCAAAACTATAATAGTTCTTCTTGGAATGACATACAACATCTTGATCATATTGGCAAGGTTTTCCTAACAAAAAGTGAGTTGCCTCCATTGGAACCACATCAAATAAAACTTCATCTTCTTGCTTATCAATAGAGAATGGAATCTTCACTTGCTTATTAACCTTAATCTCACCAGATTGATTAAGCCATTGTAATCGATTGGGTTTGGGATGTTTGATACATGATAACCCCAACTTCTTCACAATAAGGACACTAGCAACGTTGGTGCAACATTCACTATCAATGATCATGCTACATACCTTGCCATGAATCTTACACCAGTTGGGAAAGATAGCTTCACATTGTTGCTTAAAATCTTCTACTCGGGGATGTACATTGAGAATCTTCCTTGAGACCAAAGTAAGCTTTTCAAATTCTTCAATCCTGTCATCAGAATCTTCCTCAAGGCCTGCCATTTCCCCATCACTAGAATGCTCACTAATGATATCACCATTATCAAGAACATACACGAGCTTCTTTGTGGGACAATCTTATTGATAATGTCCAAATTCATTGCATTTAAAGCATTAGACACCCCATTGGCACTGCACAGATTTTGGTGCTGTCAGTGGAGTATTTATAGGTTATGTACCTATGGCCTTGGTGGCAGAATCTGGAACTGTTAGCTTTGGCTTGAATGGAGTCTTATGTCACTTTGGGTAGTAGGTACACTATTCTCTATTTGGGGTAGCTTTTCTCAATCAATATATAACCCTACTTGATATCAATATTATAGTTTATCTTGAGCCTTAATTCAAGAGCAAAACAACTAACAAGCTCAACAATAAGACAAGGATCAAATATACATGAAAAACTAGAATGTTTAAGAACACGTAAATGGTTTAAATTGAATCAATAAGAGAAGCCAATAAAATAAGCACCATTAGAATTGAATTGCACAATATTTAATGTAATAAAATTTGAAATCAAAGCTACTTAACTTGGTGTTGAAGTTAAAAATTTCACAAATAAGAACTACAATTTTTTTGTCACGTTTTTTTTTCTTCATGCAATTTTTTTCCTTTTTTTTCACGTGGTCACTTTGGCGACTCTTTTTTTTTCAAGACAACAATCTCAAATCACAGATTGCTATGCAACAACATAATTAAGAACAACTAACAAGTAGCACTTTGACAAAGATGAGATTTCAATTTTTTAAAGATATGCAATTCACGAAATTCTCAAGAATTGAAAGACAGAATTTAAGAGAATTTATAATATCAAAAGCACAAGTAAGCCTACGAAAATAGAAATCAAAATTGATTCAAAGAATCAATCTTGGACACAAA
Organism: Ophiorrhiza pumila; assembly: GCA_016586305.1. Lineage (NCBI taxonomy): Eukaryota > Viridiplantae > Streptophyta > Magnoliopsida > Gentianales > Rubiaceae > Ophiorrhiza > Ophiorrhiza pumila. The sequence goes on along the minus strand of BLIW01000004.1, from coordinate 23,607,460 downwards.
AGTTCAAGAAAAAAATAATAATTAAGAATTCAAGAAAAAGAAAGAAAGAAACAACAAGAAGAAACAAAGAAAAAACATTTAAGGATAAACATGAATTATGAAACCTCTTCTCTGATACCACTTTGATAGCACGTATTAAGGTGATCCTTTCACGTGGCATATATGCTGTCGATCTAGCACAAATTCAACACAAACAATAACAAAAACAGAAAAAAGATATTGAACGCAAATACTTGGATATTGATCCCAACCCTTACGTTATAAAAGAAAATCTACCTAACCCCAAGTAATCTCGACGTTAAGAAAATTAGCTTGGCTTGCTCTCAATTAAGAGCGGGAAGATAAACTATCTAAGTTTACGCTTAGAAGTTTACTGGAATTCAATATTAGTTCACTCCCAATAATGAAGATTTCTCAAAGCAAAAGCTAAAAGCGGTTTCTTTCAATTTCATCAAATTTGTTTATTCCATGAAGAATATGTCTTTAAATAGGCTATAATAATGAAAACCCTACTTAATATTCATAAAGGAAATATTAAGTTATAAGGAAAGTAATTGTTTGTGATAACTTCCCAAAAGAAATAAAACCCTAAAAATTAAAATTGGGCGAATCCCCAACGTCACGACGTGGATGGACGTCACGACGTGGGTGACGCTGGATGTTGAGAAAATGTGATTTTCCCACGTCCATCCAGTGAGTGACGTCGCAACGTGGGGAACGTTGGACGTTGTGACGTCGGTGCACGTCACAACTTGAAGAGGCTGGACGTCGCGACTTGGGGAACTTTGGACTTCAACAAAATTCTTCATCTCCGAAGTTGATTCCATGCCTTTTAAACCTTCAGTAGAGATGGAAGAAAGATTCCAAAGTACTCCGACATCAACTTTACTTGAAGACAACTCCAAGTCTTCATGCTCATCTTCAATGGCAGTGCTAAACATGCTTAACAAAGATTGCAAAGCCGTTTTCGTCTTCTTTGTCCGCGACCTTGTCATTGGTCCATCAAGATTAACCAATGGATCACTTGATTAAGTCATTAACTTGGACAGATTACTATCAAGTGTGGGAGGAGCTATTAAGGAGAAAATAGTCCCCGAAATTCAAGTGTTGTTTGATAAGATCGCTGAAGATGGTTGTATTTGGTCGAACACAAGACGCCAATCATCAAAGAAACCAGCTGGGATACTTCAATTGGATGAAGGCACATCAATGAATGCTAGGTTTGATACACTTACGAAGCTAATTATAGAATTATAGATTTGCAAGTCAAGAAAGAGGCCAAACAAGTATTGGTGTGTGGACTGTGTAAAGAAGATCATCACACTGATGAATGTTGTCTCACGGTGAAATCAATTCAGTTTGTGAATAACTTCAATAGGCCCTATAATAACAAGAGTAATTGGCAAAGCAGAGGAGGAAATTGGGTAGGGAACCAGCAAAGGCAAGGTTACTACTAACAAGCTCAAATGCAACACCAAATAGAGTAAGGGCAGCGACAAGAAGTGGTTCTAGTAAGATCGATGTACCCACCGGGTTTTCATAACTCGCAAACAGTTGAAGAAAAAGATAATCACAAGGAAAACATGGATTATGCTTTAAGCGTGATCATGAAGAGACTTGACAAGAGCGACATGAAAGCTGAGAAGAGAATGAACCATTTAGAACCAATGGTAATGGACCAAGATGACAAGTGGATGCAAAGTTCAGTTGCAATTAAGAACTTGGAAATGCAAGTTGGGCAGTTGGCAAAGACGCAAAATACAAGAATGCAAGGGTCACTCCCAAGTGACATCATCCCAAACCCGAGAGAAAAAGAACAATGTCATACCATCACCTTAAGGAGTGGCATGGAAGTCAGCCATTCGGGTGAAAAAGTGCAAACAAAAGAGCAAGACATAGTGATAGCAGAAGTTGATGATGAAGAGAGCTCCCGACCGAAACAAGATGAAAATGTTGGGAAACCAAGGCAAGAGGAGAGCCAATTGAGGATCTACCTATAAATAAGAGGAAGAGAGAGTTCAAGGAGACATTAAACTTTAAGGATTATGTGCCACCTCTCCCCTTCCCTCAAAGGGTGAAGCCCACAATGAAGTAGGTGCAATATGACACATTTGTGGAGCTCATAAAGAGTTGTGTGTGGAAATTCCTGTCCTTGACCTATGTAGGTTGGAACCCACATATGCTAAGTTTCTCAAGAACTTGGTGACAACTTTGGAATAAATTCTGCAATGTGGAGAAGCGATCATGATGAATGAGAAAAGTAAGTGCATTGTGAAGAAGAACCTTCCTCTAAAGTTAAAAGACCCAGGGAGTTGCACGATACCATACATTATAGGTGCAAGGTACTTCGCCAAGGCTCTTTATGACTTAGGGGTGGGGATCAACCTCATGCCATAATCCACAGCTGTAAGTGTTGGGTTTGACAAGCTTATCAAACCGGTTGCTATTACTCTTCAATTGGCAGATCGTTCTATAGTGCAACCGGTGGGAATCATTAAAGATGTCTTAGTGATGGTTGATCGGTTTACAATTCTGGTTGATTTCATCATTTTAGATATGGAGGAAGATGAAGACATGCAAATTATCTTTGGTCGACTATTTATAGTAATAGGAAATGCCATCATAGGGGTCCGAAGCAAAACCATCACGTTGTGAGTCAATGGTGAAGAGGTAACTTTTGATGTTAACTATGCTATGAAAAACCCTCGCTCTTTTGATTCGTGTTACATGATTGATGTCATTGAGGAATGTGTTAGAAAAAATGTGAATTGTAGAACTTTGACTTATGAGCATGATGTTGGTGCAAGTGACATTGAAATGTGTAACTTGATAGTTTGTGATGAAGAGGATGAAAGGATTATGCATGATCTTGCAAATGATATTCAATTGCTTGTGTTAGATCTTGTAAGCTTAAGTGCAGGTTTTGATTTTTCTAATAATGAGTTTGAGCCCATTAAGATGAGGCTAGAAAAAGATTTCGATCACATGCCTAAGCAGTTGAAACTATCGGATAAAGAAACACCTGTCTTGGAGTTGAAGCCATGAAAAGTCAGTCTTATACTGACTTGAAAATGCTAGTTTTACTTGGCTTTTGTTGTGTTTTAGTGCATCTTGTGCAAAATTGTATGTTGATTTATAAGTTTGTGTGATGAATTGTGTGTAGTGTTATGTTGTGAAAAAGGGCCAAAATTGGTGCGCACTAGTATGCACAAGTGTTGTATGAAAACTCAAGTATGTGTGCATGAATACATAACACATTGCTACACAAAGGCAGCACACTATACACACACTTGCTCCATCTCCCACACACTCACAGCAAAAGGCTCGCATGCATCACATGCAAGCCCTGGACACTCACCACACAAAAGTTGCATGTATCACATGCGAGCTCTGCACACACTCGCCACACAAGGCTCGCATGCGATACATCGCACACACGACTTCGTACGAGCCCTTGCACCTATCTCACACACACCAGCTGGAGCGAATGTGTCGAGGCTTGATGTCCTAGACCACTGAGTACACCACAAATTCGGACCATGCTGCAATGAAAATTTGAACCACACAAAGAAACACAACAATTGGCGGAAATAAAACCAAAGAAAAACGTGAAGCCTGGAAAATAACCAATCGAACCTCCACGTCTATAGAAAAACAATTAACTTAGCTCATGTAAATCAAGAGACTAAACTAAAAGGTTTGATGGGTTCTTGAAATCAAGAATAAGTTGGCTTTCCCAGAGGTCCTAGCTAAAGGCTTACGGGTCAATGAAGAACAACTAAACTTAATTGTGCTTCAAGGTTTTCAAACACAAAGTATTCAAAAATTTAGCAAGGCTAAAATTCTTCTATCATTCATTAATTAAAAAAACGTTAATGACCTTCCCTTAAATAAGGAAACGATTCGGCCATCAAGAACAAACCCTAGTAAAAGCCAATTACAACTTGACTTCTTAACTAACCAATCCAATTCTAGGAAACTTTCCAAATTGGAGTTGATAACTAACTACTTTCCAACAACATGGTTTTGTACTTAGAAGCAAAACACGTTTTGCCTCCTAGAAAATAGGACACGGTCTATTTCTTAAAATGTAGGAGATTACTTTCCAAAACTTTCCTAAAAAGTAGGAAGTTACTTTCTAAACGAATTACTTTCCATTATCATGCAAGATAATTGGGCCAAGTAATTAATTAACTACTAAACAAAATTATAAGCCCAAATTAATATTTAATGGACTTAATTTATTACAAAACAAATAAATCCTAAGACTTAACAAAGTGGCGTGATCCATCATGGTAAAGCCCAAGCACGCCATCTAGGTCTTCAATGTGATTACTTCATGAATAAATCTTCAAGGTGGAATTTCCTTAAGCTCCAATGTAGAACTCTTAGAAACATTTTCATGAATTGTAATTGAAGAAATATTCCAAATAGCTCCATGTGCGGAAGATACTTGGACCGCATTACGATATTCTTCAAAGACGTCCAAGACTTCACAATGAGTCGCCAATAATGCTTGCAAAGCGGGCTTCATCCTCTTACTCCTTGATTTTGTCAATGGTCCATCAAGATTCTCCAATGGATCAACATGTGGATTCGACCTTGGCACCATGGACATGGGCGGATTGCTATCATTCCCTCTCTCCTCGAAAGGATTCATCATTGAATCACCTACATCATATAAAGATAAATCAGAAACATTAAATGTAGATGACACATTGCCATACTCACTTGGTAGCCTGATCTTGTAAGCATTATCGCCAATCCTTTCCAATACTCGAAAAGGACCATCTCTTTTTGGATGAAGCTTAGATTTCATTCTTTCGGGAAACCTTTCTTTCCTTAATTGTATCCAAACCCAATCACCCAGTTCAAATATCATTTGCTTTTTACCCTTATTGGCCTGTTTAGCATATTGTTCATTATGCCTTTGAATATTATTTCGAACCTTCTCATGTAACTCCTTCACAAAATCAGCTTTATTTTTAACTTCTATATTAACAAACTCATTAATAGGAAGAGGCACAATATCAAGTAGAGTTAAAGGATTAAATTCGTAAACAACTTCAAAAGGTGAGCAATTAGTTGAACTATGCAAAGTCCTATTATATGCAAACTCATTATGAGGTAAACAACTTTTCCAATTGTTTAATTTCTTTGGAAAAATGGCACGAAGTAAAGGCAGATAAAGTGCGATTAACTACTTCAATTTGTCCATCAATTTGGGGATGTACAACAGTAGAAAACAGCAATTTAGTGCCTAACTTATTCTATAAAGTTCGCCAAAAGTGAGACAGAAATTTAACATCCCTATCACTAACAATACTTTGTGGAATGCCATGCAATCTAACAACTTCCTTAAAGAATAAATCAACAATATGTGTAGCGTTATTAGATTTAGAACATGCAATAAAATATGCCATTTTACTAAACCTATCAACAACTACACATATGCTATCATTAGGTAATCGAAGTACAAAGTCCATAGAAATATCAATCCAAGGATGACTAGGAACAGGCAAAGGCGTGTACAAACTATGAGGCATTACTTTTGATTTTGATTGTTTACACACAATACAATTATCACAAACACTTTTTACATCTTTGATTATATTAGGCCAATAAAAGTGTTCATTTAAAACAGCAAGTGTTTTAGCAATTTCAAAGTGCCCCATTAACCCTCCTTCATAGGTTTGTTTAACAAGTAAATCACGAATGGAACATGAGAGTATGCATAATTTATTTTTCTTAAACAAAAATCCATCATGCATAAAATAATCACCATTCGGTCTTATTAAGCATTGATTGAACACGGCTTGAAAAACAACATCACTTTTCTACAAATCTTTAATTAATTCAAAACCAAGTAGTTTAGCATGTAAATAGGTAAATAACGTGTATCTCCTAGACAATGCATCAGCTTCAACATTCTTTTTACTCAATTTGTACTTAGTCACATATAGAAAAGATTCAATAAACTCTAATCATTTAGCATGCCTTTTATTCAATTTACCTTTTGTCTTTAAGAATTTAAGGCTTTCATGATTAGAATGGATAATGAATTCTTTAGGCCATAAATAGTGTTGCCAAACCTGTAATAATCTTACCAAAGCATACAACTCATTGTCATAAGTTTCATACTTCAAGGCTGCCCCATTAAGCTTTTCACTAAAGTAAGCCACCGACCTTGATTCCTGCTTAAAACAGCACCAATACCTATTCCGGAGGCATCACAGTATATCTCAAAAGCTTTATGAAAATTTAGCAATGCAAGTAGAGGGGTGTGAGTCAATTTGTCTTTTAATGTGTTAAAAGTATTTTCATGTTCCTTTTTCCTTTCAAAAGTTACATTCTTTTTAACAAGTTCATTTAAAGGTGCAGCTATAGAACTAAAGTCTTTAACAAACCTTCTATAAAACCTTACTAAACCATGAAAACTTCTAACATCACTAGCACAAGTAGGTCTCGGCCAATCCATGATTGCCTTGACTTTTGACTCATCAACAGAAATACCTTGAGAACTTACAACATAACCCAAAAAAATTATAGATTCCGTGCAAAAAGAACACTTTTAAAGTTAACATATAATTTGTTCTCACGTAAAATAGCAAACACACGTTTTAAATGTTCAACATGTTCATCAAGTGATTTGCTATAAACAAGGATGTCATCAAAATATACTACAACAAATTTACCAATGAAAGATCGAAAAACATGATTCATAATCCTCATAAAAGTACTAGGTGCATTAGTTAGACCAAAAGGCATGACTAATCATTCATACAAACCATACCTTGTATTGATACCAATTGACGCGGATGTGTCGAGGCTTGATGTCCTACACCACCGAGTACACCACAAATTCGGACCGTTCTGCAATGAAAATTCGAACCACACAAAGAGACACAGCAATTGGCGGAATTGAAACCAAATGAAAATGGGAAGATTGGAAAATAACCAATCGAACCCCCACTTCTATAGCAAAACAATTTAACTTAGCTCATGTAAATCAAGAGACTAAATTAAATGGTTTGATGGGTTCTTGAAATCAAGAACAAGTTGACTTGCCTAGAGGTCCTAGCTAAAGGCTTGAGGGTCAATGAAGAACAACTAAACTTAATTGTGCTTCAAGGTTTTCAAACACAAAGTGTTCAACAATTTAGCAAGGCTAAAATTCTTCTATTATTCATTAATTAAAAAAATGTTAATGACCTTCCCTTAAATAAGGAAACAATTCGGCCATCATAAACAAACCCTAGTAAAAGCCAATTACAACTTGATTTCTTAACTAACCAATCCAATTTTGGGAAACTTTCCAAATTGGAGTTGATAACTAACTACTAACTACTTTCCAAAACCAACATGGTTTTGTACTTAGAAGCAAAACACGTTTTGCCTCCTAGAAAATAGGACATGGTCTATTTCCAAAAATGTAGGGGATTACTTTCCTAAACTTTCTTAAAATGTAGGAAGTTACTTTCTAAATGAATTAATTTCCATTATCATGCAAGATAATTGGGCCAAGTAATTAATTAACTACTAAACGAAATTATAAGCCCAAATTAATGTTTAATGCACTTAATTTATTAACAAACAAATAAATCCTAAGACTTAACAAAGTGGCGTGATCCATGATAGTAAAGCCCAAGCACGCCATCTTGGTCTTCAATGTGATTGCTCCATGAATAAATCTTCAAGGTGGAATTTCCTTAAGCTCCAATGTAGAACTCTTAGAAACATCTTCATGAATTGTAATTGAAGAAATATTCCAAATAGATCCATGTGTAGAAGATACTTTGACCGTGTTATGATCTTATTCAAAGACGTCCAAGACTTCACAATGAGTCGCCAATAATGTTTGCAAAGCGGCCTTCATCCTCTTACTCATTGATCCATCAAGATTCTCCAATGGATCAACATGTGGATTTGGCCTTGGCACCATGGACATGGGCAGATTGCTATCACCAGCACTTGGACCGCACTGACCACACACGCCTCACCAGCACTCACTGCACACCTGTCGCATGCCATGCATACACACACACACACACTGCACACCTCTCTAGCACACTGCCGCACATGCTTGTACATACTGCCGCACGGGCCTTGAGTGCATGCGTGTGTATCAAGGCTTGCATGCATTGCATGCAAGCCTTGATACACACGCATGCACTCGGTCATGCACTAGCTCAAGTTCACTACACAAGCACACTTAAAGCAGAACACAACACAAGCACACTTCATGCACAACACGAGCTCGCTACATGCACATTGTAGGTACATCTTATGCACACATTTGCACTTCTTTGTTGCACACTCGCACCACCTTATCAGTATTACATGCATCACTTGCACACACTCAAGAGCAACATTTGCACAATATGCATAGATGCACTCAAGCATGCACATCACCAGTACCCACATGCACAAAGTGGCATACCAAGGCACACTACATGCACTACGCTAAGGCACCTTAATGCACCAACTCATGCACCATAGCACATGAGCACGCTCGCACACACCATGCAAAACAACGCGGCCGCACTGTGATAAAATTTGTATGGTGCGGCCGCACGACGTTTAAGTAGAAATCATTCATTGCTGATTTTTTCTAAGTGTTGAAAACTTCTTCTTCTTGTGCAGAATTTTGGAGGCGTGCTTTGGTGTGGCTCAGAGGCGTGATGTGCATAGTGGAAACGTGATATAGGCTGGCTCAAAGGAGTGAGGCTTCAGAATGTCTTGCTGATGTGAAGCATAGTACACGTGCATAACTTGGATAAATTCCTCTCACAGTGGCATTTTTATAATTAAGTGTTTAGTTCATGGTTGAGTGTAGATTAAGCTTTAGACCTCTATAAATAGAGGGTTTGTCATTAGTTTAGGGACTTTTAACTTTTGAATTGAGAGATCAATCTAGAAACTTATGAGCAGGAATTTCTCTCTTTAGACTTTCTTTCTCTAGAATTTTCTTTCACTAGAATTTGATCTCCATTTTTGATTCCAATCGAATCTTTGGCCCGATCACTGCAATTCAATTCTGAATTAACGAAGCATTTAACAATTCTCAGCAATTTATTTGGTAAATTTTTCCAATTTAGTGGAGATGAATTGTTTAATGTTGCATTTTGACAATTTTGAGATGAGAATGGAGTTTCCTGGCTAAACTTGTGATGTTTTAGGGTTCCGATGGATGAGTGCCTAATTTAAACGACTCAATGTGGTGCAATTAACGTGATATATGAAGAATGAAATCATACAATGCATTATTCTATTAATACTGTTAAATTTCATGAATTCACATCGGTATTGTGGAACTGAAATTTAGTTGCGGGCGAAATGCTGAATTGAGGCTTAATTCACCAATATTTGTTGAGAATTTTGTGGAATGAGAATTGGAGTATGAATTGAGTCTTTGCACTTGCTTTACGTTGTTCATTTTCTAAAATGCGGTCGCCATGCTGATTTTAGTTCACGAAAATTTTAGGACGAAGTGTAAAGAGATTCTTTGGTGCTAACGAAGACATAAGAACCTAAATTCAGGCCTCGCCATGGGAAGTCTTTAGGAGATGATTGCTAGAGTAGTTAGAAACAGGGAATTGAGATGTTGCAGTATGAATACATTGTTCTTATGCCTTGCCATGGGAAAGAATGATGACAAGAAGCCTAGGTTACAGTGCGGTCAACATGGTGACTGTAGGCTAGGTTTCTAGGTAACTAGTTCTCTTCTAGTTTTGCGCACACATTAAATTCACTGCCAGAGTTGTTTAGGTGAGCAATCATCCAATGAAGAAACTCTAGAGCATCCTCTTCTCTCACTTGTTATTTCATTTTACTTGTTGTTCTTGTTATTTTGTTTTTGTACGACATTCAGAGTAACTGTTAGAATTTTCTTGAAACCACTCTCTTTCTTGTGGAACGAAACCCTATCACCGCTACTATAGTTAATTAGGGATAAATTGGTGAGCACGCGACAGCTCGCATCAAGCCATTGCTACTTTATTTGAAGTATTCATTATTTGGAGACAATGGCACACTGTCGGTTGTCATTTCATCTTATTTAGAGCTTGAGCAAGAAGAGTAATTGATCAATATGCTTAAAGAGTTTAAGCATGCCATAGGGTAGACTATCACCGATATCAAAGGCATAAGTCCCTCTATATGCATGCATAAGATCCTACGCAAAGAAGGTGTGACTCCAAGCCGAGAGAGGCAAAGGAGGCTGAACCTATAATAATGGAAGTGGTCAAGAAAGAAATCATTAAGCTTCTTAATTTCGGGATAATGTATGCTATATCCGATAGTGAGTGGGTAAACCCGGTACAATTTGTACCAAAGAAGGGAGAAGTGACAACTGTGAGAATGGACTATGATGAGCTCATAGCCACAAGACTTGCCACCGAATGGAGGGTATGCATGGATTATCGAAAGTTGAACAAAGCTACCCGCAAGGATCATTTCCCTTTACCATTTCTTGACTAACTCCTTGACAGGATAACTGGTCATATTTTCTACTTCTTTTTGGATGGTTACTCGGGGTAAAATCAAATTTTGATAGACCCAAAAGATCAAGAGAAAACAATATTCATGTGCCCCATTAGAATGTTTACCTTCAAGAGAATACAGTTTGATTTATGCAATGCACCAGCAACTTTTAAAAGGTGTATGTTGTCCATATTCCATGATATGATTGAGGACATAATTGAAGTTTTCATAGATGACATTTTAGTTTTTGGCCGGTCATTTGGTGGATGCTTGTAGAAGTTAGCTAGGGTGCTTAAAAGATGTGTTGGAACCAACTTGGTTCTCAATTGGGAGAAATGCCAATTCATGGCTCAAGAAGGAATTGTTCTTGGGCATAAGATCTCTAGAGATGACATCGAGTTTGATAAGGCAAAAATTGAGGTGATTGCTAAGCTTACTCCTCCAAGTAATGTGAAAGGAATCTGAAACTTTTTGGGGCATATCGGTTTCTATAGGCGTTTCATCAAGGATTTCTCAAAGATAGCAAAACCATTATACAACTTGTTTGAAAAGAATAGGCCATGTGTGTTTGATGAATATTGTGAGGAAGAATTTTGGATTTTGAAGCATAAGCTGGTGGAAGTACCTGTCATTACCACACTCGACTGGACACTTCCTGATGAGAATATGGGCAACCTCAAGGAGAATGTAGGAGAATGTCATCATGGTTTGAAGTTCGAGAAGTTCGTGACAAGGATGCAACATTTATTTCATGTTTGGAAGCATCACGAATGGAGTACAATGTTGTTGTGGATCGGAATCGAGCATTGGAAAGAAGAAGAGCTGAAAAACAGATAGGTTCGGACGACTCAGCAAACTTTCGGCCGTCCGAAAGTTAGGTTCAGACGACCACAGGGGTCCGAAACTACCGTCCGAAATGTTAAAGTAAATGATGAGCTTCAGAAGTTTAGGTTCGGACACTGCAGAGGAGTTTCGGCCGTCCGAAACATAGGATCGGACGCTCCAGCTGAGTTTCGGCCATCCGAAAATATCGCGACAAGATTTTCATGTTTTCCAGTCAAATGGGTTCGGAAGACTATAGGGGTCCGAAACTACCGTCCGAAACTATCTGCTGAACATTATTTTTGAATTTTTGTTGACTTTTCTTTAGGGTTTTTGGGAGCCTATAAAAGGCCATCTTATGTACGTTATTTGGGGACTTTTGACATTTGAAAACTTTGTGAGTTTTGTTTGAAAACTTTCTTTTTGTTCTTTGTGAAGAACAACCGATTCTATTTCAATCAAGGGTGTTGATTGGCTTGGGATTTTGATAACAAAGGTTCTAAGGGCAAGTCTTCTTAGGGTGTTTGTTCCTTACAATTGATAGGTACGTTTTTGATTCATTTATTGAATTGGGGTATGCCTCCTTAGGTGTTCTTGTTTCTATTTCAAATTATTCCTCAATTGATCTTGGGTTTACGTTCCTAAAATTCATTCGGGTCTAGAATCGTATCAGATTGGTATCAGAGACAATTTGGGGAATTTTTCAATTAAAGAATTTCATCTTTGATTGTCTATGTTTTGAATTTTTGTTTTTGATTGTTATTGATTGTTTCTTGTTCTTCATATCATTGTTTGTGGTGTGTGGCCAAGAAGAAATTTAAAAAAAAAAGTGCAGAAAAAAATTGAAAAAAAAGTGCAGAATTAAAAAAAAAGTGCAGAATCTATTTTAAAAAAAAGTGCAGAAATTGATAAAAAAAAAAAGAGAAAAGAAGGCCAATTTGAGTTTTGGTTCTTGAGTTTCAGTTTTGGTAACATTCAAGGTAACCTCTTCACCTTGATTTCGTAGAAACCTTATTGAAATTGTTGAATTGCAAATTGTGCAGAATTTCCTTATCAATATATGCTTAGAAGTTGCTACAATAAGTCAAATTGGATTATTGCATAGTTTTGTTGGTTTTGGAAATTATTTGTGTCTTGCAATCATAAGCCATTGTGTTGCATTTGTGGGAACGTGGTATTTGGACATTGCTGAAATTTGTTTTGGTTTAAGCCAACTCTTGTGTCCTATCATTGTGAACCATTGTTCCATTACTTTTGCTTAAACTTTTGTGAGTCTGTATATTTCTTATTGGGTAACTTTCTTGTTCTTGTTGCCTGAATTTCATTCCATTGTTCCAGAGTTCTTGTATTCATTCTTGTTCCTTAGAGTTTTATACTATTCTTTAAACATTCTTATTCAATTTGATCCTTGGTTGGTTTGTGATGGAGGTCGGTCGCTCGACCTCGTCAAATACCCAAACTTACTCAACTAATGTAGAGGTGGCAAGTGGGATCGTATCCACAGGGAAGGTTTGGATTAATTTGAACATGAATTCTAGTGATTAATGTGAAAAAACGACAACCCAAAATTTTTCGCCAAACCTTCAATTTTCAGGGTTTTTTGGTCCAAATCGGGAATGTCTAAAAACATGTTTATTTTGACTTTTTTTGGTCCGTTTCTTTCGCGGACCTTAATTTAAACTTGAATTCTTGTGATTGATGTCAAAAAACGACAACCCAAAATTTTTCGCCAAACCACCACTTTTCAGGGTTTTTTTTTGTCAAAAACAGGAAAGTCCAATAGCGTGTTCATTTTGTCCCTTTTTTGTCCGTTTCTTTTGTGGACCTTAATTTTAACATGAATTCTAGCGATTTTTTTTATTAACAGGTCTAATATATATATATATATCTTAAAAGACGGAGTTGGGTATAACCATGCAATCCGTTACAAAGTCCATGAGGGGGATACATTATATGAATATCTACCATTATGTGTAAAAGGTAGATAGAAAGACCTTAATTTCATCAAGACAAATTAAGGCCTTCCTATTTTCCTATCTGTAAATGTAATACGCAAAATAGGTACAAGTGGAGTTCCTCCATTCACATAACCTTATACACCAAAGAATGCCTAACAATTATGGTTTAATGACCACCCATATGTGCAATCCAACGAGTCAATCACATTAGCAATGAGCAGGTGCATCTATCCATCATTATCCAATCCAAAACAACCACAGCATAGTGTTCCTCCACTACCGTCTCTAAAATGAAGTCAGCATGAAAGCTAGCTATACAGTTCCACCACTTTCCATCGTTCTCTATGCTTCCACCCAACATCCTCAAAATGGATTCATATTAATCTACATGACTAAAATTAAGCAACCACAGAGCAGCAGCAACAATAGGCAATGCTACGTCATCATCCAGTCCAAAATAATCCAAATAGGTTCAACAATAGGCAGTGTCCCAGCAGGAGTAAACTATCCATCATTATCCCCAAAACAATCATAGAATAGATAGCTTGTCAGCAAACCCCTACTCAGCCATCAATTATGAAAACCGACATGAATCTAAATCAGAATTTGGCAGCATAAAATTACTGGTTCAATGTACTAATATCTACCGATAAGAACAAAAATTTCCAAGAAGATTAAGCCTCAACTTCCAGCAAAACAATTTAGCTAACCTTCAACAATCCCGCCGGAAAGGAGTATATTTCCTTTAACCCTCAATCCCATAGAATAGTGACTAATCAATACCAACAGAAAACTGGCCAAATGATCTAAACATCAGTAATCATGGGCCTTGCTAGACAACCATCAGATATTACCTTTGGTTCCAATTTCTACCTTCGGAGTAGCAAATGCGAGGGTTCATATCCCTGAGTTTCCTCCCTGGGAAATCATTGGTCTAGGACTAACAAGGGCTTCCATGAACTTGGTCGGCTTGTGCGCCTTCCTGCAGTTTTCCATTTTGTCGAGAAAGCTATCAAACACATCTTCGGGTTCTTCCTCAAAACTATTTTTTGTCCATTGATCCTCGCCATCATCCTCATCTTCTGATGCCTTTGGGATGTGTTGAAGTCTTTCTAAATCCGATGTTGAATTAATTCTATTTAATGTCGAAGGTTCCCCTTCTTCCCACATGACCAGAACATTGATGGTCCCTTTTGGCTTCTCCTTGCTACGTAGGTTGAGTGGAAACAAGTTTGCTAGTTCCCCTTTGTCCCGAACAAGAATTCTAGTGATTAATGTCAAAAAACGACAAACCAAAATTTTTCGCCAAACCTCCAATTTTCAGGGTTTTATGGTTAAAAACGGGAAAGTCTAAAAACGCGTTCATTTTTGACTTTTTTTGGTCCGTTTGTTTCGCGGACCTTAATTTGAACATGAATTCTAGTGATTTTTTACTTTTTTTTAATAAAAACCCATCATTTTTACCTCCATAAACAAAATACAGGGGCCGGATATACCCGTCACCCCTTTACAAAACGAGAAAGCCATAAATTTGGAGTACTACTCCTTTAAATGCCAAGAAAGAACAACTACTTTACATGAAATGTATAAAACCAAAACTAAGAATATATGTGGGGTAAAGATTCTAACTAATTTGATCACCACATGGCCAACCAAATTATATCAAATCTCAACCCGGTTGTAGGTACAACCTAAGCAAGTGTAGATAAACTATTAACTGCCCTTAGCCTGGTCAGCAGCAGCAAGTATGACATCCAAAATATAGCAGCTACAAATTAAAGCCTAGGCTAAAGTGAAAGCATAAACAAAGTGACCTTCCATTTTTGCAAGATCGATTAAATGTATGAGTGTAGGTTCTGAAAAAATTTGGGCAGCATTTCCCTTGCATGCTCCCTCATTCCACTATCCTCATAAAACACAAATTCAACACAAAATCAGTCCAGGTTTAAGTTCCTATAACCACACCGCCCTTACAAAATCCAAAGGTGGCTGAAGCACGAGTGTAAAGCCAGAAAATTCTAGTGATTTTTTTTTTATTGGCAACGGTCCATAGTCGAGAGGCGCCACTCCCTCTTTTATTAATAGTTTTTTGGGTGATGGATTTACCTAAAATCACCCTTACAACGGAAATCCATATTGATCCTCCCGCCATTTACATGCCTAAGCCTAATGGCAAGTGGATCAATTGGAGAGCACAAAAGAGGAGTACTACTCCTTTTACAAAAGGTTGGATATTTCCAAAACACAAAAGAAGTACCATTAATGAGTAAATGGGGAGTACTACCTCCCTTTACATTCAAGCTTATATTCAATCTACGGTATAAGTATCTCCTAAACTCACAAGGAGTGACAAAAGGGATCCTCTCAACAGAGGGCAAGCTGCTATGTCTCACCCAAGCAATCTAACCACTTGTTAGTGTATATCTCCCTACTAAAGAACTTCTTCTCAACTGCCTCTTCCTAGCTGAGTCAGTGTAGCTGTCCGCTCTGTAGTGCAAATGACCAACAAGTAGGGGGACTGAACTGAGACCAGCTTTGCTTCCTAGCTGGACCTTCTCACTTCTCCTTTGGAGTATAGCCATCACATCTTGCTGTGTTCCTTTGGGTTCAGCAGTAGAATGGAACCAATCCAAGAGCATGCCCAAACCAAATCATAGCCAACACCATACCAGCAAGACAAAATGGCAAATGACTGAGGACAATCCAGCCCTAACACCTGCAGGCTGGGGTCCCAAAAGATTACATTGGCAAGCCAGTCCTAACACCAGCAGACTGGAGCCTGTGCACATACCTTTTTCAGAAGCAGAGAGCAAGGATGCTCTTTTGGTGACTTCATCAGATTGTATGCTCATTTCCTTCCTGAAAGATAATAGAGGGAACTTGTTCTCTGTCTATTTTGAGAAGAGTGGACAGAGTAGGAGCAACATTGGTATTACTCTGCAGCACCGCCTTCCTGGCAGGTTGATTAGCTTCTCTCTGAACCACCTGTAAGGATGACCTCTAGTAGATGTTGTCCAAGAGGTCTCTGATTGGCCAATCTCCCCAAAATTTGATTCCTTGTTTGATCAGAGGGGAGTCTGATTCGATGATGATTTCCTGGAAGCCTCTGTCTACACTTTTGCTTATAAATTTATGGACTGCTAGTACTTCCACCTGCATCTTTGTAAGTGTGGCAGGAAATAGGTAGATAGGAAGAGAGAAGGAAAGATGTCCATTACAGTTTCTAGCTATACCTGCAATTTTCCATATGTTAACCACCTGTGCTGCTGCATAGTTTATTTTAATGAAGGGTGGATCTGGAGGAAGCCATCGGATGAGCTTCATCATCTTCTTTTTTCTGATTTTTTGACAAGTCTCCCAGAAGGAGCTCCATTCCAGTTCCAGAAGTTTAAGGCCTTTGATCTTGAAGCTCATGATCTCTTGTATAGATTGGAAAATTCTGTTTACTAATGGTCCCACCTCTGGAGTGCCCTTGTCAAAAGTGATTTGGTTTCTTATCTTCCAAAACCACCAGCATATAAATAGAAGGACAAATTGAAAGAAGGATCCTCCTGCATTCAGAAACTGGGGACTGATTCTGCCACCATATATTAAGAGTGCTTTGAAGACTGTTAGAGAATTGCCTTATGTGATTTTCAGCTGCAAAAATCTTCCAAATCCTTTGTGAAAATTGGCATGACACTAGGAGATGGTTCACTGTTTCTCCATCTGCCCATGATGCCTATTTTGTGGAGATTGGAACCTAAAGGGATTTTATTTCTAATGAGTGTCAGCATAAGAAAGGACATATTTATAGGGACTATAGGACTCCAAATTCTATCAGTGTTCGAGCAGATAGGATTACCATTCCCTCTAAACAATTTATAAGCTGATTTCAGGGAAAACTAACCATCTAGAGAAATGTTCCAAATCATCCTGTCCTATCCTTTCAGTCTGATGGGAAGTTCCTCAAAGAAGTCTTTTGGAACTTCTGGTAGCTGGTTCTGGATTAGTACCCAATTCCAACCCTAATCCCCCATGAAATCCAATACTTTGTACTGTCCTTGGCAGTCATATAGATCAGCTAGTTTGCCTTTAGAGCTCCAGTTGTCATACAGCAGACTATACTCTCCCTGTCCTATCTGAAATTGGATGTGCTCCTCAACTACAGGTGCTGCACTGCATAGTCTTTTCCAAGTGGTAGAATCCCCTCTTCTAGCCCTGACTTCCATAGGATGCCTGGATTTGCAGTACTTTAACCCACATGAATTTAGCCCAGAGAGAGTCATTTAATCTGAATCTCCACCATAGTTTTGCAGTTTGAGCTGCTAATATGTGATTAAGATCCCTAAATCCTATTCCCCCTTCCTTTTGAGGGAGGCATAACTCTTTCCAGCTTATCCAGTGCCTTTTGGAACTTTTATCTACTGCTGACCATTGGAAATTAGCTAGCATGGACTCTATTTGGTGAATGACTTTCTTCGGAGGCTGAATGCTCATGGTCATGTATATTGGAATGGAAGAAAGGACACTCTTGACTAGAGTAATTCTTCCACCTAGTGTAAGGAACTTTGTTTTCCAGCTACCTATGGTCTGACTAATCTTTTCTACTAAAGGTGCATAATAGGCTGCTGGGATTCTCTCATAATGAATGGGAATACCAAGATATGTGGTTGGTAGGGAGACCCTAGGAAAACCAGTAATTCTACCAATGGCATGCTTCCTAGATAAAGGCATCCTCTCATAAATAAGGTACAAGCTCTTGGCAGCACTGATTTTCTGGCCTGAGACTTTTCATAATGCCTTAGCTTCTCCATTACACTTTGAACTGCTCTCGGAAGTGCAGAAGAGAAGATTAGGAGGTCATCAGCAAAGGCTAAATGGAAAATTTTAGGGCAACCTCTTGGCACACAAAAGTCTAGCCTTTTATCACAGCTCTTTTGCAGTAGTTTAGACAGGTATTCTGCACTAATCACAAATAGCAAGGGTGAGATTGGATCTCCTTGTCTCAGTCCTCTCGATGCTCGAAACCACCCCTTGCTCACCCCATTAACTAGAACTAAGAAGTGGTTGTTCGAGATCAGTCTCCACATCAAATCAACCCATATCTCCCCAAATCCTAAAAGCCTCAAAATCTACAATAGAAAAGGCCAATGCACTCTATCATAGGCCGTTTCCATGTCTAGCTTTAGGGCAACATTACCTTCCTTGCTTTTCTTGTTCAAAGTAGCAATCATTTCACTCGCCAGTAAATAATTATCTGAAATCAACCTACCAGCCACGAAACCACGTTGGTTTTCTGATATAATCTTAGGAAGGACAGTAGCTAGTCTTTGAGCTAGGATTTTGGACAATCTTGTTGATAAAATTACATAGACTTATAGGCCGAAAGTGCTTAAATGATTGGGGATTTAGGTTCTTGGGAATGAGTACAATGGAAGTGGCAGTCATTGCCTGATTCATTTCAGCCCCATTAACAAAGGACTGGACAGCTAGAAGGAGGTCATTACATATGATTTCCCAAGCTGCCACATAGAATAATCCTGGGAAGCCATCAGGCCCTGGTGCACTTCCTTGGTTCATCCTAAAGACAGTATCCTTTAGCTCCTCTAGATCAGGGATCCTTGTGAGGTCTTCTCTATCACTCTCAGTTAGAACTGCTAGAATTAGGGAGGGGTTTATCTATTCACTGATTTGGTCTGAGGAGTACAATTCTGTGAATTGCACTGCTGACTTTGCTATATTTTCCTCTCCTTCTACCCACTCCCCTTCCTGATTTTGGATTGAATGGATGTGAACCTTGGTATGCCTTTGCCTTACATAGGAGTGAAAGAATCTAGAATTCCTATCTCCTTCTTTGACCCATATAATATTTGCTTTTTGAGACCAAAATCTCTCTTTTAGGCCCCTATGGTACTTAGCTTTTGCAACTGCTTGGTTTATGATCTCCCTAGGGATCGGGTTAATCTCATCTTCCTTTTCTAGTGTGAGAACAGCCTCTTCAGCCTGGTCAGCTTTTGTTAATATATTCCCAAAGGCTTCCTTGTTCCATATCCTAAGGGCTGTCTTAACATATTTCAGTTTTTCAGTGAAAATTCTGATTGGACTCCCTACTATCTCCCCTGTTCCAGGCTGCTCTGATAGTAGGCAAGCAATCTGAGTGGCTAAGCCAAAACTCCTGAAATCTAAAGGGCTTGGCAGCTTTCCTAGCTGGATTTGTAAGACTAAGGGAGAGTGATCAGAAGGGGCTCTAGCTAGGTGTGACACTGTGATCTGAAGATTGCTGTTCTGGAAATTAGAATCCACTAAAGCTCTGTCAAGTTTTTTCCAAATCCTAGTTCTACCTTCTCGGTTGTTGCACCATGTAAACTTTGAGCCACTAGATGGAACCTCATTAACCCCATAGAAGACATAAAACCTGAAAGCTCTCTAGACTCTTTTATGTGGAAAGCCTTACCCCCATTTTTTTCCTCGCTAGATTTTATACAATTCCAATCCCCCCACAGCACCCAAGGACAACCTAGATTTTGCAGGAGGCCTAATTCCTGCCATAGCACTTCCCTTTTGGCTTCTGTAAACTTAGCATAGATGCTGGACAACAGAATAGGCTCTTGTAACTCAGGGTGACTAACTTCCATTGTAATGTTCTGGTCATTAACTTTAACAATTGTGGCTACTACTGGACTCTTAACCATTATCCAGATGGAGCTGGCTGCATTAGAGAATGCAGCTTCAAATTTTAGTCTCCTTTTGAAGGATTCTAATTTTCTAGACTCCATGTAAGGTTCAGCAATTACTAGGAGATCACTTCTATGTTTGTGTAGAATTTTCTTCAGCTTTTTGAAGTTTGGTTTTCTACCAATACTCCTAATGTTCCAATATGTGAATCTAATCATTAAAAACTACTGTCATGGAACCAGTACTTGCACTTCTTTTCCTAAGCTCTCTGCTAGACTCAAACTTAGCCTATGACCTAGGCTTACGGCTCCTTCATCTGGTCTGGACTGGGTTTTCTCCCTGATCTCCTTCACTCAGGTGCCTAGTCTCCCCTTGGTTGCCCTGCAACAAGATCTGAGTAGGATCTTCTCCTTTCTCTGCCTCTGCAGCTCTTGCTATCTGCACCAAATCAGAAGACACAGTGTTAGTAAGAAGCATGAGAATATCATCACTATATACCTGTTCCTGCATTTCTTCGCAGATTTCTGCTTCCTTCTGAGCCTCTGACAATTGGCATTTTTGGGTTGTTTCTTTTCCTTTCTCAAGCCGGGGACTTGGTCGTTCCTTAGAGGATTCTATGAGCTTCCTATTTTCAATATCTTCCTCCTGATCCATTAAATGCAGGGGGCCAAACCTATTGCATTTATCCAGAGCTTTTTTAGTTGACTTCAAACTTAACTCAGTATTTCCTCCCTCTGTGATCATGGTTCTCTAAGCTTGATCTGTTGGTGTAGCTGGTTGAGTACTTTTAGAATCAGCTACATTAAGGATTACAAGGGCATTCTCATTGGCTAAATTGTCATCCCTGGCCTCCAGCCTTGATCCTTGTGAGTGAGTTATCTGCATTTGTATTTGTGATGCAAGAGGCTCTTTACTTGATGGCTCGGTACTAGCATCCTGGCTTGGGGCATTCGTGGCTGAGATACCATTGGTAAGACTTTCAGTACCATTCTCGTTAACGCCTGCATTAGTTGGAGAAACCTTGTTGTCAGGGTTGAAACTAAGTGCGAGCCTGGCCTTGAATTCTCTGGGACATTTCCTTGAACACCTTCACCAGATAGGTTCCCTCCTGCACTCCTGGAGGATTCCGGAACATCTGTCTGAGCCAACACCACAGATTGACTCAATTCATTTCCCATCTGAGCAATGTCCTTCCCTTTATTCCTTTTCACCACAATCCATTCCTGGCCCTTTAGGGCTCGAGGTTGTTCCACATCATTTGCTGGCTTTTTCCTTTCAGTGTTGACCACCTTCGAGATGTGCTTCTGAGGATTGCAATTCTGAGATTCATGTCCTAATTTCTTACATTTGGTGCAATAGACTGGTTTATCTTCCACTTCAATGTTCTGCCACCTTTCCTTTTCCTTGGATCCAATCCAGACTCTAGGGGGCACCTCCTTAACGACATCCAATTCAACGCATACCCTAGCTTCACTGGGGCGAGTGATGTTTGTGGCAGAAGCAGTGGCTGCATCAAGTTTCAGAGGTCTTCCAGCCACTAAGGCCAATGCATACAGACATTCCTTTTTAAATAGGTGAATGGGTAACCATGGAAAACGGATCCAAACTGGGGCAGTCGAAGGCTCAATCAGAGGATCAAAATGCCTAGTCTACTTGAATATCCGAGCAGGGAAGCCATTGAAATGCCATGTCTTTCTTAACCAGAGTCTTTGAAAATCCTGCTCATTCTCAAATTTGAACAGGACATGGCGAGAGTCCAGCAGCCCTACATGACATTCTCCCAAAAAGGCCGCTGCAAGCACCTCTTTCCTAATACACGCCATTGATGGTCTACCCCAGGAGACCTTACCAACGAGGGTCCAGCAAAATGGTTCAGCCAATTTATCCTCTTCTTCTGCAGTTAATATGAGGGCTGGTTCCCCTTTATGGAGCGAAATTGGGAGTTTTTGGTCCGGGGAACAGAATGAGGTAGAGTGGACGGGGCCATTGTTCAGATGGGTTCCTAATGCTTGTTTGTAAGTTGCTGATGGCGGAGGGTTTTCCCCTTCCTCCGTCATAGGCGGTTGAGAAGGGTAAGGAACAGATTTCAATAATTGTCCGTTAGAGAGTAATATTTACTAAACGGTCATGTATTGACCACTGGTTAAAGATTAAACGGTGGTATACCAATAGTAAAACTTAATAGATTAGAGAGAAAATTCAAATGAATTCTTCTAACATGACAAGAATTCAACATCGGAAAATTCTAGTGATTTTTTTTAGTCGGCAGAACCTCATTTTTTTGAGGTGGGGCGCCACTCCCAATATATTTCATAATTTGGTGGATGGAGGACATACCCTAATTCCATCCTTACAGTTTTTGGCCATTTGAATCCATCTCCATTTACATACTCGGCCTAATGGAAATCGATTCAAAGGCTTGTACCAAAAAATTAAAAGTGGCGGACTTCCTCCATTTACATCATTCTATTAATACACTATAATACAAAAGCTCCTTTAATCACAAGGAGTGACAAAAATCCCCTATTGTTGGGATGAGTTTGAAGTGTTACAACAGATTTCCAAAATCCTTGCAAAACAGGTGGACTTCATTGGGGTATAGCTGCAAAAGCAGTCTTGCAGCATAGTGATCACCTTATCAGCAAGGGAGATGTAGGGGCAGAAGCTCTTTTCATGTGATGGATCCTGATTTCCAGTTTTCCCATGCTCTGCTTTGGTCCCTGCCTACATTCCAGAACAAAAGAAGCAGCAGATCTACTGAAATTATACTATAAAAGGCCTAACTAGCTCTAACTTCAGCAAGCTAGGGGCTGTGATTAGCAGAGAGGCAATCCAGTCCTAGTATCAACAGACTGGGGCCTATGATCAAACCTGGTTTGCCAGCCCTTGTGGGAGAGAGGTCTTGTACTGCCTTGTATCACTGTGAACCCCTGTGTTTTCCTTATGGAAATGGTGGGGACTTGCTCCCTGTCCAGTCTGATTAGTGTAGGAAGAGTAGTGAGGGCCTTATCCTTGTGATGTTGAGCTAGAGACCTGGCTGGTAAATTGGCTTCTTTTGGGATTGTTTGTACGGTAGCCCCAATCTTGATATCTTCCAGAATTTCCATGAGTTGCCAATCACCTTTCTTGATTCCATAAAAGATTGTGTGGGAATCTAGCTCTAGGACTATGGCCTGGTTCCCCCAAGCCCTGCATCTTTCTATGAATTTTTGAGCTGCAAGGGCTTCCGCCGGCAATCTGGTAAGTGAAGAAGGAAACAGAAGTACTGTTAGGGGAAAGAGGATCGTACCTTTGTGATCTCTGGCAACAGCCCTAACTCTCCAGAGTTCATCCCTTTTGGCAGCTGCCATATTTAACTTAGTAATAGAAGTGTCAGGAGGTTGCCACTTTATGTTGATCAGAGACGTTTTCCTTCTAATTTTTTGTCAAATATCCCAGAATTCAGACCATTCTAGATGCAAAAGGTCCAACCCTTCAAATTTGAGCTGCATGATATCCTTGATATTTCGGAAAATTTTCAATATCAGAGCCTTTGCATCCAAAATTGCCGAGTCAAAAGTTATCTGATTTCGAAGCTTCCACAGCCACCAGCTAATGACTGCAGGGCAGATTTTAACCAAGAAACTCCAAGATTCAGATTGTGACTTCTGATTTAACCACCAGATATTCAATTTTCCTACAAAGCTGTTAGAGAATTCACATATTCCAAGTTCTGCAGCAAAGATTCTCCAAATGCTCTGGGCAAAATGGCACGAAACCATTAGATGACTTACTGTTTCCCCCCAAGCATGACACCATGAGCAAGTGAATAGCCATATTATGCCTACCTTAGACAAATTAGCGCCAATAGGTACTTTGTTTCTGATAAGCCTAAGTAGTAGGAAAGACACCTTAATGGGTATGAAAGGATCCCATAAGGCTCTAGTATGGGGACATATTGGCTCTCTGTTGCCTCTAATCCATTGGAATGTGGATTTAAGGGTGAAATTACCATCCAAGGAGAGAGCCCAGTGCATTTTGTCTTGTTTTTCTGATTTTGTGGGATTTTTCACGAAAATTCTTGTAGGGATCTAGGGGCATAGTAATCTGATTTTATCCCACTCCCATCCCTGAGGGCCCATAACTGCAGACAGTTTCAAGTTACCTTGGCTGTTAGACCATTCTGATAACTTACCGTACGTAGACTATCTATCATACCAGAGTCTGCATTCACCTCTCCCCACATGGAAACGGATTTGCTCTTCTGTTCTTTCAGCTACTGCACATAGTCTTTTCCATGTAAGTGAATCTCCCCTTCTCGGTCTGATCTCCACAGGATGCTTCTCTCTGCAGTACTTCTGCCACATGAACTTAGCCTATAATGATGTCCTCTGCCTGAATCTCCATCATAGCTTCATGGATTGGGCTGTGATGATGTGCTTAAGGTCTCTGAATCCTAGTCCTCCTTCCTCTTGGGAGAGGCATAGATCTTTCCAGCTGATCCAGTGCCTTTTCGAACCTTTCTCTGCAGCAGACCATAGAAAATTAGATAACATGGCTTCAATTTGATTGATTACCTTTTTTGGAGGTGACAAGCTCATGAAGAGGTAAATTGGCATGGATGAGAGTACACTTTTAATAAGTGTGATTCTGCCTCATACGGTGAGGAACTTTGAGCTCCAGCTACCTATGGTGTGGCTAATCCTATCTAATAAAGGGCTGTAGAATGAAGCAGGGATTCTCTTAAAGTGCAAAGGAATTCCTAGATATGTGGAGGGTAAACGACCTCTAGAGAACCTAGTCAATCTACCAATTAGGTGTTTCTTAAGGCTTGGAAGTCTGTCTTGGACTATATAAGAGCTTTTTGATACATTAATCTTCTGTCCAGAGGTCCTCTCATAATGTTTGAGTCTCCTCATAATGCTTTTGATAGCTTCAGGTCTGGAAGATGAAAAAATTAGAAGGTCATCAGCGAAAGCTAAATGGGATATCCTAGGACATCCCTTAGGAATGCAGAAGTCTAGTTTTTTGTTCCCTCCCTTATTGAGGATTCTAGACAGGTACTCAGTACTCAGCACAAAAAGTAAAGGGGAAAGTGGATCCCCTTGTCTAAGTCCCATTGTAGCTTTGAACCAGCCCTGACTCTTACCATTAACCAGTACAGAGAACCAGTTATTTGAGATAATCCTCCACACAATATCTATCCAAATTTCCCCGAACCCTAGAAGTCTCAAAATCTGAAGCAGGAAGGGCCAATGGACTCTATTGTAAGCTTTCTCCATATCCACCTTAAGAGCCATGTTACCTTCCTTGCTTTTACTATTGATTGTAGACATCATTTCACTTGCCAATAGGTAGTTATCTGTTATTAGCCTCCCTCCTACAAATCCACTTTGATTCTCCGATATTAGCTTGGGTAGTACTGAGGCTAATCTTCGAGCCAAGAGTTTTGAAACTATTTTATTCAAGAAATTGCATAAACTGATAGGCCTATATTGCTTGAAGGACTGAGGGTTGGATGTCTTAGGTATATGGACAATTAGGGTGGCAGTTGTGGCTTGGTTCAGATCAGCTCTATTCATAAATGTCTGAACTAATTTCAGTAGGTCAAAACAGATAATTTCCCAAGCAACAACATAAAAGAGTCCTAAGAATCCATCAGGTCCCGGAGCATTATCATGATTCATACTAAAGACTGTGTAATCTTGAGTTTCGATCCCCATATTTGATCCATTTCATGTTTGCCTTTTGAGCCCAATATATCTCTTCCAGTCCAATCTGATATTTGGCATCGGCTGCAGCTTTATTCATAACCTCTCTTGGGACAGGGTTGACTTCATCCGCTATCTCTAATCTTAGCAGTTCTTTTTCTGCCAAATCTGCCTTTGTAAAGATATTTCCAAATGTTTCTCTATTCCAGGATCTAAGGGCCTGTTTAACCAACTTAAGCTTCTCAGTAAAGATCCTAATGGGGCCACCTAAAACCTCTCTTTCCCATGCTTCTCTAATAACATTGAGGCAATCCGAATGTTTAGTCCAGAAGGTCTGGAATCTAAAAGGCTTGGCTACTTCCTTACCTCGTTGGATTTGGAGGACCAATGGAGAGTGGTCTGAGGGTGACCTTGACAAATGAGTTACATTTGCCTGAAGGTTACTATCAAGGAAATGTGAGTCCACTAAGGCTCTATCTAATTTTTTCCAGATTCTAGCTGTACCCTCACGGTTGTTACACCATGTAAAACGTGACCCACTGGCTTGAACCTCAGTGAGTCCCAAAGTAGACATGAAGGTTTGCATTTCTCGAGCTTCACTAAAATGAAAAGCTTTGCCTCCCTTTTTTTCTTCCCTTGACCTAATGCAGTTCCAATCTCCCCATAGTACCCGGTCTTTGTTAAGTCCTTGCAACCTAGCTAGATCCTGCCACAAAGACTCTCTTTGAGCTGGGGTACATTTAGCATACACATTAGTTAGAATAAACAAGTTTTGGAGTGCTGGATGAGTGACTTCCACTGATATGTGTTGGTCATTCACTACTAGGACTGAATATGAGAAAGGTTTCCTAGCCATGATCCAAATAGAGCTAACTGAGTTAGAGTGTGCCATATCAAATTTCAATCTTCTCCTAATGCTTTCTAGTTTGGAATGGTTTGTGAAGGGTTCAACTACCACTAGTAGGTTGCTATGATGCTGTCTAAGGATTTTCTTAAGTCGTTTAAAGTTTGGTTTTCTCCTAATGCTTCTAATGTTCCAAAAGACGCACTTAATCATTGGAAACTGTACTCCTAGACTCAGTATGTGAAGGCTTTCTCTAAGCTCTCTATCAGAATCAAATTTAGCCCAGGATCTAGGTTTTCTACTGCCTTCTTGATTCTGTGTCTGACTTGGAGGTTCTGATTGAGCATTTTCAGACCCCTAGCGCTTCTGTGGATGTTTCTTTGGCAGAGGAGTTTTCACCCTCCCTTCTCCTGTCTCTAAGTTTTCTGAGTCCTGCATAAGATCAAAAGAAGCTGTATTAGTGACAGACTTAAGAATTGCTTCATAGTATACTTCCTCTTGAATTTCTTGGCAGATGGCAATATATTTCTGAGCTAGTGATGTTTGACACTGCTGAGTGTTTTCTAGAGGTATGATTGGTGTCAAAATTCCCTCAGCTTGG
Organism: Ophiorrhiza pumila; assembly: GCA_016586305.1. Lineage (NCBI taxonomy): Eukaryota > Viridiplantae > Streptophyta > Magnoliopsida > Gentianales > Rubiaceae > Ophiorrhiza > Ophiorrhiza pumila. The sequence goes on along the minus strand of BLIW01000004.1, from coordinate 23,580,406 downwards.
GTGTTTGGTGAGATGTCGCCTTCAGTATCAAGTTCTTCCTCTATTGTCCCTAGGACTTCAAATGTATTGGTCACAGTAGTGGGCTCTGCTCGCATCCCAGGATCAGTAGTACGTTGGGTTGGTGACTGTGGCCTTTCAACCGTAATTATGTCTACAACTCCTTGGTTGTTCTGGGCTGGTACTTGGCTTCCTTTCAGGTCTTGGCATGCTACACCCCTTCCCTGATCCTGTGATAGATTTTTTGAGGTTCGTGAAGATTCTGGGATTCCTTGAATTGGTTCTAGGATCGGTAGGCTATTAGGGTCTTTTTCTTTGCCTTTCTTGGTCGTTTCCACCCCCTAGGCGCCATTTTCCTGGGTCGATTTCCTTGAGACAACCACCCAATCTTTAGACTTTCGTTTGAGCTCTTTTGGTTCCTTCCTTTTTTCCTGTGTTCTCATAGGTCTCGGAACCTTTCTATTAGGATCACAATCTTTGTTGTCATGTCCCAATTTCTTGCATTGTGTGCAATAGGCGGGGCGATCCTCAATTTCTAGATACTGCCATCGTCCTTGTTCTCTACCTCCAATCCAATTGCGATTGGGGATTTCTTTTGTTAAATCCATTTTGACGCATACCCTGGCCTCACTTGGCCGGAGAAGATCTGTGGCTGCCGCAGTAGCAGTTTCCAGCTTCAAGGGAGTTCTAACTGCTGATGCGAAAGAGAAAAGCTTTTCGTTTTTTAAGAAGTGGATGGGAAGGAAGGGGAACCTAACCCAAACTAGTGAGATTGAGGGTTCGATTGCAGGGTCAAATTCTTTAGTCCACTTGAAGATTCTCGCCGGAAATCCTTGGAAGTGCCAGATTTTTCTGGTCCAGAACCTTTGAAAGTCAGTCTCTTTGTCGAATTTGAACAGGATGTGCCGATTGTCAAGGAGCCCCACCTTACAGTCTCCAAGGAATCCTGCAGCTGTTATCTCTTTTTTGATCTGAGCTATTGCTGGTCTTCCCCATGAGAATTTACCAATTAGGGTCCATTTGAAGTCCTGCGCGAGAGCATCTTCTTCCTCTTCTGTAATGAAAAGGGCTGGTTCTCCTTTGAATTGGGATAGGGGAATTTTATTGGCTATATTAGCGAAGGAAATAGATGATTCTATAGGGTTAAGGTCGGTTTTCGCAACGGAGGCAGCGTAGGTTTTAGCCTGTGATTTCTCCTGCACCTCCGCCATGAGAGGCGGAGAGGGGAAGAGATAGAACCGTTAGGCCTTGAGTAATGTGCTAACGGTAATAATGTTGTTTCGTCAAAGAGGCAGAATGGAGGAAGTTGTTTAGTCAAAGAGGCATAATGTTGTCTAGTGATTAATGTCAAAAAACGACAACCAAAAATTTTTCGCCTAACATCCAATTTTCAGGGTTTTATGTTCAAAAACGGGAAAGTCTAAAAGCGCGTTCATTTTAACTTTTTTTGGTCCGTTTCTTTCGCGGACCTTAATTTGAACATTAATTCTAGTGATTTTTTTTAAAGATCGTTTCAACTGTTTAAAATGGAACACTAAAATTGTTAAAATTACATATAGGATTCCAGAAGTTTTTGCAACTAAAGATGTCTTAAAATATCAAATCGCAAAAAGAAAAGAAAATGAACTCCTCTAAAATTGAGAATATCTGACTCTTAGTTTGCTCCCTTAACCTTCTGATTGTGCTCCTAACAGTGACGACACTAGCAATGTTCGTGGTGTATGCACTGTCGGCTTTCACTTTGCCACAATCTTTACAACCCCAAATTTCAACAGCCTTCCTCTTTACTACATACTTGCCACAGAATTCATAGAGATACTTGCTATGCTGACTGACCTCCATCTTCTTAATCTGCTTCCGCAGACTGGCACCATATCTTGTGCCATATTTCCCCACAATACCCTCATTCTTGGTTCTCTTAGTCATGATGATGAGCTGGGATGATTCAGAGAAGAGACGACGGTTTGAGGATGGAGCGGAAAAAACCCTAGATTTCTTGCTAACATTAATTCTAGTGATTAATGTCAAAAAATGACGACCGAATTTTTTTCGCTAAACCTACAATTTTAAGGGTTTTATGGTAAAAAACAGGAAAGTCTAAAAACGCGATCATTTTGATTATTTTGGTCCGTTTCTTTTTCGAACCTTAATTTGAACATGAATTCTAGTGATTAATTTCAAAAAACGACAACCCAAAATTTTTCGGCAAACTTCCATTTTTTAGTGTTTTATGGTAAAAAACGGCATAGTCCAAAAACGCGTTCATTTTGACTTTTTTTGTCCGTTTCTTTCACGGACCTTAATTTGAACATGAATTCTAGTGATTTTTTGGCTAAATTCAAAAACGACGACCCAAAATTTTTTGCCAAAACCTCTAATTGTTAGGGTTTTTTGGTCAAAAACGGGAAAGTCCAATAACGCGTTCGTTTTTACTTTTTTGGTCTAATTCTTTCCCGGATCTTAATTTGAACATGAATTCTAGTGATTAATGTCGAAAAACGACAAGCTAAAATTATTCGTCAAACCTCCAATTTTCAGGGTTTTTTGGTAAAAAATGGGAAAGTGTAAAAACGCATTCATTTTGACTTTTTTTTGGTCCGTTTCTTTCGCGGACCTTAATTTTAACATGAATTCTAGTGGTTTTTTTTATAAAATTGTACCAACTTTATTAGAAAATAAGCAAAATAAGCCGAGGCCAGATATACCCGACACCCCGTTACAAAAGAAAGCCATAACGGGAGTACTACTCCTTTACATTTCACTGCCAAAAGCCCCTTTACGAGTATATATCACTAACAAGCTAGGATAGTGCGTAGCAAGTAAGAGTCCAATAAAATTTGAGTGCAAAAAGGCCGTCAAATTCTAAAAACTCTTAAAGCTGTCATAGTTGCCTCCAAGTTAAGATATACAAAATGTTTGTTACCCAATTAAAGTTCAGGTGTCAAAACTCTAAACCAAAAAGTAACTACAACAAAATAGTCTGCCTCCAATTCAGTACCTCCAGTACCAGCCAGCCACCAAGCTCTATCAATGTAATCCGTGTCCAACTGAGAAGACAAGGAAGATGGCAATAGAAAAAGAAAAACACAAGATTATGCAGGAAAATCTACAATAGCATTCCCCTGTTTTCGTCCTCGTTCCAGACCCAATAAAAGTCGTCATCCACATAACACAAAAAGGACTAAGATGGATAATAGTATCTTCATTTCCACAACTCCAGCAGTTAGCATTCCAGTGGTTTTAAGTATGAGCAGGCAGGGCAGCTGAGAATTGAGAGTCTAAAATGCTGATCCCACAACACGGAATCAGTCAAAATCCCACCCATGAAACATACCCTAGCTGCACAGTGGCCTAGTAGAACTGCAAACTTCAGCTCGTAGCACAGATCATCAGCGACAAAAGATCAAGTAACAAAAATTATGAGACAGTTCAACCATAGACCAGCACATCTTATACCAGATGATGTAAAAGCACAGCATAATCCAAATTCCAGCTATTTCAAGTGACAAGTTCCAGGAAATCAGTCCAGGAAAACGCAGTCAAGGAAAAGCCTCCCAAAGAATCAATGTCACTCAAAAGAATCACCAATATGTCACCCAACGAGCAAAGAGCAAATGAGGCACCACCAACACTCACCCAGTCCAAAGCACTCAAATTACGGCAAGCATTCCAGGTCTGTATAACCAGAGCATTTAAAAAAATTGACAGGCCAATCTGATTTTAACACCAGTAATCAGGGGCCACACAAAAGCTACATATGTCTTACCTTGGATTACACATTTTCCCTTCTGAGTACCATATGAAGGGGTTGCGGTCCCTGGGTTTTCTCCCTGAAACAGCACCCGCTTAGGACTGAGTAAGGCTTCGATATTCTTTGACTGTTTGGGTGGCTTGAAACTTCTGTCCATCTTATCAAGAAACTTATCTAGCTTATCTTGTTGTTCCTCCTCGAAGCTATTCTCCGTCCAGCTGTCTTCTCTATCGTCCTCCCCTGCAGTGTCCATAGATAAGGCTTAAAGAAGAGCAAGGCCCGAAGAGGAGGCTACATTCTGAAAGTTCGAAAATTTCCCATCATCCCCAACCAATGTTTCCATGCCTTGTATGATCGCTAAATCCGAATTGGGACTAGATTTATATACGCCCGAGGATTCCCCCTCTTCCCAAATTATCGGCACATTAGTATCCTTTATCTTGAACCTTTGTTGGTATCCGATTCAGGGATCTTCAAAGTATCAATAGGGTATTCAATTGCTTGAGGCTTTTATCTAAAACATCAGCTTTCGGTTCTTCCTTGTTGATGAGTTCCAAGAGTTGGCCTAGGTTGGCTAAAAATTTGTCTAAATTGGTTTCTGCACTAAGCACAGGGTTCCCTCTCGGTGTCTCCATCTTTTGATGGTCCAAGACTGCTATAGCCAGATCATTAAACTCCTGTCCATCCTGTAACTCATTGCTCATATCAGCTGATTCACTAATCTATGCTTTAGACCTAACTTTTTATTTTTTTTAAACGAAAGTAGATATATATATATATAGCTATAGCAGAACAAAATACAGTGTCGGCTATACCCGTCCACACTGTTACAAAGTAAATGAATAAAATTGGAGTACTACTCCATTACATGAAAAATATGTCAGGAAATTAGAGATATTCTAGTTGAAGTAATTCCAGTAGATGGGCTCTATTTGCCTCTAAATTTGAAGCCCTAATTGAGTAGTTGATCTTCAGCAGGTGCGAGGAGCCCTAAGATTTCTTATCACTATTTGCGCAGCTCCAATCTTCAATCAAATCAAATTACCAAGTACATGACGCAGTGGGCCAAAATTACCAAGTATATGGATAAGCCAACATTATTTTAGTTGGGAGTTCTCTTCAACTGTTTATCAACATTTCACCACAGATTTCAAACGAAATTAATCAACAATGAAGAAAGTTTTCACATTCGTACCAAGCACCAATAACTCCACAAGCACATGATCATCAATCAAATGGAGAACATTTTGGCCAGTTTCTACATATACCATCAAAACATCAGGCCAACATAGTTCACCCAAAACCGGGATTAAATTACCAAAATTTGACTAAGCCAACACTCATTTTTGCTGGGATCTCTTCAAATGTATCTAAACATTTCCCCAAAGATTTCACTTTCAATCAAGTTCAAGGAAGCACATGAATGAAGCCATTTCTTACTCAGCAATTCGACAATATGCAACCAAAAACGGCAGTCCAGTTCAAGTTCCAAGTTCAGTCCATGCTGTTTATTCCAAGTAGTCCATTCAAGTTCTAAGATATTCACCAATCACATGGAAGTTTGCCAAGAACATAAAGATTTAACAATATCTCAAAATTTTCTTAAGCAAACTGAAATATGTAAAATGGGAACTCTCAATCAGAATATCCCCTTCAGCAAGTTCAGATTCACTATAGTTCACATTCACCAATACAATGTTCCACACACCAAGGTACAAAGATTACCTTAGGGTTCGGTTAAGTCCTGATTGAGTTGTGAATAGTATTAAATGAGTAGATTCCCTATCTTGGTCAGATCTAACATTGAAGCTTCAAGTTCCTACTTGTCTCGGAGCTATGAGCAGCTATGGTTGAGTTGGGAGCTGAAGTAGTTCAGTTGGGGGGATCTTGAGCAGTAGCAGATTTGTGGAGAACGGTCTAGGAGTGAAAATCTAGGTCCGATTCTACCTCTAGATTTCAAGAGCACGGCTAGAACCTGAGCTCCACCACCACACGGTCTTTATCATGAATATTCTGGCGGAGGCAAGCTTGGTGACCCGTGATCAGGGAGGAGGCTCGGATCTTCATCGGTTGAAGATGTGAGCTTTAAAGCCGGAAAGGGATTCCAAAATGGAGAGCAGAAGACGAATTGATCTGGGCTTTAAGCAGATGACGGGTCGAATCTTTGAATCGCCCATTCGCCAGAACTTTCGGAAGATCTGAACGGAATCTTGGAGTTCAGATCTGGACCGGATGTTAACGACGAAAGAATCACCAAGATTCCGCTCTGGCGACTCAAATTTCCTGAACTTTGAAGCACAGGATTTAAATTTTTCAGCTGAAAAGAGCAAAGCTTTTCAGCTTATTTAAGCTCTTTTCTTCAAATATCAAATGTGTACTACAATGTGAGAATGAACAAAAAGCGTTGGATCGGGCCTTTCAGCAGTAAAGGTGAAAGGCCCGATAGTTTTTCCCCAAAATTCCTAGAGAGAAGGAGGAGAGTGCTTTAGACGTAACTTTACTACCAAAGTAGGACGTATCAATCGGATCCCCCTTTTCTGTATTCATCTCAATTAAGGCAGATACTTCAGCTATTGACTGCGATCCATCCGTTTTACCCTTACCCGGTTCAAGCTTCTTGGGCATCCATACCTTTTCATTCCCTTTTCTTGAACTCTCTAACCTTGCATTCTTGCTGCTTTGTTTGGGATTGCATTGAGTATTCAAGTGCCCCATCTTCTGACAGTTCGTGCAGTAATTAGGGCTAGTCTCCAAAACAATGGACTGCCACTGTCCCCTTTCCTGGCTACCAATCCACACACGATCAGGCCTTTCCTTTAGAACATCCAATTCAACTAGGACCATAGCTTTATTTGGTCTCAGAATTTTATCGACTGAGGCAGTAGCTTTGTCCACTTTCAGTGGAGTGCCCACAATCGACGCAATGGAAAACAAGGCATCTTTGTTATAGAAGTGTAATGGCAACTGCGGAGGAGAGAGCCACAACGGGGCCACCGAGGACTCGATATCAGTTCTAAAATCTGTGGACCACCGGAAAAATCTCGCTGGTAAACCAGAGAAGTTCCAACCACGATTTGTCCACATTCTAAGAAAATCCTCCTCCTTTTCGAATTTAAAGAAGACATGACGATAGTCAAGAAGGCCGAGATATACCTGACCGATAAAAGATGTCGCCTTAATATCTTTTCGGAGAGCGGCCATCGATGGTTTACCACTGCTAAATTTCCCAAACAGTGTGTGTTTGAAAGGTAGGGCAAGGATGTCTTCTTCTTCTTTGGAGAGCAGCACAGCAGGTTCTCTATTATGAGATGACAATTGTGGTGAAGTCACTGAGGAAAAGGATACATTAACTGGATTTGTAGGCATGGAAGCTATAGGTTCCTGCCTCTCTGCTCTAGTAATTGCTTCCCGGTAGGTTTTAGGCCTTGTGGTCTGAACATTGCCAGGCTCCGATGTGTCAGAGGGAGGGGGATTTTGCACCAGGGCTGTCGGAGACGAGGTCTCCATTATCGGCAGATTGCCAGCTTCTAGCGGCGCCCTATTTTGCAAGGGGTCAGTATTGGGGAGCTCCAGCGATATAGCTCTTTTTGGTGGCGGACGGTCCTATAGATGTTTGCAGAAGGCCGTGGCTTTAGAGCTCTTTCTCAGAGTAAGCTGAGGGAGAAGGGGTGAAAAAGAGCAAGCTTGTAAAGAGAATACGTTTTTCCGATTGTGTGTCATGGACAGGCCATTTCTGTTAGGGCTTGGATCTGCCATTGTGGTGGTAGGAGCCGTTGTGACTTCTGAACGGACACCTACCAAGGGGGCCAGCTTAGTAGCACAAACCATATAATCTATTGAATATACCCTCTTCCCGGACCAAAACAGCCGTTGGTGGCTCCGGCCAGGAGGCCGGAACCAGGAGAGACCGGTCTAGGGTCGATCTACAAAGAGGGCAAAGTGGCTTGAGGTCCGATTGAGAAGGAAAGTACTATGGGTAAGCGGGAAGGAGATTAGCTAACCAGATATTAGGGAGGCTGATGAAAGGTGCGGATTTTGGTTGATGAAAATTAGGTCAGAAACAAATTTTGAGGAGAGAAGGAGGAGCATTCAGGGAAATGTAACATGAATTGTAGTAACATGAATTCTAGTGATTATTTTTTTTAGTTGGCATCGGATCTTTTTCGAGGGTCGCCACTCCCTCTTATATTAATAAATGTTTTGGGTGATGGACTTACCTTAAAATCACCCTTACTAAAGAGAACCGATTTGATCGCAACACCATTTAAAAGCAAAAGGCTAATGGTGAAGAGATCAAGCGGAGAGCACAAAAGAGGAATACTACTCCTTTTACCTAAACTGTTACATTTTCTATACAAAAGAGATAATACATTAAAATTGATAAACAAAAAATGAGGAAAACTCCTTAACCAGTTAAGTAATTGGTTTGGAGCGGAGCCTAAATTGCAAGGGGTGTTTGATGCTTGGAGTTGCAACTTAATGCTCCAAGATGTCCGTGTAGTTCTTGCCCCTTGGTATTGGATGCAAGCTGGTGTGAGTCTCCATTTAATCAAAAAATTCAGCTTCTGATTCCATGTAGACAATTTTTGCTTTGAATGGATTGTGGTTGACGCTTCTTTTGATGAATAAGAAGAAAAGCTAAGGGCCAAACTCGAGAGGACAGCTACCTGGGGAGATCATTATCCTTTTGCATACTTGTATCCCATTCTTTGAGTCTCAGCATCCTCTCAGTTGCAGGTTCTGCATTTTCTTGGAGACTTGGAGATCGTATGTTTCTCTGTCTTTCCTCAACAATTTCCAAAGAAAAACTCCAAACCAAAACAAAATGAAACAACATGACAATGGACAAACCAGCTCTAACATCAGCAAGCTGGGATCTTTTTTTTTTTATTTGGCTAACCTCTTCTTGAGGGTGGTCGCCACTCCAACTTTTATTAAATAAGTAGGTGAACGATGGACGTACCCTAATATCGTTCTTACATTTAAGGAGCCTCTTATGATTTGATCCATGTACACACCTAATGGATCCAAAAATAAGATGCTATTAGAGTTTAAATTTGAAGGACTTCCTCCATTTACAAAATTCCTATCATTTCTAGGCAAAAGACTCCTATCACAAGGAGTGACAAAAGGTCCTTTTTTGTTAGGACATCTACATAACAAATGGGCTTCAAATGGATCTTGCTTAGTCTCACTATTTACTTTGCCACCAATCCTATCCATTTGAGAAGCAGTAAGATCTATCATGACCATTTTTGCTCCTGCATGATACTTTATCAATCTTGTAGCAATTAAAACTTGGGCTGCCAACTGTCTTTGACGTTTAGCCTTACTATAGCCAAGTAGCTTTATTCTTGCGACACTTAGTCTACCACTTCTTCCACAGCTTTGTGACATTTTAAAGCAGAAGCAAAACTTCCTCTTACTCCAGGTGCAGGAACGAATCAGACAGAAAGATTAAACCACAGAGAGGCTAACAAGGTAGTGATAAATAATGGCATGGGTAAACCAGCTCTAACATCTGTAAGCTGGGTCCTAATTTTAACACTTTGGCTAAACAGTCTTAACATCAGCTGACTGAGGCCTTCCAACATCCCTGACTTACCTTGCATGCTGAGCTGGGGAATCTGCAGATGTTTACATCTGGGAATAAGACATTCATTCATTCAGGGAATGAAGGATACTGAGCAATTGTAGCTCCAGCAGTTCTGATTTGCATCTTCAGCCATGTCCCTTTCTGCCATTATCATCGTGGTAGATGTCTTGCTTCCCTTTATTGGATGATGTAGCCCTTACCTTTTTGAAGAATCAGAGACGGGGTTTGATCTCTGTCCAATCTGATAATCGCTGGCAGAGTGGATATGGCCTTGAGTTTCTGTTGAATGGCCAACTGCTTAGCTGGTAAATTAGCTTCCTTAGGTACTACCATTATAAACATAAAAATGGCAAACCAGTCCTAACTTCAGTAGACTGGCGCCTATACCAAAACATGACTTACCATACATTTTGAATGGAGCTTCTGAATATTCGTGACTGAAATGAGTAGGCATTTTCATTTTTCAGGACTAAGGAAGGCACCTGATCTCTGTCCAAATGCAGTAAAGCAGGAAGGGATGATAGTGCCTTTGTTCTTTACATTTTAGCCAGTTTCTGGGCTGGTATATTTGCTTCCTTTGGCAATGATTGAATGGTTGAGCTTTGCTTAATAAATTTCAAAATATCCCTGATCTGCCAATCCCCCCAATATTTTAGATCATATAAGAGTGTGGGGGTGTCAAGCTCAAGGATGATGTGTAAATGACCTAGCTCCCTACTCCTAGATATGAAACTGTAAGCTGCTAGAGCTTCAACCTACAGTCTAGTCAGTGAGGAAGGGAACAAAAAAATGGGAAAGGGAGAGAGAAGTTTGCCATTGTGATCTCTGATCAGTCCCCCCAACTCTCCACAATTCTCCAACCCTAGCTGCTGCCATTTGTTCCTCAGCTTGCAATCCCTGAAACCTTAAGGTCATGATCTTTTTAATAGATGTGAAAATTCTGTCAACCAGTGCCCCGACTTCAGGAGTTCCTTTATCAAAAGTAATTTTGTTCCTCAGCTTCCATATCCACCAGCAAATGAGAGAGGGGCAGATCTTAATAATGAATCGCCTGCACTCAGAAGCTGAATTGTTGTTTTGCCACCAAATATTCAAATTACCTGTAAAGCAGTGGGAGTGTTGCAGGATTCCTAATTCTACTGCAAAAGTCCTCCAGATTCTTTGTGCAAAACAACAGGAAACAAAGAGGTGGCTCACTGTTTCCCCATTTTCGAGGCACCAAGGGCATATGAAAGGGCCAAGGATGCCTACCTTATGCAAATTTGGGCCAATGGGGATTTTGTTCCTGATGCATCTCAACAATAAAAAAGACATCTTTATAGGAAGTGAGGTGTCCCAAATGGATTTTCTGTGAGGACATAGAGGTTCAGAAGAACCTTTGATCAGTTGATAGGCTGATTTCATGCTGAAACATCCATCTTAGGTGAGAGTCCAAATCATTTTGTCAGTTTCCCCTATCATGATAGGCATCTCCATAAAGATTCTCTAGCTGTTGGAGGAATGATATTTTGAATTTTATGCCAGTCCCAACCCTGTGATCCCATGACTTCTGAGACCTTATAGTTGCCATGGCACTCAAAGAGATCGGATAATTTACCTCTAGGGCTCCATTTATCATGTAGCAGATTACACTCTCCATTTCCTACTTGAAACTGGATGTGTTCTTCTGTTAGCATAGCTACCTTACAAATCCTTCTCCAGGTTTGGGAATCCGGTATCCGACTGCCCACTTCTAATGGATGTTTTGAGCCACAGTATTTTGCGCACATAAAGTTAGCCCAAAGTGACTTATTTGATCTGAATCTCCACCAATGCTTCATAGATTTGGCAGTGATGATGTGATTAAGGTCACGAAACACAACCCCACATTCCTCCTGGGTATGACACAAATCTCTCCAACTAATCCAGTGTCTTTTTAGCCCCTTGTCCACTGCTGACCACAAGAAATTTGAAAGCAAAGACTCCACCTGATGAATGACTTTTTTAGGGGGGCTTAGGCTTTTTGTCAAATAAAAGGGAATGGAAGAAAGGACACTTATTATAAGTGTGATCCTACCACCTAAGGAGAGGAATTTGGAACTCCAGCTTCCTATTATTTTATTGATTTTATTAACTAGAGGATCATAATAAGAAGTTGGGATTCTCTTAAAGTGAAGAGGGACTCCAAGGTAGGTGGAGGGAAGAGAACCTCTACTAAATCGAGTAATCCTTCTAATGGAATGTTTCCTAGCACAAGGCAGTCTCTCATGTACCAGGTAGGAGCTCTTAGCCCCATTAATTTTCTTACCTGAGACCCTCTCATAATGTCTAAGTTTCTCCATTATTATCTTTACCGCTCTTGGATTGGCAGATGAAAAAATAATGATATCATCAGCAAAAGCTAGGTGAGATACTCTTGGACATCTTCTTGGGGTACAGAAATCTAGTCTTTTATCGAAGTTATTATTCAGAATCCTAGAGAGGTATTCTGAACTAATCACAAACATCAAAGGAGAGATAGGATTTCCTTGCCTTAGCCCTCTCGACCCTTTAAACCAACATTTGCTAACTCCATTCACAAGGACAGAGAACCACACAATGGAAATCAATCTCCAAACAATGTCAATCCATACCTCTCCAAACCTAGTAGTCTTAGAATCTGCAGCAAAAAAGGCCAATGAACCCGTAGGCCTTTTCCATGTCAAGCTTAAGTGCTACATTGCCTTCCTTGCTTTTTCTATTAAGGGTGGAGATCATTTCACTTGCTAGGAGGTAGTTATCTGTAATCAGTCTTCCAGCCACAAAACCACTTTGGTTTTCCGAAATTATCTTGGGCAGAATGAATGCTAATCTTTGAGCTAGCAGTTTTGACACTATCTTATTCAAGAAAGTGCAAAGGCTTATAGGCCTAAAGTGCTTAAAGGATGAGGGATTTATGTTTTTTGAAATTAGAACTATAGAGGTTGCAGTTGTGGCCTGATTTAGCTCAGCTCCATTGATAAAAGACTGAACTGCTCTTAGTAGGTCCATTTTGATGATCTCCCAAGCTGACACATAAAACAGTCCTGGAAAACTATCGGGGCCAGGAGCACTCTCCTGATTCATTCTAAGTACAGTGTTTTTTAGCTCCTCTAAATCAGGGATTCTAGTGAGTTCCTTCCTGTCTAGCTCAGTGAGGACTTCAGGGAAAAGTGACGAATCAATCTGAGAGTCTGTCTGTTCAGAGGAGTACAAATTAGAAAAATATTGCACAGCTAGTTAAGCAGCCCTCTCATCCCCTTCAACCCAATCCCCTTCTTGATTTTGGATTCTATGGATGTAGGTTTTGGCATGTCTATTCCTAACGAAAGAGTGGAAAAAGCTTGAATTCCTATCCCCCTCCTTGACCCATTTGATGTTGGCTTTTTGGGCCCAAAATCTTTCCTCCAATCCCAGCTGATATTTAGCCCTAGCTGCAGCTCTATTCAAAATTTCCCTAGGTATAAGTTTCACTTCATCCTCTTGTTCTAGCTTAAGAAGTTCCTTCTCAGCTTGGTCTGCCTTAGAGAAAATATTACCAAAGGTTTCCTTATTCCAGGCCCTAAGAGCTTGCTTGACTAACTTCAGTTTTTCAGTGAAGATCCTAATTGGGCTTCCTATAATTTCGTTGTTCCAGGCTCTATCTATGATAGATAAGCAATCTGTGTGACTAGTCCAGAATGCTTGGAATCTGAATGGCCTAACAGGCTCCTTAACTTTCTGAATTTGAAGTATGAGTGGTGAGTGGTCTAATGGTGATCTCGCTAGATGGATAATAGTGGTTTGCAAGTTGTTACTCTGAAGGTCTGAGTTCACTAAAGCTCGATCGAGTTTTTTCCAAAACCTAGCTTTTCCCTCTCTGTTATTGAACCATGTGAATTTTGCTCCACTTGCTTGCACCTCAGTCAAGTCTAAAGAGGACATGAATCCTATCAATTCCCTGGCCTCTTTAATGTGGAAAGCCTTCCCCCCCCCTTCTTTTTTTCTCCCTAGCCTTTATATAGTTCCAATCCCCCCATAGGATCCAAGGTTGAGAAAAAGGCTGTAGAGTAGCTAGCTCCTGCCATAGAGCTTCTCTCTTGTCTTCTGTGCATTTAGCATACACATTAGACAACAAAACAGGGCAATATAAGTCAGGGTGTTTAACTTCCATTGTAATATGTTGATCAGAGACTGCAATGATGGTGCATGAGAAAGGTTTCCTAACTAGGACCCAAATTGAACTGCTAACATTGGAATATGCTTCCTCAAACTTAAGTCTTCTTTTCATGCCTTCTAATTTGGATAAGTCAGCAAAAGGTTCTGCTATGGCAAGAAGATTGATTCTGTGATTTCTAAGTATTTTCTTGAGTTTTTTAAAGTTTGGCTTTTTGCTAATACTCCTAATGTTCCAGTAGCTACAGCTAATCATTGGAAACTAAGCTATTTGGATCAGTATTTGAGTTCCTATCTCTAAGCTCTCTGTCTGAGTCAAACCTAGGCCAGGAGTTAGGTTTTCGTCTCACCTTCTGTGACTGAATCATACCCTGATTTACCGGATTTATCTGGTCTATCTCCATTTGGTTGAATTGTGAGAAAACCGGCTCTTGTCTCTCCTCTTCCTCAAAAGAGCTTGGATCCTGCACAAAGTCAAAAGAAAAGATATTAGTAAGGCCTTTCATAATCTCATCACAAAAAACCTGCTCTTGGATTTCTTAGCAGATTGCATCGTCCTTTTGGGCAGACATTGTTTGGCAATTCTGATCAGCCTTCTCCGCTTTGTCAGGGGTCTTTTGTCCTCCTGCAGGGGAGTTATCTGTTGGTGAGCTTCCACCTGTGCCTTCACCCGTGTGATCCTCACTATATAAGGTTATTAATACAGCAAATTTGTTTCTATCATTGGCAGATGTCATCCTTTTGTCCTCTTTTCCATTGCTGGTTGAGGCATTTCTTCAACCACCTTGTCGATCACCTTTTGAAAGCTTGGTATTGCTCCTTGGCCTTTCTCCACAGCTCCCCTGCCTACCTCCATATCTTGAGGTACCCTAATTGGTGCAGTTGTGTTTATGTTGTTTCCTGATGATTTTGGGATTTCTAAGATAGGGCAAGTAATCGGTACACTGCTCAGATCCACTTCCTTTCCCTTTGATAATCGATTGTCTTCCTGGATTTCTCCTTTACTGCCAGATGGTTTTTTTTTTACCAAAGTCCATTCCTTGGTTCCTTGATTAGCTGATGAGGTGTTTTTTTTCTGAGTTTTGACAACTTTCACTGCAGGAGGTTGTCGGTGTAGTGGGTTGCAGTCCTTGCTATCGTGTCCCAATTTCCAGCACTTTAAACAGTAGTTTGGACGCTCTTCGATTTCTAAGTTTTGCCATTTCCCTTTTTCTTTGCTCCCAATCCAAATACGAGTAGGGATAGATTTTTTGAGATCCATTTCCACACAGACTCTTGCCTCGCTTGGTCTGACAATGAATCCGCAGTGGCTGAATCAAGCTTCAATGGGGTTCCCGCTACTGAGGCTAGATTGTATAATTTTTCTTTGTTATACAGATGGATGGGAAGATGAGGAAACTGGATCCAGACTGGGGATATGGAAGGTTCCACCGCCGGGTCAAAATCTTTCGACCACTTGAAGATCCTCTCCTGAAAGCCTTGGACATTCCACACCTTTCGAGTCCAGAGGTGCTGAAAGTCCTCTTCCTTATCAAATTTGAGGACGATATGCCGTTGATCATACAGGCCTACCTTGCATTCGTCTAGAAAACCAGCAGCCAAAATTTCTTTTCGGATCTGCGCCATAGCTGGACGCCCCCAGGAAAATTTCCCAATTAGCGTCCATTTGAATTGCAGGGCTAGATTATCTTCTTCTTCTTTTGTTAAGAACAATGCTGGTTCTCCTTCATAGCTGGAAAGAGTAAGCTTATGTTTGAGGGAAGTAAAGGAAATGTTACTTTCTTTCTTTGAAGCCGCTTGTGTAGCTCCGACGAAAGAAACCAGAGGGGGAATGGCACTCCCCTCAGCCATAGGCAGTGGTGATAGCCTTCCTCTAAATAATCGTTAGACAGTACAACGGTAATGAGTGTTAGGTAGTGTAAGTAACCGTTAGACAATATCCTTACTGTATGTTTTAATTTGAGGATAAAAGCTAGTGTTTCATTTGTTGTTAAAGAAGAAAAGTCTCGTTGTTGGCTAGCAAATTATCAACAAAAAAACACTACACACATGAATTCTAGTGATTAATGTCAAAAAACACAACCCAAAATTTTTTGTCAAACCTCAAATTTTCAGGGTTTTTTGGTCAAAAATAGGAAAGTCCAAAAGAGCGTTTATTTTGAGTTTTTTTTGTCGTTACTTTCGCGGAACTTAATTTGAATATGAATTCTAATGATTTATGTCAAAAAATAACAACCAAAATTTTTTCGCCAAACCTCCAATTTTTCGGGTTTTTCAGTCAAAAACGGGAAAGTGTAAAAAAAGCATTCATTTTGACTTTTTTTTACCATCTCTTTCGTGGACCTTGATTTGAACATGATTTCTAGTGATTTTTTTGGTAGAACCTCTATTGCGAGGTGGGGCGCCAGTCCCTAATTTTATCGATAATTTGTGAGTGATGGACATACCCTAAAATCACTCTTACTTCAAAAGACCTTGTTGATCTCAATCCCATTTACAAGCTTGACGCCTAATAAGAGTGATAAAAAAGGGATGCTGGATTTAAATATGGAGGACTCCTCCATTTACATCATCCTAGGCTAAGCTATTCTAAATAAGCCAAAAAATAGTTGAAGGCTGTGCAAAAAATCACTAGAAGTGATAAGGAATGGGACCTAGTAGGCCCTTTAACATAATTCATTACTTAAAGAGCTATGTGAATTTTCAGAGTTCTCTTGTATCACATTGTGACCCTGGGCTCCTTATGGAAGTAGCACCATGGTTTTCTCTAGCCTCACCCTAGCCTCATGGAAGCAATTTAAAGGGCTATTTTGGATCTTCATGTGAGGCATTTTCAGCGGAGCTATTACAGGGCCCATTATGTTCAGGCAGGTGCAGGTCTGTTGGAGGTTGGTTGCCCTTGTCATTCTATTGTTGCTGTTAGTCGTATTAGGACTCTCCAACTTTGGCCACTCGATTGACCTCTCAGCAGTTGCTTTGATCTCTCTCGTGGCCATGCCTACTGACAACTCAGAACATGCTATGATTCAAGAGGTAATACCCGTCCTAACTTCAGCAAACTGGTAGCCTGAAAGGTAAAAGTTTCAAAGCATCCAACCTGTCCTAACTCCAGCAGATAGGGGGATTTGACTAACCTGGGGATTGCGGGATCGGTACCTTTTGTCTTATGAAAAGATATGGTAGGTGTTACTCCTTTTCCTGATAAAAAGAGGAACAATTGATGTATCGGCTAGAAGGAGGTTTTTGTTGTTGAGCTATCAGTGTGGCTGGTTTATTTACAGCCTTTGGAATGAGTCTGAATGTGGCTCTCTCTCTAATTTGTTTGACTGTATGATAGCAATCCATCCATGTCCATGGTGCCAAGGACAAACTCACATAATCCATTGGAGATTCTTGATGGTCCAATGACAAGATCAAGGAGCAAAAGGATGAAAGTCGCCTTGCAAACTTTATTGTCAATACATTGTGGCAATTTAAACAACATTGAGTAATGCTTCGCGTCACCTTCTTCACCATCTCAACATGACGTTGTTTGGAACATTTCTTGCATCATAATCCATGAAGAAGTTCCTAGGAGTTCTACATGGGAACTTAAGGAAATTTCATCTTGAAGAATGTTCATGGAACAATCACATTGAAGACCAAGATGGCGTCCTTGGACTTTGCAAACTTTGGATCACGCCACTTGAAGTAATATAGGATTTATTTTGTTTTGTAATAAATTAAGTCCATTAAACATTACTTTTGGGCTTAATATTTCATTTATTAAATAAGTAATTACTTGACCCAATTATCTTGCATGATAATGGAAAGTAATTCCTTTTAGAAAGTGAACTCCTACATTTTAGAAGTAAGGCTATTTTTTAGGAGCTTGTGGCGTTTTTCTTTAGAGAAGCAAAAAACGAATTTTGCTTGTTTTGTTTTAGGAAATAAGTTAGTTATTAGTTTCCTATTCCAATTTGGAAAGTTTCCTAAATTGGGATTTGTTAGTTGGGAAGTCAAGTTGTAATCGATTTTCATTAGGGTTTCCTTGTTTCCTTTTTCCTTTTGGCCGATTTATTCCTTATTTAAGGAAGGGGTCCTTAAACGTTTTTTCTAATGAAATTTGAAGAATTTTAGCCTTGCTAAATTGTTAAACACGTTGTGTTTAAAACCCATGATGTTTAATTGATTTAAGTTGTGCTTCATTGATTTACATTGGCTAAGTTGAATTGTTTGTATAAGCGTGGGGTTTGGTTGGCTTATTACCATTCCTTTTCGTTTTCCCTTGATTTCACTTCCGCCAATTGTTGTTCTTGTTTTGTGTGATTCTCCTCGTGTAATTTTTGGTGTCAACAACTGTCCCAAAGATTGTGGAAATTAAGTGGTCCAGGAGATCAAGCCTAGCCCATCCATATCAATTTGTATCAAAGCAAAGGTTGTTGCTTAAAAAAAAAATTTAGGTCAATTTTCCAATTTTTTTTAATTCTTGTCGGATTTTCCCAAATTTTGAGCGTCACTTTGTCTTGTGTTTCTTGCGTCTTTTTCTGCCATCTTAGAGTCATCTTATTGTTGTTATTTCGTGATTAATTCTGCTCTAAATTCTATCCTTATAGTTGTGCAAAAATCGCATAAAATAGCTAGCTAAAAATTGCCTCAAATTCGCTTACACCTTGCTGAAACGTTTTGCGTATTTTGTGTCTTTTCTTGCTGTTTTTGTACGTCTTTATAGCCTCATTAATTCTGCTATAAATCTGCTATTTCTTTGTGATTAAAACCGCATAGGACTTGCATATTTTAGTGCTGAAAATTTGTTTTATTGTTGCTACCTAATTTTTGTTCAAAAACCCTTGTTTCCTAGGGTTAGGTTTTTCGTTTCCAAAACCCTTGTTTCTTGTTACTTTCTGACTTGAACATTGTTGAGCATTCTTTCTGAAGTTTGTATTGCTGACTTGTGACAATACATGTGCTGAAACATTGAGCTAAGGCAACACCACAATTGAATACCCTAAGGTTGTCTTGAAACTCTAGTTTTTCGAACAAAAAAAAAGCCGTTACAAAAAAAAGGCCGTGCTATAAAAAAAGACCAAGTAAAAAACAGCCCAAAGGCAATTGGTCTGAATTCAAAAAAAAAAAAAGAAAGAAACTCGGAAAAACACAATATTGAATTTAAGAACTAAGTGTTCTTATTTGTTTCCAAAAGCACACTTCACTTAAAATTGTCATAACTTTTTTGTTATAAATCCGAATTAGTTTATTCAAGTCCTCAATTCTTTGTTTCTTTCTGTACTTTCTGATTTCTATAGTTTCCTAAGTTGTACCAAATTATACCCTTACGTGATCTTCAAATACTCTTGCGGTTGTTGCTTTGAAATTCTATTTGACTTATCTCTTGTAAGTTTTGTTGATTGAACTTGGGTTGAGACGTGTTCCTTAATTCAACGAACTGAGAGGACTCTTATAGAATAAATGATTCCATAATAAGAGTGTGTTTAGGTTGTTGATTAAAGAGAGAAAACTAACCAAATAGAGTGGAGAGTACCTACTCCCCAAAGTGAGAAACCCGTGAGATATCTACATGTATTTTTCTTGTGTTTTCACTAACGTGCAAGTACAAATGGAGGGTGATAAATCCGTATCACAAGCCTCACGAAAAATTGATGTTGATGAACTTTTTCTCATGTTTCAAACGATGCAAGTTCAACTTGATAAATTAGCTTCAAGACCTAAGCATCAAAACACTAAGAGTTCCACCTCGACACTCATTAACTTTGATGAAGTTGCATACGATAATGAAGAGGAGGACATCATTGCTTCTTCTAAGCATGATAAAACATCCGAGCTTACTGATGGTTCTTTTAAATTAATATTGCCGACTTTTCATGGAAAAGCAGATCCCGAACCATATCTTGATTGGGCATGAGATCTTGATCATCAATTTGAAGGGAATAATTATCCTGAGGATAAGAGGTACCGCCTAGCCTTCATGCATCTCAAGGATTATGCTAGTTTATAGTGGGATGAGGAAATTAAATCTAGACGCCAAGATGGCGAAAGACCAGTTAAGACTTGGAGCCAAATGAAAGTTCTCATGAGAAAGAAATATGTGGCTTCACATTATAATCAAGAGCTCAACAGAAAGCTGCACTCACTTATGCAAGGAAGTCGAACTATTGAAGATTACTACCATGAGATGGAAGCACTTATGATTAAGGCCAATATTCAAGAGGATCCTGACACAACCATTGAGAGGTTCCTTCGAGGTATGAATTCCGAAGTGGCTTATCATGTTGATCTTCAAAGTTTTGTTGACATTAATGAGCTTGTGCATAAAGCTATTAAGATTTAAAGGCATATGAAAGGAAAGGACCGAAATTTCACTCAACCACAACCACCTTGGAGAAGGGATGCAGAACCAAACTCTACTCCTTTTGTCCAGCCTTCAAAGCTGAGGCAATTCACGTCAACACAGCCTCAATACATGCCGTCAACCACTCCAAAATCAGCCACCAAGGTTGTTGGAAACACCTCCCAATCGGCATCAAAGCCACCAAAAAGGTTAAGAGAAATCCGATGTTTCAAGTGTCAAGGCTATAGTCATATGCAATCCGATTGTCCTACCCGCAAATTGATGTTTATTAATAACAATGGAGAAGTGGCTAGTGATGATGAATGTGATGACATGCCACCACTTGAGGAGAAATACCAAAGTGAAGAAAGTGAAGAACTTGATGGTACTACATATGAGGTTGGAAATTATTCTTTAGTTTCTCGTCGAATTCTTAGCACACAACCCCAAGTTGATAATGATTTGATTCATAGAGAAAACATCTTTCACACACGATGCATAGTGCAGGATAAAGTTTGTAGTGTGATTGTAGATAATGGGAGTTGTACAAATGTGGCAAGTACATTACTTGTTAAGAGATTGAATTTAACTTGTGTAAAGCATCCTAAGCCATATAAGCTTCAATGGCTTAATAATTTGGCAGAGACTAGAGTAACCAAACAAGTAACAGTTCTATTTACCATTGAAAATTATGTTGATAAAGTTTTGTGTGATGTCGTACCAATGGAAGTCGGCCATATACTTCTTGGAAGGCCTTGGCAATTTGCTCGAAATGTTATATATCATGCCTAGCCAAATTACTATCACTTTGAGCATCAAGGTAAAAATTTCAACTTAAGAGCCTTGAGTCCGACCCAAGTCTTTGAAGACCAAGCAAAGATGGCAAAAGCTTTCAGTGATATGCATGAACAAGAAGCAAATGAGAAGCGTGAACTTGAAAAGAAGAAGAATGTAAACAATAGTATTGGTCGAGAAATTGTACCTAGTGCTAATGTTAGTTCTAAGTGTTGTCATTTTGCTTCTATGAGTGAGATAAAGAGAGAAATACTAGATAGGCAACCATTGTACTTGTTGTATCGCAAAGATGTACTTATCATTGATAGTGATCACCTTAATTCTTTGTCTAGTGTTGTTTTGTCTCTTTTACAGGAATATGGAGATGTGTTTCCCGGGGATTTGCCAATAGGTTTACCACCTATTCGTGGTATTGAACATCAAATCGACTTTGTTCCTAGAGCGCAAATACCAAATCGCCCAGCATATAGAGCAAACCCTGAGGAAACAAAAGAGATCCAACGTCAAGTGGAGTTCATGTTCATTTCCTGTTATCTTGATCTCTAAAAAAGGATGAATCTTAGAGAATGTGTGTTGATTTCCGTGCTATTAATAAAATCACCATTAAGTATAGACATTCAATTCCTAAGTTAGATGATATGCTTGATGAATTGCATGATTCTTGTATTTTTACCAAGATTGATTTGAAAAGTGGCTACTATCAAATTAGAATGAAGGAAGGTGATGAATGAAAAATAGCCTTTAAAACAAAGTATGATTTATATGAATGGTTAGTTATGCCTTTTCGTTTATCTAATGCACCTAGTACTTTTATGAGGCTCATGAATCACGTTTTTTGTAACTTCATTGGTAAATTTGTTGTAGTTTATTTTGATGACATCCTTATTTATAGCAAATCACTTGATGAACATGTTGAACATCTTAAGTTCGTGTTTGCTATATTGCGTGAGAACAAATTATATGCTAACCTTAAAAAGTATTCTTTTTGCACGGAATCAATTATCTTTTTGGGTTATGTTGTTAGTTCTCAAGGTATTTCTGTTGATGAATCAAAAGTTAAGGCAATCATGGATTGGCCAAGACCTAAAAATGCTAGTGATGTTAGAAGTTTTCATGGTTTAACAAGTTTTTATAGAAGGTTTGTTAAAGACTTTAGTTCTATAGCTGCATCTTTAAATGAACTTGTTAAAAAGAATGTTACTTTTGAGTGGATAGAAGAACATAAAAATGCTTTTAACACATTAAAGAACAAATTGACTCACGCCCCTTTACTTGCTTTGCCAAATTTTCAAAAAGCTTTTGAGATATACTTTGATTCCTCCGGGATAGGTATTGGTGCTGTTTTAATGCAGGAATCAAGACCGGTGGCTTACTTTAGTGAAAAGCTTAATGGGGCAGCCATGAAGTATGCAACTTATGACAAGGAGTTGTATGGTTTGGTAAGATCATTACAGGTTTGGCAACACTATCTATGGCCTAAAGAATTCATTATTCATTCTAATCATGAAAGCCTTAAATTCTTAAAGACACAAGGTAAATTGAATAAAAGGCATGCAAAATGGTTAGAGTTTACTGAATCTTTTCCATATGTGATCAAATACAAGTCTGGTAAAGAAAATATAGTAGCTGGTGCATTATCTAGGAGATACACTTTATTCATCTATTTGCATTCTAAGTTACTTGGTTTTGATTGGATTAAATATTTGTATAATGAGGATCATGACTTTCACTCCACCTATGATCAAAGTGTGAAAAATCCAAATGGAAACTTTTATGTGCATGATGGATTTTTGTTTAAGAAAAATAAATTATGCATACCCTCATGTTCCATTTGTGATTTACTTGTTAAAGAAACCCATGGGGGAGGGTTAATGTGACACTTTGGTATTGCTAAAACACTTGTAGTTTTAAATGAACACTTTTATTGGCCTAACATGACTAAAAGATGTTAAAAGTGTTTGTGATAAATGCATTGTGTGTAAACAATCAAAATTGAAAGTGATGCCTCATGGTTTGTACACACCTTTGCCTATTCCTAGTCATCATTGGATTGATATTTCTATGGATTTTGTACTTGGATTACCTAGGTCACGCAATGGTCATGATAGCATATTTGTTGTAGTTGATAGATTTAGTAAAATGTCACACTTTATTGCATGTTCTAAGTCTAATGATGCTACACATATTGCTGATTTATTTTTTAAGGAAGTTGTTAGATTGCATGGCATTCCACAAAGTATTGTTAGTGATAGGGATGTTAAATTCTTGTCTCATTTTTGCCGTACTTATGAAATAAGTTAGGCACTAAATTGTTGTTTTCTACTGTTGCACATCCACAAACTGATGGACTACCTTACTTCGTGCCATTATTCAAAAGAAGTTAAAGAATTGGGAAAGTTGTTTAGCTCATATTGAGTTTGCATATAATAGGACTTTGCATAGTTCTATTTATTGCTTACCATTTGAAGTTGTTTATGGATTTAATCCATTAACTCCACTTGATATTTTTCCTCTTCCTATTGATGAGTTTTTTAATGTCAAAGGTAAAAACAAAGCTGATTTTGTGAAGGAGTTACATGAGAATGTTCGAAATAATATTCAAAGGCATAATGAATAATATGCTAAGCAAACCAATAAGGGTAGAAAGCAAGTGATATTCGAACCGGGTGATTGGGTTTGGATTCACTTAAGGAAAGAGAGATTTCCGGAGAGAAGGAAATCTAAACTTCATCCAAGAGGAGATGGTCCTTTTCAAGTCTTGCAAAGGATTGGAGACAATACTTACAAGATAGAACTTCCGAGTGAGTATGGCAATGTCTCATCTACATTTAATGTTTCTGATTTATCTTTGTTTGATGTAGGTGATTTGAGGACAAATCCTTTCGAAGAGGGAGGGAATGATAGCAATCCATCCATGTCCATGGTGCCAAGGACGAACTCGCATGATCTATTGGAGAATCTTGATGGTCCAATGACAAGATCAAGGAGCAAAAGGATGAAAGCCGCCTTGCAAACTTTATTGTCAACACATTGTGGCAATTTAGACAACATTGAGGAATGCTTGGCGTCACCTTCTTCACCATCTCAACATGACATTGTTTAGAATATTTCTTGCATCATAATTTATGAAGAAGTTCATAGGAGTTCTACATTGGAACTTAAGGAAACTCCAACTTGAAGAATGTTCGTGGAACAATCACATTGAAGACCAAGATGGTGTGCTTGGACTTTGCCAACTTTGGATCACGCCACTTGAAGTAATATAGGATTTATTTGTTTTGTAATAAATTAAGTCCATTAAACATTACTTTTGGGCTTAATATTTCATTTATTAAATAAGTAATTACTTGGCCCAATTATCTTGCATGATAATGGAAAGTAATTCCTTTTAGAAAGTGAACTCCTACATTTTAGGAGTAAGGCTATTTTTTTGGAGCTTGTGGCGTTTTTCTTTAGAGAAGCAAAAATGAATTTTGCTTGTTTTGTTTTAGGAAATAAGTTAGTTATTAGTTTCCTATCCCAATTTGGAAAGTTTCCTAAATTGGGATTGGTTAGTTGGGAAGTCAAGTTCTAATTGACTTTCATTAGGGTTTCCTTTTTCCTTTTTGCCGATTTATTACTTATTTAAGGAAGGGGTCCTTAAACATTTTTTCTAATGAAATTTGAAGAATTTTAGCCTTGCTAAATTGCACTACTACAGAATGTATAATTTAAAACGGTCTATTTAAAACGGTTATTAATAACCCGTTTTAGATAATTGGGGCGGTGGTATTTTTGTAATAAGAATTAGGAAAACGCAAACTTTCTAAAACGGTTACATTATAACCGTGTTAGAAAGTATCTTGATGTCAGTTTCTAAAATTGTTCGGGAGACAACCGTTTTAGAAACTGTTATCATCTCCGTTTTAAGAACGGTTTCTAACTAACCGTCTTAGAAAATGTACCGATAAAAATCTCCCCCAGCATTTTCTTCTCCTGTAGAACAAAAATATTTCAAACACCTATCTGTTTTCATTTTGCGAAAATAATTTCACCGCCATTCACTTAACCTCATCGCCGTTCGCCACCCGTCCCAACCTTTTCCGCCGCCGTCGCCGTCATCACCGTCGCCGCGTGACAGTCCCGAGTTTGCCGCCGTTCGCGCCGTTGCCAATCCCCCGAAGTCACCAAAGAGAGGTGAGTTCGGATTTTGGAAATACAGCGTTAATCGGTGTTTAAAAGCAGGGTTTATTTTTCTAATTGTTTATGTGGGATATCAAGGAATTCTTTAGGGTATATTCATGCAGTGATTTTGCTGGTTTCAGGTATGTTCTGTACTCAGCAAGAAAGACTACATGAAAACATTTTGTGCACTTTTTTGATAGTTCATCTGTAGATTCCTTTGTTATTTTATTCAATGCAAGGTGAGCAAGTATGAATCTGTTAAAGGCATTGAGAAAACTACCCAAGTAGGTTTTGATTTTGATCTTTGTAGTTGTACTTTTCTTCATGTTCTTCCTTTGGTTTTTCAGTGTTGGAATTCCACATAAGGATGTAGCAGTAGGGTGCTGTGATGAAGTTGATCCCCTGGCTAAGGTATGATAGTTCCACATCCATTGTATTTGGTGCAAATTGGCCCATTTAAAAGTGTATGCATTTTAGGTAGTATTTTTTCTCGGTCTCATGGTTAAATCTCTTTGATATTTTGCCTCCTTTATTCTGTTTAACTTGATATGCATTGAAGCTGGGGATTTAGATGTTTCAAGATACATATTTTCAATTAACAGCCCTGTGTAACCCTGTGGAATTCACATTTCCTATAATTTAGCTAGTCTCCCCTGTTTGTTTGTACACTGGTGATGTGGAGCAAATATGTGTAATAAATTGTGATCGTGGTTGCTATTTACTCCTAATCAAAAATCAAGCTAAACAACCCCGTGAAGGTGATAGTATAGCAAGTTCGTTCCCACGAGGAAAGGACTGTGTTGAAATTCTAAAGAAAATATTTTTGGTTTTTTAATGTTTATCAAACTAAATAATCAGTAAGAAAAGAACAAAACGGTGATTTAATTAAAACTCAAGTTAAGCAAGTGTACTCCCGAGATTATATTTTAGGGTTACATAAAAAGCACACACATACATCCTATCTATGGTCATGCAAAACAAGAGTAAATACTATAACTCACGCCCTCCTATTAGGCTAAAGGCAAGGAATGAATTAAGCACTTACCTACTTAGATATTAACTAATTCAATAAACCCTCATATTAGGCTAAAAGTAAGGTTTACTTCCTTAATTAATCCGGAATCTAATGCAACTAATCAACTCAACCAAACCCTCAAGTTCAACCGCTCCATTAGGCTAAGGCAACGCTCGAACCAGTCACGCTAATGCTAAACTATTCCCCCAAATTCCTCCTATTAGGCTAAAGGTAAGAATTAAGGAAGAATTAATCTAACAAATTCACAACCAACCCACAATAGATCCCAAACAACCTACTCTAATCCTCCTATCAGGCTCAAGGTAAGATTAAAGCAAGTAATCTCTAAGTAATTTACTGCACTTTAAGAAAATATTCATCATACATAATCCGGCCAAAATCATGCATAATTATGAAGAACACAGCAAGACTTACTTCACAAAGACCAAAAGATAGAACTTAGTATGTAAATTAAGCACACAAACCCATATTCATAATCCCCGGGAGCACAATAGATTTAGCCAAGCATGGCTAAATCAAACATCATTATATTAATGTTAATTAAGCACAATATTGACAACATAAATTAAAAATAAAGATAACACCTTGAATAGAGAATCCGTAGATGAAATCTTTGTCTCTAAATTAATGAAACCCAATCCTTACAGCTTCAATTCTACGTGAATAGCTACAAGAATGAAACCCTAGCTATTACAAAGAAATAAAACCCTTGCTCAAGCTCTCTCAAAGTTGTCACACCCTAAAATATGTAAACCCTAGCCTTATTTATAGTAATTCTATGAAGATATTTGCTAATAAGTCCTTAATGGATGCCTTGTTGAAAAAGGAAACCCAAAGTGGGCCAAAATCGCAAATTTCCAAAAATTAGGTCGTAAACCTGCGTATTTCCCGATGTCACGACGTCCATGGTCGAGCGTAAAAACGTCCACGCACATCGCGACGTGGAAGGTCTGACATCGCGACGTCGCGGCACGTCGCGACGTTGGAGGGGTCCCGACGTCACGACGTATCTCACTGGAAATTTCTCAAAACTTGTCCAAAAATTCAACCAAAAATCGCATTTTTAACGTCGCGACGTGGAGGATCTTCAGCACGACTTCCACCCACGTCGCGACGTGAAGGGTCTGACGTCGCGACGTGTAGATTTTCTTCAACAATTTCGCGATCTTTCTTCCATTTTTCCTCCACTTTGCAACCGATTTGACTCCTTTGTGATTTCCCTTTTCCAAGAACACACCATGGTCAACAAACCTACTATTAAAACACTAAAACGAATAAAAACGAACAAGAACGACCAAAGAATTAAGTATAAACCCTACATAATTGGTGAATAAATTCACCTCATCAATTTCCCCCACACTTAACCTTTGTTCGTCCCCGAACAAACTAAACTAAAAACAACAAACCTAAACAAAAGTCTAAAACAAAAACCCTAACAAAAATTCTAACACATAACAATCAAAACGCATCCAACTTCATCAATTCAATCTAAGGATAAATGTCATATATGAACCTCATAATCTCAAGTAGTCAAATGTCAAGTACACATAATATACGTCTCCAAAAGTTATCAAAGTCCATTAACGTACTCATTTAGACACGTTGAGCCAAACCATATGTGTGTGTGCGATAGGGTCCACCTCAGTTCATAACTCATCTACAATACGCCATAAGTCAGGGTTCCAACAGCTAAGTCTTCGTCTCAACTTTTCCTCACTAACATATTAACAATTCATTATTAAACTCATATAAATGAGGATTCACTCGGCAAACTTTAAGTTTATAAATAACACTCGTTCCCCCATACTGTCACACATAATTAGGGTATTTCAATGGAATTCCCGTGACATCCACCTGGAGTACTGTCTCACCTTCGGGTTTTAGACCCATTCCCACTCATGCAAGTTCTCAATTAACTATTAGTTTAAGAGCAGTCTCGCAGAGGAGTGGCAATATGAAGCCAGAGTCTTACGGCTTCTAATCTCTGTTACCATCCATATGAGTTCTTTTAGGGTTATTATTAAAAGCAATCTCATAGAGGGATGATAGTAAGAGCTAAACAAGCTTAAAAATGCAAAAGCATTAAGTGCAAACAATTATGCAAGCACATTTATTAAAGAACAAAATTTAAGCCAGTTATATAAGTTTCAACTAAACAAAGCGTTAAAAATACTCCAACCTACTTAATGATTACAAACTCGTCAATCCCCTCAGTAGTTCCCCTAAGTGCATAAAAATGGTCGACTCAAAATGCTAAACTTTCCATCAAAGACCCGACTCCCTCTAGATAGCATATTACTTTCCTATCCCACATCGAATCTTTCGATAAAATCCAATCATTGGCAACATAACACTTATCACAAAAAGATCAAAATTTCACAATTTTGGATACTAGACGAAAAATGCCTAAAAACCATGGTGTAATTATGCAAAAAGTTATCATTACCGACTTACTTATTTACGAGCTAAGGTTAACGCAAGGAATAACTAATACGAATGAGACATAATTAAAAATTTAAATTAAATCCTAATTCCATTAACATAATTGTCTTAACTTGATGCAAAATAACACAAAAACATCAAAATGAAAACAACAAAAGAAAAGAAAAAACATCAAGATGAAAACAACAAAAGAAAAGAAAAATAACATTCAAATAACAACTAAATAACATCAAAATAAATAAAAAAAACTAAACAAATAGAAAAACAATATAGCATAACTCCCCCCACACTTAAAATCAACATTGTCCTCAATGTGGGTAAGGAGAAACCACCACCTAATCCTGCTGCATGTCATCACGTGGAGGAGGCTGCGAACTAGTACACTCACCTCGGGAAATCTGCCACTGCCTGCTCATTTGACGGACCATGTTAGAAATTTGCAACATCTGATGAGATAAGTTGGCATATGCCATCTCCATCTGATCCAACCTCTCATCAAAATGCGTAGTCTGTCGCGTGCCATCATAGCCTCCATGTCATCCATGCGTGTATGGAGGCCCGCAATGTTCATGACACGGCAAGGTGGGGGTGGAGGAATGGGCTCTTCATCCTGCTGCTGCTGCTCTGGATCCTGCTCTAGCGGTGGCAGTTGTTCTGGCTACTGCTGTTGCTGCGGCGATGGCACTGGAGGTTGTCCCGGCCTCTCATAGGAGCTAATCCGATATGCATTATATTGGTCAGTGGTGATGACATCAAGCACGCCACACATCTCATCTGTGCCCAATGCAGGCACCCCAGCTGCGTAGCACATAGCCGTGATCGCAGAAGGATAATACAATCCTGTCCTTATAAACCGACGCGCCTTTCTGATCTCAATGTCCATAATCTCCCCAACATCTTTGGAGAGCCCCATCTGAATAGCGTAATTCAGAAGAGCCTTGTCATCATCGCAGGAGGCTTGATGGATGCTAGAGATGAGCTTGCCAATGATAAAATAATGCCAAGCTTTGGTGATCTTGGTCATTTGAGCTAACTTTAGCTCAGATATCCGATGCGTCTGATGAGTTGGTTTTATACCAACTATATTGTGTAAAATCTCTTGGCTTTTAGCTTGTAAATGGTGCTATTGTGTGGTGTTTCATGTGGTTTAATGTGTAAATGTGGTTTGATAGTTGTTAATGTGTAAATGGTGCAAAAAGTGTAAAATGATGGTAAATGGGGTGAAATGTGCTAAGGGTAAAAATGAAGGAACTTAAAATGCATAATTGGCCATTTTAGGGTTTGGACAGCTTGGTTGTGCAAATTAGTTTGAGTGTAATTCTTTCAATTCTAATCCAAATGAGAAGTTCTTGGATGTTCTGGAAAGCTATTTGAGTGTACTTCATTTCTTATGTTTTAACTGTCTTCAAATTCCGTGTGCAAATATGAGAAATGAAAGCATTTTTATGATTGCTACTTCAGGATTTAGTTATTGAATTCATATTGCCACAGTTTGGTATATTGTTAATAACGTGAGCTACAGACCTCCAATTAAGGTGATTATTGAACCATTGGAAAGCCAAGAGGATTAGCCAGAACTTGTATGTTTATCACAAAGTCTGATTCAGAGCCGAAGACACACGAATTCTGCATAGAAGAAGGACGTTTTGCTGAAGCAAGAAATTTGCCCACGACATGTCGTGGACAAACTTTGAGAACAAACGTTTGGCCTACGACATGTCGTAGGCCAATCTTGGAAGGACGCAAAATGGCCTACGACATGTCGTAGGCCTTTCTTGTAGAGGAAAATTTGCTCCACGACATGTCGTAGGCTATTTAAGAGGAATGGAAGTTTACTCCACGACATGTCGTAGGCTTAAAATCCAGTTTTGCCACGTCTCAGTATTTCAGTCATAACTCTCTCATATTAACTCCGATTTGGATGCTTCAAAAGGCTGTGGAAAGCTAAGACCTTGGGCTACAAGTTCGTGCTTTAGGGTTTGACCAGTTCACAATGAATCATGGCCAAATATCGGTTGGAAGGTGACGGTTTGTAAGTTTTCAGAATTTGAGAGGTAAAAAGTTCCAAGTATATATGCTTGTGTTTTCCTTGCATCCTTGAGTTGGATTTTATGCACTCATTTGTTGTTTATCTTTCACAAATTAATGCCATAGGTTATGAACAATACTTTGCCCGTTGTGGCATATGTGCACACAAGTACCACACAACAGCCTTGCCAACACACCATGCCAAGCCTTGCCAACACACCATGCCAAGCCTTGCCAACACAACCATGCCAAGCCTTGCCAACATACCTTGCCACACCTTGCCAAGTCTTGCCAACAAACTCTTCCACACCTTGCCGATGCACCATGCCAAGCATTTGCCACACTTTGCCACACTCATGTACTCATTTCTGGCACACCATTACAACACACAACCTTGGCATACCATTAGCACCCTTTGGCACGACATTTGCACATTCTTGGCACGCCATTCACACACCTTGGCACACCATCACAATACACATCTTGGGCCTACGACATGTCGTAGGCCAATTACAACTTGCTAATGCTGTACATCATAGGCCTAGTGGATCTCTTCCCAGTGATACGGTGCCAAATCCAAAGAAGGTGGGAATTAATGCCATTACGTTGAGAAGTGGAAAGGAAGTGCAAAAATCATCTAAGCCTGAGGATGAGGAATAGTCATTGAGGAGGAAAGTGTTCAAATTGAGGAAGAGAGTGTCAATGAGGAAATGGCACCAAAGAAGGTTGATGAACAAGAAACTCTTACATTGGAAAAGAAGGATGAGCAAAATGCTACAAAAACTGTGAAGAAGGAAATACCAACTAGAGTGGGTAATGAGATCACCAAGAACTCCAATCCTTTCAACTTCCCTGAATATGCCCCCAAGCCTCCTTTTCCAGAGAGGAAGAAACCACCTCCTCAAAAAGGCCCTCAGTTCAAGAGGTTCCTTGATGTACTCAAGCAAGTGAACGTGAATCTTCCTTTGATGGATTTAGTGACATCAATGCCAAAATATGCCAAATATCTCAAGGATCTCATCTCCAACAAAGAGCAAATCTTGAGATGTGAGGTACCTATGATGGTCTCTGAGTGCACTCAAGCATGGATGGTTCATGATCTCCCACCAAAGCTTAAGGATCCAGGGAGTTGCACTATCCCATGCAAAATAGGCACAAGGCATTTTGCAAAGGCTTTATGTTACTTGGGAGCTGGCATAAACTTAATGCCATTATCCATTGCCATGAATGTTGGATTGGGAAGTAGGATTCGACCAGTAGCAGTCACACTCCAATTAGCAGACAGATCATTGGTAACTCCCACTGGCTTGGTAGAAGATGTTTTGGTAAGAATAGATAAATTTACATTACCGGTTGATTTTATTGTGCTTGACATGGAAGAGGACCCTGAGGTTCGTCTTATTTTTGGTCGTCCTTTCTTAGCCACTGGTGATGCATTAATTGGTGTTCGAAACAAAACTGTCACCTTTAGAGTCAATAATGAGGAAGTAGTTTTTGATGTGAACTATGCTATGAAACAACCCATGTACACAGAGTCTTTGTGTTCCATTCAAGTTGTTGAGTGTTCTACAACGTTAGTTGATGAGGGTGTTAAGCATGACTACATTTCTGTTGATAAATTTGTTGATGATGAAGAAATAGATTTGGAAGAGCATGATGAGGAAGATTGCATGACTTTACTTGACAATGCATCTGTGGTAGATTATTGTTCAATTTGTCCAATAAAAGAATCAAACGTTGAATTGTCAAGCCAAACTTTGGTAGATCATACCTAACAGGAAGCATGTGTTAAGAATTGTTCAAATGATAGTGAGGGTCATGCTATACTTGATGAAGATGATGATTGTTCTTTTTCTTGATGTCTTGATTAATTGCATAGAATCTCATCTGGAAGAACATTGCAACACAATGAATCAAGATAATGTGGAAATTGTTGAATCTCTTTGTGAAACACCAATTCTTGAAACTGTGAATGAATCTATGTGTGTAATTGGTAACTCACCACAAGTGCACGAAGAGCAATTTTTGTTAAAAGAAAACAATGCTGTTTTTGTTTGTGGTGAGAACATTGGGAAAACTTGTGACGATCACCATTTTATCTTGGATGATGAGGATGAGAAACTTTTTATTGACAGAACTAACATGGTAACAACTTTCTTATTTGATGCATCTATGTTTGAACGCACTGATGGGTTTGTTGAGACCAAGGATGAAAAACCTTTGGTTGAGCCTTGTAGGATTCAAATGGTTGATGTGGTGGAAGAGTCGGATACTGTGTTTCCAACAAGAGAAGATTCACTGAAGGTGTCAAGTGTGGGGGAGTTCCAGTGGTTAAAGGTGCATTTTGTGGAGGATGTTCCTAGTGTCCATGAGCTGGAGAGTGTACTTGATGTTACTCGTCCAGTGTCCTTCAAAAGGAATACGAGTGTTTATGAGTTCTCATCTTTCGTTTGGTGGGGAGATGGATTCACCGAGTTCACTTCATGAAGAAAGCTTCATAAATAAAGTCTAGCTGGAGACTATCTAAATCCAGAACTACTTTTTTTCCTTTAGCTTTAATAAGTAGTTTGTTTCCTTCTGTTCGTTTTTTCTTTACATTTCTTTCATTTTGGAATTCATTCATCAAAACCACTCATGTTAAAGGTGTTTGCCCCGGAAGGACATTGCAAGAGATTCGCCATGCACTCAAAAGGCTAAGTGTGGGGGAGTGATGCCATGGAATTTTTCATATGAGGAAGTTGGACCAAGACATCTCCACAAAGCAACATTGAAATTCATGACAAAATCAATACCAGGGAGCTCCTAAACCTATCTTTTCTTTACATTGAGGACAATGTATGTTTTAAGTGTGGGGGAGTGTATGTTTTCTATGATTTGTATCTCTTGGACTTTAGATGCTTATTTGTCTTGTATTTGACTTGCATGACTTGCATGGGTGATGAAATTTTTTCCTGACTTGCATGGGTGATGAAATTTTTTGTGAACAAGTATGCTATTTTTCTAATTTGTTGGGTAAAGTTGTGTCGTTTGCATATTATTTCCCGTTACATGTTGTGTTTTTCATTGTTGTGCAAAATTTAAAAAAAAATTTAATGTTTTTGGTGAAAAATTTGAACTTTTTGAATAAGTGATGGAGTTGATGTGTTTCAATGAAATATGGTGTTAGTATTGGTGAGTGTTGTTGTGGAAAAGGTGTCAAGAGCTTGAGTGTTGGACTGGAAAGTAAATAGCACACACGTATTTGAAAATTTGTTCCTAGTTCACTATGGCTTATTCCAAGTTCATCACAAATAAACTTCTTGATCTTGCATGTGAAAATTATTTTCCTTGGTACTAAGTTTGAAGAAATTGGCATATTTTGCTGGCTAAAGCCCGATGTTAAGGTAATATAGATATGCCATGCAAGAACCCAAATGACATAGGAGGTAATGTGGATGGATTTTTTCGTTCTTTTTGTTATGCATTTATCTGGTGTTTCCAGAATTCGTGCATGTTTAGTCAATTTGGGATTCTTACGAACATGTGCTTGCACAAGAAATGATATGGGAGAAAAAGCCATATTGGCAACTGGGAAGGAAAAAGCCATAAGAACCTGGCATTCAAATTTGGAGAAAAAAGCCATAAAACCCAGGCATTATTGTTAGTCACCAATGTGTGAAACAAATACGCACCAATGTGCAGAATAAGGGCAATGTCCCATAGAGTACCAATGTACGCATAGGTACTATTGATCTTGTGATTGCATGTTCATAAGAGTGGACAAAGAGATTGGCATGTATTGAATGGGTTGTGAAACTAGCTAGATGGTGTATAGCAAGAGAATAAATGAAGTTCATGTTCCTCAGCACACACTTGCACGCGTGGCATGTTGGTCTTTATTTATTGTGCCTTAGTTGATAATTTGTGCTGAAATCTGAAGGCTTGGTGCCAGAAACCTTGGAATGAATTCTTGTGTGGAAAAATGTTATGATGAACTAGGATGTGGCCATTGTGGATGGATGAACAATGTGTTAGATCAAAAATTGGTAGCTTAAAGTCGTATCAGCTCAATTTTACCCTAAACTACTAATATAGTAGTAGTGAGAGGGATCGTATCCACAGGGAAGAGGATGGTTCAAGAACTCAGAATTTGCTCTCAGAATGTCACGAAAGAAACAAAACTAAACACTAATTAGTAAAGAATCAAATGCAACAAATAAGTGTAGAAACAGGAAGAGAGTGGATGCTCTAGAGTAATTCCACCAGTTGAATGCACATTAGGCCTTGATTGCAATGCTCTTGACACACAAGTAAAACAATGAGGAGATCTCTATTGCCAGGAGGCTAGCTAACACTTAGCATGGCGACCACAGTGTTTTCTATACTCCTTAACATTCCACTTTTCCCATGGCGAGGCCTAAGTAGAATGGATTCAACCCGCAATGCCTCAACTCTCCAAAGTTAGCAAATCTAACATGCAATTCCTAGGAACTCCCATGGCGAGGCCCGACCTAGGTATGAATGCCTTCATTACTATCTCAGAGAGTTTCTTTAACACTTCTTCCTAAAGTTTCATTCCTTCGAAGTTTTCCATGGCGAGGCCTAAATCTCAGTAATGAATTGATCGGCTAAGACAAGTGTAAAAACTCAGGAAATCACTTTCAAGTTCTCATCGCATGCAATTCTCACAGATATTGGCAAAATCTTACTTCAACTCAGCATGGCGACCACAATCAAAGTTCGATTCATTCAATAAAAGTGTGAATTCATCAAACTCAACAAGATTCAATCATTAAAATCACATATGATTTCATCCTTAAGGAATTATGTCAATTACATAGCATTGTATAGTCTAATTATACATTTAACCAGTTAAAACTCTAGAACATGAGAGATCTAACCATAGAACTTCATTACCAATTCACGATCAACAATTTGGAACTTGAAACAATTCATTTTCAATAAATAGAAAGAGTTTACCAATTGAATTCTTCCAAGAGCTTCCTTAATTGATATGAGAATTACAATGATCGGAGAAAATTTTTGATCGGAATAGAAAATGGAGCTCAAAAGCTAGAGAGAGAAACTAGAGAGAGAAAGTAGATCTTGCAAATTTTCCCGCTCTCTCTAGATCAAAAGTTTGTTACCAAAATCAAAACCTAACTAATGGAATGAATAATAATCTTCTGGATCTCCCTCTACACATTAGCTACATCTCCTATATATAGAGCTATGAAAATGTAACTAATACGCAACCGTAAAATATCTAAAGTATTACAAAAGTGTCCTCAAAATGAATGTCCAAAATCAGCCTAAGTTGTGAAAAAAAATCCGAAGTTGAAGAATTTGTTCAGCATTCCATCGCCTTCATGCTTTTGGACGTGCGCCTTCAAATGAGTCATCGCGCCTTCAGGCTCCTGAAATTCACGCCTCCAAGCTCAGCTCACAGCCCACTCTTTGCCCAGTAGCTTCACGCCTTCATAAGCTAGACGGATCACGCCTTCGCTCACCGACACCTGCACCCGCTTAACGCGTCATGCCTTCGAGCCTCCAGATGCCACGCCTTCGGGTCTCCTGCACAAGGAAACACAAAATCCATACTTAGCCAAAATCATGGAGATCGAAATCTGAGCACAAAAAGTTAAGCCTACGACATGTCATAGGCAAAAATGTCTTCTCTCAAACTTTGCCCACGACATGTCGTGGGCAAGAAGTCTCCCTTCAAGAATGGCCTACGACATGTCGTACGCCATTTTTTTCCCCTCCAAGATTGGCCTACGACATGTCGTAAGCCAAACTTCTGTTCTCAAAGTTTGTCGTGGGCAAAATGTGCTTGGCTACCTAGTTCTTTCCTATGCCAAGTTGTGTGCCTTGGTTTGTGAAGTTCGTTGTGCAACATGAGTGGTGTGCCAAGGTGCAAATGTGTGGCATGGCATAGTGAGGTGCCTAAGTGTGGCGTGGTGCTTGGCAAGGTCCGGCAAGGTATGGCAAGGTTGGTGCATGTGTGCGGCAAGGCGTTAGCAAGGTGTTGCCAAGGTTGTGGCAAAGTATTGGCAAGGTGTTGGCAAGGTTGTGTGGTACTTGTGTGCACATATGCCACAACGGGCAAAGTATTGTTCATAACCTATGGCATCAATTTGTGAAAGATAAACAACAAATGAGTGCATAAAATCCAACTCAAGGATGCAAGGAAAACACAAGCATATATACTTGGAACTTTTTACTTCTCAAATTCTGAAAACTTACAAACCGTCACTTTCCAACCACACTTTGGCCATGATGCATTGTGAACTGGGCAAAACCTAAAGCACGAAAGTTGTAGCCCAAGGTCTTAGCTTTCCACCGATTTTTGATTAATCCAAATCGGAGTTAATATGAGGGAGTTATGACCGAAAAATGTAGACATGGCAAAACTGGATTTTAAGCCTACGATATGTCGTGGAGTAAACTTCCATTCCTCTTAAATAGCCTACGACATGTCGTGGAGCAAATTTTCCTCTTCAAGAATTTTGCATCCTTCCAAGATTGGCCTACGACATGTTGTAGGCCAAACTTTTGTTCTATGCAGAATTCGTGTGTCTTCGGCTTTGAATCAGACTTCGTGGTAAACATAAAAGTTATGGCTAATCCTCTTGGCTTTCCAATGGTTCAAGAATCACCTTAATTGGAGTTCCGTAGCTCAAGTTATTAACAATCGACCAAACTATGGCAATATGAATTCAATAACTAAATCCTGAAGTAGCAATCATAAAAATGCTTTCATTTCTCATATTTGCACACGGAATTTGAAGCAAGTTAAAACATAAGAAATGAAGTACACTCAAATAGCTTTCCCGAACATCCAAGAACTTCTCATATGGATTAGAATTGAAAGAATTACACTCAAACGAATTTGCACAACCAAGCTGTCCAAACCCTAAAATGGCCAATTATGCATTTTAAGTTCCTTCATTTTTACCCTTAGCACATTTCACCCCATTTACCATCATTTTACACTTTTTGCACCATTTACACATTATCAACTATCAAACCATATTTACACATTAAACCACATGAAACACCACACAATAGCACCATTTACAAGCTAAAAGCCAAGAGATTTTACACAATATAGTTGGTATAAAACCAACTCATCAAATTCCCCCACATTTGAACTTTTGCTTGTCCTCAAGAGAAAACGCAAAATATCATTTAAACTCAATCACAACAACATGCCACACACACATCATGCGTTGAACTCTTGATAGAAACAACTTTCCTTTCCATTTCAACTTAATTCACACTAACTTGCTTCTAAGCAAATTGTACACTCAAAACTCATTTTCATCACCCGTATCTAACACATTGTTCCTTCATCCACAATGGCCACATCCTAGTTCACCAAAACATTTTTCCACACAAGAATTCATTCCAAGGTTTCTGGCACCAAGCCTTCAGATTTCAGCACAAATTATCAACTAAGGCACAATGAATAAAGACCAACATGCCACGCGTGCAAGTGTGTGCTGAGGAACATGCACTTTATCTATTCCCTTGCTATACACCATCTAGTTGTCTCACTCATTCAATACAAGCCCATCCCCTTAGCCACTCTCATGAACATGCAGTCACAAGATCCATGGTATCCTATGCGCACACAGCTCTATGGGACATTGCCCTTATTAAGCACATTAGTGCATTTTTGATACTCATTGGTACCATTTGCCAGGGTATTTTGGCTCTTTTTTCCCTTTAATCATTTGCCAGGTTCTTGTGGCTTTTTCCTTCCCAGATGCCAAAAGGCTTTTTCTTCAATGTCTTCTCTTATGCATGCACATGTTCATAAGAGTTTCAAGTTGATTAACATGCACGAACTCTGGAAACATCCAGACAAATGCATAGCAAGATGAGTAAGCTTCCATACACATACCTCCTGTGTCATTTAGTTTTGCATGGCATATCTATCTTACCTTAACATCGGGCTTTAGCTAGCAAAATGTACCAATTTCCTCAAACTTAGTACCAGGAAAAAAAAATTTTCACATGCAAGATCAAAAAGATTTAAGTGATGAACTTGAATTAAGCCATAGTGAACTAAGAACAAAGTTTCAAATACATGCGTGATATTAACTTTATAGTCCACACACTCAAACTTTTGTCACCGTCCTCAACACACACCAACACTAACACCATATTCCATTGACACACAACACAACTCGTGCTCACCAAAGCCATCACTTATTCACAAAGTTCAAAAATTTCACCAAAAACATTCAAAATGAAAATTTGCACAAAATTTGCACAAAAAAATGAAAAACACAACATATACCAAGTATAATATGCAAAAACTCAAAATAACACATCAAAACTTAAAAGTAACATACTTTGCATCACATAGCACAAAAGAAATTTTCATAACAAAAAGTAAGCATATCAGGTCCAAAAGACACAAATCATAGCAAACATTCCCTAATTTGATGAGTTGGTTTTATACCAACTATATTGTGTAAAATCTCTTGGCTTTTAGCTTGTAAATGGTGCTATTCTGTGGTGTTTCATGTGGTTTAATGTGTAAATGTGGTTTGATAGTTGATAATGTGTAAATGGTGCAAAAAGTGTAAAATGATGGTAAATGGGGTGAAATGTGCTAAGGGTAAAAATGAAGGAACTTAAAATGCATAATTGGCCATTTTAAGGTTTGGACAGCTTGGTTGTGCAAATTCGTTTGAGTGTAATTCTTTCAATTCTAATCCAAATGAGAAGTTCTTAGACATTCTGGAAAGCTATTTGAGTGTACTTCATTTCTTATGTTTTAACTGGTTTCCAATTCTGTGTGCAAGCATGAGAAACGGGGGGCTTTTTACGATTGCTACGTTCAGGTTTTTCATGTTTGGGTTTATTGCCACAGTTTGATAAAATATGTATAACTCAAGATAAAGGTATCCAATGATGCTGATTCTTAAACTGGTGGAAAGCCAAGAGGATTAGCCAGAACTTTTATGTTTACCGCTGGGTCTAATTCAGAGGCTAAGACACATGTATTTGGCAGGGAAGTAGAGCTACGCGCTGGAATGAACATTTGTGCACGAGCTCACTTGGCACGTCAGCCTTGGCACAACATTTGCGTCAACCTTGGCACACCACCTTGCCACACTTGGCACCTCACTTTGCCTTACCTTGCCAAGCAACACCTTGCCGAACACTTTGCCAACACCTTTCCAACCTTGCCAGCACCTTGCCAACCTTGCCAACACTTTGCCAACACCTTGCCAACCTTGACACACTATGCCAAGACTTGCCAAGCCAACGTTGCCAAGACCTTGCCAAGCTTTGCCAAACCAACATGCCAAGACTTGCCAAGCTAACGTTGCCAAGACCTTGCCAAGCTTTGCCAAACCAATGTGCCAAGACTTGCCAATCAACCTTGCCAAGCCTTGCCAACTTGGCACATCAACCTTGCCAAACACTTGGCCATATTTTGCTACACTTATGCATTCATCCTACCAAGCATTCATAACACACGAACTATATGCACATTAGTACCACATTCACACAGTTTGTGCATGGCACGTTTATTCATTTCTACACATTACTTTTGCAACATTGGCACCTTGGCACACCACTCGTTCACTTTGGCACGAACACTTGCACAATTCACTTGGCACGCCACC
Organism: Ophiorrhiza pumila; assembly: GCA_016586305.1. NCBI lineage: Eukaryota > Viridiplantae > Streptophyta > Magnoliopsida > Gentianales > Rubiaceae > Ophiorrhiza > Ophiorrhiza pumila. The sequence continues at coordinate 23,540,488 of BLIW01000004.1, read as the reverse complement.
TTGCCACACCACTTGAGCACGACTTGACACATTCAGCAAGTAAAGAAGGGAAAATGGCCTACGACATGTCGTAGGCCAAACTTGGAAAAGGAAAAGAATGGCTTACGACATGTCGTAAGCCATTCTTGAAGAAAGAAAACATGTCGTGGGCAAAATTTTGGAGGAAGGATTTTCGCCTACTACATGTCGTAGGCCAATTTTGAAACAAGAATTTTTAGCCTACGACATTTCGTAGGCTAATTGCTTGATGGGTGCTGAAAAAATGGCAAAGTGTTGGAAGAGTTGCTTCATGGGTTTTCAGCTTTGTCGCACTTCAGTAGTTGGGTTGTAACTCTCTCGTTTTAGCTCCAAATTAGGTGATTCAAATGGATATTGAAAGCTAAGACAAATGGTTACAACTTTCGTGTTTTAGGATTCTTTTAATTCACAGTGAATCATGGTCAAATGTTGAATGGAAGTTGCTGCCATAAAACATTGTGTTCTTGAGTTTTCAGAAAATTGGCTAAGTGTTGAAGTTTGATTTTTTTCTGAATTCCAGGCGGCTGAAGGCGTGGTGCTCTGTGGCAAGAAGGCGTGGATTCGCGAAGGCTGGACTGCAAGGAGGTTCGCGGTGAAGCTGAAGGCTTGGAGGCTCCAGGCTCGAAGGCGTGGTTTGGCTCTGATTCTTCAGCTGGATTCCAAGCGGTGAAGGCGTGAAGCGAGGAAGCAGGAAGGCGTGCTGTGGACGTTGAGGGCGCTGAAGGCATGTTCCGATGAAGACTAAAAGCGCTGGGTTGCTGAAGGAAGTTTTCAAGTTTCGAATTTTCACTTCTTGGGCTGAATTTTAGTCAATTCTTTGAAGACACTTATGTAATACTTTATACATTTTATGTTGCGTATTAGTTACGTTTTCCCAACTCTATATATAGGGAAGGTAGCTAACATGTAAAGGGGGATCCGATATTTTTGAACTATCTTGGAATTAGAGCGGGAATTCACATTTTCTCTCTCTAAATCTCTTTTCTCTCACTAAACATTTCTTCTCCGATCTTAATTCTGATTGTGAATTTGTACTGGATTTATCCTTCTCATTCTCAATTGACGAAGGAATCGAGAATTCTCTCGAGTAAATCGGTAAATTCTTCCAATTAAATGAGAATGACCTTATCAATGTTGCAATTTGTTGATTTTGAGATGAGAAAGATGATCATCGGCTAAATCTATGATATCTTAGGATTCTTAATGGATGAATACGTGATTTAGTAGATTGTATGCTATGCAATTGATCTAATTGTTGAGTATTGAAATCACATTTGAATTATGCATAGACATATGTTGAATTTCATAATTCCTAGATATTTTTTGAATGGATCAAGCTTTAATTGTGGCCGACATGCTAAATTGAGGAGTGATTCATCAAAGTTAGAGAAGTTGCATGAACTGAGAACTAAATTGTGATTGTTTAAATCTTTGCACTTGTTTTCTGTAATCAAATCAATTCTGAAACTCAAGCCTCGCCATAGGAAGTGTTAATGAATTGAAACATTAGGAAAAGTGTTAAAGGAGCTTTCTGTGTTAACAACATGATATGTGAACCCTAGGATGGGCCTCGTCAAGGGAGTTCTTAGGACTTTGCATGTTTGAGTAGTTAGCTTGGAGAGTTGAGACTTTGCGGAGCTTATTCCACCATTCTCGGGCCTCGCCATGGGAGAGGATGGTGACAGAGGGTACAGGAGGTGGTATGGTCGCCATGCTAACCACAACCTGAACTTCTAGGCAAATTAGGTCTCCAAGGCGTTTAATTGCTTATTGATTACATAGCATAGATTTACTAAGCCTGTGTTCATCCAATACAAGAATCCTGAGATATCTGTTCCATCCTTGTTTGTTGCTACCTTTTGTACTGTCGTTCTCATTTTTTGTTTTGAAATTACATTCTTTCTAGTACTTAGATTCGGTGACAAGACTTTTAGAACAATTTGCTCGATTTTCTTGACCTACGCCTTCCCTGTGGATTACGATCCCTGCTTCCACTTCTACAGTAGTTGTTAGGGTAAAATTGAGCTGATACGACTTTAAGCTACCAATTTTTGGCGCCGTTGCCGGGGAAGGCACGGTTTCTTGAATTTTGATTTGCTCTATTTTCTTTTCTTGTGTAGTTTAGTAGGCTTGTTATTTTTCATTTTGGTAACTTTTGTTGCATTTTGTAGTTTTCGTGTTTTGTTGTCTGCTTTGTTGTATTTGTGTCAAGTGCAAGACATTAAAGTTTACTGTAATTAAGTATTGCACAAGTACCCAAGCATGTCTAGATGGTTCGAGGACTTCTCTCCACCACCATATGAAAGGCAATGGCAAGATCAAGCACAAAGCAACAACTCACACCACATTGGGACACAGGAGCTTCTTGTGGAGGACATGTTTTCTCAACTTATGGAAAAACTTGACAGAGGCTTACAAAAGGAAGGGCAATGGTATTACCAACAACAAAGCAATGAGTGTGATCTCAGAGAAAAGGCAAAAATGGAAAACATGTTGTCTCAAGTTTTGGAGAGAATTGATAGAAATGAAACAAGGTTCGCTCAACTGGAAGAAGAGCTTCAAGGGCGACAAGAAAGGTTTGATCGGATCAACGCTTTAATAAGAAACCTATAGGAACAAATTGAGACACCAACTTTAGATGCTCAATATCACTCAGAAGGTACCTCTTTGCTTACTAGAACGCTAACTCCTGTGGACAATCATTTTGATATGCATGCTAATGTTGATTATGGCTTAAAGTGTCTAAGGGAGGAGGAGTCTACATGTTTTGGGGATAGTGTACATGAGTGCTTTGTTGCTGATTCTTTTTGAGCATGAATATGTGCACTTTGACGTTGAAGATGATGGCTTCTTTAGTGATCTTGATAGTGATGACTCTCGTTTTCTAAGTTGCCATGTTACTAAGCTAGAAAATGTGTCTACAGTGGAGTCGTACATGAATTTCATGGAATTCAATGAGTCAAATGATGTCGATTGCCTAGCTTTAGATGTTTTTGCTCTTGATAGCTCTGTGAAGTGCATAGAGTCACTTCTTGAAGATCAATGTGATTTCATGAAGGAGGATAATGTTGCATTTGTTAATGAAAGTGTTAACACATTGTTTGAAACTCTGGTTGAGGCACCAAATTTTGAAATGGTCAATGAATCTAAGTGTCTAAATGGTGACTCACAAGAAGTGCAAAGTGAGATACTCTTGTTAGTTGATAATAATGCTTGTTGTGTTGTTGAGAAAGAAAAGCCTCAGGAATTTCCCAATGTTAGTTGTGATGATAAAGATGTTAACATTTTGAATGACAATGACAATGAGTGGCATGCTATATTTGATTATGCTGATTGTTATTCTCTGAATGTAACTTTTCTTGATGACTTGATAAATTGCATAGAGTCATATCTTGATGAACATTGTGATATTATGAATCAAGATAATGTTGAAGGTGCTAATGAAAATGTTGATATTAGTCTAGTTGCTAAAGATGTTAACATTTTGAACAACTGTGAGTTTGAGTCATTTGTTTTTGAACTTACTGGTGGTTTTGAATTTACTGATGGTTTTGTTGAGACCATGGATATAGAACCCTTGGTTGAGCCTTGCAGGATTGAAATGGTTAGTGTGGTGGGAGAAGTAAATGATGTGTTTCCAATGGAAGAAGAAGTAAAAGTGGTGCCTTTAATGGGGGAGCCTCAGTGGTTCGAAATTAAATTTGTAGAGATTGCTCCCTATATGCATGAGCTCAAGCACCTCTTTGCCACTATTTTACAAGTGCCATACAGGAGGATAATGAGTATTGTTGAAATATCAATTTTCTAGTACAGAGAGGGTTATTCCGATTCTTGAAGAAGAATGTTTCATGAATAAAGTCTAGCTGGAGACTACAAAAATCCAGAACTACTTATTTTTCACTTTACTTTCACTTCAGTTGTTTTTGGTATAACTAGTTGTTATGTTATTTTGCATTTTTGCTTATACTCACCAAGGCCACTCATGATGTAGGTGTATGCAAAGGAAGGAATTGCAAGGGAAATAAGCTATGCACACATGAGGCTAAGTGTGGGGGAGTGGAGTCATGAACCACTCCCACAATACACTTATGCATTTTATCTACATTTCAAGCGTGATTTTGCTTATTCCATTTAGTGTTAATAGTAGTCTAATTTTACACCACCATGACTCCTAGTCTTTGTGTGACACTTTTCTTGCATAATAGTTCTATGTCATGTCTACCTTGCACCAACATGTTGTGTGCTTGTGTGAGTAATTCCTAATAAGCTTTGATTCTCCATGTGTAGGATGTTTTCTCATTCAAAGAAGGGACTAAGGAACTGTGGACAAAGAGACTCCACCAAGCAAACTTTGGATTTCATGATATACCAGGGAGATCCTAACCCTCTCTTTACTTTACATTGAGGACAATGTAAACTTTAAGTGTGGGGGAGTAAATGGTTATTATGATGTGTGTCTCTTGAAGCTTATATGTTTACTCTTCTTGCATGAATGAATTATCTTGCATGAATGGAATTATTTTTTGTGCTAGGTGGTGCAATTTTTAGTTTAAATGTATGTTGTTTTGAGATTTTTGCTGTTATGTTAGTTTTGTTGTGTCATTTTGAGTTAATACCCATGTGATGCTTAGCATGTAATTTTTGCATTCTGTTGTATTATTTTTGAGCTATTTCCCGTACATGTGTGTTTTTCATATTTTGTGTAAAGTTTAAGCTTTTTGTGTTGGTTGTGTTTGAATTTTTGTGCAAATTTTAAACTTTTGCAAGCTTTTTGAATAAGTGATGGTGTTGAACATAAGCTGTGTTGTGCTGTGTTGTGCGTTGGTGTTGTGAAGACAAGTTGTGCAAAGTTTACAATGAGTTCATTTTTAGAGTCAAACAAATTTTGTGTTCAAATGCTATAGTGAGTGAGCTAGAAAGTTGGTTTCACACATGTATTTGAAACTTTGTTCTTAGTTCATTATGGCTTAATTCAAGTTCATCACTTAAATCTTTTTGAGTTTGCATGTGAAAATTTTTGTTTCTGGTCCTAAGTTTGAGGAAATTGGTACATTTTGCTGGCTAAAGCCCGATGTTAAGGTAAGATAGATATGCCATGCAAAACTAAATGACACAGGAGGTATGTGTATGGAAGCTTACTCTTCTTGCTATGCATTTGTCTGGATGTTTCTAGAGTTCGTGCATGTTAATCAACTTGAAACTCTTATGAACATGTGCATGCATAAGAGAAGACATTGAAGAAAAAGCCTTTTGGCATCTGGGAAGGAAAAAGCCACAAGAACCTGGCAAATGATTAAAGGGAAAAAACAGCCAAAATACCCAGGCAAATGGTACCGATGAGTATCACAAATGCACTAATGTGCTTAATAAGGGCAATGTCCCATAGAGCTGTGTGCGCATAGGATACCATGGATCTTGTGACTGCATGTTCATGAGTGTGGCTATGGAGATGGGCTTGTATTGAATGAGTGAGACAACTAGATGGTGTATAGCAAGGGAATAGATGAAGTGCATGTTCCTCAGCACACACTTGCACGCGTGGTATATTGGTCTTTTTTCATTGTGCCTTAGTTGATAATTTGTGCTGAAATCTGAAGGCTTGGTTGCAGAAACCTTGGAATGAATTCTTGTGTGGAAAAATGTTTTGATGAACTAGGATGTGGCCATAGTGGATGGATGAACAATGTGTTAGATACGGGTGATGAAAATGAGTTTGGAGTGTACAATTTGCTTAGAAGCAAGTTAGTGTGAATTAAGTTGAAATGGAAAGGAAAGTTGTTTCTATCAAGAGTTCAAAGCATGGTGTTTGTGTGGCATGTTGTTGTGATTGAGTTTAAATGATATTTTGTGTTTTTGCTTGAGGACAAGCAAAAGTTCAGCGTCCTTGTGACTCGAGCAAATGGTTGAGCAGTGATAGTGGACAGAACCTGTTGAGAAGGATTGTCATGGTTATACAATTCGCGGTATTCACTCGCCACGATGTCGTTCATTCCGTAGTGTCCTCATTAAATCTAGTGCGGCTGACGGGCACATTTACTCCACGTATACGCAAAATACCCTGCTGTGCATAAGGGTAGTTTGCGTAGAACTCCCGTACCAAAGTAGCATTGCCGCCTACCGTTTGGCGGCAAAGTTGTTGCCAACAACAATTCCTTATCTGAGTCGCAATCGGTGCGCGACTGTGACCTGGATACCTCACTCCTCTGCCATCACCTTGTTTGCCAGATGCTCATCATGGAATTTCTCCGACTCCAAGCATATAAACCTGAAATTATCGAACCCCGTTGGGTTGGGCTGTGGCGGTGGTGGAGGAGGTGGTGGTGGCGGTGGTGCATTACCAGTGGTAGACCTGCGTGTCCTCTTAGCTGCCATATCTGTCAATTTAAATATATTACAGACAAACCATGAACTAATTGACAAGATAATATGTAACACAATTCGTACACTTAATTCACACCATTACTAAATGACATGTTCCCCCCACACTTAAGCCAAAACACCACTTTAACACTAAGCAGGAAATGCAAATACTATGACTACACGCATGCAAGAACAACGGCAACTAATCACAAAACACCAAAAACAGAAATAACAACTCATTAAAGTAAAAACAATTCATCTCCACAATGTGTAAAAGTTCAGGAATACATTCTTTCGTCTTTAAAGACAATGTATAGTTGTTAAAGTAAATGGATAACATATATGCATTCTATCAAACACATAACATGTATGTTGTGTTCAAGCATATATATAGGTGTGTCAAATTCAAAACTAAATCATTGAAACATTCTGACAAACATCTAACATGCAGTAAACTTTTTATCCTGTTAACAACATCAGTCCAACACAATTTTCCAACAAACATCACAACAATTCATCACATTATGATAACACAATCAAAATGTATCAATTCAACATGATTTCATAACCCGAATCACAGAAATCACAATTTTTCCAACAACCGTGTCTAACAAAATTCCAAACATTCAACAATTTAATCCCAGCATTCATTCATCATCACAATTCACTCAGTAGTGTAAATAAAATATGTAGAGCACGATTAGACACAAAATTGCAACAAAATTAAGAGAAAAATTTTGAAATTTACCTCTTGAAGACCAAAAATCAAAATGCAAAAATTGTGTGTAATGTGATGAAGTAGAGCCCTCTACACCGTCCCAAGACCTTCTAGAATGGATTGAAGCCACCAAACTCGAACGAATTACACTAGAAATTTGTATTCTTGAATTTGTAGGTTTTGAAAAAAATTTCAAAATTTCGAGAAATTTGATATTTTGATCGGTCAAATTGCGTGATTTTGATGTTAATGTGTTCCTAACTCAACCTATAACACTAATGTGGAGTTAATTTTTAGAAAAAACGAGAGAAGAGAAGATTGAGTAGAGAGGATTTAAGGGTTTTTGGGTATTTCGGTGAAGAACAATGAAACTGTTCTTCGTATAAAACCAAAATTTTTTTCGACGTTGCGGCGTGGGTGAACCCTAGGGTTTTTTACGGAACGTACCTGGACGTTGCGACGCGCGATCGTGTACGTCGCGACGTGGGAGACTTCTGCTACGTTTTTTCAATATTTATGGACGTCGTGACGTTGGCGATTTTCTCCACGGTTTTGCACCTTTAATCTTCCAAATTTCCCTTAATCCTTTCTCCAACCTACAAAACAAAACATTTGCACAAAAAGACCATTAGTTAATGGAATTTTTAGCCTAACTTCTAGATAAACTTAATTAAAACTTAAAAATATAAAATATAAACTTGGGTTGCCTCCCAAGAAGCGCTTTGTTTATCGTCTGAAGCTCGACGCCTGTTGCTTATTCTTCCCTCGGTGACTCTTCAAGAGTCACCTTTTCAACAATGTGGAAAACTTTCTCGCTTTGAGAAAAATAGATTTTTAATCTTTGCCCATTGACTATGAAGGAATTTCCCGTTCTTTCATTTAGAAGCTCCACTGTGCCATAAGGAAACACTGTCTTAACCCGGAATGGACCATTCCATCTTGACTTAAGCTTGCCTGGAAAAAGTTTTAGCCTAGTATTATACAGTAAAACCAGCTGCCCGGGTTCGAACTTTTTATGAAGGATGCGTTTATCATGCCACTTTTTGGTTCTCTCTTTGTAGAGAGATGCACTTTGGTATGCATCAAATCTAAACTCATCCAAATCATTGAATTCCAACAACCGTTGCTCAGCTGCCTTCCCATAATCCATTTTCAGCTCCTTTAATGCCCAAAAAGTCTTGTACTCAAGCTCAACTGGTAAATGCGAAGCCTTACCAAAAACCATGCGATAAGGACATGTACCAATAGGGGTTTTGAAAGCTGTGCGGTATGCCCATAGAGAATCATCCAATTTTGTTGACCAATCCTTCCGAGAAGGTTTCACAACCTTTTCTAAAATTCTCTTGATCTCCCGGTTTGATATCTCCGCTTGTCCACTTGTTTGAGGATGGTAAGGGGTTGCCACTTTGTGCCGAACTCCATATTTGGTCAAAAATGTGTGCCTCCATCACTGATAATAGCCTTTGGGGTTCCATAACGAGTGAAAATGTGCTTCTTGATGAACCCCACCACACTTTTTGCATCACAAGTTGGCAAAGCAATTGCTTCAATCCATTTAGAAACATAATCCACAGCCACAAGAATGTATAATTGACCATTAGATTTTGGGAATGGTCCCATGAAGTCAATGCCCCAGACGTCGAAAATTTCCACCTCCATAATATTGTTTAAAGGCATCTCATTCCTCCATGAAATATTTCCTGTCCTTTGGCATTCATCACAATGTTTGATCCACTCTTGAGTGTCATGGAATAGTTTGGGCCAATAATACCCCGACTGCAACACTTTGTAAGCTGTTCTTCGCCCCCCAAAATGTCCTCCATAATCAGATTCATGGCATGACCGAAGAATTTCTTTTTGATACTCCTCGGGAACACATCTTCGAATAGCTTGATCACTGCATACCTTGAAAAGATAAGGCTCATTCCAATAGTAGTAGCTTGCATCGTGGATGAGTTTTTTCCTTTGTTGGATAGACAACTTGGGTGGAATTTGTTGTGAAACCACATAATTTGCAATGTCGGCGTACCATGGAACCTTTTCAGCTTCTTCCACTTGAAACAATTGCTCATCCGGGAATATCTCCTTGATTAGAACATTACTGTCTTCTTCCAAATACTCATGCTTCTCCAAACGAGAAAGGTGGTCGGCAACATGATTTTCAGCTCCCTTCTTGTCACGGATTTCCAAATCAAACTCTTGTGGAAGTAGAACCCATCGAATCAAACTCGGTTTTGCATCCTTCTTGGCCATTAAGAAACGAATTGCTGCATGATCAGTATAAATAATCACTTTGGCTCCAAGCAAATAAGAACGGAATCTATCCACAGCAAATACAACTGCCAACATCTCCTTTTTGGTTGTAGTGTAATTACACTGAGTTGGATCGAGTAGACGGCTGGCATAATGAATAGTATGAAAAATTCTGTCTGTCCTTTGATCAAGAACTGCCCCCACAGCAAAATCACTCGCATCACACATAATCTCGAAGGGGGCTCCCCAATTGGGAGGTTTAATGACCGGAGCCGCTACAAGTTGGCCTTTGAGAAAATCAAATGCTGCTTTACAGTCATCATTAAAGTTGAATACCGCATCTTTCTCCAAGAGATGGCACAAAGGCTTGGTGATTTTAGAGAAATCCCGAATGAATTTGCGGTAGAACCCGGCATGGCCCAAAAAGCTTCTTACTCCCTTGACATTTATAGGATATGGTAGCTTCGCAATGAGATCCAATTTTGCTTTATCCACTTTCATGCCTTTAGCTGAGATCTTGTGGCCAAGGACAATTCCTTCTTGCACCATAAATTGGCATTTCTCCCAATTCAAAACCAGATTAGTCTCTACACATCTTTCAAGAACCTTAGACAAATTATCCAAGAACCGATCAAAAGAATGGCCAAAAACTGAGAAATCATCCATGAATACCTCAATAATATCTTCTACCATGTCATGGAAGATAGCCATCATACACCTTTGAAATGTTGCGGGTGCATTGCATAACCCAAAAGGCATCCTCTTAAATGCGAAAGTACCAAAAGGGCAAGTGAATGTTGTCTTGTCCTGATCTTTTTGGTCAATAGCGATCTGATTATACCCAAAGTAACCATCCAAGAAGCAATAAAATAGATACCCAGCAATTTTGTCCAAAACTTGATCAAGGAATGGTAAAGGAAAAATGATCTTTGCGGGTTGCCTTGTTGAGCTTGCGATAATCCATATAAACTCATCATTATCTGTTCTGACCACTGTCACCCTACTCTTCTTTGGCACACATTGGACTGGACTTACCCATTCACTATCAGATATAGCATAAATCATCCCAAAGTCCAAGAGTTTGATCACCTCCTTTTTTACCACACCCATCATTGCTGGATTTAAGCGACGTTGCCTATCACGTACTGGAATTGCATCATCTTCCAAAAGAATTTTATGCATGCAAATTGATGGACTAATTCCCTTAATGTCAGTAATAGTCCACCCAATTGCTCCTTGATACATTTTCAGCACCTGAATAATCTTCTCTTCTTGCCATGGTTCCAATGTAGCTGAAATCACTACGAGCAAAGCGTTATTTTCTCCCAAAAAAGGCATATTTGAGATGTGAAGGGAGTGGCTTGAGCTCCAATTTTGGAGGTTCTTCAACTGAAGGTTTCACCCTATTTTCACTGCAATCAATGACTTTAATTGGCCTCACCTTAAAGGGCTCCTCACAAACAATATCAGTTAGCTCATAAATGGAAGCTTCAAGATAAACATTTTCAACCATACTTTTTAACTCTAATGCAATATTTTCATCAATCAAAAGCAACTCAGAATTAGACATATGCATTAAAGAGTCATCATCATTAATACTACATGTTTTCATGGGATTACATGCAATAACTGAAGTTTCAACCACATCCATGAAAAAACAAGTATTAATATCCCTAGGATGCTTCATAGCGTAATTCACATTAAATGTTACCTCTTCGCCATTGACACGAAAAGTGATTGTCTTGCTGCGTACGCCTATTAAAGCATCTCCAGTTGCCAAGAATGGTCTTCCAAATATGAGAGGAACCTCTTCATCCTCCTCCATGTCCAAGATAATAAAGCCCACCGGAATTGTGAACTTATCAATTACTACCAAAACATCTTCAATGATACCCATAGGAGTTATGATGGATCTATCAGCTAACTGAAGAGTTATAACCACTGGTTTTGATTTGCTCACTCATTCCCACACTGACAGCGATGGAATAAGGCATCAAGTTAATACCAGCCCCCAAATCACACAATGCTTTAGCGAAATATCTTCAGCCAATTCTACATGGGATTGTGCAGCTTCCTGGATCTTTAAGCTTAGGGGAAAGATTCTTCTTCATTAAGCATTGCCCAACCTTATTCAATTGGATTACCTCCTAACATTGCAAAATCTGCTCCTTGTTTGAAATTAGATCTTTCAAGAATTTTGTATAAGTAGGCACTGTCTTCACCAAATCCAATAAAGGTATTTCCACATGGAGCTGCTTAATCATCTCAGCAAATTTGCTGAACAAGATATTCTTTTTTGATGGTTGAATTCTTTGAGGGAAAGGTGGTGGTGGAGCACATTCTGGAAAATTGAAGGCACTTGGAGGATTTTTCTTTCTCCCTTTACTTGCACTTTCTTCCTTATGTTCAACATGCTTGGGTAAATCTTCCTTCTCAATTTGAACCTTGACAGCTTCTTGATCATCTATTGGAGGTTCTTCTTCATTGATAATTGGAGATTGCAATTCCTTACAACTTCAAAGTGTAACTGCATGGCATTGCTCTCTTCCCTTTGGATTAGGGAAAGTGTCACTTGGTGTCACTTGGTAAAGTTCCTGCTGGTCTATTATGCACTTAATTGGCGAGTTGGCCTATTTGACTCTCCATATTCTTAAGGAGAGCTTTATGTTCCCTGAACATTCCATCATATACCTCCATTCTTTTCTCCACATTGGCTTGTTGCTGTTGACATTCTCCAAAAAGGTTTTCCATCTTGGCCCCCAACACAGTTATAACGTCATCAATTGTTGCTTGTGAATTACCACCTTGTGTGTGTTGTTGATTTCCATAGCCAGGTGGATAAGTTGGTCTTGATGAATTAAACTGTGGGCGATTTTGTCCTCCTTGAGACCATTGATTTCCATCGGATGGTTTTCCATTGATTTGAATTAGTATTCCGATTGTAATTGACATACTGGACTGGCTCATTAGTTACTTGAGAACATTCATCCATATCATGCGCTCCTTGGCATAATCCACAAGATGGTGTGACTTTGCTTGTCAAAGATGCATGAATACTAGCAAGTTGGCTCTGCATGGCTGCCATTTGTGCTTCCAAGTTGGCTATTTTATCCAATTCTAGCATTCCAATTTGCAGTCTTCCATGGTTACTTCTTGCATTGGGCAACATTAGCTCATTACTTACTATACGCTCAAAAATCTCTTCAACTTCTTCTGGTGATTTATCACGCAAATTTCCTTCAGCTGAAAGATTTACCAAATGCATATTATCAAAATTGAGTCCATTGCAAAAGAAATTTAGCTCTCTTCCCGGCTCCAACCCACTGTTTGGGAATTTATTAAAAAGCTCCCGAAATCTATCCCATGCTTCAGTGAATAACTCATTTTCTCCTTGACGAAACTGCATGAAATCCATCCGGATCTTGTCCATTCGGGATGGAAGAAAGTATTTAGTCATGATCCTCTTTGCAACCTCATCAAAAGTCTCAATTCATGCCCCATTAATAGAGTCATACCATCTCTCAGCTGCTCCTTGAAGAGAAAAAGTAAACAACATTCTCTTTAAAACATCATGTGGGATATGTCAAAGATTGCTTTTGTTACACACTTTAAGGAATGTCCCTAAAAGTGCATGTGGATCTTCAGTACTCAATCCATGGAAAACCTGGCCATTTTGAATCAAGTTTATGAAAGCTGGCGGGATTTGAAAGTGCTCCCCAGTGTCAATAAAAGGTGAATCCAAATTATCCATTCGAGGCTCATAATGATCACCATACCGACGCCTTCGTACCAATGGTTGTGCTTGTGGAATTCTGGGAGGGTCCCCCACTGGAGGATCTGCAATACCCCCTGGAGGTACAACCACATTGTACTGATTACCCTGTGCAGCCATTGCTTCAAATTCTAATTTCTTCTTGACACGCAAAGTTCGTGCAAGTTCCGGGTCGTATGGAAATTCCGCTAGACCAAGAGATCTTGTCCTGGGCATGCATAGAAAAGAATAGCAACAGTACTAAAAGGATGTAAGAAAATTAAAACTAAAACTAACAAAAATAATAAAATAAAATAAATTTTCAACACGACTGCTTTCCCTGGCAACGGCGCCAAAATTTGATGTGGAGCAAATATGTGTAATAAATTGTGATCGTGGTTGCTATTTACTCCTAATCAAAAATCAAGCTAAACAACCCCGCGATGGTGATAGTATAGCAAGTTCGTTCCCACGAGAAAAGGACTGTGTTGAAATTCTAAAGAAAATATTTTTGGTTTTTTAATGTTTATCAAACTAAATAATCAGTAAGCAAAGAACAAAACGGTGATTTAATTAAAACTCAAGTTAAGCAAGTGTACTCTCGAGATTATATTTTAGGGTTACATAAAAAGCACACACATACATCCTATCTATAGTCATGCAAAACAAGAGTAAATACTATAACTCACGCCCTTCTATTAGGCTAAAGGCAAGGAATGAATTAAGCACTTACCTACTTAGATATAAACTAATTCAATAAACCATCCTATTAGGCTAAAGGTAAGGTTTACTTCCTTAATTAATCCGGAATCTAATGCAACTAACCAACTCAACCAAACCCTCAAGTTCAACCGCTCTATTAGGCTAAGGCAACGCTCGAACCTGTCACGCTAATGCTAAACTATTCCCCCAAATTCCTCCTATTAGGCTAAAGGTAAGAATTAAGGAAGAATTAATCTAACAAATTCACAACCAACCCACAATAGATCCCAAACAACCTACTCTAATCCTCCTATCCGGCTCAAGGTAAGATTAAAGCAAGTAATCTCTAAGTAATTTACTGCACTTTAAGAAAATATTCATCATGCATAATCCGGCCAAAATCATGCATAATTATGAAGAACACACCAAAACTTACTTCACAAAGACCAAAAGATAGAACTTAGTATGTAAATTAAGCACACAAACCCATATTCATAATCCCGGGAGCACAATAGATTTAGCCAAGCATGGTTAAATCAAACATCATCATATTAATGTTAATTAAGCACAATATTGACAACATAAATTAAAAAGAAAGATAATACCTTGAATAGAGAATCCGTAGATGAAATATTTGTCTCTAAATTAATGAAATCAATACTCAACGATGTTCCCAATCCGTACAGCTTCAATTCTCCGTGAATAGCTAAAAGAATGAAACTCTAGCTATTACAAAGAAATAAAACCCTTGCTCAAGCTCTCTCAAAGTTGTCACACCCTAAAATATGTAAACACTAGTATTATTTATAGTAATTCTATGAAGATATTTGCTAATAAGTCCTTAATGGACGCCTGATTGAAAAAGCAAACCCAAAGTGGGCCAAAATCGCAAATTTCCAAAAATTAGGTCGTAAACCTGCGTATTTCCCGACGTTGCGACGTCCATGGTCATGCGTAAAAATGTCCACGCACGTCGCGACGTGGGAGGGGTCCCGACGTCTACATATCTCACTGGAAATTTCTCAAAACTTGTTCAAAAATTCAACCAAAAATTGCATTTTTAACGTCGCGACGTGGAGGATCTTCAGCACGACGTGCACCCACGTCGCGACATGAAGGGTCTGACGTCGCGACGTGTAGATTTTTCTTCAACAATTTCGCGATCTTTCTTCTATTTTTCCTCCACTTTGCAACCGATTTGACTCCTTTGTGATTTCCCTCTTCCAAGAACACACCATGGTCAACAAACCTACAATTAAAACACTAAAACGAATAAAAACGAACAAGAACGACCAAAGAATTAAGGATAAACCCTACATAATCGGTGAATAAATTCACCTCATCAACTGGCAGTCAGAGGTCATAACTTCTTGAACTTCCAGATTAACTGTCTGACTAGATATGCCTATAAAATTAGCCTCTGTAGGAATGTTCTGTGGTTTATTATTTTATTATTTTGTAGTTCTGTTGTATATGAATTATTTATTTCTAAATCAAGTTGTGTTTTCGTAATCAGTCCATTGGAGCAGTAAACACTATTATACGAAGGTCGACAGGCTCATTACCTCTATATCTTTTTTCTTTCAGGTTTCAGAGGCTCATTACATCATTGGTGGTCAAAATGGAACATCATTGGCTATGCATAGAACAAGATTCATTTAACGTAGATTTATTTGTTGTCTAAATGTATTTAATTTCAGGGATTTATCTTACACAAATCCAATTACAATTACAAATGATCATTGGCATCCTGGGATTAGGAATCACTAAATATGTTAAACCAACATTAGAATTGCAGCACTGCATTATTTCTCGTAGCAATTCAAACTGCAGGTTAATTTGATTGGAGGTGTGGCTTTGGCTCACTAAATTTTGACAAAGATTTAGTTGCACCGATCAAAATAATGCATACATCAAGAATTAAGGTTTGCCCTTCTCTGATACAATATTTTGCAGGCGAATTCTGCATCTGGAATGGCTGTGGATGATCAATGCAAGCTGAAGTTCTTGGAGTTAAAATCGAAGAGGAACTATCGCTTCATTGTGTTCAAGATTGATGAAACAAAGCAGCAGGTGATGGTTGAGAAGCTTGGTCGACCTGATGAAAGCTATGATGATTTTACTGCCAGTCTGCCTGCCAATGAGTGCCGTTATGCTGTCTATGATTGGTTACAATACAGATTGTGACGCTTGTACAACTGCAATAAAAGAAGCAGTTAGAGGTACTTTGTTTTATTAAAGTTATGATATTTGTATAGTCACTAAGGTATAAAAAGCTTTTGTCTTTGTTGAAATTTGATCCACTCCAATAAGGTTACCTTTTGTAAATTTTTGCGTTTCTGTGTGTGCGGTGTCCCTATGTTAAAAAAAAGACTTTTAAGAACGGTTCATCAACCGTGTTAGAAAACAGACTTTTAAGAACGGTTATAAACCGTTGTAAAAAATAATATTAAGAACGGTTTCTTAACCGTTTTAAAAAATGTAGGACTTTCTAGTCCGCCGATATCTAAAACGGTTTGGAAAATCTAAAACCCGTTTTAAATAACTACTTTTAACCGTTTTAGAAAGTGAATTATGTAGTAGTGTTGTTAAACATGTTGTGTTTAAAACCCTTGAAGTTCAATTGATTTAAGTTGTGCTTCATTCAATTTCGCAAACCTTTAGCTAATACCTTTAGGTGAGCTTAATGTTCTTGAGTTCAGGAACGGCCAAACCTTTTAGTTTAGTCCTTTGATTTACATTGGCTAAGTTGAATTCTTTGTATAAGCGTAAGGGTTTGGTTGGCTTATTACCAATCCTTGTCGTTTTCCCTTGATTTCACTTCCACCAATAGTTGTTCTTGTTTTGTGTGATTCTCCTTGTGTAATTTTTTGTGTCGACAACGTTCCAAAGATTGTGGAGATCAAGTGGTCCAGGAGATCGAGCCTAGCCCATCCGTATCATGGCAGCTCTCCACTTCCAGAACTTTTCTATCTTCTTGAGTTCCAGGGCCTGCAGAAGATCTATGGAATTGGTTTCTATAGTAATGTTGTGGAATCCCATGTCATGGCACCTACGAATGCCTTCCAAACATATAGCTGTTTCCACCTGCAGGTTAGTGTCACTATGGGAACATGCAATCATAGGAATTTGAAATAAAACATTACATTCACAGTCTCTTGCCAGTCCACCCCCTGGATATGGTCACTAGTCGTAGCAGTAGCTATGTTGATTGTTACTCTCAGGGGTTCTGGGTTAGTTCACTTGACCAGATAGATATTAACTTGTATTCTAATTTTAGGTACTAATTCCCAGAAACTGTTCCAGTCTAGGGTCCTGATGGACTGAATTTGACATTTCAGTTTGCAAATGCTCTTTAACATGTGGAAGATTTCCTGAATTACACTTGAGAGATCTGGTTTGGCATTCTTGAAAACTATTCTACTCCTCATTTTCCAAAAGAACCAACAGATCAGGGAAGGGAGAATTTTGATCAAAAAAATTTGTATTTCAGACTTAGGTTCAGCTTTCCACCAGATTAAAAAATTAGAGTGTAAGGACATCGAATGCTTGACTATTCCAACTACTGCACTCAAGATTTTCCAGATAGATGAAGTGAATTTAAAACTGCTAAAGGTGTGGTTTAATGTATCAACATGTGAGCAGCAAAAAGGGCAATATGTAGGTCTAACAAAACCTACTCTATGAATGTTTAGCCTAAGATGAATTATGTGCTTGATCAATCTCAGCATGAAAAGGAGATTTTAATGGGCAGAATTGGATCCCACAAAAGCTTTGAAAATGGGAACTGGTGTGAAGGAGTCCCAACCACCACTTAGAGTGCAGATTTCAGACTGAACTCACTACTCTCAGAGGCTAGCAAAATCAGTGAATCAGAGGAATTTGTGCAAAACATAGGTTCTGAAGTAAAGAAAGATATGGGAATTTGAGGACATATTTCTCTAAGTTTTTGAGTGTCCCAACCCCTTGGACCTAATACCTCTTTGATCTTATGATTTCCTTGGCAGTTTAGAGTGTCATAGATGCTGCCCTCAGTCTTCCACTTATCGTAGAACAAGCTACAAACTCCTGATCCCACTTGGAACATAACATGTTCCTCAGCCATTTTAGCTTGCTCAAGCATTCTCTTCCTAATGATAGATATGCCTCTTCTTTTCTGGCATTGCAATGGGTGGATGTGTGAGCAGTATTTGGCCCATAGAAATTTAGACCATAGGGTATCTTGTTTTCTAAATTTCCACCACAGCCTATAGGACTGTGCAACCACTAAAGAGCTCAGATCTCTAAATCCCAAACCCCCTTCCTCTTGAGACAAACATAGTGTCTTCCAATTGATCCAGTGGTGTTTTACTTTTTTATCCAAAGTTGACCATCAAAAGTTAGCCATCATGGCTTCAATTTGATGATTCACTTTTTTTGGGGGATTAATGTTGAATGTGGTGTATAGGGGAAGGGATGATAAAACACTCTTGATCAACGTAATATGTCCCCCCATTGTGAGAAATTTGGAGGTCTACCCCAGGATTTTTTGTGCTATGTTCTGGACTAAATAAGCATAGGAAGCTGCTGGGATTGTCTTAAAGTGAAGAGGGATGCCTAGGTATGTGGTAGGGAATTGCCCTCTAGAGAACTTGGTGAGTCTACCTATCATATATCTCCTAGCAACTGGCAGTTTTTCATGGACTAGGAAGGAGCTTTTTGAAGGATGCCCTGAAACCTTCTCGTAGTGCCCTAATTTGTCCATCACAGCCCTAATAATCTGGGGTCTAGAGGTCGTAAAAATTATCATGTCATCGGTATACAAAAGGTGGGTTACCATTGGGCAGTTACTTGGCACTCTAAATTCTAATCCCTTGGAATTATTGGCATTTAGGTCTCTAGATAGGTATTCAGCCCTAATGATAAATAACAAAGGGGAGATTGGATCTCCTTGTCTAAGTCCTCTTGAGGATTTAAACCATCCCCTAGGGGATCCGTTGATCAGGACGGATATCCATACATTGGAGAGGAGTATCCACATTAAGTCTATCCAAATTTCCCCAAAGCCCATAAGCCTCAAGACTTGGAGCAAAAAGGTCCATTCTACTCTATCGTAGGCCTTCTCCGTGTCTAGTTTCAAAACCACACTTCCCTTATTACACTTTCTAGGAATGGATGACGCCAATTCACTCGCTAGGAAGTAATTGTCGGATATGTTTCTGCCTTGGAAAAAGCCACTCTAGTTTTCTGAGATGAGGTGGGGCAGGAGGGGAGCTAATCTATTTGCTAGCAATTTCGATACTATTTTGTTTATGAAGTTGCATAAACTAATAGGTCTAAATTGTCTAAAAGAGTTGGGGTTGGGTGTTTTAGGAATCAATACTATTGATGTAACTGTGATTACCTTAGGCAAATCTCCTCCATTCATAAAGAATTGTATAGCCTTTAGGAGGTCTTTTTTGATAATGTCCCAGGCTTGTTGGTAAAATAGTCCATTGAATCGATCCGGGCTTGGGGCGCTATCCTTACTCATGCTTTTAATGGTATTCAGAACTTCTATCATATCAGGGTAGTGAGGGCTGTTCTATCTCTATCTGTCAGGGCCTATGTTATAAGATCTGTTTTTAGCCTCGAATCACTCAGATGTGTATAGAGTCGAGAAAAACTTCACAGCTTGTTCACTCACCTGGTCCTCTCTCTCTACCCATTCCCCAGCCGTGCTTTGCACCTTATGTATAAAGGATTTAGCCTGCCTCTGCCTCACAAACGAATGGAAGAATTTTGTGTTTATGTCTCCCTCACTCAGCCATTTGACATTGGCCATTTGGGGCCAGAATTCTTCCTCAAGGCTGAGTTGGAGCTGGAGATTGGCTTTAGAAAGATTCAACTTTTCCCTAGCTACTCTGTTTGTTTCAAATCTCTGAAGTTCAGCCTCAACCTTTTCTACATTAAAGAATATGTTCCCAAAGATGATAGAGTTCCAGTTTTTTAGATCAGCTTTTACTAGTTTTAGTTTTTCACAAAATCTTCTAAGTGGATTTCCACAAACCTCTACCTCCCAAGCTGCTTTAATCGTGAGAAGATAAGTGTCATTGGTGAGCCAAAAATTCTGAAACTTGAAGGAATTTAGATTACCTTTACCTTTTTTACTCAATTTTAACAAAAGAGGGGCATGATCCGATGGTGCTCTAGCTAGGTGATCAATACTAAATTCTAGATTAGTGTTCATGAGAGCAGAGTTAATAAAGCCCCTATCGAGTTTTTTCCACACTCTAGCTCTTCCCTCCCTATTATTACACCAAGTGAACTTAGCCCCATAGGATTTAACTTCAGTTACGTCCTGAGAGTTGACAAATTCAGAAAATGGTCTACCGCCCTTTGACAAAATGGTCTACCCCATTTTTCTCTTCACTGCATCTAATGCAGTTCCAATCTCCCCATAGCAGCCAAGGCATTCTATATCGATTGAGGGTTAATAACGAACTTCATAAATCCTCTCTTTCCTTTTCGGTGCAGCATGTATAGATATTGGAGATTAAAGCTGGGCTAGGGAGGCATGGATGTTTAACTTCTATAGATATGTGTTGCAAGTTGTTATCTATGATAGAGCACACATATGGATTCCTAAGCAAGATCCATATGGAGTTTGTGCAGTTACTTAATGCAAATTCAAAATTCAGTTTCCTCCTAATGGATTCCATTTTAATAGCATCTGCAAAAGGTTCAGTAACTATAACGAAGTCATAGTTGTTTTTACACACAATTTGTTCAAGCTTTCTAAAGTTTGGGGATTTGTTAATGCTTCTAATATTCTAGAACAGTAGATTAGACATGAGAAGGGTGTTCAGAAGGGCTAGTACCTGATCTTTGACTTCTAGTAATTCTGGTCGAGGTGAATTTGGCCCAAGACTTTGGGCATACTCCTTGAGGATTTGGTCTAGGGGAGATGGGTTTTGAGGGTAAAGCTAGCACCAAACCAGTTCCTGCGCTTTGTTCACAATTATTGTCTGGGTCTTCCTCTGAGGAAGTTTCTGCATCCTGTATATTGACAAAAGAAGCTACTTTAGGCAGGTAATTTGCCTAAATCTGGGTAGGTGGTACCTGATTAAGTAGAGAATTGGGGGCCTTGTTTTCAGTCTGAGGTACTGTACGCTAGGTTGCGTTCTCTTCAATTTTAACTTCAGCTGGACCCAGGACTTTCTTTCGTGTCAGAGCACTGTGCTCCTTAGGGTAGTTGTTGCTCTGAATTTGGTCTTGAGGCTGGCTTGCTCTTGGGGTAATGAATTCTAGTGATTTTTTTTTTAGCAACGGACCTTTTTCGAGGGTCGCCACTCCCTCTTATATTAATATCATTTTTTGGGTGATGGATTTACCCTAAAACCACCCTTACAAAAGGAGTCCACCTTGATCCATCCCCCATTTACAATGGTGAATAGATCAAGGGGATAGCACAAAAGAGGAGTACTACTCCTTTGACATACTTTACGAACTTTATCCACACAATTTAAGCAAAAAATACAAGTAGTAATTAAATGTGGAGTACTTCCTCTATTTACATTCAGTCCTATATATATTCTATGATACAAAAAACTCCTTAGATCCCAAGGAGTGGCAAAAGGATCCCCCTTAAGGGGGAAGTAAATACCAATATTTTACCCATAACCAAGCATGACTGAGTAGCTTCCTATTACTGCTTCGATCTTACTGCCTCTTAGCTGATTCAATGAGGATATCCTCCATGTGGCCCAAAGGGACATCAATCAGTGGTTTACTAGGCCTGGGGTAATGAATTCTAGTGATTAATGTCAAAAAACGACAACCTAAAAATTTTCACCAAACCTCCAATTTTCAGGGTTTTTTGGTTAAAAACGGGAAAGTCCAAGAGAGCGTTCATTTTGACTTTTTTTGATCCGTTTCTTTCCCGGACCTTAATTTGAACATGAATTCTAGTGATTTTTTAACATGAATTCTACTGATTAATGTCAAAAAACAACAACCCAAAAATTTTCGGCATACCTCCAATTTTCAGGGTTTTTTGGTAAAAAACGAGAAAATCCAAAAGCGCGTTCATTTTGACTTTTTTTTGGATGTTTCTTTCACGAACCTTAATTTGAACATGAATTCTACTGATTAATGTAAAAAAACGACAACCCAAATTTTTTCGCCAAACCTCCAATTTTCAGGGTTTTTTTGGTCAAAAATGGGAAAGTCTAAAAACGAGTTAATTTTGACTTTTTTGGTCCGTTTCTTTCGCGGACCTTAATTTGAACATGAATTCTAGTGATTTTTTTGTGGAAAAAGTAGATATATATATAGATGGAAAAAGAAAATACAGTGCCGGCTATACCCGTCCACACTGTTACAAAGAAAATGCAGAAAATTTGGAGTACTACTCCATTATATAAAAGTTCTATCTTAATATATGTAAGGAAAATAGAGGCAATCTACTTGAAAGGAATCCAGTAAATGTGCTCTATTTACCTTTAACCTTTAGGTCCTAATCTGTATACTTAATAAGCAAGCGTCAATGGGAGCTCTGATATTTCTGAACATTGTTAGCATCGCGCTCCAAAGACTTCACCTCAAGCAAAACCAATTACATGAGAAATACCAACAGCAAGTGGACAGTGGTTTCTTTTGAAATGTTGATCACAAGGTTCGCCAAGAAATCCACATTCAAGTTAAGGTTCAAAGTAGATTAGTCAATAAGCACACGAATTTTAGCAAGTGGTCTTTACCCAGTACCATTGCCAGGTTCAAAGCAAAGAAATCCGCAGTGTACACTTCCATATGTTCAGCACAAGGCCAGCAAGTTCAATCAAATTACCTCAAGGTGATGAGGCTTCAAATGCCTGTTCCAACAGTAGCTGGACAGTAGGATTGAGGTGGAGAAAGAGCCGCTTATAAGTCCACATTCAAAACAACAAGGCCACAATCCACGAAGCATATGATTGATATTCAGCATTTGGAAATTAAATAGGAGCTGTTCTCGGATGATTATCACACATTCAAAAATAGCAAGGCCACAAACCACGAAGCACGTGTTTAGAGAGTTGATATTCAGCATATGGAAATTAAATGGGAGCTATTCTAGAAAGATTATCACACATGGCAGACCAATAGCTTGGCAAATTAGTTACGAAGGACCTAACTACAAGCCTTGCATTCCATTTTCAATCACGTTGAGGAGTAAGAATGAAGCCAGACATTGAGGAGTATGAATAAAGCCAGATTCAGCACAACAATTAGATTAAATGCATCCAAATAAACTATATGAGTGATTTACAAAGCTTGAATTAGAACCTTTTTTTATCCAAATATTCAAAATTTTATTCATCTTCAAATTCGAAATGGAGTGTTTCGAACACCAAAGATGCCAAGATTACCTCCAATTTTGGCCAGTTTGAGTAAGTGCTTGTGGAGAGCTTCAGCTCTAAGAAGGATGTCCCGTTTTCAGTTGGAACTTCAGATTCTGGTTAGCTCACCATCGGCTCCAAGTACAACTGAAGCTTCAAGAATAGTAGTTGAGTTGGGAAAAAGGAGCTTGTGCAGGTTCGATCTAAGTGTGTAGACGGTCTAGATCGAGCATCCATGAGTAGTAGAAGAAGACCTCTTTCCACGATCTGAAGTCCACGGCCATGAACAGTAGCTGGGACCATTGAACAGTAGTAGCTCCACTGAAGGAGCTGCCTTGGACGATTGGAGGAGCCGATCCTTGTATCTGTTCGGCCGATCGATAATGTGGAGGGTGAGGGCTGGTGACGTAAGATTCTGACCCAAGAAGGTGGAAGACAAGAGCTGTAGGGTGGAGAAGATGAGGCAAGAGATCTAATGAGTGAGCGGGCTGTACAGGAAAGAAAAAGGGAAGGGAGCTTAGGAGATTAAGTGGGTGAGTAGAGGATCTAGCCAGTTTTAACCAAGAGGCCGGGGAAGTGGTGGTGGCGAGCTGTAGAAGGAAAGAAATAGGGAAAGAAAGTGGCAAGCTGTAGAAGGAAAGAAATAAAGAAAGAAAGGTAAGAGGGCTATAGGGGAAAGAAATAGACAAAAAGATGAGGTGATTAGGTGGGTAAATGTGGTGTTGACAGGCTCTGGCCAAGAGGCCAAAGCCGGTGGTAGTGGTGAGCTGAAGAGGAGCTGAACTCAGAGAGAAGGCAGAGAGAATTCTAGTGAGAACGGCAAAATTCTAGTGAATTCTAGGATCTGGCCGGTTTTAACATGAATTCTAGTGATTAATGTCAAAAAACGACAACCCAAAATTTATCAACAAACCTCAAATTTTCAGGGTTTTTTTTCATCAAAAACGAGAAAGTCAAAATACGCGTTCAATTTGACTTTTTTGGTCTGTTTCTTTCACGAACCTTTTCTGAAAATGAATTCTAATGATTAATGTCAATAAGCGACACCCCAAAATGTTTTGCCAAGCCTCAAATTTTCAGGGTTTTTTTGGTCAAAAATGGGAAAGTCCAATAGCGCATTAAATTTGACTTTTTTTGGTCTGTTTCTTTTGCGGACCGTAATTTGAATATGAATTCTAGTGATTAATGTAAAAAACAACCACCCAAAATTTTTTGCCAAACCTCCAATTTTCAAGGTTTTTTGGAAAACGGGAGTCTAAAAGCACGTTCATTTTGACTTTTTTTATCCATTTATTTCGCGAACCTTACATTGAACATGAATTCTAGTGATTAATGTCAAAAAACAACAACACAAAATTTATCGCCAAACCTCCAATTTTCAGGGTTTTTTGGTCAAAAACGGGAAAGTCCAAAAACGCGATCATTTTGACCGTTTCTTTTGCGGACCTTAATTTGAACATGAATTCTAGTGATTAATGTCAAAAAACGACAACCCAAAATTTTTCGCCAAACCTTCAATTTTTAATGGTTTTTGGTAAAAAAATGGGAAAGTCCAAAAACGCGTTCATTTTGACTTTTTTTTTTGTCTGTTTCTTTCGCAGACCTTAATTTGAACATGAATTCTAGTGATTAATGTTAAAAAACAACAACCCAAAATTTTTCGCCAAACCTCCAATTTTCATGGTTTTTTGGTAAAAAAATGGGAAAGTCCAAAAGCGCGTTCATTTTGACTTTTTTTGGTCCGTTTCTTTCGTGGACCTTAATTTGAAAATGAATTCTAGTGATTAATATAAAAAAATGACAACCCAAAATTTTTCGCCAAACCTCCAATTTTCAGGGTTTTTTTGATAAAAAATGGAAAAGTCTAAAAATGCGTTCATTTTGACTTTTTTTGGTCCGTTTCTTTCGCTGTCCTTAATTTGAACATAAATTCTAGTGATTTATGTCAAAAACGACAATAAAAAATTTTTCGCCAAACCTCCAATTTTCAGGGTTTTTTTGTCAAAATTGGGAAAGTCCAAAAGCGCATTCATTTTGACTTTTTCTGGTCCGTTTCTTTCGCAGTCCTTAATTTGAACATGAATGACATAGGAACAGGTGTAGTTGACGGAAAAGCTATTGAACTCTACCTGAGAAGACTCCCAGCTCTGTTGAAAAATGCCATCTCCACTAACTGACGAAAATAGAGAATTTTATTGGGTTTAAGGAGAAAAAGAAGCGAGAGAGCGACTAGGGTTTAAGCCACCTTGGTTGAGTAAAATAAAAGTTGCGAAGGAAACATGAATTCTAGTGTTTTTTAACCGGAAATATATATATATATATATGGACAAAATACGGTGCTAGATCTACCCGAACACACCGTTACAAAAGTGAAAGTAATAAATTTGGAGTACTACTCCGTTAGAAGTGATTCGAAGTAAATGCGATAAACTTTACGGTGCTATTTGATTACATGTGTTTTACTGTTCAAACCTTGACATTAACATGACCCTAGGTGGTGTATTTTGGGGAAGAAAACCACTACATTGGACAATACCAAAGTAGCATGTCTCTGTGACTAAGTAATCTTGACCGTGCTTAATTTCCCAAACAAAGACGGGGCCTCGCCAAAATCCTCACAATTCACAGCTCACTCTTAATCCTCAGTCCTTGTAACATCATTTCGTCAACTACTTCGTTCCATAGCGCCTAGCAGTTTAAGCCCCTCCTTTTCCAAACAGCAAATACCCAGACTTGACTAATATGACTATTGTAGCACACCTGTACGACTCCAGCAGAGCTCACCCCTTCGGCATCATTAGCACAAACACACATCATTACTAATAACCACTCCAAAAGCTCTCGCTAGGTTAGAACCTTTGCTATATCCCAACTATTGCCTACTCCATTTGAAACAATTCCAAAAAAAACCACTAAGAGTCTTATGGCAGGATCTACATTCACCCCAAAATTCCCATCATTATTGAAAACTATCAGAGTCTTAGATTTCAACCTTCCACAAAACAAAACTACTCCAGATTAAGCAATTCCAGTGCCTACATCATATAGTCTCCAACTCACTCATTCATACAGCCCAAAATATCAAATTCCCCCTCGCACACCCTACATGAATTCTAGGGATTTGTTTTTTAAAAATAAGAAACTTTATATCATCATGAACAAAAGACGGTGCCGGATATACCCGACCACACCGTTACAAGTATATGACGAAAAGTTTTGGAGTACTACTCCATTGCATGAAACTTTTTATGATATAAAGTTGAGAATTATCGTAAAGCAACTTTAGTGATTACCAAAGTCTCGATGCTCTAATTCCCTATGAGAAGTATATGAATAATACTAACAATTCGAAAAAGGCTATCTTTCAATAAACAAATTCGGAGGTCGGAGGTCGGAGGCCATTGAGACCATGATGTCTTATGGTGCGTTTCAAACCATTGTCTCATTTTTGATCAAGCGAAGAGGATAACCTTCTGAGACACAAGTATATGAAGCAATTTGAATGGGAAATCTCCTCAAAGTTTTATCACACATTACCCTAGGGATTCCATATTCTTTTAAGTTCGGAGATCGGAAGAGGCCCGACCACACCAAGCACATGAGCATGAATCACATGAATAAGGATATTCAGCCAGTTTCTACTCAGCAGCAACAGTCCAACATAACTCATTAAACACAGGAAGACATTAACAAGTACATGAAAGCCAACAACAATTTTGCTAGGATTCTTCTCAAATTTATCACACATTTCTTTAAGAACTCCACAATCAATCCATTCGTGAAGAGTGAAACCAGTTTTAAGTCAGCAAATAAGCAACCAAAAAACGACAAATATGTGTTACCAAATAAGGAATAATTATCCAATTATATGAGTGATTTACTAAGCAAGTTGAACGGGTACTCTTTTCCAATGTTTATAACACAGTCCTCCAAGAGTTCCGCATTCATTCAAGTTCAAATTCAGCATAGAGCACAGCCCACCAGCACATGATTGAAGAATATTGAACAAATTTCTACCAAGTTCAATACAGAGATCAGTGTTCACAATTGTCCCAACAATGAAGCAAGCAAACATTTTAATGCAGTAAGGCTAAATACAGTATAGCAATCCAAAAATACTTAAGCACATGATAAGCTTAATATAACTGCAAAAAACAAAGCAGGATTGAATATAACACAAACCATTTTTGTTTTAGTCAGCATCAGTGGCTTCGGATGCAACAGTCCCTACTACCATGGTTGTCCAAAGCAGCTCAACAAGAGCCACAGAGCCAGTGTGGTGGAGACCTAGCAATTTTAACATTTTCCAGCTGCATCTTCTGAAAGCAATTTATCTTAAGGAATCTGACGCGCCAGACGAGAAAAGAAGTTGCCTTGAACTAGATTGTTCTCCAGGGATGCACAAATTATATATTCCAGATATATATATCCACAGCATGTGAGATATATCTACAGCATAAGGTTCCCAGATTATCCACAAATCATCTAAACTCACTGTCAATTCCACACATTAGAGAAACATCACCTCAGGTCCGATTATGGCCACAGTTCTTGAAGATTTAAAATAGAGTTCCTCAGCTCCAAGTAGGATTATCCTTCCTACTAGGGCCGAGCTCAGAAGCGGCAGCTTGAGTTCTCCGGTTAGGTCAGCAGCTCAGCAGTTGTGCAACTTGAGTTCAATTAAATCATTAGCTCAGCACCTCCTGTCAGCTCCCTTGAGCTCCCATCAGCTCAGCAGCCCGATTCAATGTCTTCAACTGCTAGTACCGGGGTTTGAACATGGGTGGTAGCTTAGAGTAAGTCCGATCCATTGATAGCCCGTGTGTATGCTCCACCAAGCCTAAATCTAGATTTGGAAGTTATAGCTGTTTATTTCTTTGTGGGAGCAGGGGTAGCTTGATGAGAGTCCACACGGTGGCCGGATGGCTGGTGAGTGGTGGAGCACTGAAGGAAGGAGAATAGAAGGCTGGTGGCGAAGCTCTATTCTTTGGGTGGTTAGATCTAGAAGCTGGATCTTGAAGCTCTTTTCTTTAGCTTCTTTTTCAGCTAATTTTTGTTCAACTAAGAGGAGTATTTGATCACTTGGAAAGCTCTACCCAAGCGATGAATGGCCCAATCCATGTGGTGCCGATGGCTGTACGGATATAGAGAGAGTGGTGGTGGTGAATCTTCTGGCCTAATAGAAGAGGAGATGAGCTGTAGGTTGGCAAGAAATGAAAGAAAAGGGTTAAGGCTTTGATGATTCGATTTAGAGAGGAGGAGAGCAGTTAATCGGCTCTGGCCAAGAGGCCAGAGCTGGTGATGGGAGCCAGCTGGAGTTAGTTCTACATGAATTCTAGTGATTAATTTTCAAAAAACGACAACCAAAATGTTTCGCCAAACCTCCAATTTTTAGAGTTTTTTGGTCAAAAAACGAGAAAGTCTAAAAATGCTTTCATTTTGACTTTTTTGGTCTGTTTCTTTCGCCAACCTTAATTTGAACATGAATTCTAGTGATTTTTTTTTAAAAAAAAGAGCGCGATTTAAATACATCTGATCAAAATACAATGCTGGATATACCCAAACGCATTGTTACAAAAGATTAAAATAGTAAATGTGGAGTACTACTCCATTACAAGATTATACGATTCAGAATAAATGA
This sequence comes from Ophiorrhiza pumila, assembly GCA_016586305.1. Taxonomy (NCBI): domain Eukaryota; kingdom Viridiplantae; phylum Streptophyta; class Magnoliopsida; order Gentianales; family Rubiaceae; genus Ophiorrhiza; species Ophiorrhiza pumila. The sequence goes on along the minus strand of BLIW01000004.1, from coordinate 23,511,710 downwards.
GAGTAAGAAAACGTCTACTCCAGTGTTTACTAGAGTATAATTTTTAGGTTACAAGCAAAATGTCCTCTACTCTAGTGAACATGAATTCTAGTGATTTTTTTTAAATATCCTATATATATAGTCATGGGCAAAAGACGGTGCCGGATATAACCGACCACACCGTTACAACCAAAAAGCATGAAAAAGCATGAATATGAAGTACTACTCCATTACATGAAAATTTCTGTAAACTAAGAATGGAATTAAGAGAAACAATACTTTAGGAACCAAAGTAGTAATGCTCTTAATCCCTCTTGAAAGTATAAGCCCAATCTTATTGCAATTTGCAAGATGTTCAAAGTAATCGAATTTGCGAGCTAATAATGCTGCTTTACCGATATAGCCATCCAAGCATATTCTTGAAAGTGTAGGACTCCATAATCAGCTCATGCAAGTATGGCCACGCATCACAACAACAGCTTTCCTCAATATTCTACAGAGCTTGCACGACCAAGCTCTACCAAGTACATGAATACCAATACTTCTCACCAATCGGCAAGGGCATAGGAAAATTTACCAAATACATAATTATCAATAGCAAGTGGCCTGGGGATCTCCTCAAATGTTCCAAGGAGTCCGCATTCAAATTCAGGCTCCAAGGAAACTAAGTCACCGCGAACTATTCAGCAATTGGGAAACTAGTACATGTATGAGTTACCATCAACAAGAAGGAAGGCAAGGCCGGCATCTCACCAAATTAATGACTGAGCTACCAATTACATGACAGTAACAGTGCAGCCAGGAGCTATACTCCAATGTTTAAAATTCCAGTTCAAATTAGCACACTATCACCAAAACTTGCGTAACTCTACTTCAAGATGGTACACGAATCCATTTTACAAATCAAAATCAATCAAAAACAGCTGGATTACCAAGTTTACAAATCAAAATCAAACCACTCTACAGCAAGACGGCACACGAATCCAGTTTACAAATCAAATCAATCAAAACAACTGGATAACCAAGTCTATGAATCGCCATCAATTTGACCAATTGTACAAAATTCAGTCCAGAGCTGTGTAGGCTTATCTCCAAATTCCAAATAAAGATAAAGTGCAAACGGGAAATCTTCTCAGATTCATCAAGTAGTGCCTCAGAATTTCCACATTCCTTCAGTTTCAATTTACAGTGGCTCAGCACCATCAAGTCAATATTCCAAATAAACGCTTACCTCAAATTTCAGTTTTGATAGCCATTGAATGAACAGTGACCATTGAATAGTAAACCATGTTGAAGTTGGTTCGAACTAAGTGTTAAAGGCTCGATCTGGACCGATCCTTTTCTCCCTATCTCCAGCATATTCGAGCATTCAGGTACCTAAATCTGCAGAATAACCAAGGTTTAGACCTAAACAGGAAGCAGGAAAAGCTTGCTACTCATATCTGTCTCCACCCTTTGCCGTTGAAGCCGACTGAGCTGCCCACTCTTCTGAAAGACTCATGAACCCAGGTCTGAGAGCTTAGGTTCCTCCCCGTTGGTTAAATGGAGGAGGCCACGGAAATTTCTACACCTATATGACGGGGTAGAGTAAGCTTTGAGAACAAATCGGCCTAGGAGTTGCCTGAATCCCGAACTGTGAAGCTTGAGTCCCGATCGAAGGTTTCTACTCCTGTAAGCTTTCTCTACATGAGTGTCAATCCCGATCTGTTCTAGCTTGATTCCCGATCTGTTTCAGTCTGCCCCAAGATCCTGTCTTCAGATTCTCTCCAAGTCGCTTGAGGATCTGCTTGCTACGAGGTCCGATTCTAATTAGATGCAGATTCTAATGGATAAAAAGATTGAATGTAGCTATTAAATGTAGAATGGTGAGTCGGGCCTTTCAGCTTTTCAGCTGAAAGGCCCGAAACATGAATTCTAGTGAATTTTTTTTTTACATGAATTCTAGTGATTAATGTCAAAAAACGACAACCCAAAATTTTTCGCCAAACTTCCAATTTTCAGGTTTTTTTGGCAGAACCTCTATTACGAGATGGGTCTCCACTCCCAATATGTTAAATAATTGATTGGTCGTCACTCCCAATATATTAGATAATTTTTGGGTAAAGGATATACCCTAGAACCACCATTACAAAAGATATTTCACTTGATCACTAAACCATATACAAGCATAAGGCTAATGGCTTAATGATCAAGCGACAAATAATCAAAATGTGGAGTAGTACTCCATTTACAAGGTGTGCATATTGAGTATCTAGAGATTACAGTTGAAGAGCAAAATAAATAGCACTACCTCCACTTACATTAGTTTCACTTTTACAACATATTGAGGGTAGCTGCTCTCTATTCAAAATAAAAGCCTATAGATTAGCTATGTCCAGTCATGTAGTCATTTTAATCACATACCTTCTGAGCATGAGCTTTTGGTCAAAAACGGCAAAGTCTAAAAACGCATTCATTTTGACTTTTTTTTATTCGTTTCTTTTGCGAACCTTAATTTGAACATGAATTCTAGTGATTAATGTCAAAAAACGACAACCCAAAATTTTTCGCCAAACCTCCAATTTTCATGGGTTTTTGGTCAAAAACGGGAAAGTCCAAAAGCGCGTTCATTTTGACTTTTTGGTCTGTTTCTTTTGCGGACCTTAAATTGAATATGAATTCTAGTGAATAATGTTAAAAAATGACAACCCAAAATATTTTGCCAAACCTCCAATTTTCAGGGTTTTTTGGTTAAAAACGGGAAAGTCCAAAAGCGCGATCATTTTGACTTTTTTTGTCCGTTTCTTTCGTGGACCATAATTTGAACATGAATTCTAATGATTTTTTTTTTGAAAAACCAGCTTTATTAAAACATAAGTAAAATAAGGCGAGGCCGGATATACCCGACACCCAGTTACAAAAGAAACCATAAAGAGGAGTAGTACTCCTTTACAATTTAAAATCAAAAGCTCCTATACTTGAGTATTGAGAACCAAAAACTAGGAGAGTGGCTAAGGATTGAGAGTTCAAAAAATTTGATTACCCCAAAAGCATATCAAATTCTAAAAACTCTCAAGCCCTATAATAAGTGCATTCTAGCCATTAAGTGTATTAACATGATTTCTACACATTTGTTATGTCCAAAGATAGTCTGTGCACTATGCAGGCTTAGTCCAAAAAAAATTGGCCCAAAGGTCCAAGAGTCCAAGCGAGAGATCCAGCCAAACAGGACCCAAATTAGCCTAAGCAGAGGTAAGTCCAGCCCAAAAAGTCCAAATTAAAATTAACCCAAAAGCAATCCAAACTAGTTAAAATCAAGAGCAGCCCAAAGTCCAAACAAAACAGTCCCAAACCAGGGTCAATAAACAGCATAAGATTGCCTGCTACCAACTTGAAAACAATGCCTAATGTATCACTATGTACAGCCAACACGAAGACCAGCATTAGCAGCCAAGAATACCAAATGTTTACCAAGATTCATTCCAGTCCCCTTACAGATAGATTCGTATCAGATTCGAGAAAGGCGAGCCAAGAAAGAGCTTCAATTATCTGTTCAAATTTCAACAGTTTTACCCCTGTCAACAACTTGATTCAACTGTTCCCAAGTCCAAGCAGGGGTAGAGGAAATCTTTACCAGTATCATTCAACAACAGAACCACAGATTCCCCAGAAACGATTGAGTCAGCAATAATAAAATAGAGATGCAGTACTGAATCATCAACTACAGTCCAAGCAAAACCACAACAGACCACATTTCATTCCAACTACGACCAGGCCTTGCTTCAAAATCCAATAACAATGGGATCAAACCTAACTCATTCACTATTAGTCAAAACAAATACCAAAAATTTGGTAGCATCTCCCCTGTCTACCCTTCCTTTCAAAACTCCACATTTAATCAGAGGAAACAACAGCAGGAAGTTTCCGAATTACAAATCAGTCATTCCATCAGAGAAAATATAGAGCTTCGCATCATACTTCACAGCAGAAATCATTAAGACAGTAATCTAACTACAGGTGATTAACAAAACAGCCATTATAGTCAAGATTATCAGAGCATACAGTAACATATGGCCAAAACTGACCTAACATCAGTGGTCAGGGGCCAGCACACAACATTAGAAGCTTACACAGGATTCCAGCGTTTGCCTTCCGAATAGCAGATGAACGGATTCTTGGGTCTGAGTTTCCTTTCAGATAGGGCACCCGCTTTGGGGCTTACTAAAGCCTCCGTGTACTTCGTTTGTTTGTAAGGCTTTTTGCACTTGTCCATTTTGTCAAGAAAGCTGTTTAGCACATCCTGCGGTTCCTCCTCAAAGCTGTGCTCGGTCCAGCAGTCTTCGCCATCGTCCTCTGGTTCTGAATCAGTTAGGATGGCTTGTAGGCGAGCTAACTCTGATGTGGAACCGCTTCTGTACATTAATGGACACTCACTTTCTTCCCACCTAATTGTTGGGATAGCTTGAATGATTTCACGTTCTGTCATGTAGTTGCCTTTACATTTGTTCGATGATTCCCCTTCATCCCAATTGATGGACACATTGATTGTCCCCATTTTCAGCTCACTACTCCTATCCAACTCCTTAGTTATAGGATCAATCAAATCGATTTTGGAAGTTTCAATATCTAGAGGAGGCTCCACATTCTCCTGCCTGTTAATGATGTCCAGAAACTGGCCCAGATTAGCCAGAAATTGGCTCAGGTTATCGTCCTGGATGACTGGGGGCCTGAGGGAGGTTGCTGCAGTATGTTCAACTATGGCCAGTGAGCAAACGCTTTGGTTCAGTCTTGTGATTGGCTGCTCTTTCCTCTCATTGCCTACTGTTGATTCCTTGTCCTTCCCGGAGCAGTTTTCAGCTTGACACTCAACCTGTTTCATCACAGCAGCTTCATGGCTTGAAGAAGTTGAGTTTGCTTCCCGAACAGTCACTTCCCCTGCAGGGGGCCTCTTTGGAACCCAAGCCTTAGTAATGGGGGACTTGTGTTGAGATTTACAAGAAGGAGTTGAATGAATTCTAGTGATTAATGTAAAAAACTGACAGCCCAAAATTTTTCGCCAAACCTCCAATTTTCTGGGTTTTTTGGTAAAAAATATGAAATCCAAAAGCGCGTTTATTTTGACCTTTTTTGGTCCGTTTCTTTCATGGACCTTAATTTGAACATGAATTCTAGTGATTTTTTTTATGATTTTTCTTTATATTTATTTGGCTAACCTCATTTTGAGGGTGGGCGCCACTCCTAATATATTAATTAATTGGGTGGATAATGGATTTACCCTAAAACCATCCGTACAAAATAGTCCTTTTTGAGGTAGGATCCATTTACAAAAGTGATACCATGGATCCAAACTCAAAAGGAAGCTAGAGAAATAAATTTGGAGTATTTCCTCCATTACATTTATGCATCTATATATTCTATAAGGCAAGCTACATAGGAAAGGTAAATTTGGAGTACTACCTCCATTTACAAGCAAATGACAAGATAATGTAATCAAAGGACTCCTATAATAACAAGAAGTGACAAAAAGTCCTTTATTAATTGGACTGATCGAAAGATAGCAAGCTGAGCTAAGAGAATTTCTCCAAGATTGATTTGTGTAGTACAGCCAGTTTATGTTGAGCTTTCTTTCATCATAGTGAAGGAAGGCAGTCAGGGCATTAGCCAGCATAAGATCAGGAGAGTGCAGATCCCAGATTTCTTTCCATTCAGGTAATGCTATAGACACTAAGCTGTTGTGCAATTGTCTGAAGCTATGTGTGTTCGAGTGGATATTTTTCTTTCTATTCTTGGCAGCATCTTCCCTATCATGTATGTTAGGAGCTACACCTTGGCATGTGGCAGGAACTGTATATGATCTCTATTCATGCTCTGAATCAGCGTGAAACCAATACCTTCTTTCAGAACAAAGGAAGAGGTTTGCTCTCGATCCATCTTCATCAAAGTTAGGAAAGAGGTAGAAGTTTGAGAATCCCTCTTGGATGCAATTAGTTTTGATGGGAGATTGGCTTCCTTCTTGGATTCAGAAATTTGAGAGCTCCTATGAATTTTTTCAAGGACATGTCTAATGTACCCAGCTTTCCACAATTTGAGTCCATGGTTTAGTTCAGTAGAATCTGTTTCTAGTATGATTTGCTGAGTACTCCTTTCTCTGCAGCTACGTATATAACTAGCTCTTGCCAGAGCATCAACATGTAGTTTGGAAAGGGTTAGTGGAAACAGTAGAATTGGTAAACGAAGCACCATCATACCTTCATTATTTCTAGAGATTCCATCAGCTCTCCATGAATCTGCTATTTTGGAGACAGCAAAATTGATCTTTATATTAGCAGGATCCGACGGGTTCCACTTGATGCATTGTAGTATTTTCTTTCTTCTAAAGTTAAAGCAAACATCCCAGAAAGTGTTCTATTCCAAGTCCAGAATCTGAACCCCCTGGAACTTAATATGCATTATTCTTCTTAGTGACTTGAAAATTCTGAAGATTAAGGCCTCCAAATCTGCTATGGCTTTATCAAAGATCATCTGATTTCTTAGCTTCCATAGCTACCAACAGATTAACGATGGGCACACCTTTATGAGGAATCTCCTATATTCTAGGATATTGCTATGATTTTGCCACCAAACTTGAAGGGAACCTGTAAGAGAATGTGAGTGACCTAATATTCCAATTTTAGCTTCAAAAATCCTCCATACCTTTTGTGCAAATGGGCAGGAAATTATTAGATGGTCCACGGTTTCTTCATTAGCCAAGCACCAAGGACAGCCAAAGGGCCCCAAGACTCCTACTTTATGAAGATTAGCTGCAACCGAGATTTTATTCCTGATGAGTCTGAGCATGAAGAAAGATATCTTTGTAGGAATTACTTGGTCCCATATATAGCTAGTGTAAGGGTGAAGTGGCCTATGGGATCCCCTGATTTGATTGAGAGCTGATTCTAGAGTGAAATCACCATGAGGAGATAAGGTCCATATTAGTTTGTCATTGAGGCTTGAGCTGAACAGGGTTTCCTTGAATATCTGATTAGGAATCTCTGAGAACATCTGTTGGATTTTACCCCAGTCCCATCCCTGTGGAGCAAGTATATCTACCACTTTATAGTTCACTTGAACTTCAAACAGCTCCGATAATTTACCCTATGGCTCCATTTTATCAAGTGTTAGGCTACATTCTCCAATTCTAATCTAAAATTGGATATGTTCTTTAGTAGCAGTAGCTATACTAATTAATATTTTCCAAATATTGGAGTCACCTCTCCTAATCAGGACCTGTGTGGGATAGAGGGAACTGCAGTACTTTGCCCTTAGAAACTTTGCCCATAAAGATTTATTTTCCCTGAATATCCACCACAGTTTGAAGGACTGAGCCAAAACCACATGATTGAGATCTCTAAACCCAAAATCTCCCTCCTCTTTGGCATAGCATAATTCTCTCCAGCTGATCCAGTGATATTTGGGGCCTTTCTCCACTGATGACTATAAGAAGTTAGCCGGCATCGATTGAATCTGGTTGAGAACTCTTTTAGGAGGATTTAAGCTCATGGTAGTGTAAAAAGGAATTGATGAAAGTACACTCTTTATCAGTGTGATCCTTCCTCCCATTGTTAGGAACTTGGAGCTCCATCCTCCAATCTTCTGACTGATCTTGCTTACTAGGGGGTCATAGAAAGTGGCAGGTATTCTCTTAAAATACAGTGGTAGATCCAAATAGGTAGCAGGAAAGGTACCTTTATTAAATTTAGTGATTGCTCCTAGCTGGTGTTTCCTAGCTATTGGCAGCCTATCATGGATCAGATAAGAACTTTTGCTAGCATTCACCTTTTGCCCTGAAACTAGCTGATAATATTGCAGCTTGCTCATGATCTTTCTGATAGCTTGAGGCTTTGCTGAAGAGAAAATAATTAGTTCATCTGCATAGGCGAGGTGTGTAATCCTAGGGCAGTTCCTAGGGATAGGGAAATCCAAGCCCTTTTCAGCCTTGCTGTTTAGCAATCTAGATAGGTATTCTGCACTACGGACAAACAATAGAGGGGAAATAGGGTCCCCTAGGCGTAGGCCTCTAGTTGCTTTAAACCATCCTTTACTTTCCCCATTTATGAGGACCGAAAACCATACATTGGATATCAGTCTCCACACAATGTCAATCCAAGTCTCTCTAAATCCTAGCAGTCTTAAGACCTGAAGTAGATAAGGCAAATGAACCCTATCATAAGCCTTCTCCATGTCTAATTTAAGTGCTACTTTCTCTTCCTTACTTTTCCTATTTACGGTGGAAACAATCTCACTAGCTAGTAAAAAGTTATTTGTAATCAATCTTCCCCCTATAAAGCCACTCTGATTTTCTGAAATAAGTCTTGGAAGGACAGTGGCTAATCTAGAAGCTAGGAGTTTAGATACAATTTTATTTATGAAATTGCATAGGCTGATTGGTCTAAAGTGCTTGAAGGAAGAGGGATTGGGGATTTTAGGTGTGAGGACTATGGAGGTTGCAGTTATAGCCTGATGGAGCATCTCACCATTTACAAAGGCTTGAACACCCTTGACCAGATCCTTTTTTATAATATCCCAAGCAAAATTAAAGAAGAGACCAGGGAAACCATCCGGGCCTACTGCACTATCAGGGTTCATTTGCTTAACTGTTTGCTGTACCTCCTCCAAGTCAGGAATTCTAGTAAGGTTCTCCCTATCCTCAGCTGACAGGATCATGGGTAGAATGTGAGGATCAATCCTGTCTATCACCTGTTCAGTTGAGTACAAATCAGCAAAATAGTTGACAGCTATTTCTGCTATCTCTTCCTCACTTTCACAACAAATCCCATCCTGATTCTTTATTCTATGTATATATGCCCTTGCATGTCTATTTCTAACATACGAATGGAAGAACTTGGAGTTTCTATCTTCTTTCTTGGCCCATTTGAGATTTTCTTTTTGAGACCAATATTGATCTTTTAACCCTGCTTGATACTTTGCTTTTGCAGCAGCTTGGTTCAGAACTGCCCTAGACACAGGGCTGATCATCATCTTTTTCGATCCTTTGAAGATCTCTCTCTGCCTCTTCAGCTTTAGAAAAGATATTGCCAAAAATGGAGCTGTTCCAAGTTCTTAAAGCTACTTTTACTAGCTTAAGTTTCTCAGCAAAGACTCTAATAGGATTACCTATAAGGTTCGTATCCCAGGCCCTTTTGATCATGGGTAAACAGTCAGCATGAGTAGTCCAAAAGGACTGAAATCCAAAAGGTTTAGGGGAACTCATTTTCTTCCTCTGAATTTCCAAGATAAGAGGAGCATGATCCGAGAGAGCCCTAGCAAGGTGAGTCACATTGGCAATTAAATTACTATTCTGAAAATAACTATCCACCAAAGCCCTATCTAATCTTTTTCATATCCTAGCCTTACCCTCCCTGTTGTTACACTATGTGAATTTGGCCCCATTAAAGTTAACTTCAGATAATCCTAAGGAGGTGGCTAAGGCTAAAAGTTCCCTAGCTTCCCTAATGTTAAAGACTTTACCCCTTTTTTCTCTTTCCTTGACAAGATGCAGTTCCAATCTCCCCACAGCACCCAAAGGAGATTGATCTGCTGCAGATCCTTTAATGATTGCCACAAATCCTGTCTCTACTTCTCTGTACATTTAGCATATACATTGGAGAAGATGAGGGGGCCAGGCAATTCAGGGTGTTAAATCTGAAGGGTGATGTGTTGCTCTGAGGATGAGATGAATGTACAGGAGAAAGGTTTCCTTATCGAGACCCATATGGAACTTCCTATGTTGGAGAAAGTTATATCAAATTTGAGTCTTCTTTTCAATACTTCTAATCGATGAGAGGCAGCAAAAGGTTCAGCTAAAGCTAACAAGTCACTTCTATGTGTAACTAGGATTTTTCTCAGCTTCCTAAAATTTGGCTTTTAGCCAATGCTTCTAATATTCCAATATGTGAATTTAATCATTGGGAAACTCCACCCCTAGAACCCGTTTGTGCACTCTTATCTCTTAGTTGTCTACTAGAAGGGAGGCTAGGACTTAGGATTTTTCCCTCCATTTTCTTCCTGTTCTACTACTACCCTATTTTAAGAATTCTGAGGCTTATTTTTCTGTTGGGTATTCAGATGTGTGGAGCTTTGGCAAGCCACCTCCATATCAGTTTGTGGTGGATAAGCTGAACATTCTTCCTCCCTTCTCATCCCTTCCTTTAGTGTGTCTACCTGCAAAACATCAAAGGAAGCTAATTCAGATAAGTAACTTAGAATTTGGTCACAATATACCTGTTCCTGAATTTGTTGGCTTATAATTCTGTCATGTTGCATATCCTCCATGGGTTTGATTTGGGTAGGAGTTGGATCCAAAATCGGCCCCTCCTCTGCTTGAAGTACCCATTGGTTACATGACACCACATTTTCCTCCTCCTAATCATTTTCCAAAGCTGCAAACTTGTTACTAAGTAAATGTGAAGGTCCTGCTGCTACTACATTAGTAACCACATTCTGTACCCCTGCCTGTACCATGTTTTGAGCTCCATCTCCATCTGCAGATTCTGTCACCAAGTTCCTTGTAGAGGATTCAGGGATTTCACAAAAAAGGGGCAAAGTAGGGAGGTTAGTGGCTACCTCCTTACCCTTAGAACCCCTTGTACAACTGCTCCTTCTTTCTGCATTTTCCTTGTAACCATCACCTATTCTTTATTTCCTGATTTCGTTACAGTATTGCTTTTGTTCTGTTCCTGAGTTCCATCTTTATTCCCTGGTTGCCTCTGCCTCCTTGAAGGGTCACAATCCTGGGCATCATGCCCTAGCTTTTTGTACTTTGAGCAGTAGTGAGATCGGTCCTTCACTTCCAGATGTTGCCACCTTCCTTTCTCCTTAGTACCAATCCAGATTCGGGTAGGTGTTGGCTTTGTCAACTCATACCCTAGCTTCCCTAGGGCGTAATAGATCCGATGCCGCCATAGTGGCTGAGTCCAGCTTCAAAGGCTTCTCGGTGACCGATGCTAGGGTGTATAATCTTTCTTTTTGAAAAAGATGGAGGGGCAGCTATGGAAATCTAATCCAAACCGGAGCAACTAAATGTTTAACTGCCGGGTCAAAATCTATGGACCATTTAAAAATTCTAGCCTGAAAGCCCTGGAAATGCCAAACCTTTCAGGTCCAAAAGCGCTGGAAATTCAGTTCTTTATCAATCTTGAATAGAACATACCGATTGTCGAGAAGCCCAACCTTACAGTCTCCCAGGAAGCCTGCAGCAATTATCTCCTTTCTGATTAGAGCCATGGCCGGCCTTCCCGAAGAGAATTTTTTGATGAGGGTCCATTCAAAATTCTAAGCTAGGGCAATTTCCTCTTATTCCGTGATGAAGATTGAGATGGCATAGTTAGCACCATTGAAAGTAAATGCACAAATATGAGTTGACAATTATAATACTAAAACTAACAAAAAGCTGTTATGAGTCTATAAACAACAAGTGTCCGATCTCAGGCATCGTCGTATTTCTTATAACTGTCATAATTTCCATAGTTTCTGGAATTTCCAAAGTTTCAATAATTTCCTCTAGGTGCAGTAGATCTCTCCTGGGTAAGACTCACATGAACGTTCTTCCCATGCAAGGACTGGCCATCTAAGGCTGACAATGCTGAGTTGGCTTATTCTATGCTACTGAAGCTGAAGAATCCAAAACCTCTTGATCTCACAAAATCCCTATCAATGATAACCTTTGCCTCAACAACCTTACCAAAGCCCAAAAATGCTTCCTTCAATGACATGTCATCAGTTTCGTATGAAAGACCCCAACAAAGAGCTTCGATGACATACTGCGGATGACATTAAGCATGGATGGCATAAGAATAGGTGCAGTTGATGCAAAAGCTATTGAACTCTGCCTGAGAAGACTCCAGCTCAGTTGAAAAATGCCATCTCCACTGATTGAGGAAAATAGATAATTTTATGGGGTTTAAGGAGAAAAAGAAACGAGAGAGCGGCTAGGGTTTAAGCCACCTTGGCTGAGTAAAATAAAAGTTGTGAAGGAAACATGAATTCTAGTGTTTAATGTCAAAAATGACAATCGAAATTTTTTTGCCAAACCTCGAATTTTCAAGGGTTTTTTGGTCAAAAATGGCAAAGTACAAAAATGCGTTCATTTTGACTTTTTTGGTCCGTTTCTTTTGCGGACCTTAATTTGAACATGAATTCTAGAGATTTTTTTAAAAATAAAATGCGCTTATATTAACAATGGGCAAAATACGGTGCTGGGTATAACCAATCACACCGATACAGAGCAAAAGCAATAAATTTGGAGTACTACTCCATTACATGTTCCTACTAAATATGTGAGGGGATTAAGAAACATCTACCAAGAGCGGAGAGTTAAGCCCCGGGGGAGGAAATTAATAGTGCAAAAAGGAAAGTGGGTCGCAGTAGGACTGCCACTGAATTAGATCAGTTATAAGTTAGATTGCAGAAATTAAATTGCAATAAGTAAATAACATAAAAGTAAAGAACATAAATGAAAGGTTAGAAGTTAGATCTAGATCTAAATAGCAAATAATATGAACAATATGAAAGACATATTACAAAACATCATCAAAGTAAATTACAAGTTCATATGATTAAGGATCTTACACAAGATTAATCCTTAATCACTCCACAAGAGTCTTAAGCTAAGGTATCCAAGCAAAGGTATCCTTGCTAAGGTTTCAAAGCTTAGGAAGTCTTCAAAACAAAAGATGAAAATAAGAGAAGAATAGAAGAAAACAAAGAAAACAAAGAAAGAAAGTAGAGAGAAATGAGAGAAAGTTTGCCAAGGGAGAAATTTTCTAAAGCTTTGAATACTGGTCTCCAAACTCCTCCTCTTGCTGCTGAAAGTGTGGATACTTATACCAGTATTTCTTTTTTTTAGGTTGCCTATTCTATTACAATCAAAGTCTTCATTTTATGGTATTTGAGAAAATATACCATAAAAGTCATCTTCATTTTGATCTTGGTCAAATAACAAGTCCTCCTCGTCTGTTCCCGAGATTGGGCCTTGTTGTGTTGGGCCAGTGTTAGAGGTATTGGGCTCAGAACTACTAGCTTGTTTGAATTGGGCTAGCAAATTCTCAAGCTGTTTGACATAATCATCTTTGTTGGAAATGCCCGCTAATTTGGAAGCCGTCAGTGACTTCTGCTGTAGGAACTGGCATATCTTCGTATCTGCTGATAGGAGAAATTGTGGATTTTTCTGAAACCATGCATCAATTTGTTGAGGATGCACACACTCAATGTTAAACTCTTTCCATCACTTTGTATAGCCTTGTCGGACTAGTAATGGAGGAAATTTATCATCCTGCTTAAGAAATTCAAATTTCCAAGCATAAATCCATGATAAAGAAAAGATTGAAAAGAAATGCAATAGTACTGGTACATGTATTTCAGTGGTTGTAAATTTTTTTGATAAAATCTGTAATCCCAGCTGAGCTTCTGCTGGAAGAATTTGTGGATTTGGTCTAAAATAATTCCACCACTGGATAAACCATATTCGAAAATTGTATTTGGTTCCTCTTTTAAAATAGAAAAACCAGGAGTGTTTGTTTACGTGGTTTTGCTTTGAAAAGGTATTGAACCAAGCTTGCCTATAATCCCAATATGTAAATCCTGGAGGAGAAAAAGGTTGTGAAAATTTTCGAGGTGTATTCAAATTGGTTTCCCAATCTGATGTTTTGAGGATTTTGAGAATTTGGGCGGTTGAATGAGTAATCAATGTTCTATCTTTTTGGTCAAGATAGTGTTTTAAGGCAATAGATTTAGTATCTACAAGAATAAACTCATCAAAATTTTGGGTTTTGTTTGTTGTTTGCTCAATAAAATTTGAAGTTTTTGGAAGAATAGCCTTTGCTACTTCATTTGGATTATTTATAAAGAAATTAAGTTCTGTTTGGCAAACAGAAGCATAAGTTTGATTTTTGAAATATTCTTGTTTCAAAACTGTTTTTTGCAAAACATTTTTTGAAATTTGTTTTGTTTTTGCAGAGCTAGATGCCACCGCTTTTGAATAATTTGTAGGGCTTGCAACCACTACAGAAGTTTGAGTATTTTTCAAATTTGTAGGGTTTGAAACCATTACTGAAGTTTGACAAGTTGAAATCCTATTGATGCAGCCCATTTCTGGATAGTCTCCAATCCCCACAAACTCCGGTGGAGGCATCACCTACACTGTAATAATTCACGATTCAAAAAGTCAGGGAATGAATTTGTTTCTCCTTTAATATAATGAATATCAAAGTTAAAAACAGATAAAATAGCTTGCCATCTTGCAAAAATTTGTTTAGAAGCAAAATTTTTAACATCTTTTTTCAAAACGTCTTTTGCAGATTTACAATCTACCCTAACAAGAAATTTCTGGTTAAGCAGATCATATTGAAATTTTGAAATACACAAAACAATAGCTAACATTTCTTTTTTGATTGTGGAATAGTTTTGTTGAGCACTATTCCAATGTTTAGAAGTAAAGGCAAAAATTCTTTCTTTGTTTTCTTGTACTTGTTTAAGTATCCCGCCATAACCCAGATCAGATGCATCAGTTTCAATGATCTTTGGAAGACTTGGGTTTGGCAGAATCAAGCAAGGCAGGGCCTTGACTTGGGCTTTCACCTTTCTTACCGCCTCTGTATGGACATCAGTCCATGGTGGGGGTGACTTCTTCAACCTGTCATGCAAAGGTTTAATAATATTAGCTAATTCTGGAATAAAATCAGCTCTATAGTTCAAACATCCTAGAAACCTTTGTAGTTGTTTTTTTCTAGAATTTGGTCAGGGAACCTATCTGCAAACTAGATAAATCTTTCTATAGAAATAATTGTTCCTAAGTGGATATAATGTCCTAAAAACCGAATCCTAGTCTGGAATAGACTAATCTTTTTTTTTGACACAACTAGACCATTTTCTTTAACAACCTTTAAGAAGATGTTAAGATGTTTAAAATATTGATCTATGTTGTTAGAAAAAACTAGGACATCATCTATGTAAACAATAGTAAAACTTGAGTAAGGATTAAAAATGTCGTTCATAATCCTTTGAAATTCTGATGGAGCGTTCTTTAAGCCAAAAGGCATTCCATTCATAATGTCCAAATGGTACTGTAAAAGCTGTTTTGTACCTGTCAGCTGGGTTAATCTGAATTTGTCAAAATCCAGATTTCATGTCAAATTTAGAGAATACCTTTGCTATATTAAGCCTTTGCAAAAGATCTCTTTTATTTGGAATTGGGTACCTGATCCATTGAAGAGCTTCGTTTAAGGCTTTGTAGTTTATTACCATTCTTGGCACTCCTCTTTCAATTTCTTAACTTTTGTTCACATAGAATGCCGGGCAACTCCATTGAGATTGACTAGGCCTGATAATATGTTTTTTAAAAAGATCATTAATTTCTGACTTATAGTGCTCTAGAAGCTCTTGATTCATCTGAATTGGTCTAGCTTTTGTTGGAATGTCTTCCTCCTTGAAATCCTTTTCGTAGGGAAGATAAACTGTATGTTGCTTTCTCTTCCAGAAAGCAGTTGGTACCTCAGCACAGACCTGTTACTCAATTTTCTCTTGTAATGCCTTGATTCTAATTGAATCATCGGTTGAGCCAATTGTGCCTCAATTCTTTTGTACTCAATTTCTTCCTTTAAGAAGTTGATCTGCTTGATTTTGTTCGTCAATGGATTCAATTCCTTGTGTACTGGAGGTTTAATAAAAGGAAGAAGGACATTTTTCCCATATTTTGTGGCAAAATTCCTTCGAATGTTGTCATATAATGCATCAATTGTATAATAAAATCCATACCCAAAATAACTGGATGAGTAAGATTTTTAGCCAACAGGAATGACACCTTAATTGCTACTGAAGAAAACTTTACCTCAACATCAGTAATCT
Organism: Ophiorrhiza pumila; assembly: GCA_016586305.1. NCBI lineage: Eukaryota > Viridiplantae > Streptophyta > Magnoliopsida > Gentianales > Rubiaceae > Ophiorrhiza > Ophiorrhiza pumila. Next base: position 23,495,873 of record BLIW01000004.1, on the reverse strand, counting down.
TATAGGATATATTGAGCTTAGATCTGTTTACTGAAGGAAGTCCTTCTTTAGTTTTCCCAAAGAATTTTGACGGAATGATTCCTTCATCAATGCAGCTAAGATCAGCTCCTGTATCCCATAATGTTGCTGTTTCTAATACAAAGTTATTTTGTACGACCAATTAATCCTAACATCATGTCTCCTAAAAGTGATAGCAGACAGAATCTTTGGAGTTTCAGAGTTTAAGGGTTCGAGGAATTGTTCAACTTCTGCTTCTTCCTCCTTGGCTTTACCCTTATTTGTTTGTGTTAACTGTTCTGTCAGATTTTGCAAAACTAATTGGTCAAGCTCCTGTAGAGCTTTGATTTCTCTGACTTCCATTTTGAGTTTTGCAATTTCAGTTTCCAAGTCTTGTACTGATATCTGTTTGGAGGATTTTTGAGGAAATCTATTCAAAATATTTGTAAGGTTATAGGTGTTGAGTACCTTTGGGTGGTTTGCGGGATGGTCACTCCTAAATTTAGAAGTAGATGGTTGATCACTGGATGCCTTCTTTAACTGGCTGAGATAGTATTTTTTCTGTTCTGAATCTTCCAGATTATCAATCATTTCGAGAAGCAAATCCTGTTCCTTGGTGAGGACATTGACAATTGGGCCTTATGGATGTGAATCATCGCTGGAAGAAGAACTGTCAATATCATCATCTTCCATCTGGTTGATATGATTATCCTCACTATATCCTGATTCCTCATGTTCTGTTTCAGCAAGAAGGTTTGATATCTTGTTTAGGATATTGTCATCTATTTCAAGATTCTGTATTCTTCTTCTGAGACGACAATATTTGGCAATGTGTCCAAGTTTATGACATTTGTGACAAATGATGTTTGGCAAGGCTAGTCTTGGAGGTTGGTATGGTTTAGGATGTGGATTGACTAGTTGTGGTAAAGCTCTCGGTTGTCTATATGGAAGTTTTCGTTCGGGGAAATGTTTGGTATTATCTGGGTTTGGATATGTGTTTATGATGTTTAGGTTTTTGGGTTTGGCTAAAGTTGGGAAGTCCAAACTGTTCACAGAAAGAACCAAGATCCTTTCTCCTTTGTGCCCTGCCTTTTGCTAGTTGCCGGAACATTTTATCTTGCCTGCAGATTCGCAAGGCAACCTGTTGGATTTGTGTTGTCAGTTGTCCATATGTAATCTGTTCATATAGAACCACTCCATTATGTGTGTTTCTGAGTTCTTCTTGAACCACATCTCGCAGAGATTTTGGAAGTCCATCCAAAAATTTTTCTTTCCAATATGCCTGATTACCACCTGGTCTAATATATATCCGGGTAAAAAAATGTGTCTTTGTACCATCGAAACTCCGATAGGTTTTTTCACTTCAGGTTGTTCAATAATTCTGATGATCTTTCTCTGAAAATACCTGGATCACCAATAAAAGTTTTGGCAATAGTAAATATCAAACTAGATACATCATCAGAAATAGTATCACCGTCTTGTAAGATTGGTTCACATTGATCATCAGTCTTAATTGAATGCATAATACTCTGTCTGTCTTCTTCGGTGAGGTGTTCATCCCACCATCCTTTAGTTGCCCTGTAAAATTAGCAACTAAAATGTGTGCTGCTAATTGGTCTGTACAATCATGAGATGTTCTGTATGAGGTCGCCACCATTGTCATCTGTTGGAGAATACTGTACTCCGTCTGTCCATCTATGTTCCACTCATAGATATTGTTGGGGTTGTATCTATTTTGGAGAATGTTGGGTCTTTTTTCCAACACCATAGCTGGGTATGTTGCCCTGTGATAGTACAACTTCTGAGGCCTTTTCCAGTTTGACAGTTGTTTGTCACCAAGTGAACTTCGATATCTTAGTTTAGCAATCTCTGCCACTGGAGATTCTGATTGCGATTGTTCATCAGCAAACATTTCTCTTTTGTCCAAGACACACATAGCTTGATTTACCGAAGCAGATGCTGAAGCATGATCACTTGATTTTTGCTTTGATTTTGGGGTAGTAAAGGTTTCTTCAATCTTTGCTATCCTTTTTTCTAACTCTGTTAGAGGTCTATTTGCTAACTGGTTAGCTATCTTGGAGGGTATTTCATGCGGTTTGAAGAGAGGTTTATTTGGGAAAGTGTTTGATACATATGAAGATGTAGATGTAGTTTGGATAGGCTTGGTAAGGAGATGTTCTCCAATAGCTTGAAGATATTTGTTAGTGTAGTTGTTTTGTTCGTAAATGCTCTGAATATCTCTTGCACTTACTGGACCTGTATCTTTTGCTTCCTTTTGTTTGAAAGGAATTGCCTTGATTTCCACTGACTTGTATGAAGTAGTGAATGATGATGGTGGCGGAACTTCTGATCTTACTGTCTCACCATCAATAACCTGCCAAGTCTTTGTAACACAGAGATCTCTTTTTCATTTGAAAAAGGATAATCAATACAGTTGTTAGTTGCATAATTTTCAAATCATGAAAAAAATGCTAAATGCAACTCCTTTATTTTCAAGAAATCATAATATTTTTCTTGTATTTCTTTTTTATTTTTATTTTTATAGTTTTCAAAAAACCATTTTCTTTTTTCTTGGTTTTCTTTACTATAAAATTCTTTTCTGAGTATTTCTTTGTCTATTGTAAAATCTTGTTTGAGCATCCTTAATTTTCCTATATTATCTGTTATAGTAGAATATTTAGGTGATCTAGGAAGGCTATTATTTTCACTTTGTTCAGGGGAATCTATTTGACATTCTACTGTATATCTAGCTTGTAGTATTTGATAAGTTGGTTTTATACCAACTTATATGTGTTAATTTACTTGGCTTTTGCTTTGATTTTCATGTGATTGTGTGGTGTTTTATGTGTATTATGCATATTTGAGATGAGCTAGTTGATAATGAAGAAATGGTGCAAAACGTATGAAAGTGGTGGTAAATGCAAAGTAAAGTGTAGAGGTTGAGAATTGAGAAACCAAGAATGTATAATTGGCCATTTTAGGGTTTGGGCAGCTTGGTTTTGCAAATTCATTTGAGCATAACTTCTTCAATACTAATCCAAATGATGAGTTCTTGGATGTTCTGGAAAGCTATTTGAGTTTGCTGTAATGCTTATGTTTTAACTTTCTTCTAATTCTGTGTGTAAATATGAGAAACGAAAGCATCTTGATGATTGCTACTTCATGATTTAGTTATTGAATTCATATTTCCACAGTTTGGTAGATCGTTAATAACTTGAGATGTAGACATCTAATTTCAGTGATTCTTGATCTATTGGAAATCCATGAGATAGATCTAGAACTTTTATGTTTACCATCAAGCTCAATTTAGGAACTAAGGCACATGAATTTGGCGTAGAAGTTGGATCCTAAGCTGAAATAAACGTTTTGCTATATCAAAGGCTCACTCTCATAATGTCTTCACAAGCTTTCTCACAAACACCTCACAAGCACTCATCACTCTCGCATCACTCACATTCCACTCGTACAAGCTCACTGCACAATAGCACCCACCTCACGCCACACTCTCGCACACTCTCGCACACACCTCACATTCCGCGAGATCACCTCGCCGCAACACTCGTGCGCACATATGCACACTATCACGCACAACCACATGCGGCAAGATCACCTCGCCGCACATGCACATGCGCACACACATGCGGCGAGTTCACTTCGCCGCATGCACTCTCGCACACACCTCACTGCACTCATGCGCAAACGGGCAATTCTCACTCGCACACTTCGCACACACTCTCGCACACCACTATGCACTCTCACATGCGGCGAGGTGACCTCGCCGCATACATACACATATGCACATCACTCACTTCACTTCTCACACATTTGCACACAACATACCTTTTGCATTCCATTTCAATTCTTGAGCAGGAATTTTGTACTGCACATTATCGCACTCAAAGTTCACCATTTTCACATTCACTCACAAATCACAATTCACTAACTTCACAACATGCTCACTTCATTCCATCTACCCAAGATATTATTCGTTCACTCAACTTTGCAACATTCACAATATGCCATTTTCATTTTCATTTGTAGAATTCTTCACTCACATTTTTTAGTCATTCACTCATATACCTCACAATTCACAAACATCACAATTCACTCACAACACTCTCGTTCACTCAAAACTCACAACACTCCACGCACATTGTTCACTCACACAGCACACACAAATGCATGGCGAGACCTCGCCACGAGGTCTCGCCAGTTTAATTTCTTTGGAAGTGTTTTTTTTATGTTTTGGCAAACTTAAATTTATCTTGCGTGTCCAGCTGTGAGGAGTTGTAGTTGAGCAAGAATTTGTTTGAGTTGTTTCAGCTTTAATGAGTTTCGGGTGAGGATTGAGTGTTTGTGCTGTTGGGTTGCTTGTGTGTGCAGTTTCAGGAAGGAAAAAATGGCTCAGTGTTTGAGTTCTAATTTTCAGAACTCAGGGAGCAATCGAAAACGTGAAGCTCCGTAGTTGGAAAGAGTGACTTCGTTCAAGCTGGACTGCTTCGAGGAGTGCGAGGCCGACGAAAGCGTGAAAATCCTAGGCTCAAAGGCGCTGGGATTGTCTGATTCTTCTTCCCCAGCAAACATGAGCAAAGGCGTGAAGCTTGCATAGCCTGAAGGCGCACGAGGTTGATGAAGGCGCTGGAAATTAAACCCAAAGGCGCTGGAGTGCTGATTATTTCTTCAAACTTGGAATTTTTATTTCTTTGGGCCGATTTTTGGTTTTTCCTTTTTAGGGTCACTTTTGTAACACTTTATACATTTTATGTTGCGTATTAGTTACATTTTCCCAACTCTATATATAGGGAAGGTAGCTAGCATGTAAAAGGGGCCGAATAGAATGGGATTCTAGACGGAGTTGGAGACGAGAGAGGATTCTAGATTTTAGAATTATCATTTTGAATTTCTCATTTTCTCTTTCTAGATCTACTTTCTCTCACTAAACATTTCTTCTCCGATCTCAATTCCGATTGTGAATTTAGACTGGATTTATCTTTCTTATTCTCTCGACTAAATTGGTAAATTCTTCCAATTAAGTGAGAATGAGCTTATCAATGTTGCAATTTGTTGATTTTGAAATAAGAAAGATGTTTCCTGGCTAAATCTATGATATCTTAGGATTCTTAATGGATGAATACGTGTTTTAGTAGATTGTATGCTATGCAATTGATCTAATTGTTGAATATTGAAATCACATTTGAATTGAGCATAAACATATGTTGAATTTCATAATTCTTAGCTAATCTTGAATAGATCAAGCTTCAATTGTGGTCGACATGCTAAATTGAGGAGTGATTAATCAAAGTTAGCGAAGTTGCATGAATTGAGAACTAAATTGTGATTGTTTAAGTCTTTGCACTTGTTTTCTGTAATCAAATCAATTCTGAGACTCAGGCCTCGCCATAGGAAGTGTTAATGAATTGAAACATTAGGAAAAGTGTTAAAGAAGCTTTCTGTGTTAACAATAATGATATAGAACCCTAGGATGGGCCTCGCCATGGGAGTTCTTAGGACTTTGCATGTTAGAGTAGTTTGCTGGGAAAGTTGAGACTTTGCGGAGCTTATTCCACCATTCTCGGGCCTCGCCATGGGAGAGGATGGTGATTTGGGGGGTACAAGCAGTTGTGTGGTCGCCATGCTAACCACAGCTTGGATTTCTAGGCAATTTAGGTCTCCATTGCATTTAATTGTTTACTGATTGCATAGCATAGATTTACTAAGCCTGTGTTCATCCAATACAAGAATCCTGAGACATTTGTTTCCTCCTTGCTTGTTGCTATATTTTGCATCTTTGTTTTCGTTCTTTTGTGTTGAAATTACATTCTTTCTAGTACTTAGATTCAGTGACAAGACTTTTTAGAACAATTTGCTCAATATTTTTGACCTACGCCTTCCCTGTGGATTACGATCCCTGCTTCCACTTCTACAGTAGTTGTTAGGGTAAAATTGACGAGGTGCGACAACTCGATATCAATTTTTGGCGCCGTTGCCGGGGAAGGCAATCAGTTCTGGAATTTGTTGAATTGTTCTTGATTTTTACTTGTTCTACTTTTTGTTTTTGTTTGTGGCATTTACCTTAGCTTTTATTTTGTGTTGTTTTCTGTTCGTGTTGAGACTTGTGATTTGTTTCTGTGTTGCATATTTGAAGTTATTGTTTCTTTGTTATTACACTCCACAACTGTGTGTTGTGTATGCCAAGGTCTAGCAGGTTTGCAGGAGAACCACAATTCTTATTGGATCTTGAGTTGGAGAAAACTTTGAGAGCACATTTGAAGCAACAGAGAGAAATGGCTGCACAAGGAGCACAAGCACCTAGGTTTGGAGATCATTACGCAGTAAATTTTGACAATCGATTGGGTGATCAGGACATCGATGTGGAAAGTTACCACATTCCTCCACAAATTGTTTCCATGATTACCCAGGGCCAATTCTTCCAAGGTCTTGACAATGAGGACCCTAATGACCACCTTGATTGGTTTCTCGGGTTATGTAGAACTTTTAAGTTGCCAAGAGTTGACAGGGGTGAAGTTCACAGGATTTTGTTTCCTTTATCTTTGCCAACTTTCTTCAAAGGCTTAACTCCTGAATCTTCTTTGATGGTTAAGGCATGTGCTAACGGGGCACTCAAAGACAAGTCTGTGCCTGAAGTACGGGAGCTATTTAATCAAATTGCTGAGGATGAGTATATCTTCCAAGAGATCCGAAAGCCACATGCCAGAAGACAAAGAGGAGTACTTGATGTAGATGAGGAGAACATCTCTTAGTGCGAAAATTCGAAGCATTGGCTAAGCAAGTACAAACTCTAAAGGCAACTCAGCCAAGACACCTGTGTTGTCTTGTGGAATATGCCAAGGGTGAACATTATACTGATGAGTGCCCAGTCACCACTTGAGTCCATTCAATACGTGAATAACTATGGCAACAGACCACGGTTACTCTGGTAATTACTCAAGAGGCAACAATAGAGGCATATGGTGGTAATCAAGGAACTTGGGGACAACAAGAACCAAAACTGGGAGGAGGTCAATATACTCAGGAATGATCAAGGGGAGAATTTCCAATCCTCCACCAGGGGTTTGGTTAGCAAGCTAGTACCTCAGAGCCGAGGAACTCATCAGTTGGAAAGAATGCTCCGGTGATCTTATAAAAAGGTGGATAAAATGAGGAATGATTTGTTACTTTGGAGACATCTGTAAGACATCATGATGGCACATTCAAAAACATTGAGATGCAATAAGGTCAACTCGCGAATGCTATACATCATAGACCTATTGGTTCTCTTCTAGTGATACGGTGCCAAATCCTAAAGAACAATATTGGTGTAAGGCCATAACCTTGAGGAATGGAAAACTTTTCCTGGAATAAACCGTCAGAAGTTAAGAGTGATGTGCAGAAAGAAGACCAAGAAGATGAAGCTGAGGAAGTTTTGGAACTTAAGAAGGTAATGAGCAAGAGGATGATAAACTGTGGCAGAAGGACATACCAGCTTAGGAAGGAGATAATGGAGATCATAAGAACTCCAATCCTTTCAACTTCCCTGAGTATGCTCACTAAACCTCCTTTTCCAGAGAGGAAGAGACCACCTCCTCTAAAAGGCCCTCAGTTCAAGAGGTTTTGAAGTACTCAAGCAAGTGAATGTGATCTTCCCCTGATGGATTAGTGATTCAATGCCAAACATATGCTAAGTATCTCAAGGATCTCATCTCCAACAAAGAGCAAATCTTGAGATGTGAGGTTCCCATGATGGTTTCTGATGCACTCAAGCTTGGATGGTTCATGATCTTCCTCCAAAGCTTAAGGATCCTTAGGAGCTGTACTATCCCATGCAAAATAGGCACAAGGCATTTTTGCAAAGGCTTTATGTGATTTGGGTGCTGGGATCAATTTAATGCCATTGTCCATAGCTATCAGTGGTTGGATTGGAAAGCAGGATTCATCGCCCCGAGTGGCCCGGTAACTCTCCAATTGGCAGATAGGGTCATTGGTGACTCCTACAGGTTTGGTTGAAGATGTTCTGGTAAGAGTTGACAAATTGACTTTGCCTGTTGATTTCATTGTTCTTGATATGGAGGAGGACCTTGAGATACCTTTAATTTTTGGTAGGCCATTGTTAGCTACAGGCGATGCTTTAATTGGTGTTCGAAACAAAACTGTCACCTTTAGAATTAATAATGAGGAAGTAGTGTTTGACGTGAATTATGCAATGAAACAACCTATACATTTAGAATCTTGTTGTTTCATTCAGGTTGTTGAATGTTCTCCAAATTTCATTGATGAGGGTGTTAAGCATGACTATATTTCTGTTGATGAAATTGTGGATGATGAAGAAATTGATTGTGATGAGATTGATGTAGAAGATTGCATGTTTTCATTAGAGAGTGCACGCATAGAAGAATGTGGTTTCATAGATATATACATTTAAATGCCAAGTCAATCTTTGGTAGATCATATCTCACAGGAAGCATGTGTTAAGAATTGTTCCAATGATAGTGTGATGACATATTTTACTTGATGATGATGATGAATGTTCCTTTCTTGATACTTTGATAAATTGCATAGAGTCACATCTGGAAGGACAGTGTGATACCATAAATCAAAATAATATGGAGATTGCTGAGACTCTTTGGAAAACATCAACTTGTGGAACTGAGAAGGAATCTGAGTGTGCAATTGGTACTTCACATCCAGTGTGTAATGAGAAATTTTTGTTACACAATGACAATGTTTGTCGTGATGATAATGTTGAGAAAATTTGTGGAGTCAATAATGTTTGTTTTGAGGATAAGGATGTTAACATTTTGAATGACAATGATAACATGGTGAACAATTGTGAATTTGAGACATTTGTTTTTGAACTTTCTGATGAGTTTGTTGAGATCATGGATGTGCATTCCTTGGTTGAGCCTTGCAGGACTAATATGGATAGTTTGGTAGAAGAGGGCTATGATGTGCTTCAAAGGAATGTGATAGTTGGAGAAAGTTTTTCTCATGATCCTGTGCTTACACATCTCCTCAACACTCAAGTGTCTTCTGGGAAAAATGAGCATGCTTATGAGAGTTAATCTTTTGTGTGGTGCAGAGATGGATTTACTGAGTTCTTTTCATGACCAAGGCAAACGTTGTGGAAGAATAAAGTCTAGCTGGAGACTATCTAAATCCAGAACTACTTCTTTCCCTTTAGTTTTAATAAGTAGTTTGTTTCTTCTTTTCTTTTTGTCCTTACGTTTCTTTCATTTTGGATGTCATTTGCAGAAGTCACTCATGATGTAGGTGGATGCAAAGGAAGAGATTTGCAAAGGAAAATATGCAATGCACCTATGAGCCTAAGTGTGGGGGAGGAGTTTTTCATGCATATGAGGAAGATGGACTAAGACATCTCTACAATGTAAACATTGGAATTCATGACAATATCAATCCCATGGAGCTCCTAAACCTATCTTTTATTTACATTGAGGACAATGTATGTTTTAAGTGTTGGGGAGCGTATGTTTGCTATGGTTTGTATCTCTTGAATTTTGGATGCTTATTTGTCTTGCATGAGTGATGAATTTTGTGAAAAAAATTTTTGCAATTTTTTTCATGTTTTGTGCAAAGTTTAAGATGTTTTTGACATTTGACATGTTGAAATGGTTTTGTGAAATTTTTGGTGAAATTTTGAACTTTTTGTGAATAAAGTTATGGTGTTAAACGTAGGTTGTGTGTTGGTGGTTTCAATTCTTTAAATGTGAGTTGAGCTTAAATGAGAAAAATGAGTGTGGGTAAAGTTATGAGAAGGAAATTCGTGAAAGTGTGAGTAAAGTGGTGAAATGGATAGAATGGAGAAACACTTTATACTATGCTTTTACTCTTTTGTTAAGCTATGTTCAAAAAAATTTTGATGTTCATCCATCTTACATTTGTATTGCATGCAAAAATTGTTTTGATGTCTTTGATTCCAATCTTGATGAAATTGGTACATTTTTCTGACTAAGGCCCGATGTTAATGTAAGATAGATATGCCATGCAAAACTCATTTGACATAAGAGGTAATGTGTATGGATTCGTTTCTTTTTGTTATGCATTTATCTGGTGTCTCCAGAATTCGTGCATGCTTAGTCAATTTGGGATTCTTATGAACATGTGCCTGCACAAGAAATGATATGGGAGAAAAAGCCATATTGGCAACTGGGAAGGAAAAAGCCATAAGAACCTGGCATACAAATTTAGAGAAAAAAGCCATAAAACCCAGGGCATTATTTCAGTCATCAATATGTGCACCAATGTGCAGCACTAATGTGCAGAATAAGGGCAATGTCCCATAGAGTACCAATGTACGCATAGGTACCATTGATCTTGTGATTGCATGATCATAAGGGTGTACAAGGAGATTGGCATGTATTGAATGGTATGTGAGACCAGTTAGATGGTGTATAGCGAGGGAATAGATGAAGTGCATGTTCTTCAGCACACACTTGCACGCATGACATTTTGGTCTTTATTCATTGTGCCTTGGTTGATAATTTGTGCTGAAAGTTGATAGGTTGGAATTGAGGATATGTTAAGAGTTTTGATATTGCATGAAAAAAATTGTTTTGATGAACTCAGGTGAGAACAAGCTTGACAGAGGAGTGAGGTCTAGTGCAAAATGGTTTTGAAATGTGAGTTTTGTGTTTTGTCTTTGCTTGAGGACAAGCAAAAGTTCAAGTGTGGGGGAATTTGATAAGTTGGTTTTATGCCAACTTATATGTGTTAATTTACTTGGCTTTTGCTTTGATTTTCATGTGATTGTGTGGTGTTTTATGTGTACTGTGCATATTTGAGATGAGCTAGTTGATAATGAAGAAATGGTGCAAAAAGTATGAAAATGGTGGTAAATGCAAAGTAAAGTGTAGAGGTTGAGAATTGAGAAACCAAGAATGTATAATTGGCTATTTTAGGTTTTGGGCAGCTTGGTTTTGCAAATTCATTTGAGCATAACGTCTTCAATACGAATCCAAATGATGAGTTCTTGGATGTTCTGGAAAGCTATTTGAGTGTACTTTAATTCTTATGTTTTAACTTTCTTCTAATTTTGTGTGTAAATATAAGCAACGAAAGCATCTTGATGATTGCTACTTCATGATTTAGTTAATGAATTCATATTTCCACAGTTTGGTAGATCGTTAATTACATGAGCTGTAGACATTTAATTTCAGTGATTCTTGATCCATTGGAAAGCCATGAGATAGATCTAGAACTTTTATGTTTACCATCAATCTCAATTTAGGAGCTAAGGCACATGAATTTGGTGTAGAAGTTGGATCCTAAGCTGAAATAAACGTTTGGCTATATCAAAGGCTCACTCTCATAATGTCTTCACAAGCTTCCTCACAAATACCTCACAAGCACTCATCACTCTCGCATCACTCACATTCCACTCGCACAAGCTCACTGCACAATAGCACCCACCTCACGCCACACTCTCGCACACTCTCGCACACACCTCACATGCGGCGAGATCACCTCGCCGCAACACTCGTGAACACATATGCACACTGTCACGCACAACCACATGCGGCGAGATCACCTCGCCGCACATGCACATGCGCACACACATGCGGCGAGTTCACTTCGCCGCATGCACTCTCGCACACACCTCACTGCACTCATGCGCACACGGGCAATTCTCACTCGCACACTTCGCACTCACTCTCGCACACCATTATGCACTCTCACATGCGGCGAGGTGACCTCGCCGCATACATACACATATGCACATCACTCACTTCACTTCTCACACATTTGCACACAACATTCCTTTTGCATTCCATATCAATTCTTGAGCAGGAATTTTGTACTACACATTATCGCACTCAAAGTTCACCATTTTCACATTCACTCACAAATCACAATTCACTAACTTCACAACATGCTCACTTCATTCCATCTACCCAAGATATTATTCGTTCACTCAACTTTGCAACATTCACAATATGCCATTTTCATTTTCATTTGTAGAATTCTTCACCCACATTTTTTAGTCATTCACTCATATACATCACAATTCACAAACATCACAATTCACTCACAACACTCTCGTTCACTCAAAACTCACAACACTCCAGGCACATTGTTCACTCACACAGCACACACAAATGCATGGCGAGACCTCGCCACGACGTCTCGCCAGCAATCCATTTACATGGCGAGGTCACGTGGCGAGACCTCGCCAGCAAAAAAACTTTATGTGGCGAGGTCTCGCCAGTTTAATTTCTTTGGAAGTTTTTTTTTTATGTTTTGGCAAACTTAAATTTATCTTGCGTGTCCAGCTGTGAGGAGTTGTAGTTGAGCAAGAATTTGTTTTAGTTGTTTCAGCTTTAATGAGTTTCGGGTGAGGATTGAGTGTTTGTGTTGTTGGGTTGCTTGTGTGTGCAGTTTCAGGAAGGAAAAAATGGCTAAGTGTTTGAGTTCTGAATTTTCAGAACTCAGGGAGCAATCGAAGGCGTGAAGCTTCGTAGTTGGAAAGCGTGACTTCGTTCAAGCAGGACTGCTTCGAGGAGTGCGAGGCCGACTAAAGCGTGAAAATCTTAGGCTCAAAGGCGCTGGGATTGTCTAATTCTTCTTCCCCAGCATACATGAGCAAAGGCGTGAAGCTTGCATAGCCTGAAGGCGCACGAGGTTGATGAAGGTGCTGAAAATTAACCCCAAAGGCGCTGGAGTGCTGATTATTTCTTCAAAGTTGGAATTTTTATTTCTTTGGGCTGATTTTTGGTTTTTCCTTTTTAAAGGCACTTTTGTAACACTTTATACATTTTATGTTGCGTATTAGTTACGTTTTCCCAACTCTATATATAGGGAAGGTAGCTAGCATGTAAAAGGGGCCGAACTAGAATGGGATTCTAGACGGAGTTGGAGACGAGAGAGGATTCTAGATTTTAGAATTATCATTTAGAATTTCTCATTTTCTCTCTCTAGATCTACTTTCTCTCACTAAACATTTCTTCTCCGATCTCAATTCCGATTGTGAATTTGGACTGGATTTATCTTTCTTATTCTCAATTGACAAAAGAATCGACAATTCTCTCGACTAAATCGGTAAATTCTTCCAATTAAGTGAGAATGAGCTTATCAATGTTGCAATTTGTTGATTTTGAAATAAGAAAGATGTTTCCTGGCTAAATCTATGATATCTTAGGATTCTTAATGGATGAATACGTGTTTTAGTAGATTGTATGCTATGCAATTGATCTAATTGTTGAATATTGAAATCACATTTGAATTGAGCATAAACATATGTTGAATTTCATAATTCTTAGATAATCTTGAATAGATCAAGCTTCAATTGTGGTCGACATGCTAAATTGAGGAGTGATTAATCAAAGTTAGTGAAGTTGCATGAATTGAGAACTAAATTGTGATTTTTTAAGCCTTTGCACTTGTTTTCTGTAATCAAATCAATTCTGAGACTCATGCCTCGCCATAGGAAGTGTTAATGAATTGAAACATTAGGAAAAGTGTTAAAGAAGCTTTCTGTGTTAACAACAATGATATGTGAACCCTAGGATGGACCTCGCCATGGGAGTTCTTAGGACTTTGCATGTTAGAGTAGTTAGCTGGGAGAGTTGAGACTTTGCGGAGCGTATTCCACCATTCTCGGGCCTCGCCATGGGAGAGGATGGTGATTTGGGGGGTACAAGCAGTGGTGTGATCGCCATGCTAACCAGAGCTTGGATTTCTAGGCAATTTAGGTCTCCATTGCATTTAATTGTTTACTGATTGCATAGCATAGATTTACTAAGCCTGTGTTCATCCAATACAAGAATCCTGAGATATCTGTTTCCTCCTTGCTTGTTGCTATATTTTGCATCTTTGTTTTCGTTCTTTTGTGTTGAAATTACATTCTTTCTAGAACTTAGATTCAGTGACAAGACTTTTAGAACAATTTGCTCAATATTCTTGACCTACGCCTTTCCTGTGGATTACGATCCCTGCTTCCACTTCTACAGTAGTTGTTAGGGTAAAATTGACGAGGTGCGACAACTCGATATCAGTATCCTAGATGAATTGTCTAAACCATGGATACGTGTGTCAACAGATGAGACTGAAGATCTTGGTGGTTGTCTAGAAGACTGGGCTTCAAAAGACCTCCTACCTGTCTGACTATTCATAGTGTTTGATATCCTAAGACTTTGAGTTCTATCAAAAGTAATTTGGACTCCTCCACTAGAAAATTGTCTAATACTTGATACTGCTGTATTTTGGACTGGTTCTAGTGGATTTGCTTCTGGCAAATACCAATTTTCAGGCAGGGTTACCTGACTCCATTTTATGTTTCTAGGAATAGACAACCTAGATTTAGTTAAATATATTTGAAACAAAACATTTTCACCTTTTTTAGGGGCACTGACTGCTCCTGTATTAAAAGCTGAATTCATAGCTTTGTATTGAATTCTAAATAAAATTGTTACAGGAAGTGTTCCAGTTTTTGTTTTAAAGTTCGCAACTTTCACATTTAAATTTAAATTATCAAGTATGTTTCTATCTTGTAAAGAAACAGTAAAGTTTGGAAAATAATCAAACTATACCGGTCCTTCACATAGACTAGTTTCAATCATGCCAAGTAGGGAGTCATCAAAATTCAAGAATCTACAATCTCTAAGACAAAGAAGTAAAGATGTATCTAATCCTTCTCTATTTAGAGGTTTTGCAGCAACTTGAACTAATCCAAAATGTAAATAATTGTATTTTTGACAATGTTTTTCAATTGTCTTTTTAGACAATAGTTTAATGTTTTCGTAATCATTATTTAGATTAACAGCTTGTTTAACTGTTTTAACAGTATAATCAGAAACCAAGTTCCATTTATCTTTATAAAACTTCACTTGATAGTTTTTTTGGAATTTTCCAATTGTCAATTGATTGCTCAATATTTTTAAGCTTTATTTCTTCTTTATGAAGAACATTGTTTGAAATATTTGTAGAAGAACTTGAAGAACTTTTGTTAAAGCTCTAAAAACGGACATATTGAAAATAAATAAAAACAAGTAATTAAAAACCCAAAAGATCGGAAAGTAAACAGATAATAAAAGCGTTTTAACAAATCAGTTGTAAAATCCCTCCGGTTGGCACATCACCGTCGAG
This sequence comes from Ophiorrhiza pumila, assembly GCA_016586305.1. Lineage (NCBI taxonomy): Eukaryota > Viridiplantae > Streptophyta > Magnoliopsida > Gentianales > Rubiaceae > Ophiorrhiza > Ophiorrhiza pumila. The sequence goes on along the minus strand of BLIW01000004.1, from coordinate 23,480,780 downwards.
ATCCATGAGATCTAACCTGGTGTTTCATGATTTCTGGACAGAGATTATGTAGATCTGGTAATTTGCGGTGTAAATTCCATACTTTAACTTGTTACCATACCAGATCAGATCTGGTACCTTCAACACGATCCTTTTCGCCTTTCAATCTCAACGCGACTTCGGATCAGTGTTGGTAAATAACAGGCACAAAGTTTAAGTTCAAATTCACCCTGCAAGTTAGCAGATCTGCAAAAATCTAAATACAGATGATGAAGATCAGTACATGGCATTGTTTACACCATGTATACGGAAAAATTCAAGAAATCTACTTTTCTTCTGATAGACATGGTTTCCAACCGATATACTGATCATGCCATGAAACAACAAATTACAGCCCACTTCCACCAGTACCAGTCCAAAATACAGCAGTATCAAGTATTAGACAATTTTCTAGTGGAGGATTCCAAATTACTTTCGATAGAACACAAAGTCTTAAGATCTCAAACACTATGAATAGTCAGACAGGTAGGAGGTCTTTTGAAGCCCAGTCTTCTAGACAACCACCAAGATCTTCAGTCTCATCTGTTGACACACGTATCCATGGTTTAGACAATTCATCTATGATACCACAAGCAAGATATACAGTAGAATCTCAAACAGATTCCCCTGAACAAAGTAAAAGTAATAGCCTTCCTAGATCACCTACATATTCTACTATGACAGATAATGTAGGTGAATTAAGGATGCTCAAACAAGATTTTACAATAGACAAAGAAATACTCAGAAAATAATTTTATAGTAAAGAAAACAAAGAAAAACGAAAATGGTTTTTTGAAAACTGTAAAAAAAAAAAGAAATACAAGAAAAATATTATAATTTCTTGAAAATAAACGAGTTGCATTTAACCTTTTTTGCATGGTTTGAACATTATGCAACTAACACATGTATAGATTATCCCTTTTCAAATGAAAAAAAGATCTGTGTTACGAAGACTTTGCAGGTTATTGATGGTGAGACAGTAAGGTCAGAACTTCCGCCACATCATCATTCACTACTTCATACAAGTCAGTGGAAATCAAGGCAATTCCTTTCAAACAAAAGGAAGCAAAAGATACAGGTCCAGTAAGTGCAAGAGATATTCAGAGCATTTACGAACAAAACAACTACACCAACAAATATCTTCAAGCTATTGGAGAACATCTCTTTACCAAGCCTATCCAAACTACATCTACATCTTCACATGTATCAAACACTTTCCCAAATAAATCTCTCTTCAAACCACATGAAATACCCTCCAAGATAGCTAACCAGTTAGCAAACATACCTCTAACCGAGTTAGAAAAAAGGATAGCAAAGATTGAAGAAACCTTTACTACCCCAAAATCGAAGCAAAAATCAAGTGATCCTGCCTCAGCATTTGCTTCTGTGAATCAAGCTATGTGTGTCTTGGACAAAAGAGAAATATCTGAAGATGAACAGTCACAATCAGAACCTTCAGTGGCAGAGATTGCTACACTTAGACATCGGAGTTCATTTGCTGATAAACAAATCTCAAACTGGAAAAGGCCTTAGAAGTTGTACTATCCCAGGGCAACATACCCAGATATGGTGTTGGAAGAAAGACCCAACATTCTCCAAAATAGCTACAACGCCAACAATATCTATGAGTGGAACATAGATGGACAGACGGAGTACAGTATGATGACTATTCTCCAACAGATGACAATGGTGGCGACCTCATACAGTACATCTCATGCTTGTACAGACCAATTAGTAGCACATATCTTAGTTGTCGGTTTTACAGGCAGCTAAAAGGATGGTGGGATGAACACCTCACCGAAGAAGACAGACAGAGTATTATGCATTCAGTTAATACTGATGATCAAGACGAACCAAACTTACAAGACGGTGATACTATTTCTGATGCTGTATCTACTTTGATATTTACTATTGCAAAAACTTTTATTGGTGATCCAGGTATTTTCAGAGACAGAAAATTAGAATTATTGAACAACTTGAAGTGCAAAAACCTATCGGAGTTGGTACAAAGACACATTTTTTACCTGGATATATGCTAGACCAGATGGTAATCAGGCATATTGGAAAGAAAAATTTTTGGATGGACTTCCAAAATCTCTGCGAGATATGGTTCAAGAAGAATTCAGAAACATACATAATGGAGTGGTTCCATATGAACAGATTACATATGGACAACTGACAACACAAATCCAACAGGTTGCCTTGCGAATCTGCAGGTAAGATAAAATGCTCCAGCAACTGGCAAAAGACAGGGCACAAAGGAGAAAGGATCTTGGTTCTTTCTGTAAACAGTTTGGACTTCCCAGCTGTAGCCAAACCTAGAAACCTAAACATCATAAACACATATCCAAACCCAGATATACCAAACATTTCCCCAAACGAAGACTCCCATATAGACAACCGAAAGCTTTACCACAATCAGTCAATCCACAGCCTAAACCATACCAACCTCCAAGACTAGCCTTGCCAAACATCATTTGTCACAAATGTCATAAACCAGGACACATTTCCAAATATTGTCGTCTTAGAAGAAGAATAAAGAATATTGAAATAGATGACAATATCCTAAACCAGATATCAAACCTTCTTGCTGAAACAGAAGATGAGGAATCGGGATATAGTGAGGATAATCAGATAAACCAGATAGAAGATGATGATATTGACAGTTCTTCTTCTAGCGATGATTCACATCTAGAAGGCCCAATTGGCATTGTCCTAACCAAGGAACAGGATTTGCTTCTGGAAATGATTGATAATCTGGAAGATCCAGAAAAAATACTATCTCAGCCAGTTTAAGAAGGCATCTAGTGATCAACCATCTACTTCTAAATTTAAGAGTGACCATCCCGCAAACCACCCAAAGGTACTCAACACCTATAACCTTACAAATATTTTGAATAGATTTCCTCAAAAATCCTCCAAACAGATAACAGTACAACACTTGGAAACTGAAGTTGCAAAACTCAAAATGGAAGTCAGAGAAATCAAAGCTCGGCAGGAGCTTGACCAATTGGTTTTGCAAAATCTGACAGAACAGTTAACACAAACAAATAAGGGTAAAGCCAAGAAGGAAGAAGAAGAAGTTGAACAATTCCTCGAACCCTTAAACTCTGAAACTCCAAAGATTCTGTCTGCTATCACTTTTAGGAGACATGATGTTCGGATTAAATTGGTTATTAGAAACAACAGCATTACGGGATACAGGAGCTGATCTTAGCTGCATTGATGAAGGAATCATTCCGTCAAAATTCTTTGAGAAAACTAAAGAAGGGACTTCGTTCAGCAAACGGATCTAAGCTCAACATATCCTATAAGCTTACTGATGTTGAGGTAAAGTTTTCTTCAGCAGCAATTAAGGTATCATTCCTGTTGGCTAAAAATCTTACTCATCCAGTTATATTGGGTACGAATTTTATTATACAATTGATGCCTTATATGACAACATTCGAAGGAATTTTAAAAATATGGGAAAAAATGTCCTTCTTCCTTTTATTAGGCCTCCAGTACACGAGGAATTGAACCCATTGACTAACAAAATCAAGCAGATCAACTTCTTGAAGGAAGAAATTGAGTACAAAGAATTGATGCACAATTGGCTCAACTGATGATTCAAAATAGAATCAAGGCATTACAAGAGAAAATTGAGCAACAGGTCTGTGCTGAGGTACCAACTGCTTTCTGGAAGAGAAGGAGCATACAGTTTATCTTCCCTATGAAAAGGATTTCAAGGAGAAAGATATTCCAACAAAAGCTAGACCAATTCAGATGATACAAGACCTTCTGGAGCACTGTAATTCAGAAATTAACGATCTTCTGAAAAAACATATTATCAGGCCGAGTCAATCTCCATAGAGTTGCCTGGCATTCTATGTGAACAAAAGTTCAGAAATTGAAAGAGGAGTGCCAAGACTAGTAATAAACTACAAAGCCTTAAACGAAGCTCTTCAATGGATCAGGTATCCAATTCCAAATAAAAAAGAGACCTTTTGCAAAGGCTTAATACAGCAAAGGTATTCTCTAAATTTGACATGAAATCTGGATTTTGGCAAATTTAGATTAACCCAGCTAACAGGTACAAAACAGCTTTTACAGTACCATTTGGACACTATGAATGGAACGTTATGCCTTTTGGCTTAAAGAACGCTCCATCAGAATTTCAAAGGATTATGAACGACATTTTTAATCCTTACTCAAGTTTTACTATTGTTTACATAGATGATGTCCTAGTTTTTTCTAACAACATAGATCAACATTTTAAACATCTGAACATCTTCTTACTGGTTGTTAAAGAAAATGGTCTAGTTGTGTCAAAAAAGAAGATTAGTCTATTCCAGACTAGGATTCGTTTTTTAGGACATTATATCCACTTAGGAACAATTATTCCTATTGAAAGATCTATCCAGTTTGCAGATAGGTTCCCTGACCAAATTCTAGAAAAACAACAACTACAAAGGTTTCTAGGATGTTTGAACTATATAGCTGATTTTATTCCTGAGTTTGCTAATATTATTAAACCTTTGCATGACAAGTTGAAGAAGTCACCCCCACCATGGACTGATGTCCATACAGAGGCGGTAAGAAGGGTGAAAACCTAAGTCAAGGCCTTACCTTGCTTGATTCTGCCAAACCCAAGTCTTCCAAAGATCATTGAAACTGATGCATCTGATCTGGGTTATGGCGGGATACTTAAACAAGTACAAGACAACAAAGAAAGAATTGTTGCCTTTACTTCTAAACATTGGAATAGTGCTCAACAAAACTATTCCACAATCAAAAAAGAAATGTTAGCTATTGTTTTGTGTATTTCAAAATTTCAGTCTGATCTGCTTAACCAGAAATTTCTTGTTAGGGTAAATTGTAAATCTTCAAAAGACGTTTTAAAAAAAGATGTTAAAAATATTGCTTCTAAACAAATTTTTGCAACATGGCAAGCTATTTTATCTATTTTTGACTTTGATATTATTTATATTAATGGAGAAACAAATTCTTTACCTGACTTTTTGACTCGTGAATTCTTACAGGGTAGGTGATATATCCAAGAAAGAAGAAAAAAGAAGATTCACCCCCAATGCCTAAGCGCATTGTTCAAACCCTTTAATCCAAACAAACTGAAGCCTCCACTTCAAACAAACAAACCCCTGCCCAGATATCTGCAGACAAACAGCCCAAAGACTATGCTTTGAGCCCAATCCATTTGGAAACCATAAAAACAGAAACTTCAAACTTGCCCATTTCAATCGTCAACCCAAGAATTTGGGCCGAAATGGTAGAAGAAAATGAAGCAGTCGAATTGGAGACTATCCAGAAATGGGCTGCATCAGTAGGATTTCAACTTGTGAAATCTCCACAAACTCCGGTGATGGCATTAAAATCCACTAATTTAAAAAATACTCAAACTTCAGTAGTGGTTTCAAACCCTACAAATTTGAAAAATACTCAAACTTCTGTAGTGGTTGCAAGCCCTACAAATTATTCAAAAGTGGTGGCATCTAGCTCTGCAAAAACAAAACAAATTTCAAAAAATGTTTTGCAAAAAATAGTTTTGAAATAGGAATATTTCAAACTTATGCTTCTGTTTCACAAACAGAACCTGATTTCTTTATAAATAATCCAAATGAAGTAGCAAAGGCTATTTTTCCAAAAACTTCAAATTTTATTGAGCAAACGCCAAACAAAACCCAAAATTTCTATGAGTTTATTCTTGAAGATACTAAATCTATTGCCTTAAAACACTATCTTGACCAAAAAGATAGAACATTGATTACTCATTCAACCGCCCAAATTCTCAAAATCCTCAAACCATCAGATTGGGAAACCAATTTGAATACACCTCAAAATTTTTCACAACCTTTTTCTCCTCCATGATTTACATATTAGGATTATAGGCAAGCTTGGTTCAATACCTTTTCAAAGCAAAACCACGTAAACAAACACTCCTAGTTTCTCTATTTTAAAAGATAAACCAAATACAATTTTCCAATATGGTTTATCCAGTGGTGGAATTGTTTTGAATCAAATCCACAAATTCTTCCAGCAGAAGCTCAGCTGGGATTACAGATTTTTTCAAAAAAATTTACAACCACTGAAATGCATGTACCAGTACTATTGCATTTCTTTTCAATCTTTATACAAAGTGGTGGAAAGAGTATAACATTGAGTGTGTGCATCCTCAACAAATTGATGCATGATTTCAGAAAAATCCACAATTTCTCCCATCAGCAGATCCGAAGATATGCCAGTTCCTACAACAGAAGTCACTGAAGGCTTCTAAATTGGCGGGCATTTCGAACAAAGATGATTATGTCAAACAGCTTGAGAATTTGCTAGCCCAATTCAAACAAGCTAGTAGTTATGAGCCTAGTACTTCCAGCACTGGCCCAACACAACAAGGACCAATCTCGGGAACAGACGAGAAGGACTTGTTATTTGACATAGATCAAAATAAAGATGATTGTTATGGTATATTTTCTCAAATACCATAAAATGAAGACTTTGACTGTACTACAATATTCAACCTAAAAAAAAACTGCTATAAGTATCCACACTTTCAGCAGCAAGAGCAGGACTGAGGAGACCACATTCAAAGCTTTAGAAAATTTCTCCCGTAGCAAACTTTCTCTCATTTCTCTCTACTTTCTTTCTTTCTTTTCTTTCTTTTCTTCTCTTCTTCTCTTATTTTCATCTTTTGTTTTGAAGACTTCCTAAGCTTTGGAACCTTAGCAAGGATACTTTAGCTTGGATACCTTAGCTTAAGACTCTTGTGGAGTGATTAAGGATTAATCTTGTGTAAGATCCTTAATCATATGAACTTGTAATTTATTTTGATGATGTTTTGTAATATGTCTTTCATATTGTTCATATTATTTGCTATTTAGATCTAGATCTAACTTCTAACGTTTAAATTATGTTCTTTACTTTTATGTTATTTACTTATTGCAATTTAATTTCTGTAATCTAACTTATAACTGATCTAATTCAGTGGCAGTCCTACTGCGACCCACTTTCCTTTTTGCACTTTTAATTTCCTCTCCCGGGGCTTAACTCTCCGCTCTTGGTCTAAATCCTTAATTCTAAAACTAATTCTATGTTCGAGTATAGGAGCTTTGTCATTAGATGTAGAAAATGTTGTAGAAAAGACCAACATTTCCTATGAACAAAACCAATGTCACAAATACGGTCAAAACCCACACAAAGCTAAGCTCACATTCTTCAACCTTCCAATCTTAAAGACTGTACATGTACATAGATCATGTGACTCCATTCAGAGTAGTGCCTACAATTAACCTCTGCAATTTCCATGTTCAGTTCCTATTCGTACCAACATTTACATAGCTCATTTATAAGAAGAGCAGTCTGATAAGTAGGTTTTATACCTACTTGTATAGACTAATTCACTTAGCTTTTGGCTTGAATTGCATACATTTATGTGATGAAATGTGCTATTTTGTGCATTTATGTGGTTCGCAACTTGATGTGCTAAAATGGTGAAAAAAAACCACAAAAGTTGTTAAAATGAGGTAAATGTGTGTTTGATGCTAAATGATAAGAGGAGGGTTAGAAAGAGCTAGAATGGTGAGTGAGAGTTTTGAAGAAAACCCTAAAATGTGCTTAAATTCTTGGACTTTGACTTGTGTTAGTGCAAATGTGTGGTTTTTAGGTGTCTATGCATATATGTGTTGTGTTAATTGGTAATGTTGAAATGGTGAAAAGATGGAAAAAAATGGTGGAAAATGGAGTTAAAAGTGTTAAGGAAAAATGGATGAAACCGAAAATGCACAATTGGCATAATTAGGGTTCTGGCAGCTTTGAGTGTGAAATGCATTTGAGTGTATCTCTTTCAATACTAATCCAATTGGTGAGTTCTTTGGTGTTCTGAAAAGCTCTTTAAATGCACTACATTTCTTATGTTGTAACTATTTTCTAATTGTGTGTGCAAGACTATGAAATGTGAGTTTCTTTTCGGAATACCATTCATTAGGATTTTAGGGTTTTCTAGGAGTTTACCTACCTGCCACAGTTTGGTGTTTTGATGATATTTTGAGTTCCAGGGACCCAATGATGCTGATTCTTGAACTAGTGGAAAGCTAAGAGGATTAGCTAGAACTTTTATGTTTACCTCTGGGTCTAAATCAGAGGCTACGACACACCTATTTGGCATGAAAGTAAGGTATTTGGATGGAATGAATACTTTGCCAATTCGGTCAAATGACCTTGCCAAGCTCTGCCAAGCCAACCTTGCCTTCGGCTAACCAACTTTGCCAAACACTTACCACGCATCCTTGGCGTACCATTGACACAACATTGGCACACTTTGGCACAACACTTGCACATCCTTGGCACATCACTTGTGCACAACATTACATGCCACTCTCGCCTAAACCTTTGCACTTTGGCACACCACACATGCACACCACTTTGCCACACTTGGCACCACACCTTGCCAAACTATGCCAAGACTTGCCGAAACACTTTGCCAAGCACCAATATGCATTTACCTTAGCACACCATTTCAACACCATTTCAACACCATTTCAACACCCAATCTTAGCACACTACTCAAACATTCTTGGTATGACATTTGCACACTCAACACCCAGCTGGTCTAGTGCATTTGCAAAGGTTGAGAACAGAAAAATTGGCCTACGACATGTCGTAGGCCAATGTTGAGAGAACAGAAAATGGCCTACGACATGTTGTAGGCCATTTCTGGAATGAAGTTTTTTGCCCACGACATGTCGTGGGCAAATTGTTGGAAGAAAAAGTTTGGCCTACGACATGTCGTAGGCCAATTTTGAAGAAAAAATATTTAGCCTACGACATGTCGTAGGCTAAGTGTAAATGGGAGCTGAAAATGGTAAAGTGTTGAAGGCTTGCTCCAAATTGGGTGATTTTGATGGCTATGGATAGCTAAGACATGGTGTTACAACTTTCATGTTTTAAGTTTTCCTTAATTCACAGTGTATCATGATATCTAGTTTGATTAGTTCTGCCATGAAATACTTTGTGTTTGAGTTTCTAAAAAAATTGGCTAAGTGTTGAACTACTGATTTTATGAAATTCCAGGTTGATGAAGGCGCGGTTTGCTTTGGCTGGAAGACGTGAATTTCAAAGCGCTGGATTCTTGAAGGCTCGCTGAGTTGCTGAAGGCGTGATCCGTTAAGACTTGAAGGCGTGATATAATTCTGATTTCTTCACCTGGGTCTTGAGCAGCAAAGGCGCGCGAAGCTGAGCCTGAAGGCGCGATGTAGGATGCTGAGGTTTATGAAGGCGCTGACAATTAACAGCAAAGGCGCTGAAGTGTTGAATAATTTTTCAAACTTGGAATTTTTGACATTTTTGGCCGATTTTTAGTTTCCTCTCTTAGGGCACTTTGTAATATTTGATACAATTTACGTTGCGTATTAGTTACGTTTTCCCAACTCTATATATAGGGAAGATAGCTAACGTGTATAGAGGATAATTTTACTACTCACATTTTCTTTACATATTGTAACCGACTTTTGATTTTGAAGAGGGAGAATTCTCATTTTCTCTCTCGAGATCTACTTTCTCTTACTAAACATTTCTTCTCGAATCTCAATTCCGATTGTGAATTTGGACTGGATTCTTATTTCTTATTCTCAATTGACAAAGCAATCGTCAATTCTCTTGATTTTATCAGTAAATTCTTCCAATTAAGTGAGAATGAGCTTATCAATGTTGGAATTTGTTGATTTTGAAATGAGAAAGATGTTTTCTCGGCTAAATTTACGATATCGCAGGATTCTTAATGGATGAATATGTGTTTTTTAGATTGTATGCTATGCAATTGATCTAATTGTTGAGGATTGAAATCACATTTAAATTGAGCATAAACATATGTTGAATTTCATAATTCCTAGATAGTTTTGAATGGATCAAGTTTCAATTGTGGTCGACATGCTAAATTGAGGAGTGATTCATCAAAGTTAGTGAAGTTGCATGAATTGAGAACTAAATTGTGATTATTTAGTCCTTTGCACTCGTTTTCTGTAATCAAATCAATTCTGAGACTCAGGCCCGATCATAGGAATGTTGATGAATTGATACGTTAATAAAGTGTTAAAGAAGCTTTCCTGTGTTTAACAACAATGATATGTAAACCCTAGGATGGACCTCGCCATGGGAGTTCTTAGGATTTTGCATGTTTAGAGTAGTTAGCTGAGAGAGAGTTGAGACTTTGCGGAGATTATTCCACCATTCTCGGCCTCGCCATGGGAGAGGATGGTGATTGGGGGTATAGCAGTGGTGTGGTCGCCATGCTAACCACAGCTTGGATTTCTAGGAATTTAGGTCTCCGAAGCATTTAATTGTTTATCGATTGCATAGCATCGAGTCACTAAGCTGTGTTCATCCAATACAAGAATCCTGGGATATCTGTTTTCATCCTTGCTTGTTTGCTATATTTTGCGTCTCTGTTTCGTTCTTTTGTGTTGAATTTTCCTCTTTCTAGTACTTAGATTCTTTGACAAGAGTTTTAGAACAACTACTCATTTTCTTGACCTAACGCCTTCCCTGTGGATTACGATCCCTACTTACGGTACTACATTAGTGTTTAGGGTAAAATTGAGCTGATACGACTTTAAGCTGTCATTTTTGGCGCCGTTGCCGGGGAAGGCAATCGGTTCTGGAATTTGTTGACTGTGTTGTCCTGTTCTTAGAGTGTGTGTTATTGTTTTGATTAAACTAATCTTGTTTCTATTACTGTGGTGGTGATTTTGTTACTTTTACCATCTGGTATTGGTTTTGATTACATATTGATCCATTTGTTATCTTGATATCATCTGCTTTCCTGTTTGTGTATGCCCAGGTCTGTAAGATCTAGAAGAGAACCTGAATATTGAATTGGACCTTGAATTGGAAAGGACTATAAGAAATAAGCAAAGCAGAGAGCTATGGCTGCACAATGGAGTACAAGCGCCCAAGTTTGGAGACCATTATGCAGTAAATTTTGACAATCGTATTTGGTCATCAGGACATCGATGTGAAAGTTACCACATTCCTCCACAAATAGTCTCGATGATACCAGGGCCAATTCTTCCAAGGTCTGATAATGAGGATCCTAATGATCATTCTTGACAGGTTTCTTGGGTTATGTAGCACTTTAAATTGCCAAGAGTTGACAGGGGTGAGGTTCACAGAATTTTGTTCCCATTATCTTTGCGTGGCAAAGGCTAACACATTGGTTCAAGAGTATTGGGAGCAAATGCCTGGGAATGTCATTTGATGATCTACAGAAAAGGTTCTTGTCTAAGTACTTCCCTCCAGCTAAGCTTGAAAAGAGAAGGTTGGAAATTATGAACTTCCAACAACAAGACAGTGAGTCATTTCGAGAAACTTTGGAGAGATTTAATGATTTGATTAGGCAATGCCCCCAATCATGACTTGGGCGAAATTAGGGAGCTAAATACTTTCTTCAAAGGCCTAACTCCTGAATCATCTTTAATGGTTAAAGCTTGTGCTAATGGGGCCACTTAAAGACAAATCCGGCATGCGGCAAGTGCCGTGAACTTTTTAACCAGATAGCTGAGGATGAATACCTTTTTCCAGAGACTAGAAAGCCACATGTTAGGAGACAGAGAGGAGTTCTTGATGTGGATGAGGAGACTTCACTTAATGCTAAGTTTGAAGCCATTGGCCCAAGCAGGTTGCAGACTTTAAAAGGCTACTCAAACAAAAGCCCCAGTACTTTCGTGTGGACTATGCAAGGGAGAACACCACTACGGATGAATGTGCAATCACTACTGAATCCATTCAGTATGTGAAGCAATTACAAGTAAACAACCCCAATATGGTGGGAACTATTCTGGAAGCAATTACAATGGAGGCAACCGACAATATGTGGAAACCAAGCCAATTGGAATCAACAGCAGAACCAAGGAGGAAATTACTATCAAGGTAGTGACACAAGGAGAGCCATGAATCAACCACCTCCTGGTTTTGATAATCAGGCTAGCACATCAGAACAAAAGAAGCCAAATGTGGAGATATGTTTCAAAAGCTGATGGAAAATGATGGATAAGAACGAACAGAGATTTGGAGGTTTGGAGTCCACTGTGAAGCATCACGAAGCACTTTGAAGAATATCGAGATGCAACTTGGTCAGCTTGTTAATGTTGTACACCTGAGGGCCAAAAGGAGCTCTTCCTAGTGACACAGTACCAAATCCCAAGGGGAGAGCATGCAATGCTATTACTTTGAGGAGTGGTAAATTGTTTGCCCTGAAGCAAACATGTAGAAGAGAAGAGTGAAGATGTGGAAGAGGACCAAAAGATGAAATGAGATAGATTGTGGAACTTGAGAAGAATGGTGAGGCAAGAAGAAAATAAGTCTGAGAAGAAGGAAATATCAGCAAGGGTGGGAAATGAAAATCACCAAAAATTCCAATCCTTACAATTTCCCAGATATATGCTCCACGAGTTCCATTTCCAGAGAGGAAGAAACCTGCCACCTAAAAAGGGAGCTCAAATTCAATCGTTTCTTGGATATGATCAAACAAGTGAATGTCAATGTTCCTTTGTTGGATTTGGTTACAGCCATGCCTAAATATGCTAAGTATTTAAAGGATCTCATTTCAAACAAGAGAGCAAATCTTGAGATGTGAAGTTCCAATGATGCTATCAGAGTGCAGTCAAGCATTGGATGGTTCACAAATTACCTCCAAAGCTTAAGGATCCAAGTGCTGTACCATACCTTGTAAGATTGGAACCAGATATTTTGCAAAGCTCTCTGTGACCTTGGAGCTTGGAATCAACTTGTTGCCATTATCCATTGCATAAATGTGTGTTTGAGTGGAAGGATTCGACTAGTTGCAGTGACCTACAGTTGGCAGATAAATCCTTGGTGACTCCTACAGTCTTGGTGGGAGGATGGTTGGTAAGAATTGAATAAATTTACCTTGCCTGTTGATTCATTACTAACTTGATATGGAAGAGGACCCTGAGGTGCCTCTCATTTTTGGTAGACCTTTTTAGCCACTGGTGATGCTTTGATTGGTTGTGAAAAACAAGACAGTCACGTTTAGGATTAACAATGAGGAAGTGGTTTTTGATGTAAACTATGCTATGAAGCAACCTCTAAATATGGAGTCTTGTTTTGCTATCAAAGTTTTAACTTGTTCTTCTTTGAGTAATGTGAACAACATGCATGATTTTTCTATTGTTGATGAGTTAAGTGTTGATGAGGATGTTTTTGATGAACTTGATTTAGATGATGAGGATAAGAGAATTCTTGCTGAAATTGAAGATTTCATTGAATGTTGTTATTTGGAAGAGTCAATTTGTGAATTGCAAAATGATGTGGTGGAAGTTAAAATGCATGAAACTGTAGTGGAACATGATCATGAACCTACTGTTTTGACTAACGAAAATTTTACTCCCACTGAGGTGAGGACTAGTGAGAATTTGTGCAGGAATGAAAAGCTTTTACCTTCCATTGTGGTGGCACCAAAGTTGGAATTGAAACCACTTCCACCTTATCTCAAATATGCTTTCTTGGGAGAAAATGAGACATTGCCAGTTGTTATATCTTCAAAGCTTGAAGGTTGGCAAGAGGAGAAGCTTTTGGAAGTTTTGAGGAAACATAAGTTGGCTATTGGATGGACAATTGCTGATATAAAAGGCATAAGTCCAGGTTATGTATGCACAAGATTTTGCTTGAGGAAAATGCTGTACCAGTACGGGATAGACAGAGAAGATTAAATCCCCAGATGATGGAAGTTGTGAAGAAAGAGGTTATCAAATTGCTTGACTTTGGGATGATTTTTCCAATTTCAGACAGCGAATGGGTTAGCCCAGTCCAGTGCGTCCCTAAGAAAGGAGGGGTGACGGTTATAAAAAATGAGGCTAATGAACTCCTGGTAACAAGAGTGGTAAATGCGTGGCGAGTTTGCATGGATTACAGGCTACTAGAGAAGCGCTCCATTTTCCTCTCCCATTTTTGGACAATTGTTGGATAGAATTGCTGGCTACCTTTTGTTTTGCTGGATGGATATCTTATCAGATTGATGCAATTGATCCCAAGGACCAGGATAAGACAACTTTCACTTGCCCTTTTGGCACATTTGCTTATAAAAGAATGCCATTTGGTCTTTGCAACGCCCCAGCTACCTTTCAGAGTGCATGATGGCAATATTCCACGACATGGTGGAATCAATAATTGAAATATTCATGGATGATTTTTCTGTCTTTGGTATGACATTTGATGGTTGTTTGGAGAACTTGGCAAAGGTTTTGAAGAGGTGTGAAGAAACGAACCTTGTATTAAACTGGGAAAAATGTCAATTCATGGTTCAAGAAGGTTGTGTTAGGCCATAAAATTTCTCATGCTGGGATGGAGGTGGATCGAGCTAAGGTGGATGTCATTGCAAAACTTCCTCCACCGACCAATGTTAAGGGTATCAGAAGTTTTCTTGGACATGCTGGGTTCTATAGAAGGTTTATTAAGGATTTTTCAAAGATAGCCAGACCCCTGTGCAGTCTCTTAGAAAAAGATGTTAAGTTTGAGTTTGGAACGGAATGTGTTGAGGTATTTGAAACTTTGAAAACGAAATTGGTGGAAGCCCCCGTGATAGTCACTTCCCAGTGGGGTGAACCCTTTGAAATTATGTGCGATGCCAGTGATTATGCCTTAGGAGCTGTCTTAGGCCAGAGAAGGGACAAAGTGTTTCACACTATCTATTATGCTAGCAGGCTAATGAATGAAGCTCAAATGAATTATACAACTACTGAAAAGGAGATGCTAGCAGTGGTCTTCGCATTTGATAAATTCCGTGCTTACCTTTTGGGGTCAAAGGTTATTGTTCATACTGACCATGCCGGATTGAAGTATCTGTTTGCAAAGAAGGAAGCAAAACCACGTTTGATTAGATGGGTTTTGTTGCTCCAAGAATTCGATGTGGAGATTAAAGATAGGAAAGGCTCGAAAAATGTTATGGCAGATCACTTGTCAAGATTGGAATCTCAAGAGCAAGATTCACCTGACATTTCGGTTAAGGAACACTTCCCTGATGAGCAGGTGTTCAAAGTGGGTGAACAAACATTGCCTTGGTACGCTGAGATTGCCAATTTTGTGGTTGCTGGCCAGATTCCATCCTATTATTCCAGTGACCAGAAGAAAAGATTGAGAAGTGATGCTAAATACTACTTCTGGGAGGACAATTCTTTATATAAAATCTGCAGTGATCAAGTGATAAGAAAGTGTGTCAAGGAAGAAGAAAAGGAGGACATCTTAAAAGCAGTCCATGAGGGGCCATGTGGTGGTCATTTTGGATCAACTAGGACAGGCATCAAAATCTTGCAATGTGGGTTCTATTGGCCACATATCTTCATGGATGCCAGAATTTGGGTTGGAAAATGTGATCGATGTCAACCAACTGGCAACATCTCTTCAAGAAATGAGATGCCCTTGAACAACATCTTGGAAGTAGAAATTTTTGATGTCTGGGGGATTGATTTCATGGGGCCTTTCCCTAGATCAGGGGTATGGAGTACATTCTGGTGGCAGTGGATTATGTTTCTAAATGGGTGGAAGCTGTGGTTTTAGCTCATAACGATGCCAAGAGTGTAACTGCTTTCTTGAAGAAATACATCTTTAACAGGTTTGGAGCACCCCGGGCTATAATAAGTGATGGAGGGACTCATTTCTATAACAAGCTCTTTGAATCTTTGTTGGCTAGATATGGTGTTACTCATAAGGTTTCAACAGCTTACCATCCACAAACTTCTGGTCAAGCTGAAATTTCCAATCGGGAGATCAAGAGGGTTTTTGAAAAAGTGGTAAATCCAGGAAGGAAGGATTGGTCTTTGAAGCTAGATGACGCATTTTGGGCATACAGAACAGCTTACAAAACCCCAATTGGAGCTTCTCCTTTTCGATTGGTTTTTGGTAAAGAATGTCACTTGCTAGTAGAACTTGAACATAAGGCGTATTGGGCAATTCAAACCTTGAACATGAATCTGTCTGAGGCTCAATCAAAAAGGATGTTGGAGTTGAATGAACTGGATGAATTCAGATTCAATGCTTACATGAGTTCCAAGTTGTACAAGGAAAGGACTAAAAGAATCCATGATGCAAAGCTGCAATCTAAGATCATTGTTCCAGGACAATTGGTATTGCTTTATAACTCTAAACTTTGATTGTTTCCTAGCAAATTGAAATCAAGGTGGAGTGGTCCTTTTAGAGTGGTTGATGTAAAACCTTATGGGACAATTGAAATCAAGAATGACAATAATGGCAATGTGTGGAAAGTGAATGGCCATCCTCTCCAGCCATACTTAACTTCTCAGGACAAGGATAGCACTAATGTGGCACGAGATCCACATGAGCTATACTTAGATGATCCCATCATCTCAAATTGAGCTATGATGCACGGTCGGGCTGTGACCTTAAACCAAGCGCTCCTGGGAGGCAACCCAGATTTTCTTCATTTGTTTTAATTGTTGTGATTTCTTTTCTTTGTTAATCCTAGTTGAGTAGTATTGAGTAGCAAATTATGGCACAATCTCTTAACATTCACTTGGCTATATTTTTGCAGAGTTCCAAAAGGATGTTGGGCATTATTGATAGAAGCAGGGAGAAAAATTTCATTTTTTCATCCATGAGGGTACACTAAGTCTACATTGTTTACAACTAAGGTATCTCTGATGGTAAGAATTGTTGTTCATTCATGTATGCTTGGTTTGGAGGTCTTCCATTATTGAGAAAAAGAAAGGACAGCCAGCTATGACCTGTCATTCACATGTGTTTGTTGGATAGTGAGTATGTTATCAGTATATATTGCACATCTTCTTTTTGCAAACTCAGTACTCTTTTCTTCGTATTGCTTTCCTGGTTAGTAATTTTTTATTTTCAAAGCATGGATTTCTATTCTCCCCACCAGAACCCTTTTGAATATGCTATCTTTAGTGAAGATCTTGGAACCACATCTTCTCCTTCGTCGTCGTCTTCAGCTGATGAGGAGATGGTAATTGATCTTCAGCCAGCTAGTTATCCACATTTTGTTAATGCTTCTGCTGAAAACTTTTACCATGGCTTTACTAATAGATCAGTTATGATTGAGCGACCATTTCAGGATCCTTCGAGCAGATTTGAGGATGTGATTTTCAGACAGTCGTGGTCTCATTTTGCTAGAGCCTCAGTTGTGGTGAATATGGACATAGTTAGGGAATTTTATGCTAATTCCCGAGCTAGTGGTGTTCATTCAGTGTTCGTGAGAGGGAAGTATGTGAGGGTCACCCGCCACAGTATTAATAGGCTTTATCTTCTTGAAGATTTTTCTCGAAATACATATGGTAGGTTGTTGAGAGCTGAGAACACCGATCATTTGTTGGCTTCAATAACCTTACCTGGTGCTACATGGGTGAGGAATGCTCAACGAGAGGCTTTATACGTGCCTACTAGTGAACTCACTGCCGAGGCCAAAATATGGTTAATGTTTATCAACTCCAGGATTCTTCCTACTAACCGTACCAATATAGCATCTAGAGAACGAGTTCTGTTGATTTATGCCATTTTACATGATTTCTCTATTGATGTTGGGCAGTTGATCTTAGAGTTTATCAGGCGGGCACAGAGAAGCGAGTTCGCACCGATGTATTTTCCAGCTCTGATAACGGCCATGGCTCGGGAGACAGGAGTTCATATTACTTCAGCTGACAATCCTCAAAATCCTTTTGGACTGTTGGGACCTCCTCAGTGGCTTGCTCTTCAAGAGAAAGAAAGAATTGCGAGACTTTCTCGTGGATTGTAGAAAAAGGACAACCAGGTTCCTTTGTCTTGGTTGTTATGTTTTTATCACGGGGACCGTGTCTAATTCAAGTGTGGGGGACGGCTTCACCAAGATGTCTTGATTTTTTTTTTAGTAGCATTCTGAATATGTATAGTTACCACGATGATAAGGAGATTGTTTGCCATAATGGAATTGTGTTAGTGTTAGTATTTCATCATGCTGTTTAGTATGTTACATTTGCGTTTGTGTTATATTCTTGAGTGAAGTAGTGAAGAAATTTGTGTGCTAGTTTTTGGTGTAGTTATTTTGTGTACATGGTCTTCGGTTTCAATTTCACACTTGCATTGATGATAAGGATAGCTGCATTTCTGAACACTTCTAAACATGAATTGAAGATAAGGATAGCTGCATTTCTGAACACTTCTGAACATGAATTGAATTTTCTGAAAAGCTGCAAGGGATTGGATTGCTATTGAGTTGTGAATAGGATCATGAAATGAAATGGAAAGAAGAAGGCTGACATTTTGGTACAACATTTTATTCGGGTGAGTTCAATTGTTAAATGATTTAGCTCTAGACTTGGGTTTGTGATCTCATGATTTTGTTTGCATATTGCATTATTTGGTTTGGACGTTTTTGCTTGCATTATTCGGTAACCGAAATAAGTGTGTTGGGCAGAGAAAGAAATCAGAAATCACATGCTTGAGTTGAAATCACATGTCTTGCAATTTGTTAGGCCCCACCTTGGAATGACCAAATTGTTTCTTGTGGTTGGTGAGCATATTAACTATTCAAAGTTGACCGAATGAATGCACTCACATGAATTGGCTACCTTTGTTTCTTTATAAGTGCATTCGGTGTTGCTACTTTTTTTTGCAAGGCATCATAAGCAATACAAGTTCGTGGGTGGTAAGGCCATAGTGCTTACATTGATAATCTCAAATCTACCTACTTCCAAAATTACATTTTTTGTTGCTCTCCCGTAAGGTACGTTTCACTTCTCTTAAACTTTTGATTTGTTGTTGTTGTTGTAGTAAGAAAATAGTTTAAGGTGGTGAATGTATAGAGCATGGAAATGTTGATTTTGTTGCTTAGATATTGGAAATGCTGAATTTGCAAATTAAGGTGTTGATTAGCCAAGGGAATAAATGTATGATAAGTGTGGGGGTGATTCAACATTTCGATTTCCAATTTTTTCAGCACTGCCTTGTTTCTGTTTTTCAAGCATAACTTGAGTTAGGAATGATGAAATGAGGAGATTCCAATTGCATCTTTTAGCTAACATGATGAGCTTCAATGTTCATGTTGTACATTTTTTATAATTGTGGCTGGAACCTGGACTACAAAATCGTTGAAAGTGAAGTACAATGTGAAATCAAGAATGCTGAAATTTTGATTCTGCCCAGTTTTAACACCATTCGGTGTTATGGTCATAACTTGCTCAAATGTGGTCCAAATGTGTTGCTTCCAGTGGTGAAATTTCGCTAAGAGGGAGAGCTTCATTTTTTCTGTTGGGCACGTTTGAAAATTCTGCCTGGAGCATGATCTAAATTTGAGAACAATGTGTGCTTACGTTATGGAGTATAATCTGAGAAAGTGCTGAATCTGAACATTTTTGGAACTGTCGGTATTTTAGCCATAACTTGGCCATTTTGACTTCAAATTGGATGATTCTTGTCCTCAATCGATTAGAGAGTGCACTACAACTTTGATGTTTTATGTGCGAACCAATTCTACTTGCTTCCTAAATGATTTTTTTACAATCTTATAATGCTTGTTTTCAGTTGTTTTGGGAATGAGTTTATAAGAGAAAATGCAAGTGATTAGCGATGTTCTCAATTTAATTGTTTTGCTTTGAGTATTACGTGACAAGTTGAATTTTTCTCCACAGAAATGGCACCAAAGAAAGATCCAACTTCAAGAAAAGCCAAAACTTCAAAGAAGGGCAAAGGAAGAGCTCAAGCACACGATGAAACTGATTCTGATCCAGAGTATTTTCCAGATGATATGCAAATGTTTAAGGAGCCCCCGCAATATGCGATGCCAGCTCCAACACCTAAGAAACGGAAAGGAGTCCCTGAGGTTGCTCTGTTTGTGGATGAGGATGCCATGAAACGTTGAAACAGGGATTCAATATGAAATATATACACATTGAACGCGGGTTTAGTGTGGAGAAAGGGCCGTTTAAGAAGTTGATTAAATTTTACAAATTCCATGAGAAGCTTACGGTGGCCCCTGAGTTTTGCAATGTGAGCATTGCACGGGAATACTACGCAAATGCAGGGTCTCCGAGAGATGGAGCTGTCTATGTGAGAGGCATATAGGTTCAAATCACGAGCGAGATTATCAATGCACATTTGGGCACACCTGATTATCCTGAGAATCCGATTAAATTTCCAACCAATGAGGCATTGGATGAAGCTTTGATAAAAGAGTTGGCACATCCTTGGGCAGTTTGGGAGCTTAATTCAAAGGGGGAGCATAAGCATATTCGGAATGAATACTTGAAGAGTGATGTGAAAATATGGTTGTTATTTGTGTTGTCTCGCCTCATGCCAAGTTCACAAAGAACCAAGGTGATTCAGAATCGGTTGTTCTTAATTTCTGCAATCCGAAGGAAGCGCAAGATTGACGTGGGACGAATCATCCTTGCGAGCATCAAAGATGGAACTGCCCAAAACAGTAAAGCACTGTATTTTCCTTTACTAATTCAGGAGCTTTGTGTGTCACAAGGTGTCGATGATAAGCTTGGTGCTTGGGAGAGGATGCAGTCTCCTATTCCTGAACAACTCTACATAAAATACTTGGCACAGGACAAGGAATTGGAGCAAGCGAGGATTTCAAGTGCAGAGGCATCTCGGGGGGATAATGAATTTCCAACATATGTTTCAGACCAAGGGCAGCAGTCTTTTGATTTTGCATCTCTTCAAGGAGTAATTCAGGGTTTCCAGCTCTCAGTTAAAAATCGCTTTTCAGGCATAGAGGATAGGATGGATCGGCTGCAAGATGGTGTGAGAAACATAGATGAAAGGATGGAACGTATGCATGAAGGTTTTGACAATATGCAACAAGAGTGGACTTCACAAGCTGAACACATGGAGCATAGATTTGATGATTTATCCACGGTGGCTCGGCACCAATTTGAGGTATTATATCATAGGCAGGTGTGCATGCAGCGAGAGCTCGATAGGTGTAACAAGATGACGGTTTATTACCACTCGGATTCAGGACCCCCGAAGCCAACTCCAACTTCAGCACAGTTGGCAGGGTACCGAATCCCAAATCTGTCATGTGATATGGTTAGTGGTGCCGTGCACGAGCTTCCACCTGGAGTGACAGCAAGCCCTTCTTTACATCCGTTACCCACATTTGGTCGTATACCTAGTATGCCTCATACTCCTACTTTCATACCAAATCCAGAGTTTGCACCCGCTGCAAGGTTTCCATTGATAGCATCAGGCCAACCTCTTCAAAGACCTGTGCATGGCCCTTTTCATTATGTGCCACAGTCAACTGGTGTGCCCTCATTTGCTACGGCCTCTTTGGATGGACAATTTCTTTCCACACCAGTTGCGTTTGGATCCCCTTCTTTATCAGCTCCATCATCGTCCTCTCAGGGAGTCCTTCCTCCCTCGTAGCTTATCACATTGAGGACAATGTTTAATTTAAGTGTGGGAGAGGAGGTGGAATTTTGTGTGATGTGTGTTGTGGTTGCTATCCTATCTGTTACTTGTGTGTTGATTGTGTTGTTTGAAACTTTTTTTTTATGCATGCGGGTGTTTTATACTGTGAGAAGGGGGGTTTGAAGTTGGGAGTGATTGTGAAGATTTCTAGACTTTCCTGTTGATTAAGATATGCTGAGTTGAAGATTATGTGAAGTATCTTGAATTGAGGAATTTTGTGAAGTTGAAGAATGGATCGGTTCTACTGTGATGAATCTTGTGAAGTGGTGCTTTGTAAAATTTGAAATTTCTTTTTGAAAATTGTTGCTATGTTGATTTGCTAATGCCATGGAGGAGGAATGTTAAGAGCCTAGTGCAGCTTTTCTTATTGTTGAGTGATTAGAAAGCAGAATGTAGTTGCTACTGGTAAGGGTTTTAATGTATTATGTCTCTCGGGTTTGTTTGTGGCCTACATTTTGAATCAATGAAATTGAAGTGTGTAGTGTTGTGTGCAAAGGGTTTGAATTATGAGGTGAGTTGGTGAGAAGAAAACGATTTGGTAATGTTTTGAACCTTTAGTCTTGATAAGAGGAAGAAGAATACAAGAAGAGAGTGAATAAGAAAGATCAAATCGAGAAAATGAATTATCACCTTGTATGTGAAACTTTATTCTTAGTTCACTTTGGCTTATTCCAAATCCATCATTAAACTTGTTTTGAATCTTGCATGTGAAATTTTTTGTTCGTGGTACTAAGTTTGAAGAAATTGGTATATTTTGCTGACTAAGGCCCGATGTTAAAGTAAGATAGATATGCCATGCAAAACTCAATTGACATAGGAGGTAATGTGTATGAATTCGTTTCCGTTTGTTATGCATTTATTTGGTGTCTCCAGAATTCGTGCATGGTTAGTCAAATTGGGATTCTTATGAACATGTGCTTGCACAAGAAATGATATGGGAGAAAAAAAAAGCCATATTGGCAAACTAGGAAGGAAAAAGCCATAAGAACCAGGCAATCAAATATGGAGAAAAAAGCCATAAAACCCAGGCATTATTTCAGTCATTAATATGTGCACCAATGTGCAGCACTAATGTGCAGAATAAGGGCAATGTCCCATAGAGTACCAATGTACGCATAGGTACCATTGATCTTGTGATTGCATGTTCATAAGAGTGGACAAAGAGATTGGCATGTATTGAATGGTATGAGAGACTAGCTAGAGGGTGTATAATGAGGGAATAGATGAAGTGCATGTTCCTCAGCACACACTTGCACGCATGACATTTTGGTCTTTATTCATTGTACCTTAGTTGATAATTGTATTGAAATCTGAGAGCTGGGTACCATGAACCATCAAAGTATAAGGTTGTGTGTGAAAAAACGTTTTGATAAATTTGGATGTAGTCAGTGTGGGTGAAGGAGCAAGGTGTTTGCATACGGGTGCTGAAAAGGGTTAAATTATGTGTATCTTTGCTTGAGGGCAAGCAAAAGTTCAAGTGTAGGGGAATTTGATAAGTAGGTTTTATACCTACTTGTATAGACTAATTCACTTAGCTTTTGGCTTGAATTGCATACATTTATGTGATGAAATGTGCTATTTTGTGCATTTATGTGGTTCGCAACTTGATGTGCTAAAATGGTGAAAAAAAACCACAAAAGTTGTTAAAATGAGGTAAATGTGTGTTTGATGCTAAATGATAAGAGGAGGGTTAGAAAGAGCTAGAATGGTGAGTGAGAGTTTTGAAGAAAACCCTAAAATGTGCTTAAATTCTTGGACTTTGACTTGTGTTAGTGCAAATGTGTGGTTTTTAGGTGTCTATGCATATATGTGTTGTGTTAATTGGTAATGTTGAAATGGTGAAAAGATGGAAAAAATGGTGGAAAATGGAGTTAAAAGTGTTAAGGAAAAATGGATGAAACCGAAAAAGCACAATTGGCATAATTAGGGTTTTGGCAACTTTGAGTGTGAAATTCATTTGAGTGTATCTCTTTCAATACTAATCCAATTGGTGAGTTCTTTGGTGTTCTGAAAAGCGCTTTGAATGCAATACATTTCTTATGTTGTAACTATTTTCTAATTGTGTGTGCAATACTATGAAATGTGAGTTTCTTTTCGGAATACCATTCATTAGGATTTTAGGGTTTTCTAGGAGTTTACCTGCCTGCCACAATTTGGTGTTTTGATGATATTTTGAGTTCCAGGGACCCAATGATGCTGATTCTTGAACTAGTGGAAAGCTAAGAGGATTAGCTAGAACTTTTATGTTTACCACTGGGTCTAAACCAGAGGCTAAGACACACCTATTTGGCATGAAAGTAAGGTATTTGGATGGAATGAATACTTTGCCAATTCGGTCAACTGACCTTGCCAAGCTCTGCCAAGCCAACCTTGCCTTCGGCTAACCAACTTTGCCAAAAACTTACCACGCATCCTTGGCGTACCATTGACACACCATTGGCACACTTTGGCACAACACTTGCACATCCTTGGCACATCACTTGTGCACAACATTACATGCCACTCTCGCCTAAACCTTTGCACTTTGGCACACACCACACATGCACACCACTTTGCCACACTTGGCACCACACCTTGCCAAACCATGCCAAGACTTGCCGAAACACTTTGCCAAGCACCAATATGCATTTACCTTAGCACACCATTTCAACACCATTTCAACACCATTTCAACACTTAATCTTAGCACACTACTCAAACATTCTTGGTATGACATTTGCACACTCAACACCCAGCTGATCAAGTGCATTTTTGCCCACGACATGTCGGGGGCAAAGGTTGAGAACAGAAAATGGCCTACGACATTTCTAGAATGAAGTTTTTTTGCCCACGACATGTCGTGGGCAAATTGTAGGAAGAAAAAGTTTGGCCTACGACATGTCGTAGGCCAATTTTGAAGAAAAAATATTTAGCCTACGACATGTCGTAGGCTAAGTGTAAATGGGAGCTGAAAATGGTAAAGTGTTGAAGGCTTGTTCTATGAAGTTTTTTCAGTTTTGTCACACCTTAGTAGTTTGATCATAACTTTCTCGTTTTAGCTCCAAATTAGGTGATTTTGATGGCTATGGATAGCTAAGACATGGTGTTACAACTTTCATGTTTTAAGTTTGCCTTAATTCACAGTGTATCATGATCAAATATTGGTGGGAAGTTGCTGCCATGAAATACTTTGTGTTTGAGTTTCTAAAAAAATTGGCTAAGTGTTGAACTACTAATTTTCTGAAATTCCAGGTTGATGAAGGCGCGGTTTGCTTTGGATGGAAGACGTGAATTTCAAAGCGCTGGATTCTTGAAGGCTCGCTGAGTTGCTGAAGGCGTGATCCGTTAAGGCTTGAAGGTGTGATATAATTCTGATTTCTTCACCTGGGTCTTGAGC
This sequence comes from Ophiorrhiza pumila, assembly GCA_016586305.1. Taxonomy (NCBI): domain Eukaryota; kingdom Viridiplantae; phylum Streptophyta; class Magnoliopsida; order Gentianales; family Rubiaceae; genus Ophiorrhiza; species Ophiorrhiza pumila. The sequence goes on along the minus strand of BLIW01000004.1, from coordinate 23,455,958 downwards.
AGCAAAGGCGCGCGAAGCTGAGCCTGAAGGCGCGATGTATGATGCTGAGGTTTATGAAGGCGCTGACAATTAACACCAAAGGCGCTGAAGTGTTGAATAATTTTTCAAACTTGGAATTTTTGACATTTTTTGCTGATTTTTAGTTTCCCTCTCTTAAGGGCACTTTTGTAATATTTGATACAATCTACGTTGCGTATTAGTTACGTTTTCCCAACTCTATATATAGGGAAGATAGCTAACATGTATAGGGGATAATTTTACTACTCACATTTTCTTTACATATTGTAACCGACTTTTGATTTTGAAGAGGGAGAATTCTCATTTTCTCTCTCGAGATCTACTTTCTCTCACTAAATATTTCTTCTCGAATCTCAATTCCGATTGTGAATTTGGACTGGATTCTTATTTCTTATTCTCAATTGACAAAGGAATCGACAATTCTCTTGATTTTATCGGTAAATTCTTCCAATTAAGTGAGAATGAGCTTATCAATGTTGGAATTTGTTGATTTTGAAATGAGAAAGATGTTTTCTGGCTAAATTTACGATATTGCAGGATTCTTAATGGATGAATATGTGTTTTAGTATATTGTATGCTATGCAATTGATCTAATTGTTGAGGATTGAAATCACATTTAAATTGAGCATAAACATATGTTGAATTTCATAATTCCTAGCTAGTTTTGAATGGATCAAGTTTCAATTGTGGTCGACATGCTAAATTGAGGAGTGATTCATCAAAGTTAGTGAAGTTGCATGAATTGAGAACTAAATTGTGATTATTTTAGTCTTTGCACTCGTTTTCTGTAATCAAATCAATTCTGAGACTCAGGCCCGATCATAGGAAGTGTTGATAAAATTGATACGTTAGATAAAGTGTTAAAGAAGCTTTCTGTGTTAACAACAATGATATGTAAACCCTAGGATGGACCTCGCCATGGGAGTTCTTAGGAGTTTGCATGTTAGAGTAGTTAGCTGAGAGAGAGTTGAGACTTTGCAGAGATTATTCCACCATTCTCGGGCCTCGCCATGGGAGAGGATGGTGATTTGGGGGGTATAAGCAGTGGTGTGGTCGCCATGCTAACCACAGCTTGGATTTCTAGGCAATTTAGGTCTCCGAAGCATTTAATTGTTTATCGATTGCATAGCATCGAGTCACTAAGCCTGTGTTCATCCAATACAAGAATCCTGGGATATCTGTTTCATCCTTGCTTGTTGCTATATTTTGCGTCTCTGTTTTCGTTCTTTTGTGTTGAATTTTCCTCTTTCTAGTACTTAGATTCTGTGACAAGAGTTTTAGAACAACTTACTAAATTTTCTTGACCTACGCCTTCCCTGTGGATTACGATCCCTACTTACGGTACTACATTAGTGTTTAGGGTAAAATTGAGCTGATACGACTTTAAGCTGTCAATTTTTGAACAATTCCCTAGCTCTAGCCATCATGCACTGACTTACCTCACCGTACGCCTCTAAATTCAGCCATAACATCAAATCATTCTGTCTCCAACTTGCATTTCGCTTTCACGAAACACACAGACCAGCAAATCCTCCCAACATAAGAACATCTAATATCATATCAATCCATGCCAAACCACATCTTCAGAAGCTTACAAAATGAATCCATCTACTCTCTGTCCAATTCAAAAAACCAACCAAATATAATGAAATTTCCTAGCAGTTCCAATTGAGCTACCGCCATTCCTAATCAAAAAAATACAACTTAAGGGATGCCACAGCTGCAAACAACACCTGCATCAAACATCAAGCAAATCCAGCAAACCTCCTAGTAGCCTCATCCCCAGCTAATACCGAAATTCCCAATCAAACAAAACATCAGCTCTTATAAAAAGCCAACAGTTTAGAACACCACAGAAAACAACCCATAAATCATTCTAGCAACTCTAGAAGTCATCCACAGCCAATCGTTACTGTCTTAACAAAGTACTAATATAAGGAGCTCAAGTCTTTCACCATCAGAATTACACATAAGCAATTATCGAAACCAGTCCTAGAATTCAAGCAAAAAATCTTCGATACCAAAGCACAAATCACTCAAGGCTAAACATCAAACCATAATACATCACATTAACACTAAACAGCATTCATCATATTCATTCAACAATTTTAATAAGTTAGAATAGATAGTCCGAGTGCCAATCAAATAATTCTTCTCTTTCTTCTACCTTTACCTTTTGTTCCATCTTTTTCTGATATTCTCTTTTCTTGTAAACTTCTTCTTTTGTGTGACTTCTAAGCATGTATCCTCTAACCTTCTTTGGAATTTTCTCCTCAAATTATACTTGCACTTGGATCGCTGTTTGGTCCTTTTTACTTTCATAGTAGTAGCTGCTGAAGTTTTCCTTACTAACATCGAAAACACTTCTAACTTCAGTTGGTTGGTAAATAATCTGCTGGTCCCGAGTAGCTGCTTTCTTGATCTCTTTTTTCTGCATTTTAGTCAAATCATTCCAAAGGCTAGGGAATTATCTGGTTCTGAGCATATTACTGGGGCCCGTAGGATCGGCTTCAGTTTCTGAATTAATGAAGAGTCCTCCTCACTTATTTGAGGGAGAGCCATTATCATTCCAGCTCCGTTATGGGGTATGTCACCTTGGAATATCACTATTGCCTTTGTTGAATCTGGGCAATTTTCAGCCATCATTCCACTGTGTAGGTCTGCACCCTGCCTATCTCCAATCAGATTCATTGGGTGCTTCTCCTTTAGCGTTATTGCATCATGGATTTTAGAGATTTTTTATATCCTTGGTAGTTGCCGGGCATGTCAACTACAGTTGAGGAGTCGGGCCTCCCTTGTGTCTGCTGGGGGGTCAGCCCCTTTGTTCCTTTGCTTGGCATTTTTTCAAATAGGAGTTTTTCATTCTCTTTCCATCCTTCCTTCGAACCCTGCTTTACCTCCATTGTCTTGCCATGATATTCAGACGGTGAAGGGAGAAAACATCCTATACCTGTTTGGGGATTCTGTGGAGCAGCTTTCTCTCTTTTTTTACATTTGTTTTCTCCATGGCCATAGTTGAAACAGTTGGGGCAGAAGGTAGGTACCTTATGATATAAAAGTGGCTGCCAGAAACCACAAGGAACCGAGTGGATCCAAATTTTTTCTGGCAGAGATTTCCGAAGATTGACTTCAATCGTAATTTGTGCTATTGTGGGTCTTGTGAGTCTTGACGTTGAGGGGTCCAGGCCAATCAGGGTTCTAATTTTGTTAGCCACAAAGAATAGGAAATCCTTGTTGAACAGTTGGCAAGAAAGATTCAGCATTGAGAGCCAGATTGGTGCCTTCATCGAGGGATTTTTCTGATTAAATTTGGGAGTCCACTTTGAAACTCTGATTCTTGAACCTTTAGTTATCCATGATCCCTTCATCCAGCATTTGTTCAAATATATCTCAGATGAAAATCTGATTAGGAAATGTCGGTTCCTCAGGATCCCAATATTGACTTCACTGTTTAGATGGAATTGTGGCATAGACTGCCGGAGTTTCTACAGTGATAAGCGGCCATTGAAGGTCCTCCGAACTAGTGACTATTTGAATAGGTTTATGAGCACAGCCTCTTGCACCTTATTTATGAAAATAGCAGGAAGATGCTGATGTTCTCCCGTTCGAAATTCTGTTGTATTTCCCGTCAAAGCTTAGTTTCCATAATTTTGATAAAGATGCTATAGAATGGAGTCCCTATCAGCTGGAGCTGAAGGGACTTCAACCGTGAGCAAATCTCACTCCAAAGTGAGTTAAGCTCAAGTGTGATTTGTTTTAAGGGAAGAGCAATCTGAGATTTTCTAGAGAGAAGGAAAAAAAAGATTTAGAGATAGAGACTCAAAGATCAAGGTTAGATACGTGGTGTTCTAGTGTATTAGAACACTATGTGTGACACCGATAACAAAAGCAACAATGGACAGTATTAAAAACGCGGAAAGTAAATAGACAGGAGGTTGTTAATGCAGTTCAGCAATTTGCCTACGTCTGCAGGGCCATGCCCAGAAAAACAATCTACTAAGTTCACAAGTTACAAGACACTCGGTCTGACACAAAGTAAGACACCATCTTATCTTTAATGCCGCCTCTTCCTAACTCCACAATGAACGTGATTGTGCGAGCTTCCCTCGACTTGTGTTGATTCCTCCCAGAATCTGTGGTTAATGCAAGATCCCTTTGCCAATGGCGACTCCTCCCGAAATCCATGGTTAATGCAAGATTCCCTTGCCCACGTTTGAACTCCTCCCGAGCTCCTTAACAACCTCCTCCCCGAGGCTGAATTATATCAAAGAAAACAAGGATTGCATCTTCAATAATAATGAAATAAGGTGCTTCAGCCAACACATTTGAATCAAAGACCTCCAACAGAGAAGTGTGTTCACAGTCTAATGAAGACCGAAATAAACATCAAAACTCCACACAAAATTATATGTGGTTGGAAATATCATATAGGCACGCCAATTCCTTCCCATGTTTATCTCCAAATCTTCCCATGTTTATCTCCAAGATTATTTCCAAATAATTCAAATGGAAAGATGGAAAACCATGTGCCTTCAATGCTTATATTTTCCAAAGATAGATCTTTAATGATAGCTTCCAAAAATACCAAGATAAGCCCAAAAATACCAAGATAGCATTAATCTCCAAATCAATCTTCCTTGCATAGATTGATTTGATTTGATTTATGCTTCCAATAAGATCTTTCCTTATCTTGCTAAAAAATCAATGCCAATTAAAATAAATGCCAACTCCACGTGTGCATTAAAAATCTCCCTCTTTGGCATTTTTTGGTAAAATCAAAACTCCCCCTGTATGCTGAATCGGAAGCTCTTGTAAACTCCCCCTGAACAGGAACTTAGTAAAAAAATCACTGCACAAGACATTATGCATGACACAGCAAAAGACACCAAGTTCCTTAAGAAACATCACTGCACAAGACATTATGCAAGACACAGCAAAAGACACTAATATCCCAGCATACATCTGTTTGAGGGATTACAAACTAAATATCCAAATTACTCCCCCTTTTTGCCACAAAAAGACTAAAGGGCATAAAAAAACAATAATAAAACATAACATATTGTCTTAATCTGAGTAAAATAACCAAATATCAGAGTTAAATCAATCAGAATCCTCCTCATTATAGGGCACAAGGCCAACTGAGTCTACTAGCAAATGAAAACCAGTAGCAGCTTCTGGAACTCTATCATCTTTACCAGAAACAAACCCACCAGATTGGGCGCTGGAAGGGGCATGACTGTCAGTGACACCAGGGGTGACACTAGGAGTAACATCAGAAATAGCAGAAGAAACAGGAGTTTCCTTTGCAACAACTTCCTCAGCAGAATTAGAGGCAACATGTTTTTCAATGATAGGATTGTATGGGTTCATTTCAGACTCTGTAAAAATAGGAGATAGGTTTTGAAGAATACCTACTGTAACATCCTGAGTAACATCAGGTGGAATACCTGAAGATCCAGCACCATCATCAGCTACAGGTTCAAATTTATCATCAAACTGCTTCTTTCGTTCAGCAGCCTCAGCAGCAATATATCTAGATGTCTTTACAGCTACCAAATCATCAAGCAATAAAGAAACCTCCTTCATTCTCTTTTCAATATCAGTCTGCTGAGAAATCAAAAACTTCAATTCATCCTCCAGCACCTTAATTATGCGTGATAGCAAGACTGGATGACCAAGTTCTTTCTTGTTAGAGTCAGAAACATCATCAGAGACATCCTCTATATCATTGACATGATCACCTTTCAACAGCTTATAACTGATTCTGATTTCTTCCTTATCTATCTCCAGAGTTTCTCTTGCTCGAATCACAGAATTTTGTGAGTAGAGAATGTCATAAATCATACACGGAAAAGGATAGACTATCCTTTCATTCTTGCAGTCTGTGTGCTTAACAATTTGATCAAATAAAAACTGTCCAACATCAAATTCAATAAAATTCTCAATCTTGAACAACAAAGCTGCCATGGACTTATTCACACCAATTCCATGCGAGGTACGAGCCAATTTCTCATGGCAATCTTATGCAGAATTGCATACTTAACAGACAATTGGGATGCAGGAAAATCCTTTCCTTTGGGCCAAACCCTTCTAACAATGCCTGTGATATCAGTAATGATCTTACTGTAATCAGGAGTAAAATCCTCAACATTAGCCCAATGAATGCCTAAATGAGTGTTTATCACATCCATGGAAAATTCAAACAGCTTACCCCTCACAAACACATGTCCACTGTCAAGATGCTCAAAATCCTTCACATTAGAGTCTAAATTGTAGTAGAACTCTTGAACAATCCTTCTAACATACGGCTTCAAACCCTTAATAGTTCTTCCTAAGCCTTGACTAACCAACTGATCAACAAGTTTTTGGCAATCTTTAAAATCACCATCATGGATATTCCTTTCATTCCAGATATTTCTCCTAGAAACTCTACTCCACAATCCTGCAGTATAATCAGATCTAAAATCATCCAAATTAACAGAGTCTGATGACTTACTTGCAATGGCAGGAGACTTTCCCTTTGACATCGATCTTGAGCGAGTAACTCGCTGAGATTCTGAGGCCGAATTTCCCTTCTGGCGCTTTGCCTTTGGTGACGGAACTGGTTTTGGATCAGACTAGTTTTGATCATCATCATCAGAAGGAACATCTCCTCTGACATCATCTTATTTTTCAACCCAAGCATAATCCGAAGAATCTTCATCCACAACTCGAAATCTCTTTCTCTGAGGCTCTACAATAACCTTAGAAATATCAGGTGCTTTCGAAGGTGCAACACTTGTCTTGAATTGACCACCCCTTGCTTGTCCAAATCTCGTTCTCATTCCTGAAGGATCAACAGACTGAATGGGAGTGATCATCTCAGCTTCGGAAGACAAGTCAACTTCAAAACTTGAAGACTTCTCATTTGAGTGAGAAGTATTACCATCTTCACTTAACGAACTTGGAGATGCAGGGGTGACAACTACATGAACTTCATCGTCATCCATAGTTTCAACAATCTTTCTAGGCCGAGATGAAGAACCTGATTGCGATATCTTAAGAATTTTGGATCACTTGACTCACGAAAAAATCTTAGAGGCTTTGATTATGTGCACATTGGTGAAGACGGCTGAGAATTGTCCAACACTTTGGGTAGTAGATACTCAGAAAATCAAAAACCCTTGGAATATCAAAAGAGAAATAAGTGCCGAAATTATTGCAGTCAGAGTTTACGTAACCGAGACCAACTCTTCAATTCCATATATTCAACCGAGGATCCCCAAAATGCCACGTGTCACTTGAAGGGCTAATGATCAAAATTCACAAAATAGAAACCCACAACTACAAATATCGCCAAACAGCATGAGACGGGAAAACACAAAAGCCCAAACAGCTATTCTACCATATTTTTGTGTTTTTCATTTTTTTTTCTATTGTTGTAAATATAATTACAATACAAAAAAAATAAAACTTACAACACTGAAGAACCTCTTCACATGACACAATGGCCTAGGGTAGACCTGAAGCTATAATTTTATCTTTCACAAAGGATCTAATAAAATGATGTCGAATATCAATGTGCTTTGTCCGAGAATGCTGAACAGGATTCTTAGAAATATTGATAGCACTCATATTGTCACAGTAGAGTGTCATGACATCCTGCGTGACACCATAATCTTTCAGCATTTGCTTCATCCAGAGAAGCTGAGTAAAGCAACTACCAGCTGCAATATATTCTGCCTCAACAGTAGACAGAGAAATAGAGTTTTGCTTCTTGCTGAACCTTGACACCAAATTGTTCCCCAAATAGAAACATCTACTAGAAGTGCCTTATCGATCATCTGAACTTCCCGCCCAGTCAGCGTCACAATTACCAACTAATTTGGTGTTTGTATCGAAAGAATACCAGATCCCATAGTCAGTTGTCCCATTAACATACTTGAGAATTCATTTCACTGACAACAGGTGTGACTCTAGAGGATTTGCCTGAAATCGAGCACATAAACCAACACTGTAGCAGATATCTGGGCTATTAGCAGATAGATACAAGAGACTACCAATCATACTTCTGTATAGACTTGCATCAATAGGAATTCCCTTCTCATATTTATTTATCTTCTCATGAGTCCCTATTGGTGTTCTCATTGGACGAGCATTCTCCAATTCAAACTTCTTCAGCAAATTCTTGGTATACTTGCCTTGACAATTCAAAATACCATCATTGCGTTGCTGAATTTGAAGTTCAAGAAAGTAATTAAGCTCACCAACCATACTTATCTCAAATTCCTCATTCATTTGAGCAACTAATTCATCCACTATCGCCTGTGACACTGAGCCAAACACTATGTCATCAACATAAATTTGTGCAAGTAAAACTGACCTTTAACACGGCGAATGAAAAGGGTTTTATCTACTCCCCCTCGCTCATATCCCTTGTACAATAAATACTCCGTGAGTCTTTCATACCAGGCTCGAGGAGCTTGTTTGAGCCAGTATGACGCCTTCTTCAACTTGTAGACGTAGTCGGGATTATGAGGGTCTTCAAAACCCTTTGGTTGAGTAATATATACCTCCTCATTAAGAAGACCATTGAGGAAAGCTCTTTTCACATCCTTAGGCCCAATAGACGAAGTATAGCATGCCATGTGAATCATATCTCTATAATTTACTCTTGACTTTTTTCTTGTTCAAACACCATCAGCCAGATTTCCAATAATTCCTGCAGTAGGATGATTCTTGTGCCTGCGAGGTGAGATGACATCTTCCATATTATCATCTTCGGTACTCTGATCAGTGACAGCACTTGTGACACTGGGTGAAACACTGCCTAGAACACTGGGACGTACTTCATGTACAAATTCTATAACATCTTCATTAGAAACAGCAGTTACTTCCAGAGAGTCATCGACTGGAACATTCACAGACTTCATGACAGTTCGAGTTCTTTTCTTATAGACTCGATAAGCTCGACTATTGACAGCATATCCAAGAAAAATAGCTTCATCACTCTTGCGATCGAGCTTCCCTTTATATTCCATGTCATTCAACACATAACAAGTACTGCCAAAAGCATGGAAATAGTTAACAGTTGGAGTTCTACCTTTCCATATTTCATAGGGCATCTTTTCAGTTCCTTCACGAAGGTATACTTGATTTTCTCCAATACTTTCTACCGAGATAAAACCCATCAAATTCATATGAAGCAGCTCGAGCACACTACTTGTCCCTAGTGTCTGAGACTTAGGGTGTGACACCCTTGTTTGTTTCCCAATCTGACAAGGTTCACACTCTCTTTCTTCATCGAACTTCAGCATTAGAATCCCATGGACATCTCCCTTAGAGACAATATTTTGCAGCATCCCTATATTCACATGACCCAATTTTCGATGCCATACTATAGAATTTTCTATGCTTGATCGAAGACAAGTAGATGAGGCAGAGATGAGATAATAATTTTCCGAAAATCTTACTCCTTCCATGATGCTCATGTTGTTATGATCAACTACTTTACACTTTCCCCTAGTGAGGTTCACATTCAGATTTTGATCATACAAATGACTAATGCTGATCAGATTTGCCTGCAGACCATTTACTAGAAGAACATTCTCTAGTTTTGGTAATCATGACACATCTAGAGTACCTTTTCCAATGACACGAGCCGTGACACCATTTCCAAATGTTACTTTTTCCATATTCCTGAATATAATGTTCTTCAAAAACTTCTCATCACCAGTCATATGTCTGGAACACGCACTATCAAAGTGCCACTCATCAGTTGTGGCAGCCTTTAGTGAGGTATATGTGAATTTGCACCTTAAATTGTACTTCACTACCCGTTTCTGTTGTGAATCACTGCGAAAAGAAGACTTTCTAGCAGTACCTTATCTCAAATCAGCAAGATAAAAGAAACATCTAGGACGAATATGACCGTGACGATTGCAATAATGGCAAATAAGAACAAATCAGTTACCACTTCCATTAGGATCATGATAAGAATAATGAGGATTTGACCTTTTTGTGTTCTTTGCAGTCTCTACAGCAACTTGCTTCCCTTTGGATTTATCCACTGGTAGTGACACTGGTAGTGACACTGGTTGTAACACTAATTGTGACACTGGTTCTGACATTGAGCTTTCTCCTTTATACCCCAATCTTGAGTGATCACCACTAGATTGACCAGTCTTAAGAATTTCATCCAGTTTGGACGAACCTGAATTTAACATCTTGACACCTTTCTTTAGATGGTTCAACTCATTGGTCAAACTCTTCACTTTCTCTTGACTTATTCTCAGTTTGGTTCCTAAATCTTTATTAGAGTGTTGAATATTGTTCCTTTCTTTCTGTAGATCTCCAATCTGCATATGATGTTGTTGATTTACTTTAAAAAGTTAAGTCCACTTATCATGAAGATTCTTGTATTCAACAAGAATATCTTCTTCTGTGACATAATCTTCACCTTCATCTCCATATGTTGACATATTTCCAGTGACACCCTGTGTAACATCCGTTTTCTTATCATGATCAGATTGTCCAGTCTTAGAGGCAAGAGCCACATGATTGTTCTGAAAATCCTCTTCTTGATCTGAATCACTTTCACTCCAGTTTGTGTTGAGAGAATTCCTCTTCTTTCTCAATGTATTGGCACAATCAGCCTGAACATGCCTATAACCGTTACATTCTCTACACTAAATTTCCCTGTTCCTGAAAGGTTGATCAGATGTATAATTCTCTTCTCTGTACTTCTTATTGCTTGAAAATTTATTCTTGGTGTTACTGACACTGGTATTGACACCTAGATTATTTCTACCAAATATCTTCATGATTCTGCCAATATTCTTAGACAGCGGTGCGAGAGATTCTTCAAGGTCATCTTCACCATGGTCATCCAGCTTCTGCATCTCTGCTTTTAAAGCCATCCCTTTAACTAATTTGCTTCTAGGTCTACTCCAAGATTCATCTCAAAAGTTCTGAGAGATCCCATCAGTTCTTCTAACTTCATCTTGGAGACATCTTTTGACTCTTCAATGGCAGTGACTTTATAAGCAAATAGTTGGGGCAGAGATCGTAGAGTTTTTCTCACCAATTTTTCTTCGGGAAAACTTTCCCCAAGAACAAATGCCTCGTTGGGGATGTCACAGAGTTTGGAGTTAAACTCTGTAATACTCTCATCTTCATGCATCCTTAAGCTTTCGAACCTTGTAGTTAATATTTGTATCTTAGATAACTTCACAGCCGATGTCCCTTTATAAGTAGTTTGAAGAACTTCCCCTTGCTAACACACACGTAGAAATAAGTCCAAACTGAGCAGGATCAACGTTGAAAATAGCATTAATAGCCTTTGAATTACTGTTTGCTAAGGCATCTTCAGTAGTAGACCAATTTTCTTCTAGCTTGAGAGACTCAACACCAACTGTGGTAATCACTGGGGGATTCCATCTTGTCAAAATTGATTTCCAAGCTTTCTCATCGATAGCTTTGATAAAGGCTCTCTTTCTTGCCTTCCAATAAGCATAATTGCTCCCGTCCAATAAAGGTGGATGCGTTGTTGAACCTCCTTCCTTCATAGAGTCCATCACACAAAAATCAAGATCAAGTCCTGCGGATCCAGCCTAAGAAACAAAGACGACCCGCTCTGATACCAATTGAAAGATCAAGGTTAGATACGTGGCGTTGTAGTGTGTTGGAACACTATATGTGACACCCATAACAAAAGTAACAATGGACAGTATTAAAAATGCGGAAAGTAAAGAGACAGGAGGTTGGTAACGCAGTTCGGTAATTTGCCTACGTCTGCGGGGCCACACACAGAAAAACAATCCACTAAGTTCATAAGTTACAAGACACTCGGTCTGACACAAAGTAAGACACCATCTTATCTTTGACACTGCCTCTTCCTAACTCCACAGTGAACGTGATTGTGCGAGCTCCCCTCGACTTGTGTTGATTCCTCCCGGAATATGTGGTTAATGCAAGATCCCCTTGCTCACAATGAAGACAAGATCCCCTTGTCAATGGCGACTCCTCCCGAAATCCGTGGTTAATTCAAGATCTTCTTGCCCACGTTTGAACTCCTCCTGAGCTCCTTATCAACCTCCTCCTGAGGCTAAATTATATCAAAGAAAACAAGGATTGCATCTTCAATAATACTGAAATAAGATGCTTCAGCCAACATACTTTGATCAAAGACCTCCAACAAAGAAGTGTGTTCACAGTCTAATGAAGACCGAAATAAACATTAAAGCTCCACACAAAATTACGTGTGGTTGGAAAGATCATATAGGCACGCCAATTCCTTCCCATGTTTATCTCCAAGATTATTTCCAAATAATTCAAATGGAAAGACGGAAAACCATGTGCCTTCAATGCTTATTTTTTTCAAAGATAGATCTTTAATGATAGCTTCCAAGAATACCAAGATTAGCCCAAAAATACCAAGATAGCATTAATCTCCAAATCAATCTTCCTTGCATAGATTGATTTGATTTGATTTATGCTTCTAATAAGATCTTTCCTTATCTTGCCAAAAATTCAATGCCAATTAAAATAAATGCCAACTCCAAGTGTGCATTAACAGAGACATCACATTTGAGTTGCTCGTTTTTACATGAATTGGAAGTTTGGCAAAAAATTTTGGCTAGAGCCGGTCAACTAGTTTCCACCATTTTTCTTTGAATCACTTAACCTCTTGTTCTTTATTTCCTTTCTTTCTACAACTTGTTAACACTTCAACTTGTTCAGCCTTCACTTCCTCCACCCCACAGCTCCCCACACCACCGGATCTTGAGCAAGAAGCTTGCTCTCCCGCTTCTCCATTTGCTATATCAGCCAGACATCTACACGGATCGGCTCTTCAATCGTCCAAAAGGAGCTCTCAAATGGAGCTGCCACTACTCATTTATTCTAGCTACTGACCATGGTTATAAAGATCTGTCCTTCTGAACTCATGTGGAATGATCGAGCTAGATCTCCACCTAGATCAGACCTCCCAGCTGCTGTTCAAGCTCAGCTGCTGTTTCAGCTCAAGCGACCGCCCTTTACTCGGCTGCTATTCCAGCTTGGCTGCTCACCTTTACACGGCTGTTGCTCAAGCTCGGAAGACGAGATCCAGCACTTTGGTATCTCAACCAAGACCAAAATTGACGGCAGCAAGCACCGATCTGAGACCTAGCAAAACCGATCGGGACTCTGGTGGCTCCCAAAGCTGGAAGCTTTATGCTAGAGGATGGTATGTAGCCGAATTGATGGCACAAGCTCAACCTGAACCTAAGCTCTCTCTGACTGGAACGATCTTGGAATACCCTTACTTTTTTACACGGTCCACCACCTCGGAGGTAAGTAGACAACAACATTGGTGATGGTGGCTCCCGATTTAGAGATATTGATGTGGAAAATTGGATTAATACTTTGCTGTAAATGCTGAATATGTCTTCTTAACTGTGGACTCTTAATTACCGTGAGTGTGGTCTCCCAGATCATTTGCTTTATTAATTGTTGGGTAGATTGTCGAATGCTCCTCTAATTGAACCATTTGGAATCTTGATTGGTTTTATTTGGGTTGTAGTTTCAGAATTCTTGAAGGGAATTTGCCTTTCCAGATTTTGGTTTGATTAGTTGTATTAGGAAGCCGCCAATCCCATGTGCCTGATTGAATAATTTGGTGTAAGGGGGTTCCGGTGGCTGGCTATATTTGTTTTGTTCATATGTTGCTGGTGAGGCCGAGTAATGGCCAGACTTATGCTGATATGTTTTATGATGATGTATCCCATTTGCTGGAAAGAATCTTTTGTTGTTCAACGTATTTTATCTTGAAGATGATTCTGACTATTATTGTAGAGTAAACTGGATTATACAATTGATGGACTTGAATTGGAGACAGTGTGTATTGCTCCTGGTTGCGTTGCACTGGAGATAGTTGACTATGGATTTAATTTGTCATGTAATTGGTATTTTATTCATATACACTGTGAGATTAGTTGGTCTTGCCATCTTCACATTGAACTTTTCAGTTCTTGAACAAACCTTGAATGAATGTGGAACTTTGATGATTTTGTGTTGAATTTTGTGGAGAGTTCCCAGGCTACATTGCTGATGCCTTAATTGGCTCTGGACTCAAAATTGTTGGAAGTTGGAGATAGTCAGCTCTGAATTCTACATTGCCAAGTACTTGAAGAGTTTAGATGAACTCAGTCCATATAATTTTGGTTATTCATGTGCTTAAAGTATGTCTCTTCAATTGCGTTGACGGGGAATCTAAGATTTTGGGCTGCCTTGGTGAAAATGAAAACATGGAAATATGATGCACACAAGGCAAAGCCTTCTACCTCTGAGCTCAGACCTTCATGGTAGTAATACTCACTAAAGTCGGTAGGATTTTTCATATACTTTTCAAAGGGAATTAGAGCATTAATACTTTGGTAATCACTAAACTGGCTTTTCTATAACTCCCTGCTTTAGATCATAGAATGTTTCATTTCATGGAGAAGTACTCCAATGTACGTTTCACATGCTTGTAACGGTGTGGTCGGGCATAACCAGCACTATATTTTGCTCATGATGATATACATTGTTCCTTTTTATTTAAAAAAAATCACTAGAATTCATGTTAAACATGAATTCATGTTCAATTCATGTTCAACATGAATTCTAGTGATTAATGTCAAAAAACGACAACCCAAAATTCTTCGCCAAATTTCCAATTTTCATGGATTTTGGGAAAAAATGGTAAAGCCCAAAAACGCGTTCATTTTGACTTTTTTTGGTCCGTTTTCTTTCGCAGACCTTAATTTCAAAATGAATTCTACTGATTAATGTCAAAAAATGACAACACAAATTTTTCGCCAAACCTCTAGTTTTGATGGGTTTTTTTGGTAAAAACGGTAAAGTCCAAAAACACGTTCATTTTGACTTTTTTAGGTCTGTTTCTTTCGCGGACCTTAATTTGAACATGAATTCTAGTGAATTTTTTTTTTAAAGAAACTAGCTTTATATATATATTAGACAAAAGACGGTGCCGGCTATTCTCGAACACACCGTTACGACAAAAGACAACAAAACATAAAATTGGAGTACTACCCCATTACATGGACGTTTCAAGCTTAAGAAGGCAATAGATGACACCCTACACTCTTATTGGTAGGGATGTTCTATTGCCCACATTGTTGAGTGTGTGAGGTAAACCTAGCTAAAAGATCATTTCTATGAAAGTCCTTCTAGATCAGCCGTGAAGTCTCTGTCGAGTCTTCTCTATCAGTTCAAGAGTGTGGCAATATACGTTGTACACTTTCCTAGCTACCAAATGTACAAAATATGCCATGAATAGGCATTTCAATTACAAGATTTGTTGGAGCCTTCCCTACAATGTGCAATTCCACAAACCAAAATTCCCAGCAAAAAACCAAACCATATCCTGTATCAGAAAACATTACCAACCTCTGAAAACTTTGAAAGGCTGAGCAGCAGGCTATCCCACAAGTCCAAAAAACTTAATGTTTTCAGTATGATCTCTTTGAAGTTCTTGGTTAAATTATCAAAATTGGATCCTCAAACCACAGAGTCTTCATGCCCACATTGTCCCACAGTTCTATCGCAATAACAAAAGCACACAAATAAGATCAATGGACTTCCAAACACAATTTCAGGACAATTATACCAGCCAGGAGCTTAACCTCAGAGAACAAAACCAAGCAATTCAGCTTATGCGTGCACCACATTTCAGTCCCAATTAGACAACCCAAACTATTGCAGCAAACATCATCTATATGTTCCAGAGGAATCCGGCCAGTTTGACCAAAACTCACAACAACAATTCCACAAATCATTCGGCCAGTAGACACATAAATTAGTACCATCTACAGCAATCAGAACCACCAAAATCAGAACCCTCACAAGAAACAAATCAGCTGTGTGATACCAAAGGCAATCAGAACCAGCAATCTAAACAACACAGCCACCATATGGAACATATAGCTTCATAAATATTACTGTTTCCACATTCTATTCACACAACAAAAGATCATACATCACACACACATGCAGTTCAAGTATTACCATAATCCACTTCTATATGGGTATCAGAATCAGAGTACCAAAACTCCAGGTCATTTCTTCTTGCCTCTATCTTTTTTCTTTTTTCTTGAACTCTGTTTTCCCAAATTCTCCTCTTTGGTTAGGGAACGAAGATTGTACCTGCTTGTTTTATGTGGAGTTTAGGTCTGAAGTTCCTGGCAAATCACTTGCTCCTCAAAAATGGACTTGCACGTTTATATTTTCCCCTTGTCCCTCATCAACATTACGTAGCTTACCATGAAGAAGCGTAACAGGAGGTTCAGGTTTTGGTCTTTCCTTGTCAAGCCAATGAATACGCAAGAGAGGGGCTGATTCAGTCCTTAGTAAAGTGTAGGATACAGCATGATCTGCTACTGCTAACATTAACAGTTCCTCAGCTAAAATAATAGCTGGATTCTCCTTTGTTGGTGTCTGAACAGGTAAGGCTCGCTGTGGCATCTCTCCTACTGCTATCAGAGCTCCCTCTTCCCCTTCTTGAGTAGGCATCAGAATCTTCGAAGGAGGGGTGTTACAAGCTACTAGCTCCTGAGTCACTCCTCCACAACCTCATCTCCCTGAAGACCCTTGGTTACTCTTTGTTAAGAAGTATCAGTGAGAGCTTCTGGAGGCTCCATGCTGGTTAAGTCCTTCATCAAATAAACAACTTCATCTTTAGTCGAAGGCCCAGGGCACCCGTCCATCTGCATTATATGAGCTGAAGATTTAAAAACTTTTTGCCGAGTCTCAGTAGAAATTGGTGTTACCACAGCCACTTCTTTTCCCTTTCCAGCCAGAGCCTACTTTGGAACCTAAACCTTAGTTTGAGGAGCCACCCCTGTTCTGAGTTCCATTCCAACATCATGTGGCTTACAGACAGAATTTGAGTGCCCAAGCTTCAAACATTAGTACAATAGACCGGGAAATCCTCGAATTTGATAGACTGCAATCGGCCCTTCTCTTTAGTGCCGATCCACACACGGTGCGGAAGCTTCTTTAGGACGTCTACCTCCACATATACACGAGCTTTGCTAGGGCGGAGAACCCTATCAACTGCAGCCGTCGCCAGGTCAAGTTTGAGGGGAAATCCCACTGCAGAACCGAGGGTAAAAAGAGAATCTTTGTTACAGAGATGGACCGACAGCAGTGGGAAGCTTACCCACACCGGTGTGCAAGATGGTTCCTTCTCCGAGGTGAAATCGATTGTCCATCTGAAGATTGTAGTTTTGAAACCACCAAAGTTCCAAACTTTTTTCAGCCATACTCTGAGGAAATCGGCCTCTAATTGAAACTGGATAATAACGTGCTTGTGGTCTATCAGTCCAATATGACAGTCACCAGAAAACTCAGCCGCTTGAATGTCCCGACAGAGGAAAGCCATGGCTGGTCTTCCCCGATTGAACTTACCAATGAGCGCATATTGAAATTTCTCAGCAAGGATTAATTCCTCTTCTTCAGATATAAAAAGTGCAGGCTCCCCCTTATAAGTAGAAAGAGTGTTGGTAACTTTGGATGAGAAAGACTCTTCAATGGATTTTGCCCAATTGGAAGACACAGCCTCCCGAAAGGTTTTAGTTAGAGGGGGAGGCTTGGTTGGAGGCGGATGTTTGGTGGGCGGCAGTGTTACAGCCACCATAGGCGGCGACAAAGGCTCAGAGGCCGTTACATTTAGGGCGGATGAGAAGGAGATAGGTAATGACTGGTGAATGATGGCTGCCCTAGTGTTGGCCGATTCCTAGAGAGAAGTGAGAGTAAAATTTTAGAGAGAGAGTTTGGTTGGTTATTCGCGTTTACTCTCCATGAATTCTAGTGATTAATGTCAAAAAAACAACAACCAAAAATTTTTCGCCAAACCTCCAATTTTAATAGGTTTTTTGGTAAAAAACGGCAAATTCCAAAAACGCATTAATTTGGACTTTTTTTGGTCTGTTTCTTTCGCGGACCTTAATTTTAATATGAATTCTAGTGATTAATGTTAAAAATCGACAAACCAAAATTTTTTTCCAAACCTCCAATTTTTCAGGGGTTTTTTGTAAAAAACGGGAAAGTCCAAAAGCGCGTTCATTTTGATTTTTTTTGTCCGTTTCTTTCGCGAACCATAATTTGAACATGAATTGTAGTGATTAATGTCAAAAAACGACAACCAAAATTTTTCGCCAAACCTCCAATTTTTAGGGTTTTTTGGTCAAAAAACGGGAAAGTCTAAATACGCGTTCATTTTGATTTTTTTTGGTCCGTTACTTTCCGGACCTTAATTTGAACATGAATTCTAGTGATTTATATAAAAAAACGACAATCCAAAATTTTTCGCCAAACCTCAAATTTTCAGGGTTTTTTGGTCAAAAATAGGAAAGTCGAAAAGAGCGTTCATTTTGGCTTTTTTTGGTTCGTTTCTTTCGCGGACCTTAATTTGAACATGAATTCTAGTGATTAATGTCAAAAAGCGACAACTCAAAATTTTTCGCCAACCCTCAAATTTTTAAGGTTTTTTGGTAAAAATCGGGACAGTCTAAAACCGCGTTCATTTTGACTTTTTTTGGTCCGTTTCTTTCGCGGACCTTAATTTGAACTTCTAGTGATTTTTTTTGTGCAGAACCTCCATTTGAGGTGGGTCGCCACTCCCAATTTATTAGATAAAGTTTTGAGTGATGGACATACCCTAATATCACTCTTACATCAAGAGTCTATGTACATGCCAAAGCCTAATGGAAGGGTGTTCTTCAAGATGTGTAGAAAAGTAAACGTGGAGTACTACTCTATTTACAATTTGTAAAAAATCAAAATCAAAAGCTAACTATTACATAAGTAATAGGAGGGGGGCTGCTCCTTACAGCAAAAGGTTGTGAAATCATGTAACTGTCTAGAATTTCTATAGGCTAGCTGCCTTATAAATCAGTCCATGATTTCCAAAAATCACCAGTGGTGAATCCACGCAAAAAGAAACCTACACCCGAGAGGCTAATACACCATTGGGCAGCATATGGGGCCAGGTTACTAGTACTACAAAATCCCCAAAAAGCATCTCAAAGTAGGCCCCTGCCCTAACTTCAGCAGGCAGAGGAAAGTGTGAAAGGTGTAGTGGCAAGATTGTCCTAACATCATTAGACAATGGCCTTTCACTACCTGTCTTTACCTTCGCATGGCTCGTATTAGATGAGGGAGTCCAAGTTGGTCATTGTGTATAGCAGCTTTGTAATTTCAGGAAGATGAGGTGAGTCACTAAGCACATGTTGTGCAACATGAATTCTAGTGATTAATGTCAAAAAACGACAACCCAAAATTTTTCTTTAAACCTCCAATTTGAGGGTTTTTTTTGTCAAAAACGGTAAAGTCCTAAAACGTGTTCATTTTGACTTTTTTTTGTCCGTTTCTTTCGCGGACCTTAATTTGAACATGAATTTTAGTGATTTTTTTAAGAAAAATGACCCTATATATATAGTCATGAGCAAAATACGGAGCCAAATATACCCGACCACACCGTTACAACCTAATAAAATTGTAAATTTGGAGTACTACTCCGTTACATGAGAATTCTTGTAGTCTAAGAATGGGACTTAGAGAAATACTACTTTTGGAACAACCAAAGTAGTAATGCTCTTAATCCCTCTAACAAGTATATGCCTGAGTATTTTAGAAAAATACCCGGACGTTTATCACTGTTCAGCATATGCGATGTTATGTAGCTGATGGACAACATCAAAGCTATTCAAGTCCATGTCGTTCCTTGCTAGCACCTACTCCACAGGTCTTCAGAGATAGCCATCCAAGCACATTCTCAAAGGTGCAAACTCCATATTGAGCTCATACTAGGATGACCAGGACCACAGTAGCAGCAAGGCAGAATTATCAAGAGCCTTCATCTGAATACCAATTCCAAAGAAAGAAAGCCTAATCCTCACATTGATACACAATTATATGCCACTAACCGAGCGGCCTTTCTTAACAAAATCCAAAATTCACACCAGAATAGCCCCTCTAGTTATAAAAAACCTAATCCAAATCAATTCCAATCCCAAAGAAATTAGCAAGGCAGAATTATATGCTACTTAATGTAGGGCCTTTCTTAACAAAATCCAAAATTCACACAAAATAGCCCCTCCAGTTTATAATAAATCCAGAACTCAGCCAATAATTTACTGAAAATCAATATGACTTCCAAATCAAAGCAAAATCCAAGCCACTAAAATTATTTGTTAGCATTCTATTTGGTTCACTCAGAACCAATTTCATGTTCGTCAACACAATCAAATCGCAGAATTGCTGCAAATCCATATTCAGATTCCAGTTCAAAAATCAAGTTACCTCCGGATTCGTTTTATGCCCAATGAACAAAGAATCATCCACTTCATCAGCCACATAAATAGCAAGTACAAGAAATTGTTTTAAGTACATGAGCAGAAAGTTGAAAGGCATCTGTCTACAGAATTCTTTCATACCTATCCAGCCAAGGAAGCAAACCAATCTAAACAACAAAAGCATGAAGCTAAATCCAATCAATGAGTCTTCACCCCGACTATAGCCAGTTCAGTTAGAGGAGTACACGGATTTCCAAATAATTGAGGGTACAGAACGGAGAGTCCACACTAAGATAAGCAGATGTAATGCAACAAATAAATACGTGCATCAAAACCAATATGCAAAATTCAGTCAATCTCCAAAGAGAAAAAGGCCATTGGTCCTCGATTGAGTGCTCGAGATTTCCAGGTCTGCCTCCAGAAATTCCAAAGGAAACAAACGCTAACCAACAATGCTAACAAATAAAGCTAACAATTCATCCGCAAAAAACAGAGCTAAGGTTTCATTAATAAGCTATCACTGAAGTCAAAGCTAACCACCACTAATATCACCGATGAAATTCCTCCAGAAATTAATTCACCACAAAGCATATCTTAGCTTCTATTACAAGATTATGTACCTCTGCAGAATGAGGTTTAAGCTGGAATCATCTCCGGCCAGATCTTCGGCCACTGTCCTAGCTCCCCCTGCTGGAAGAATCCGATGCCCTCAACCTTTGTTCGCTTTTCATCTCTGAGAGCCGCCTTGATGAAAACCTCCAAGTCACCTAGGATCTGCCTGTTCGGTTGTGGATCTATCTTTGTTGAGCGCCAAGTATTTGAGTGAGCAGATTTAGTAGATCAGGATTTATCCATCTTTTGCAGCTTTCGGAGGTTGAAATGGACAGGGTAGGTGGGTCGAGTTTTGTCTAGCAGCCCAAAGTGTTGACCGGTCTGATTTGTGAGAGGCAGCAGTTTTGCTCCTCCGTCTCGCTAGTAGCTCCCTCCATCCAATGAGATCTTGCAAGATTTGAGTGCTCATGTAGGATCTGGAAGTGGCGTTTTTGCAATGCTCCCAAGGTGTTGAGATGGAAGGTAGTGCTGGTTATGTCCAGCAGCCCAAAATGTAGACCGGTCTGAAGATTTAGGGAAGGTGGCAGTTTTGCTCCTCCGTCTTGCTAGTAGCTCCCTCCTGTCGATGAGATCTTGCAAGATTTGGGTGCTCCCGTAAATATCTGGTCTTTGCTAGATACTCCCGTTAAGGGCTGAGAAGACGACTTTGATCTATATCTAAAAGCTATATTACAGATTGAGAGAGAGCTGGGTCGGGCCTTTCAGCTTTTGAGGAGAATTCTGATTTCTATGAATTTTAGTGATTTTTTTTTGCTAACCTCTATTGCGAGGTGGGTCGCCACTCCCTATTATATTGATTGCCATTTTGGGTAGTGGATATACCCTAATACCACCCTTCCACTTTGATTCCTTTTGATCCACTTCCCATTTACATTCCCAAGGCCTAATGGGGGAGATCAAAAGGAAATTGCAAAACCTTAAATGTGGAGGACTTCCTCCATTTACAAAAATTCCTGAAATTACAGTAAATGACAATTAACAGGAATAACATACAAATGAAGCGTTTACAAAACGTCCCACAAAGGAACCAAAATACTAGTCCCTTTATACATAACTCCTTAGTGAATGAGAGGGATATAAAGTCTTTTTGTGTGACTAATACGTTAGCAATTGTGTTACCGTTTACCCCTATGGAGCAATATACCAAAAAATGGGGAAAACAGTCCCCATTATCGGCGGCAACTGTGACCCAATCTTTAGTTCTAAACAAAAAGGGTTCCACTGTATCTTTGGTGCCCTTGTAGTCAAGATCAATTCTGTGTTCGATTCCAGTAAGGCAAGTTTGTCTCCTCAGCATTCTTGCTATCCATACATCGGCCCGCAACATTCAGAGTAGCTTGATCAGTGACTTGGACCTTGGCTAACCAGGGCATTCTTTTTCTCCATTTGGTAGGTGCACAGGTAGAAAGGACAGGAACCAAAGCAAAATAGCAAGGATATACATGGACAAAACAGCTCTAACATCTGCAAGCTGTGGTCTAAGTTTATATAGATGGCAATCCAGTCCTAACATCAGTAGACTGGGGCCTATACACAAAACCGTACCTGAACTCCCAGCCACTATGGGAGGATGGTTCCTTGAGATGGGGGACATTCGTTTCATACTTCAACAAGAGGATACAAAAGGGGGGATCCTTGATTTAAATAGCCTAATTCTGCTGTACCCAAAATTCTTTCCCATTCTTCAAGACCAAAGTGGGCACCTGTTCCCTATCCAAGATTAGTAAAGAGAGAAGTAAAGCTGGATTTTGTGAGCCTTGCTTGGAGGCTAGGAACCTTGCGGGGAGGTTAGCTTCTTTCCTTATCTTGGTCACTTAGGAAAGGCTCTTTATAGCCTCCAGGGTGTGCCTAATCTGCCAGCCTCTCCAGGAGTTAAGGCCCTTAGAGATTGCATCAGAGTCAGTTTCTAATACGATTCTGGTTATGCCTGATTCCATGCAAGTTGTTATAAAGCTAATACCTGCTGCTACTTCCACCTGTAGACGTGAGCATGTGAAAGGAAACAGCAAAATAGGGAGGGAAAAGAGAAGATAACCTTTATAGTTTCTGACAATGCCTCCTGCTCTCCAAGATCCCTCCACCCTGGTAGCTGCTAGGTTAATTTTGACAGCTGGGAATTCTGGTGGATACCACTTAATGCAATGGATAATTGAGTTCCTTCTGACTATTGTACTAGAGTCCCAAAAGGCATTCCAGTCTAGGTTCATTATCTGCACTCCCTGGAATTTGAGGTGAAGCGATTCTTTTACTGACTTGAAGATTTTGGCCACCAGGTCTTCCATATCTGGTTTAGCTGAGTCGAAGGTGATCTTATTCCTTAACTTCCATAGCCACCAGTATATAAAGGAAGGGACAATCTTGATCAAGAGTTTCCTAAATTCATCTAGGCCTCTATGATTTTGCCACCAGCTATGGAGGGAACCTGCAAGGGTATATGATTGATCCAGAATACCAAGTTCTACTGCAAATAGGTTCCAAATCTTCCTAGCAAAAATACAGGCAGAGAAGATGTGGTTTAAAGATCCCTCGTTGGTGCAGCACTATGGGCATATAAAGGGGCCCAGAATACCTATCTTGTGAAGGTTTTGACCAATAGGCAGTTTGTCTCTGATAAGTCTCAACATAAGAAAAGAGACTTTGACAGGTATCACAGGATCCCATATGTGGCTTGTATACAGAAGTAGAGGTGGATGGATTACTGTGATCTTTTCAAAAGCTGACTTTAGACTAAATTGGCCATTAATGGTAAGGTTCCAAATAATCTTATCCGGCTCTTCTCTTTGGACCAGTGAATTTCTAAAAAACTCTCTTGGGATTTGAGGGAGAATCAATTGTAGTTTCTCTAGATCCCAGCCTGCACTCCCTAGAACTTTAGAGACCTTGTAATTCCCTTGACAATCGAAGAGTTCTGCTAGCTTTCCTCTAGTACTCCATTTGTCGTACAACAAACTACAGTTCCCACTACTAAGTAGAAATTGAACATGCTCTTCAGGAGCAGGGGCAATTTTGCACAGCCACTTCCAGATTGCAGAGTCTCTTCTTCTGACCAAGACCTTAGTGGGATGGTGTGTGCTACAGTACTTAGACCACAGAAACTTCGCCCAAAGTGATTCCTTTGGTCTAAATCTCCACCATAATTTATAGGATTGGGCTGTAACAATTTGATTTAGCTCTCTGAAACCCAGCCCACCCCTTTCCTGATCACCACACTATTCTGACCATCTTATCCAGTGATGTTTCGAGCTCTTTTCCACTGCAGCCCACAGGAAATTTGCGAGAAGGGATTGGATCTGATTAATGACCTTCTTAGGCGGGTTAAGGCTCATAGTTGTGTAGAGGGGAATGGAGACACTCTTTATTAATGTGATCCTTCCTCCTATAGTTAAAAACATGGAGCTCCATCCCCCTATCCTTTGGCTGATCGTTTCTATCAATGGGTTATAAGAAACTGCAGGGATTCTCTTAAAATACAAAGCAGTACCCAAATATATTGAGGGAAGGAGACCTCTCGTGAACTTTGTGCTTTTTCCAATGTAATGTTTTGTTGCTGTGGGCAGTCTTTGGTGGACAAAGTAGGAGCTCTTGTTTGCATTGATTTTCTGGCCAGATACCTCCTCATAGTGCTTCAGAATTACCATAATGTTTCTTATGGCTTGTGGCTTAGCAGAAGAGAAAATCATAATGTCATCCGCATAGGCAAGATGTGAGATCTTTGGGCAGTTTCTAAGAACGCAGAAGTCCATTCCCTTTCCCAAGTTGCTATTACGAAGCCTAGAGAGATATTTAGAGCTGATTACAAAAAGGAGTGGGGAAATGGGGTCTCCTTGTCTCAGACCTCTGGTACCTTTGAACTATCATTTGCTTGCACCATTAATTAGAACAGAAAATGAAACACTCGAGATCAGTCTCCACACTACATCAATCCAGATCTCTCCAAACCCAAGTAGTCTCAGAATTTGCAACAGGTAAGGCCAATGAACTCTGTCATAGGCCTTCTCCATATCTAACTTAAATATTACATTCCCTTCCTTGCTTTTTCTGTTCAGGGTGGATGTCAATTCGCTGGCCAAGATATAATTGTCTGAGATTAGCCTGTTTGCAACAAAGCCACTATGATTCTCCGAAATAATCTGTGGCAGAATAGAGGCAAGTCTTAAAGCTAGCATCTTGGATACCACTTTGTTAGAGAAATTACACAGGCTAATTGGGCGGAACTGCTTAAGAGATGAGGGGTTTGGAACCTTTGGGATGAGCACTAACGACGTAGCAGACATGGCTTGGGGTAATTCTTCTCCATTAATAAAAGACTGCACTGCTATAAGTAAGTCAGCACTTATAATATCCCATGAAAAAGAGTAGAACAAGCCTGGAAATCCATCCGGGCCAGGGGCGCTATCATGGTTCATACTGAAAACTGTGTTTCTGAGTTTCCTCCATGTCTGGGATCCTACTGAGATTTTCTTTGTCTTGTTTCGAGAGGAGAGTTGGAAGCAATGTAGGATCAGGTCTTGCGCATACCAGGTCAGCCGTGTACAAATCTGAGTAATACTTGATGGCTAGGGTAGCTATCTCCTCCTCTTCTTCAACCCATACTCCCTCATAGTTTTGAATCTTGTGAATACGGCCTTTGGAGTGTCTGTTTTTAACGTAGGAGTGGTAAAACCTGGAATTACGGTCACCTCCTTGGACCATTTGATGTTGGCCTTCTGGGACTAATACTTTTGTTCTATCCCCAGATGATACTTGGCTTTGGCTGCAGCTTGATTCAGAATTTCTCTGGGAACAGGGGAAGTCTCATCTTCCTTTTCAAGTCTTAACAGCTCTTGTTCAGTCTGCTCAGCTTGGGAGAATATGTTTCCAAATGTTGATTTGTTCCAGGCTTTTAGGGCTAATTTGACTTTCTTCAACTTCTCTGTGAAGACCCTCATGGGGCTGCCTGTAGTGGTCGTATCCCAAGCTCGTTTGATAACAGTAAGACACTCCGCGTAGCCTGTCCAGAAGGCCTGAAATTTGAAAGACTTAGGTAGCTCCGTCTTACTTTTCTAAATTTTTAGAATAAGAGGGGCATGGTCTGATGGCGATCGAGCTAGATGGGAGATATTGGCCAAGAGTTTACAATTTTGGAATTGACCATCAATTAGAGCCCCGTCCAGACGTTTCTAGATTCTAGCTTTCCCCTCCCTGTTGTTACACCAAGTATACTTGTAACCACTGAAATTGACCTCAGATAGGCCTAGTGAAGACATGAGACAAACAAGTTCCCTTGATTCTTTGATATGGAATGCTTTTCCCCCTTTCTTTTCGTCCCTAGCTGTAATACAATTCCAGTCTCCCCATAAAACCCAGGGCAGATTTCCAGTTTGCATCAAATCTAGAGACTCCTATAATTCTTCCCTCTTTTGTTCAGTATATTTCGCATAGACATTGGTCAGCAGCAAAGGACAATGAATCTCAGGATATCGAATTTCCAGTGTAATGTGTTGATCTGTTGCCTGAATGGGAGAGCAAGAGAAAGGTAACCTAGCTAGTACACAAATCGAGCAAACATAGTTAGAAAAGGCTACATCAAACTTTAATCTTCGCTTTAGGGATTCTAGCTTCTCCCTCCCATCAAATGGTTAAGCGATAGCTATGTAGTTGATTCTATGCTTCTCTATAATTTTCATTAGCTTCCTGAAATTAGGGCTTTTGTGAACACTCCGAATATTCCAGAAAAGGCTTCTAATCATTGGAAATTTGTCCCTTGGAAGCCGTAAGTGAACTCTTATCCCTAAGCTGTCTGCTAGATTTGAATTTAGGCCATGACTTCAGGTTCTTTCCCTCCACCATTCTCTGTTCAGTCTCGGAGCTATACCCTGAAATCAAAAGCTGGGCTTTCTCCAATTACTCAGGCTGAGGGGCTTCTTGACCTCCCTTCCCATCTCCTTCCATTAATGTCGACAGTTCCTGCATATCCACAGTGGGCACAAGTTTAACTATGTTGGCCATAATCTCTTCGCAAAATACCTTTTCTTGGATGCTTTGGCAAAAGTTTTTGTCAGGTAGCTCCATCTCCCTGGAAGAAACTTTGCTACTTGAGTCCCCAGCACCACCAAAGTGGGGATTGAAGGGGGAATAATTGGAGCTTCTTTTTCCCCTTGAAGAAGATCCAAGGTAGCGAACTTATTGCCATTCAGTAATGTAGTCCCCGGGGAGCTGGGCTTAGCCTGAGTTGGGATGTTATTAGGGGACCCCAGGAGTGGTTCAACGATCTTGGTTCTTCTGGATGAGCCAAGCATTTTCTCTACAGAGCAGGTGATAGGCAGACTATTTACATCTACTTCTTTTCCCTTAGACATTTGATCAAATACTTGAGCTGCCTCTTTCTGAATATGTGTTTTCTTTGTTACCAGTACCCACTCCTTGGTTCCTTCCTTAGATATTTGGGCGTCTTGTCTCCTGATCTGAGGGTATCCTTTTGGAGCTGGTTTGGAGTGTTTTCTCGCCGGATCACAATCATTATTATCATGACCTACTTTGTGGCATCTAGTACAGTAATTAGGCCGATCCTCAACTTCTAGAGCCTGCCATCTTCCCTTTTCCTTACTTCCGATCCAAATCCTAGGAGGGATGATTTTGGTGAGGACCATCTCCACGCAGACACAAGCTTCACTTGGGCGAATCAAGTCTGATGCAGCGGCTGTAGCAGCATCCAATTTCAGAGGGGTTCCGGCAATGAAGGCTAAGGAATGTAACTTCTACTTTTCGAACAGATGTAAGAGAAGACTGGGAAACCTAATCCACACCGGGGTGACAGAAGGTTCCACTTCTGGGTCAAAATTCTTCGTCCATTTGAATATTCGAGCTTGGAATCCCTAAAATTGCCATACTTTCCTAGTCCAGAAACGCTGGAAGTCTGCCTCCTTGTCGAATTTGAAGAGAACGTGCCGGTTAGCAAAGAGACCGACTTTGTAGTCTCCTATGAAGCCTGCAACGATAATCTCTTTTCTTATTTGCGTCATTGCTGGGCGGCCCCAGGAAAACTTCCCAATCAGCGTCCATTGGAATTGCATGGCTAGGGAATCCTCTTCTTCTTCAGTGAGAAAAAGTGTTGGTTCCCCTTTGAAAGAAGAAAGGGGAACTTTATTTTGTATCGATGCAA
Organism: Ophiorrhiza pumila; assembly: GCA_016586305.1. Classification (NCBI taxonomy): domain Eukaryota; kingdom Viridiplantae; phylum Streptophyta; class Magnoliopsida; order Gentianales; family Rubiaceae; genus Ophiorrhiza; species Ophiorrhiza pumila. The sequence continues at coordinate 23,427,869 of BLIW01000004.1, read as the reverse complement.
AGGAGACAGAGTTTTCCTTTGCTGAAAGATCGGAGATTCCTAGAGCAGTTGAGTAGAGATCTTGGGGAGGATGAGCCTTTCCCTCCGCCATAAGCAGTGAGGAACGGGAGAGGTCAAAATGACCGTTAAAGAGAGAGTAGATCTGAAACGGTAATAAAATATGGGTGATCAACGGCTGACTTGGGGATTAGTTGGAGAGAGTTTTTGGAGAGAGTTTTTTTTGACTTGAATTCTAGTGTTTTAACACACAAAGAAGTTCAAAGTTTTCCCTATGAATTTTAGTGATTAATGTCAAAAAACGACAACCCAAAATTTTTCGCCAAACCACTAATTTTCAGGGTTTTTTGGTAAAAAACGGGAAAGTCCAATAGAGCATTTATTTTGACTTTTTTTTGTCCGTTTCTTTCGCGGACCTTAATTTGAACATGAATTCTAGTGATTTTTTTAACAAAAGTAGATATATACATAGCTAGAACAAATAAAATACAGTGCCGACTAAACCCGTCTTCACTGTTACAAAGCAAATGTAGTAAATTTGGAGTACTACTCCATTACATGAAAGGTATGTGAGGATAATAGAGAAAATATACTTGAGAAATTTCCAGTAAATAGGCTCTATTGCCTCTAACTTTGAAGCCCTAATATGTGTATTTGATCAACAAAATGGGGAGCCCTAATATTACTTAACACACTATCATAATTGCTCCAAAATCTCGGTCGAAATTTACCCGACCTATCCAAGCACGCCAAGAAAAGGCACAGGGGGATTTACCAAAGCACAAGACACGGCCAGATTAAACAATCTCACCAAGCAAAAGCACAGGGTATTTAGCAAAGTACATGAAGCAAAATGAATGGGACTCTCCTCACATGTTTAACACAAATTGCACCAACGACTCCACATTCATTCAATTTGGGAATCGGAAAGGCCCGACCTCACCAAGCACATGAGCATTAATCGCATGAATAAAGAGTATTGAATCAGCTTCTACTCATCATAATATTCCACCAAGACGGCAGACCAGTAGCGTACCAATCAAGAGAAGAAGTTGCCAAGTACTTTGATAACAGAGTGGCTGGGATTATCTTCAATTAATTCACAAATTTCACCAAAGTTCCACAGCCAATCAAATTCTGGAGCACGTGAGTAAGACCATTTCTTACTAATCAAAAATGCAACCATGAATTAAGCCAGAAATTGAAAAAAAACAACAACCATGAACATGAATTCTAGTGATTACTGTCAAAAAAGGACAACCCAAAATATTTCGCCAAACCTCCAATTTTCAGGTTTTTTGTCAAAAACGAGAAAGTCTAAAAAAGCGTTCATTTTGACTTTTTTTGGTCCGTTTCTTTCGTGGACCTTAATTTGAACATGAATTCCAGTGATTAATGTCAAAAAGCGACAACCCAAAATTTTTCGCCAAACCTCCATTTTTCAGGGTTTTTTGGTCAAAAATCGGAATGTCAAAAAATGCGTTCATTTTGACTTTTTTTTGTTCGTTTCTTTCGCGGACCTTAATTTGAGCATGAATTCTAGTGTAATGTCAAAAAACGACAACCCAAAATTTTTTGCCAAACCTCTAATTTTTCAGGGTTTTTTTGTCAAAAACGGGAAAGTCCAATAGCGCGTTCATTTTAACTTTTTTTGGTCCGTTTCTTTCGCGGACTTTAATTTGAACATGAATTCTAGTGATTTTTTTGAGGAAAAAGGTAGATATATATACCTAGCTGAAACAAACAAAATACAGTGCCAGTTATACCCGTCCACACTATTAAATAGCAAATGAAGAAAATCTGGAGTACTACTCCATTACATGAAAGATCAATATCAGTATATGTAAGGAAAATATAGGCAATCTACTTGAATTGACTTCCTGTAGATAAACTCTATTTTCCTCTAAACTTGAGGCCTCTGTATAGTTGATAAGTAAACATAGAGGAGCTCTGATGTTTATAAACGTTGTTAGCACAACTCCAAAGTCTCCACCGACGGCTATATTCATGTTCAAATTAAGGTCTGTGAAAGAAACAGACCAAAAAAAGTCAAAATGAACGTCTTTTTAGACTTTCCCATTTTTGACCAAAAAACCCTGAAAATTTGAGGTTTGACGAAAAATTTTGGGTTGTCGTTTTTTGACATTAATCACAAGAATTCATGTTCAAATTAAGGTCCGCAAAAGTAACGGGCCAAAAAAAGCCCAAATGCACGCGCTGTTGGACTTTCTCATTTTTGACAAAAAAAAACCCTTAAAATTAGAGGTTTGGTGAAAAATTTTGGGTTGTCGTTTTTTGACATTAATCATTAGAATTCATGTTAAAGACACTTCCTACTGCATCTGCCACTCTTCGAAGGATTGAGTCAGCTCCTCTCTTGCGGATACATTGGCTTGACAAGCAAAGGCCAAAACTTGAAGATTCCCATGCTAAAATGCTCAAGGTTGATGATGGTCAAGGGGACAACATAATGGTGCAAGTCCATTTTGAGGAGAAAGTACTGTGCCAGGAACTCCAAATCTAAACTCCAGTTAAACCAAGCAGGTATAATATTCGTTCACTATCCAAAGAGGAGATCTATGAAAAACAGAGTTCAAGAAAAAAGAAAAAGAAAGAAGCAAAGAGGAATGCTCTGGATTTTTTCTACTCTGATTCTGATACTCATCTTGATGTTGATCTTGATTTTGATCAGTGCTGACTTCAGATTTTCTATGTTTGGTGTCATGGCCCCTGATTACTGGAGTTTTGATCAGTTTGGCCTGCTTTTTTATATATAAATGCTCTTACATCTCTGCTGCAAGGGTTGTGTTGTGATGTTAGTCTGTTGAAACTGCTGAACCGTGGCTCCTGTCTATTTTTTGTACATTCGATTGGTTTGGCTGATATTTATTTCAAAATGTTATGCTGCCGGATTTTCTAGTACCACGTGCGTTTGCAAAAGAAAGCTGCCCTGGAATATTGGAAGATTGTGAATAGAAACTGGTCTTTCTTTTGCTAGGATCACTACATGATGTTAATGTCTCTGATCTTCTGTTGCATACTTTTGTGTAATTGGAGGAAGTACTCCATATTTTTACAATTTTAGTTAGGAAGATAGAAAGGTTTTATTTTTGTTCTCGATGAAAATAATGATTTTCTCTCTTCCTTTACACATAGGCGTAGGACTTCATGTAATAGAGGTGCACTCCAATCACACCCGCACTTTGTAATGGTATGCGTGGGTATGTCCACCACCGTCTTTTGTTTTATATATATATATATATATATTAAGGACCGTTTTTCAAAAAAAACAATAGAATTCATGTTCAAATTAAGGTCCACGAAAGAAACGGACAAAAAAAGTCAAAATAAAAATGTTTTTTGATTTTTCTATTTTTTACCAAAAAAAACCCTGAAAATTGGAGGTTTGGCAAAAAATTTGGGGCTGTCATTTTTGGATATTAATCATTAGAATTCATGTTCAAATTAAGGTCCGCAACGAAAACGGCCCAAAAAAAGTCAAAATGAACGCGTTTTTAGACTTTCTCGTTTTTTACCATAAAACCCTGAAAATTGGAGGTTTGGCAAAAAAATTTTGGTTGTCATTTTTTAACATTAATCACTAGAATTCATGTTTTTTTTATCAAAGGTAAATATTTTGTTGATCGATTTTCTAATATACACTGTACACCGGGCATTCCCGGGCGAAAAACATCATAGAAGGCCTAAAATAACCAACAAGTTGCGACGTGGAGCGCAATGAACAAAAACATAAAGTAGCTAAGAACAAAAGCTAAAACCAAGACGACACAAAACCTCCTCCTAGTCTAGGATAGAGACACTAGGATACAATGATATGCCTACCCTGTACACGTGTGTCTTTGTTCTGTGTATGATGTCCTGGTGTATAGGAGGCGTGTCATCAAAACATAATCTGTTCCTCGTTAGCCATATGTAGTAGACTGTGCAAGCAAAAGCTAGCCTACGCTTGCGGCTTCTCCAAGAGGTTCCTCCGTTCTCCTTCTTGAACCATTTCAAACTAGCAGCCAAGGTCATCATGGTCCTCGTCAAGCCACACCAAGCCCGCACTTCGTCCCATATCTTCTTAGAAAAAGGACAAGAGAAATATAGGTGCTTGATTGTCTCCCAAGACTCGCCACAGAGCCCACAGATAGGGACAATGTCTAGGTAGGCCTCCAATCTATCTCGCATGAGAAGCTTGCCTCTGATCCCTAGCCATAGAGTGAAGGAGTACTTGTGTGGGATATAAGAATTCCATATCGTCGACGCCCAAGATACCTTTGGGGCCGATTCCCTGAAATAGAGATATGCAATCCCAGCGAGTCCCGGTTGCTTCCACCTATCCATAAGAGCCGCTGCCTGTTCTACCGATCCCTCTCTCTGTAGAATCTGATCTCTCATAGAAATGATCTTCCTCATGAGCATGGATTACTCTCTATATGGATCGATTGCCCAAATAGAAATAGTATTGCGGTCCAGATAATAGTGCTGGATCCATCGCAACCACAAGGAATCCTTTTCGTGGTGTATATTCCAGAGAAGCTTGGATAAAAGAGCTAGGTTCCATGTCGTCGGTTCCATAACTCCCAATCCTCCCTCCTCTTTTGGCATAGCCAAATCCTTCCAAGCAACCTTCGCTTGGCTCCCATTCTAGAGGAAGTTTCGGCTTAGCTGAATGATCCTGGTGATTACCTCGGCTGGGACCGGCAGTGCGGAAAGCCAGAAGTAGTGAATACCCTGCACTACCAATCGAATAAGCTCCAGGTGGCCTGCATAAGATAAGGAGGAAGCGTGCCAGAGGACAATTTGTGTCGTAATCTTCTCCAGAAGTGGAGCAAAATGCGCGACCTGTAATCCCTGTGCCGCCAATAGAATTCCCAGGTATCTGATAGGAAAGGATCCACGTTGTATCCCAGTGAGGTTGATAATGTTCGTCTGAACCTCCGCTGGAACCGAGCCAAAGAAAATCTGGGATTTAAGGATGTTTGCCCTTAATCCCGAGACCTCTCCAAACTGCTGTAAGCAATCCCAAAGTATTCCTATAGAAAGCCTGTCCCCTTTGCTGAAGAGCATGAGGTCATCCTCATATATCTTATAATGATGACACGAAGGATGATAGGTAAAAGGTAATATTCTCGTTCTCTTGGAAAGCAAACAGGAGAGATACTCCATACATATGATTAAGAGATAATGGGATATAGGGTCCCCCTATCGTAATCCTCTCCATCCCTGGAAATGCCCATGTATCTCACCATTGATGCTTATTGAGTATGAAACTGTGGTAACACACTCCATTATCTAGTGCACATATAGGCCGAGGAAATCCATTGCCTCTATAGGTCGTTTCAGGAAATCCCAATCAAGCATATCATAAGCCTTCCGAAGATCCAACTTGATAAGGCACCTAGGCGAATTCTGCTTCCGACTGTATCCTCTAATCAATTCCTGGGCCAAATGAATGTTCTCTAACATACTCATCCCCTCTACAAAGGCCGACTGCGCCTCGCTGATGAGCCTCGAAAGAAAACCAACGAGTCTATTAGCCAAGATCTTAGAGATGGCCTTATAGAGAACATTACAACAGGATATGGGCCGATAGTCCCCAACAGAATTTGAATGAGAAGATTTAGGGACTAGGGCAATGATCGTATGGTTGAGTTGTCTGAGGATCCTCCCTTCCTGAAAGAATTCCTTGACCGCATTACATATATCATTTCCCCCAATGCTCCAAGAGGCCTGATAGAAACCCGATGAAAACCCGTCCGGGCCAAGCGCCTTGTCATTGGCAATATCAAAGATCCCCCTCTTCACTTCATCGTCCCCCACTGGAAGTATGAGGCGGTTCGCTTCCTCCTTAGAAACTAGGGCACCCCGCCTGTACACTCTAGGATCAAGTGTTGGCCTAGATTGTGAGGATCCCAATAGATCATGGTAATAGGTGATGAATTCCCTAACCATTTCTCCTTTGGAGGTGGTAGTGGTACCGTCTGTTGTGATAACCGTCGGTTTGAAATTCCTCCTACCATTCCTCTTCACTGAATCATAAAAGAGTCTAGTGTTCCGGTCACTGTTAATTAGGTACCGATAATTAGCTTTTTGGGCCAAAAAACTCCTCTCTACCTCTCCCATTCGCCATGCCTCCTTCTTCATCTCCTTTACCTTCCACTGTAAGTCCTCATCCATAGGTGAGTCCTGGAGGGCCAAGAAGTGAAGTTCTAGTTCTTCTCTTACCCTGATCACACTATAATTCATGTTCAAATTAAGGTCCGCGAAAGAAACGGACAAAAAAAGTCTATGACAAGATCAAGGGGCAAAAGGATGAAAGCTGCCTTGCAAACAATGTTGTCATTACATTGTGAAGATTTGAACAACATTGAAGTTCACTTGGCGTCTCCACCATCACCGTCTCAACATGAAGTTGTTTGGAACATTTCTTGTATCACAATTCATGAAGAAGTTCCAAGGAGTTCTACATTGGAGCTTAAGGAAATTCCACCTTGAAGAAGTGTTCATGGACTACATTGAAGGCCAAGATGACGTGCTTGGACTTTTATCTTTGGATCACGCCATTGCCTTAATTTAATCTTAGGATTTATTTGTTTTCTAATAAATTAAGTCTATTAAACATTTATTTGGGCTTATATTTTGTTTAAGTAGTTAAGTATACTTACTTGGTCCAATTATGTTGCATGATAATGGCAAGTAATTGTTTTAGAAAGTAACTTCCTACTTTTTAGGAAAGTTTAGGAAAGTAAACTCCTAAATTCTAGGAGCTTGGCCGAATCCTATTTTGTAAGAGATAGACGATTTTTTGTTTTGTGTTTTGATTTAGAAAACTAGTTAGTTAGTTAGTTAAGAAGTCAAGTTGTAATTAGCTTTCACTAGGGTTTCCAATAGCTAATGGCCGAAATTATTCCTATTTAAAGGAAAGGTCATTGTAACGTTTTTTCTAAGTTGAATAATATAGATTTTTGCCTTGCAAATGTTAGAAATACTTTGTGTTTTAAATCCCGCGAAGCCTTTAGTGAGGGGCTATAGGATTAGCATACCCGTTCTTGATTTCAGGAACAACCCAAACTAAATTAGTTGATCTCTTGATTACATAAGATTTTTTGATTTGTTTGTAATAACGTAAGGGGTTTGATTGGCTTAACATCAAATCTTGTGTGTTTCCTTTGATTATACATCCGCCAATTTGTTTTGTTTTTGTCTTTGTTGAGTTGATTCGTGCAACACAGTCCTAAAGATTGTGGATATTCGGTGGTCCAGGATTCCAACCCTCGCCCATTCGTATCAAGAAGAAGGTCAATGAGGTGGCTGAGTAGCTAATAAGTGAGTTTTATACTAACTTAATAATGTTGTTTTCACTTGACTTTTGTAAGTATAAATGCCTTTTGTGCAAATTAAATGGTGTGTTACTTTTAGTGGTGAGTGTGGAAATGTGTGACGCATTATCCGACGAAAGGTGCCGAATGTTGTAAATTGTGGTGTTAGTGGGATTTTGTATGAGATTTTGGAAGAGTTATGAGTCTATGTGTAGAAATGTGTGAAGTGTTATTTTGTAAAGAAGGCTATAATGTGTGCAAGGATGTGTGTATATGTTGATAACTTTTGTGTATGTGTGTTACATCATTGCACGCCTTGGGTACGGGTGTATGCACTATATTCACGTCGTTGCACAATCTCGCGCACAACACTCCGCACATGTTACACACATCGCCACACACTTGCTGCACACTTGCCGCACATACTTGTTGCACACTTGTGCATATCCATGCACACACTTGCTGCACACACTTGTGCACATTCATGCACATAGCTGCTGCACATATATGCACACACCTTGTACATCCATGCACAACTCTTGCACACTTCGTGCACACTACAACATACACAAATACATTTCGTAGCATTGCACACATGCACAACACTCTACCTCTCTTACATTCTCAGCACACACCTCACAATATCCTTCGGCCACACTCTCATAGCACTCGGCCACAACACATGCATTTCACAACACATTACATGAACAACTTAGGCATACATAGCATACTCTCACAACACAAGTGCATGCACGAATGCACTACACTACTGCACACAACTTCAACACATGCAACACGCATATTTTTTTGCTATGCTAGTGCATGCTTACACTTGCACGATTGTACCACATACACAACTCACAAAACAACACACTTAATGCATGCACACTTGCAAAATTGCACACACACATTGCACACCCACATTGCACACCATGCACAAGTTTACATGGTGAGTGGCCGCACTTTGAAAACTTTTACATGATGCGGCCACCTTGGGCGGCCAAACCGTAAACAAAATTATATGGAGGCGGCCGCACCATGAGAAAGTTTGTATGGTGAGGCTGCCTGGGACGGCCGCACCATGGGAAGATTTGTGTGGTGCGGATACCTTGGGCTGCCGCACCGTGTAATTTGGTGTCTTTTGCTTCGAATATTTTTCTAAGTGTTAGACTCTTCTTGTTCTTGTGCAGTGATTGTGGAAGCGTGGTTTCTCTAGGCTCGAAGGATTGGTGGAGGTTGCAGAAGCGTGATGTAGTACAGCCTGAAAATGTGGATCGTTGCTTTGAATATGCTTTGTTTTCGGATTTTTTGTTATATACAGTGGCATTTTTGGAATATTTTAGTCATTTTACGTTATCGTGAAGAATAAGCTTTAGACCTTTATATATAGGGGGAATTGGACTTTTGACAGGAGCGATTATTCGAGATTTTTTACCAGACTTTTGATTTTGTGAGCGGGAATTTTCTTTCTCTAACTTTCTCTCTCTAAAATTCTAGCTCCGTTTTAGATTCCGATTGAGGATTTGGACCAATCATTGTAATCTTCTTCTCAATTGAGGAGGAAATTCAGAGTTCATTTGTGAATTGGAGGCATTCAAACCAATTTAATCGGTATAATCTCTCAATTAATGAGAATAAATTGCTTGTTGTCGTATATTAATGATCGTGAATTAGAAATGGAGTCTCGTGGCTAGATTGATGATGTCCTAGGGTTTGGATTATATAATTTTGTAATTAAACAATGAAATACTATGCATTTGACTCGATTTCTAAGAATGAGATCATACTTGTTCTTAAATGTATGAATATGTCAAGTTTCATAATTTTAGCACTTTCATTAATGGAATTGAACCTTGATTGTGGTCGCCATGCTAGGATGAGGTTTGGTTCACCGATATTAGTTAGAATTGCATGAAATAAGGATTGAATGTATGAATATGGAGTTTCTTCACTTGTTAAGTCTTGCTCATAATCTGAGATGTGGTCGCCATGCCAATCAGAGGTTATTGAATCACTAGAATAGAGTGCGCGAAGGATTCTTTGATGCTAACTAAGGGTTAGAAACTTAGGTCGGGCCTCACCATGGAAGACCTAGGGTTTTGCAAGCTTGATTAGTTAGTATTGGAAGTCGAGACGTTGCAGGATATTAGGGACTTATCTTGTTTAGGCCTTGCGCCATGGTAAAGCAGGATATTAGGGAGTATAGAGAGCATTGAGGTCGACATGTTGGGTGTTAACTAGACTACTAGACAACCTTTGTCTCCTCCTGATTTGATTTGCACGGGGTCAAATGCATAGCACAAATTGTTTAACCAAAATCCTAGGGCATCTGTTTATTGCCTCATATCACACAACGCTTGTTGTGTTTTGTCATTTACTATACTACTCATTTCTCTATTTTCTTAGTCAGCATTTGTACTTTTTATTTCTAGTTGTGACACTCTACAGAACAATTTATTGAATTCCTAAAACTAATCATCTTCCCTGTGGATCGATCCCTCTCACTACTACTACAGTAGTTTAGGGTAAAATTGGAGCATATGACTTAAGCTTGTCAATTTTTGGCTCCGCTTCCGGGGAAGGCACGGTTTCTTGATTTCTTTGTTTTGTGTCATTGTTGTTTTGGTCACTTCTGCCTAGACTTTACATTTTTTGCTAATAAGTTGTTGCACTTCTCTACTACAAGGTGTGATCGATTCGTGAATTGTCTTGTGTTGAGTGTTTTGTTCTGTTTCTTTGGGTTACATTTACAATTCTTGTTACTATTGTGTTGTTTGTGTTTTTCTATCACTTGTGGTGTGTTGTATGCCCAGGCTTAGATCTGAAGAAGAACCAGAATTTGCACTAGATCTTGAATTGCTAAAAACTTTGAGGATTCAACTGAGATAGAGACAAATTGCCAACCAAGGAGAGAGACCACCAAGATTTGGTTACCACTACGCAATCAATTTTGAGAATTGTTTTGATCAATAGGATAGCGATGTTGAAAGTTATCACATTCCAACTCAGATAGTATCCATGATCACTCAGGGCCAATTCTTCCAAGGTCAAATGAGGACCCTAATGAGCATCTGGATTAGTTCTTAGGTCTTTGTAGTACTTTCAAGCTTCAAAGAGTGAATCGGAGTGAAGTTCATAGAATTCTTTTTCCTCTATCTCTAAGAGGCAAGGAAAAGCATTGGTTCAAATCCATTTGGGGTACAAATGCTGTGACAACTTTTGAGGAACACCAAAAGAAATTTTTGGCCAAATACTTTCCTCCTGCTAAATTAGAGAATATGCGTATGGATATAATGTACTTCTAGCAGCATGATGGAGAGTCATTTCGGTGATGGCAGGCTAGTCGCATAACCTCCACAAATACCCTAACACTATTGTAGTAGCAGTAAGAGGGATCGTATCCACAGAGAAGTGTTGGTTCCTCAGAGACCATTTGTTCACTCAACACTACAGATTCTTGAAATGAAAGGAAGAAAACAAAGATAGATACAAGCTAATATGAATGAATGCAACGTGAGAATGAATGCAAAAGGTTAGTATGCAAGCACTGCCTTGAGGGATTTCAACATGTACTGATCTCTTCGTAGTATCATCGACTTATGTAGATGTATGAGGGGACAACTGCTAGTGTCTTGGAATCAATTAACCTGGTGGTTCTCTCAATCCTACTTCACTTACTCCTCAAACTTCCCTTGGTAGGGCAAGTTCTTGGCACAAATTAAGAACCCAGATCCCTACCCTTGTGTAACAATTCTAATTCAATCTTTGACTATCTCCCTTGGTAGGGCAGCTACCCAATTCGTGCCTTTGATTTTTTCTACAAGAATAATCCCAAGTCTCTTCTAAAGATTTGATTCCAAATGTCAGTGGGTACCATACACTTGGAATCACAAATAAACCAGATCTTAGAACACACACATGGATGGTTCTCAAATTCATGTAATGTTGAGTTCAATTTCCTTTAGTAGATCTAAAGCACTCTCAGTGGGTACCGCAGATCTACTCTAGATTTGAACGCAATTAGGCAAGCCCATTAAAATCAAACACTCAATGAATACAGAACACATAAAGCATAGAGATATTGCAATTCATATGTCTCAACCAGTTGAGATCTGTACAAGATGAACCCTCAAGACAGTATAATGTTCGGAAGGAAAAGGAAAGAGAAAATCCTAATCTCAACTAAGAGCCCTAATCTATTGACTCTTCTATTGTGTGTGGCCGCTTCGTTCTATCTCCCTCCTATCTCTCTCGTGGTATTTATCTCTTTTTCCCTTTGTTGTGTCTTTATCAGGATGGTCAAGTATTCCCTTCGGGTGAGAGATTTCCCCACGTGTCCTGCACGATCATCACACCAAGTGAGGTCATGTGTCATCAAAAAATTGAAGTGTTTGTTTCATCATTAACAAATAAACTTTATCAAACACTTTGTGAACCAATGAATAACTATGTTAGCGCTTGCTTGTGCGTGCTAAGGCTAGTGCCTTATGCCTGTGTGGATTGTGTTGCTGTGCATGCTAAAATGTTAAGTGAATGTGGAGTGTAATGCGTATAACTAGTGCAAGTGTGCAAGTGTAGTAAATGAATGTAATGCATAGATATGAAAATGTATGCATAAATGTGCATGAGTGCAGAAGTGTATGTGCGTGTATATGTGTGTGCGGACGCCTAGGCCCCTGCATAGTTTGCATGCGTGTGTAAGTGTGTGGGCGCCTAGGCGCCCGCATGGCGTTGTGTGTGTGTGCTTGTGCGGGTGCCTAGGCGCCCGTACAGGCTATGCATGTGTGTGCATACAGGAGCTCAAGCCCCCGCATGGTATGTGTGTGATGCCACTGCGCCCGCCGTGTAGTGCTTTGTGTGTTGTGTGTTATGTTGTGTTGCAGGACTTTATGCATTGCTTGAGACTTTGTTAGGCAATTTCGGCCAAGTGTGTGCTTGTTTCCATTCATGCACAAACATATCACTTTGCCTAGCATTTTCACAACACTTAGTCACTCCTCACATTTTCCAGATCATGAACATCTTTGAACACAAGCCATTCATCAAGCACAATTTACCCAAGTAATTCATACAAAAGCTCAAGTATTTATAACATATAAGTCAGTATGGAACTGACTTATCAAACTCCCTCACACTTGAACCTTTGCTAGTCCCGAGCAAAGTTAAACAATCACAATTTCTTTATCCAGTTACATGTTCAACACTTTCCATATCATCATCATTCCCTCTTTAGAACTTTTCGCATGCAAAAATTGATTCATTGGCACAAGTTTACATTTCGTTTACACCAGGCTCATTTTCAACTAAAGTGCAACGAATAAAGACCAAATCACCATCGTGCTGTGTGTGCTGAGAGTTCCTTATGTCCCCTATCCATGTTTATGCAAAGTGATACGAATGGAGTAGGGTGAGAATCCAGCTCCACACGAATTCCACACACTTAGGATCGTTGTGCACCAAAATTCAGAAACCAACACGATCACAAGTAAGATCAAACACGGAAACAACACAAGAAGAAAAGATGGATATCGAATGGGATGTATTTGATTGTAAATCAATCAAACCCAACACATTACCACAAAGTGATTTCAATCTAACCTATGTAAATCAATGGTTAAAAAGATCTCAGTTTGGCTCGCTCTTGAAATCAAGAAACAATACGTTCTCTTTAAGGTCCTAGCTTAAAGAATCCGGTCCTATGAATAATCAACTAACCCTAATTGATTAATCACGTTTTTCACAACTTGTTTAAGGCTGCAAATAATTTAGCAAAGCTAAAAGGTTTCTTCAAAATTCAATCATCCATTAAAAAAAACGTTACAAGGAATGGCCATTAAATAGGACAAGTTTCGGCCATGTTGCTTGGTAAACAAGGAAATAAAACCCTAAAAGTTGTAAAGTACAACTTGACTTCTAAACCAACTAACTAACAAACTAATCCTTTATGGAAAAAGGAAGCTAAAAACGTTTTGCCCTTCTAGAAGACAAGGACAAGCTCCTAAAATTCAGGGAATTACTTTCCTAACAAATTAAAGCCCATTACATGCCATTATCATGCAAGATAACTTGGGCCATGTAAAAAAAACGAAAATATACTAATAATAAGCCCAATTAAAATGTTTTGGACTTAATTATTAAAACATTAATTAATTCTAACTACTTAAGAAAAGGCGCGCGATCCAATTTGGCAAAAGCCCAAGCACGCCATCGCCTCTTGGTCTTCAATCAATAATGTCCATGGATTAGTGAATCCTAATCCCACTTGGATTGTGAATCCTAGTCTCATTCGGATTTGCGTTTATGGAACTCTTATGGAACTCGGACAAGATGAGGATTGATGAATCCTAATCCTATTAGGATTGAGCTTGGAAATCCTAATCCCATTAGGATTTGTCTTGGAAATCCTATTCCTATTAGGATTTGGCTTGGTAATCCTATTCCCATTAGGATTTGGAGTAGATTGCTTGTACGGATTCCTATCATTCCCTCCCTCCTCGAAAGGATTCGTCCTCGAATCTGGAAATTGAGCTCCTGGATCAAACACCAATAAAAGAAGAACTCATTACAAACATCGAGCCAAGTAAAACAAATCCTGCAATAAGAAAATAAATGTGTAAGTTAAAGAAAACTCAAAATAATTATGCATATAAACATCATTTAATAAATGCAAATCAGAAAACTTATGATGATATGCAATATTAAACAACTTTAAAAAGAATACTTTCAAATAAAGATGAACATAATGTTTTGAACAACAAGAAAGTATTCAAGAGAAATTTATTAACGTCATGCTTGGACACACTAATAATAACATGAAAATCAATGATGTTAACATGTAAAGAATGAAAAGAAAGTAAACATATATTAATGTAATTACAAATATTATCCAAGGATTCATAAGAATTTGCAAAGCAAGTATATATATAGACATCCCGGATTAAATGTAAATCACAAAAACTAAGTTGTACATTCTTTACGAGCATGTTGAAGTTATGAAAGATTAAGAACTTACAATTCCAAAGAATAAGAACAGAATATTGTACCTTCGGGAATTGAAAAGAAATTCGAAATTGAGATAACTTACCAAACAAGTGTTGAACAATCAGATTACCTTGTCGAAGTGGATACTTTTGATTTTGGAATGAATTGAAAACAGTAAGAGCAAAGTTATGAATCAAATCATCAAAATAAAGTGTATTCCAGTTAGGATAATCAATAGATTTAACACTTTGTTTAGTGTTCACAAGGGTTTTGTAATGATCGAAATTATACACTCAACTTACCTTGCTTACCTTGTGGAAAACAAGCTAAGGCAGATTGGACTCCTTCCAATTGATAATGAGTTGTTCGAACTCCATTAAGCTTTTAGGAACTCCAAAACTCTGCAAAAAAAACAAACAACACTAGACAAAGAATTAAGGTGATCACTATTAATGATAAGTACAAATCCTTACGGATCATCAAATACAAGTGATACCTATCTAGTATTACTCTCTTTATCTCACTAGAAGAAGCAAAATAACAAGATTTCTTAACATGCAAGTACGACCTACACTATTACAAATAGAAGTTGGGCCGAGACTTTCTTGAACATTTGTCAACTCTTGTTTCTTCTCTCTTTGGCGGATTTCACATCTCTTGTAGCTTGAATGATTTTAGCTTGATCTTCAAACACTTGGGCCGGTGTCAAAGCTCGAAGATTAAACTTTTTCCCATTGTGCACAAAGCTATAGAAATTTTTCTTGGCATGATAAAGAACATCACAATCATATTGCCAAGGACGGCCAAGCAAGATATGACTTGCTTCCATTGGAACAACATCACATATAACTTCATCAACATATTTCCCAATGGTTAAAGTGAACTTTACTTGTTTTGTGACCCTAGCATCCATTGAATTATTCAACCATTGTAGTCGGCAGGGTTTAGGATGTTTCGTGCAATTCAAGTTCAACTTATTTACAAACAAAGTGCTCGCCACATTTGTGCAACTTCCACTATCAATTATCACACTACAAATTCTGTCTTGCACTAAGCAACGTGTGTGAAATATGTTTTTCGTTGCATCAAATCATCATTATCAACTAAAGGTTGGACATTTAGAACACGGCGAGAGACTAAAGAAAATTTACCGTCACCATACGTGTAGGGCTCATTGTCTTCACTTTCTTCACTTGATTCATGTTTCTCTTCAAGAGGTGGCATGTCGGCACAATCATCATCACTTACCACTTCACCACTATCAAGAGTTATCATTACTTTTCGAGTTGGACATTCAGCTTGCATATGACCATAACCTTGACATTTATAACATCGAACATCCCTCAATCTTGGAGTTGAAGAAGTTGACGCTGTTTTAGAAGGTTGGACAGCAACCTTGGGCGTTGTTTTTGAGACACCTTGAGGGGCACTTGACGTTGAACTTTGTGGAAATTGGCATGGCTTGGATGGCGGATTGAAAGGGGCAAAACTCGGCTTCTTATCTCTTTGCCAAGGTGGAGTTGGTTGTGAAAACTTACCTTTCCCTTTCATGTGCCTTTCTATCTCTGATGGCTTTATGGACAAGTTCATCAATATTATCAAAACTTTGTAAATCAACTTGATGAGCCAAATCAGAATGCATACCTCTTAAAAATCTTTCAATTGTAGAGTCAGGATCTTCTTGAACATTAGCCTTGATCATCAAAGCTTCCATCTCATGATAATACTCCTCAACCGATTTGTTACCTTGTACAAGTGTATGTAACTGTCTATTCAATTCACGGTTGTAGTATGAAGGGACATATTTCTTCCTCATGAGTGTTTTCATGCGACTCCATGTCTTGATTGGACTTTCACCATCTTCACGTCTAGATTGAGACAACTTATCCCACCACAAACTTGCATGATCCTTTAAGTGCATAAAGGCAAGTCGAAATTTTTCCTTTTCGGGATAGTCATGGCCTTCAAAGAAGTGCTCAAGCTCACGAACCCAATCAAAATAAGCTTCCGGATCTGTCTTACCATGAAAAGTGGGAATTGTTAACTTAAGTGAAGCAATTGAGACTTTAGACTTGTTACCCTTAGAAGATGATTCGGACAACTCTTCCTCCTTCTTTCATTAGATTCACTTTCGGACTCAAAAGCAGCATTATATTAAACTTCTTGGATGAAGATTTCTTTGATGGCTTAGAAGTTGATGACTCCAAGAAATCAAGGCGGAGGTTGATCTTTTGTAGTATCTGTGCAAGAGAATCATTAGCAAACTTTTGCTCAGCTTCGGTTTGAGGTTTAGAACCTCTTGGTGTATTAGTTTCGTCCTCCATTATCCTGCAAGGTTAGTAAGAAACAAAAGAAAACAACAATTGAATTCCTCTCGGGTTCTCACTATGTGGATAGTAGGAGCTCTCCTCTCTTTGATATATGTTTCTCTCGTGTATACCCTAGTCTAATACTCTCAAACTATAGAGAACTTACTGTTGCAATGACTTTAAGAGATTGTCTCAACCGAGATTTTCAACAACAAGATTCACACAAGTCAAATTAAAGAAGTTCAAATAATTCACGTCACAAGAGTATTTCAGAGCACGTGTGGGTATAATTTGATTGATTCAGAAACTATATATTTAGAAAGAGGAATCAAAGACGAGAACAACACAATTTGAATCACCAAAATCCGAGTTGTATAGCAAAAGTTATGGCACTTTTAATCCAAGGTGGTTTCAAATCAAAACTCAAGAACAAAGTGTTCTTTTTAATTTACGAAAATTAATTAAAAAAAAAAACTAAAATTAAATAACAGAAATATTAAAAGTCCGAGATTATTTTCTTTTATTGGCCTTTTTTTTTTTTTTTTTTTAATATCACGGCCTTTTTTTTTTTTTTTTGATTTGGGCCTTTTTTTTTTTTTTTTTTAAATTACGGCCTCTTTTTTTTTTTTTTTTATTCGGACAACAAAAAGGACAAAACAAACTTTTAAGGTTTTGGACAAAAACCTTGTACAAACAATGACCTAGGTTCGGACAAGAACCTTAAACAACTTAGGTCAAACAAAATCTTTAAGGTTTTAAGACAAGAACCTAGTACAAGTACTTAGGTTTAAGGATGTGACCTTGTCTTATGTGGTTCAACCTTAATTTCTCCAAACTTTTAATAACTCACCAAGGACAAAGAATTTGAAAGTGCCACTTTAACAAAATTTTCAAGATTTAACTCAAGGATTTCAAATATGGTTCAAGATTCAAAATTTGACAACTTTCAAAAATCAAGAACTTCAAGAAGTTCAAGAAAGTGGTCAAGAACCAATCTTTTTCACTTGTTCAAAAAGTTTGATCAAAAGTTATTATGACAAGAGTAGATTGATGGAACTAACACAAAAAGAATTTCAAGAATTGAGCAAGAACTCACAAAGTTATGATAATTTGAAACTAGGTTTTTTTAAGAAACCCTAATCTTGACACCTAGGGTTTGGACGTGAAATCAACAAATAAAACACAAAGAATCCAACACTATGAATGCAAGAAAATAGTGCAGAATATTGAGACAAAGATGGCAGCAAGGATCGAACAAGAAACACAAGAAGAACAACACAAAAACGCAAGAAAATCAAGTAACAAGATCAACTCGATTTGGGCAGATTTTAAGCACCAAGTTGCATGCGATTTTTGGACAGAATATTAATGAATTTAAGACTCAATTAATATATATATTTACTGCAGAATTTAAACTTTAAAAACAGCAGCAATTCGAAGCAAGAACAGTAGCAAAAAGATGTCAAAAATCGTAAACAACAAGAAGGCAATTTTCGGGCAGATTTGATCAACTTTGGCTTATGCGATTTTGATGAATTTAAAGACACTAACTATGACGACTTTGGACAGCAAGAAACACGTGAAAACAGCAAATAAAAGACTCCAAAAACTGCAGAAAAAATTGACGCACAAAGGACAGCAAGAACGACTCAAAAAGTACAAAAGTCATCAAAATCTCTCTCCACCAGTAACGGGTATCTCCATCTGGGTAACGGCTACATCCAGTAACGGATATCCCCATCACAATAGCCGCCTATGGCGGCTCTGCCACAACCGCTACAGCCGGCGCCCTTCAAGGATGCCTTAACTAAAAACGCTGCATCACCTCAAGAATACTCTATATCCTTCGAATCTGTTGCGAACAGAGTGCCATTATCTCAATTTAAAGGGGAACCTGCTCTGATTTTGTCAGAAGAAGAAGAAAACATATTGGCTGCAGCTTATCAATGGACTCTTGTTGCCAAGTTCTCGTGGGGAAGACCGTCTATGGCTCAAATCAGAAAGGAAATCCTGGCAGCTTCATTCAATGGTGAATGTCACACGGGTCTCCTAGATAATCGCCACGTGCTCCTCAAGTTTCACCAAGAACAGGACTTCCAACGGGTTTGGATGAGGAAGACCTGGTACTTCCAAGGCTTCCAAGCTCGGATCTTTAAATGGTCAAAAGACTTCAGTCCAGATGCTGAACCTTCTATAGCTCCGGTATGGATTAATTTCCCGTTATTACCAATTCACCTTTGGGACAAGGAAAAGCTGTACTCCCTTGCCTCCTCTGCTGAAAACCCCTAAAGCTAGATGTAGCTACAGCATCTGCATCTTGCCTGCTTCGTCCGAGTGAAGCTCGGATTTGTGTGGAAATGGACGTTCTAAAGCCAACACCTTCAAGGATCTGGATTGGGAGTAAGGATAATGGAAGGTGGCAGAAGCTGGAAGTAGAGGACCGTCCAGCCTATTGTACAAACTGCAAGAAATTAGGACATTATAGCTCTTCCTGCAGCCCCAATCACACAAATCCACAAGGAATCAGAGAGTGGTAAAAAAGAATTTGAATTCTGCTCAAACTAGCAAATCCCACAAGGAATGGACTCAGATTACCAAAGGGAAACCTACGCCTCCTGCTGCAGGACAAAATGAAATTCTTGTAAAAGAAGCTGTTGCTTCTGGAAAAGGGAAGGAAATAGCTCTGATTTCAACTCAAGAACTCGATCAGGATGTTCCGGAATCATCGAAAGCTATGCACAATGCCATAACCACATCTTCAGGGACTGACGTTACTACACAGGAACATACCTTAAGAGCCCAAAGCATTAATCTAGAAGACTTGGGAAAGTCTAATACAGTTTCAAAAAACATTACTGTGGTACAATCAATCAATGCTGAGCAAAATGCAGAAGAAAGGAACCACCCTCCCACATTGTCCCAAATCAAGGGTGGAGAGTCCACACCACTAGAGGAGCCTATAATTCAGGCCACTGAAGTACCGGACACCAGTGAAATTTCTCCAAACCAACAAAATCCACTAGTGGAACTCACCTATGAACAGGATCAAAACTCACCAAATCAACAAAATCCTTTACTGGAGGCAAACACAAGTCCTCAACAAGAGGAGCAAGACACATCATTAGAGGATAGCAAGGAAAATGAAAAAGAGAAAGAGGAGCCCCTGCAGACTAGTGTAAGTCATAAAGGGAGAGGTGAGAAGAGGGAGAAAAAAGACAAAAAATTCCAAGAGAAGAAGCTGAGAACTCGATCCCAACCCCCCTCAGCCAGGTCTCTTAGAAGCAAGGGCACAGGTATTTGTTACAATGATAATGTATCTTCTGATGATTTGTCTTTTCTGGAATATCCGTAGTGTTAACAAGAAATCAAATTTTCGGAAACTTAGAAAAATTGTCAGAAAACATAACTGTGACTTGGTTGCCCTCGCTGAACCATATGCTCCAACATCTAAAATCCAGGCTATAATGAGGAAACTTAAGTTTGACTCAGCTGAGTTTAATGAAGAAAGCTCCATATGGATAATGTATAAGGCCCCTTTGACCTGTCAGTTTGCCCAGGTTCATAGTCAGCATATTTCTATCTTATTATCCCATTCTAGTCTTCCTGATCCAGTGATGTTGTCCATTATATATGCTAAGTGCACTGAGATGCAAAGAAGGGAAAATAGGGAAACCTTGGCACTAACTAGAGCTCTAATACTCCTTGGATGCTGGTGGGGGACTGGAACTGCATACTGAGTAGAGAGGACAAGAAAGGAGGTACCCTGTAGCAGATAAAGACCTTAGGGAACTAACTAACTTTGTTAGTACAGAGGGACTCACTGAAATACAGGCTTATGGCTCTAAATTTACCTGGTGCAATAATAGAAGGGGAAATGCTAGAATTTGGAAAAAATTGGATAGAGGCCTAGTTAACTGATTTTCATGCAAACTGAATTGAGTGCTAGTATCAAACATCAGGCCAGGTCTCCTCTGACACTCCCCTTGATTCTTGAATTAAAAGGAAGCATTGCAGACTAGCTAACCTTTAGATTTCAAAACTTTTGGGTGAAGCATCAAGAATTCTTAAATGTTGTCAAATCTGCATGGGACTGCAATATAGATGGGAATCCTCTTAGAATGATTAGTGAGAAACTTAAACTGGTGAGAGCTGCCTTAAAAAACTGGAACAGGATCACCTTTGGGAATTTTTGATAAGGTAGAGATAGCTGAAAAGGAACTACAAAGACTAGAAGTTGAGGATGAAATAAACCCTGTGCCTAGAGAGGTGATGAACCAAGCGGCTGCTCAACTGAATCTT
The DNA here is from genome assembly GCA_016586305.1 of Ophiorrhiza pumila. Lineage (NCBI taxonomy): Eukaryota > Viridiplantae > Streptophyta > Magnoliopsida > Gentianales > Rubiaceae > Ophiorrhiza > Ophiorrhiza pumila. The sequence continues at coordinate 23,406,958 of BLIW01000004.1, read as the reverse complement.
CAGTTGGGAATTCAGGAGGAATTTTGGAGGCAGAAAGCTAACATAAACTGGCTTGAAAAGGGAGACAGGAACACTAAACTTTTCCACTCTTCTGTTAAGCAAAGACACACAAAAAAACTTCATTCATAGGGTAAAGATAAAGAAGGTGTTGGGGTAGATGATGAGGATCAAATAGGAGATCTAGCTGTGGAATATATACATCACTATACGAGACTGAAGGTAGCTACCAAAGACTAAAAACTGATTTAATCCCCCAAATCCTAAATGAGGAAGAGAGGTCTGCCTTGGTAGCAATTCCAGATAGGGAAGAGGTAAAAGACACTGTCTTTGGCATGAACAAAGATAGTGCACCAGGTCCAGATGGTTTCAATGGTCATTTTTTATAAATTCCTGGGATATAATTGACTATGATATGGTTAATGCTGTTCAATACTTCGTAAAGGGGGTGAGCTTACTAAATCTGTGACGCTACCTCAATTGTGTTAATTCCTAAAATCCAAAATCCTGAAAATATTAAGCAATATAGGCCAATTAGTCTTTGTAATTTCCTGAAAAAAATTCTCTCAAAGCTATAGCTAATAGGTTGGCAAAACTACTTCCGAAAATCATTTCCGAAAACCAAAGTGGCTTCGTGGGGGGGAGATTGATTACTGATAACTACCTTTTGGCTAGTGAGCTAGTGTCTACTATCCCTAGGAAAAGGAAAGATGGTAATGTAGTCCTAAAACTAGACATGGAAAAGGCCTTGATAGGGTAGAATGTTTTTTTTATTGCAAGTTATGAGAGCAATGGGGTTTGGGGAAGTGTGGATAGACCTAATTTGGAGACTACTGTCTAATATTTGGATGACTGTCTAGTTAATGGAACCCTAAGGCTGTTTAAAACCTCAAGAGGTCTTAGACAAGGAGATCCTATCTCCCCGCTACTTTTTATAATTGGAGCTGAATATTTACAAGAGACCTAAATTCTCAGGTTCCATCTTTTTGTGTACCTCGGGGCTGTCCAAAAGTCACTCATCTATGCTACGCTGATGACATTATCATTTTTACATCCTCTAATGCCAGGCCCTTAGAACAGTGAAAGAGAAACTAGCCCATTATGAGAAAATTTCAGGGCAGAGAGTGAATGAGGCCAAAAGCTGCTACCTCACTCATGACAACCTTCCAACTCATAAGAGGCGACTAGTGGGCAGGATAACTAAATTCTGTAGAGGATCTTTTCCTATCCATATCGGGATCCCACTTCATTTAAGAGAATTCCAGCTGCTCAATATTCCCAATTGATTCAGAAAACTGGAAGGAAAATTGATGAATGGCACTCCAAATTCCTGACAGCTGGAGGTAGGATTACCCTAATTAAAAGTGTCCTTGCATCCTTTCCTCTGTTTACCCTTATGAGCCTTAACCCCCAAAAAAGGTACTAAACCAAATTGAGTCTAGAAATGGCACATTTCCTATGGGCATCTTCTCAGCAAAACCACAGATTTCACTGGATAAAGTGGAAGGATCTATGTCTGTCCCAAGAAGAAGGGGAGTAGGATTCAGAGATCTCCAAACGGTAGGGACAACCCAGGCATACAAATATGGTGGAGGTTCAGACAAAGATCTACACTATGGCAGAATTTCTATGGTCAAAATATTGCAGGAATAAACATCCTCTACAGGTGCAACCTAAAAGAGGGGACTCCAGGACCTGGACCAGGCTCCTAGAGGTGGCACATAGAGCTGACGAACACACGGGTGTTGCCTGGAAAGGGTGAATGCAGCTTCTCCTATGACAACTGGTCCGGCAGAGGCAAAACTGATGAAGTTATGCTGGCTCAAGGGAACTTCAAGCTTTATGAGATGCATGGAGACAATGGGTGGGATAGCCATAAACTCAGGGGCCTGCTCCCTGAAGATTGGTCCAGACTCTGATCTCCCTACCTCCTCTAGTGCCTAACATGCCTGATAAACTGATCTGGGAGCCCACTCAATCAGGCAAGTTCTCTTCTAAATCTGCTTACTTAATGATTAAAGGTAATGCCTTGCCCAGAACTCCTTTCTCTCACTTCATTTGGAACCAATTTGTTCCTGTTAAAACCATTTTTTATGCTTAGATTGGTACTATGTAAACTACCCTTAGGAAACATGCTTCATAAGCTAAATATTGTTGGCCTTTCTACTGTCATTTGTGTGGATCCAATGAGGAGACTATTGATCATATATTTGCTGCATGCTGCTGGTCTAGAAAGGTCTGGAAGGTGTTGCTGCAGAAGTTAATGTTTAACTCAACATAACTCCTTAAATTTAACCTTACACACTTGGTGGCATACAAATCTAGCTCTGAAATACACGCCTTCCTCCTTAAAATTGTCCCTCTATCATTTGCTGGAGTATCTGGAAAATGAGAAATAACATTGTTTTTGAAAATGCTAGTTTCTCTCTGAATGTTCTTATTTTAAATATTCTTAAGATGGTTAAGGAAATAGTGTCCCTGAAAGTTCAAAATACTAATTTTATTGACCTGGAATGGGGTAGCTTCTGGGACTTGACAAAACGGACAAAAAAGACAGTGAAAGTCTCTTTAGTAAAATGGCAACCACCAGATCCACATTACATTAAAATTAACATTGCATCAATGAGGGAAGGTAACTGCTGGAAGGGAGGTGCTGTTGCAAGGAACTATTCAGGTGATGTTCTCTTTGTGATCTGCTCTGATAGATATTTCTCCAGTGCTGAATTGAAAATACAGGTAGAGGCTCTGATTTGCATGGAAGGTATTCATAGATGTAAAGAACAAGGCTTCCACACATTGTTATTGAATCAGAGTCAGATGAACTTACTCAAGACCTGAGAACACTACCATGGAAGAGTCAAAGCTGCTTCACTAAACTAAAATGGATCAAAGATCAAGGAAAGCTACAAAAAACCATCAGAGAACAAATGGTCCTGCTAGATGGCTTGCAAGGAACTCAGTGCCTCACCCACTAAATGACAAGCTCTTCAGATCTCTAATCAAAGTTGACAAAATGCAGACTCCTTTGCTGATCAGGAAGAGAACAAAATGCTTCAAAGTTCATTGAAAATGAAAAACTCGAACCAAAGGGGAAATGATTTGCTGGCTCTCAGTAAATTTTGCTCCTCTACTGCTGTACTATCGTTCTCTACTTCACTTCTAGTGAATTTTTGGCTTCAACTAATGCTGATTTTGGGTATAGAATACAAAGTAAGTTAGGCTGTAGCTCGTAGGTATGTTAATGGAGTATACTCCACATCTACTTTTTGCTAATACTTCTGATGAACAAGTTTCCTTGTTAATGGGATCATGTTCATCTTAAGTCTTTTGTAAGAGTGACTTTGGTCAATCCATCACTCAAAATATTATCCAATAAACTGGGAGTGCGCCCCACCTCAATGGAGGTTCTGCCAAAAAAAAAAAAAAAAAAAAAAAAAAAAAAAAAAAAGAACGACTCAAAAAGTAGAGCAAAATCCGAGAAGGAAAAACAAAGCGCAAACCTGAATTTTGTGATGAACAACCTAGATGCTTTGATACCAATTGATACGAATGGAGTAGGGTGAGAATCCAGCTCCACACGAATTCCACACACTTAGGATCGTTGTGCACCAAAATTCAGAAACCAACACGATCACAAGTAAGATCAAACACGGAAACAACACAAGAAGAAAAGATGGATATCGAATGGGATGTATTTGATTGTAAATCAATCAAACCCAACACATTACCACAAAGTGATTTCAATCTAACCTATGTAAATCAATGGTTAAAAAGATCTCAGTTTGGCTCGCTCTTGAAATCAAGAAACAATACGTTCTCTTTAAGGTCCTAGCTTAAAGAATCCGGTCCTATGAATAATCAACTAACCTAATTGATTAATCACGTTTTTCACAACTTGTTAAGGCTGCAAATAATTTAGCAAAGCTAAAAGGTTTCTTCAAAATTCAATCATCCATTAAAAAAAACGTTACAAGGAATGGCCATTAAATAGGACAAGTTTCGGCCATGTTGCTTGGTAACAAGGAAATAAAACCCTAAAAGTTGTAAAGTACAACTTGACTTCTAAACCAACTAACTAACAAACTAATCCTTTATGGAAAAAGGAAGCTAAAAACGTTTTGCCCTTCTAGAAGACAAGGACAAGCTCCTAAAATTTAGGGAATTACTTTCCTAACAAATTAAAGCCCATTACATGCCATTATCATGCAAGATAACTTGGGCCATGTAATTAAAAACGAAAATATACTAATAATAAGCCCAATTAAAATGTTTTTGGACTTAATTATTAAAACATTAATTAATTCTAACTACTTAAGAAAAGGCGCGATCCAATTTGGCAAAAGCCCAAGCACGCCATCTTGGTCTTCAATCAATAATGTCCATGGATTAGTGAATCCTAATCCCACTTGGATTGTGAATCCTAGTCTCATTCGGATTTGCGTTTATGGAACTCTTATGGAACTCGGACAAGATGAGGATTGATGAATCCTAATCCTATTAGGATTGAGCTTGGAAATCCTAATCCCATTAGGATTTGTCTTGGAAATCCTATTCCTATTAGGATTTGGCTTGGTAATCCTATTCCCATTAGGATTTGGAGTAGATTGCTTGTACGGATTCCTATCACAAAGTACTCAAGCAAACACTTACACAATAGTTTTTTTGCACTACAAGCCTTTTTTCCACACACATAAACACTTCTCATTACAAAATAGGGGATGTTTATTTCTTTATATGCTCAGTAGGATTGTTCCCTTTTCTTGTGCACATTGGTGCAAGATGTTTTCTTTTCAAATTCATGCCGTACATTGGTGCTTGGATGCAAGGGTTCTATGGCTATTTTTTCCTTTTATTTTCCACTGAATTTTTCTTTCTTTTGTTCACATCCCTTCCCAAACATTCCGTGTTCATGTGTCTCTTCAATAGACTATATATCTAGAATGCAAAAACAAGTGTTTACAAGTAGAGTGCACATACAAGTTAAGAGATACATAGGTTCTCGCCTATTTCAATTAAATTGCTGGCATTTCTATCTTACTTTAACACCGCACTTTAGCCAGCCACTTGCATGTATCAATGAAAGGCTTGTAAACTAAAAAAATAAATTTCATACATCAACAACTAAGTAACGATTGATGGGTTTGATGATGATACTGGAAGTGCTAGTGTATTGGAAGTGTTAGTGTGCTGGTGGATAGAGATAATTTTTCACACAACACAACAAAGACACTTCACATTTATTGCAACTGGACATAGAAAGCACATAACAAGACTAGTGCTAGTCACTGCCTTTTATTCAATACTAGTCACAAAATCACACAACCTATATGAATACTACTCTAAACTACATCACCACAAATTTCCTTTAACACATACACATGCAACACATCAATTTAAAGTTCAAAGGCATACCATGCCTAGCACAGCTACTTCCAATCAGCACAACAAAATCAAACAAGCCACTCCAGCATAGCTAACCAAGCAAGCACATAACATAAGAAATTTTTCATGAAAGAAAATAAGTATACGAATTCTAGTAGGCACCAATCATAGAAAAAATAAGCATACGAATTCTAGTAGGCACCAATCATAGCAAACATTCCCTCCCCCACACTTAAAATTTACATTGTCCCCATAAGATAAAAGAATAGGTTCAGGAACTCCCTTATGTTTGTAGACTGTAACATCCAATGTTTGCTGGTTTGAGTGCATTTTGTCCTCAACTTTTCCTTTATGACTGTAGTCCTTTAAACTCCATATGCATCATGCTCAATAGCTTTGGCTCCTCTTCTGGTCAGCTATTGCACTTGTAGACCCCCACACTTGGACTCATGACTCCTTGCACCAAAAGAACACAACTCACTATATGGATAAATCATATATTTTTGTAAGCATACTAACTATGTTTTCTATCCTAAAGTAGAACTTTATGCAATAAAGACGTCCCAATAATGCAATATGTTCATGGCATGTTACCATTTCATACATGGTGACCACTTTACATTTCTATGATAGGCATGAGACCCAACTAACTAGACAATATTCACCTCAAATAAGACTATGAAAGTTCAAGAAGGTGTTTTTCACAAAGAATAGAGTTCAGTAAAACACAAGGGAATGAGCTCATAACTTATACTATGCAAATATGAGTAAATAGTGCCTTGTTGGAAATTTGATATTAAAGTGGTGGTGCTACATAATATTCTGTGCGTGAGTGTGTGAATTGTGGCTTGTGATATGCAAGAAGGAGTAGAAAATAAGTGTGGTGTGCAAGTGAGGGCCACACCATGACCATGGATCATGGTGGTGTATAATGTATCTTGTCATTAGCACTTGGACAGCATCCCCACACTTGGCATTTGAGAGGCTTTTGCTTGAAGCCACACACAAGAGCTACTCTATGTAAGACGAAACAAAAGTAAAAGCAAACTAAAAACTCAAACATTAATTTATTCAAGACATATAGAGTAAGTAGTTCCGGATTTATTCAGTCTCCAGCTAGACTTTATTCATGAAGCCTTCTTCTTCAAGATTCAGAGTACCTATCTCTGTACCAGAAGAATACTCTTTCATAAGCACTCATTTTCCTCCAGTAGGGTACTGGACAAATATTTTTAGGAAAGAGGTGTTGAAGCTCAGGCACAATCTCAATAAACTCCATTTTATACCATGTATGTTCCCCCATAGGAAACACCTCTTTTACTTTTTCCACCACCTTTGGCTCTAAAACTCTGCAAGGCTCAACCACAGATTGTGCATCCATAGTCTCAACAAATTCATCAGTAATTTCAAAAATAGACGCATCAACAAAGCAATTCTCTACCATGTTAGAAATTTCCTTACAAAGCATTAAATCTTCATCACACAAACTAACATAATCTCTGTTATTGCTCTTGGACCTTCTTTTTCATTGGAGTCAACCAATCTACACCTTTATCAAGTTTTTTCAAAATCTAAGTTAACATGTCTTCCCATTTTTGCTCTTCTCTGAGGTAAGACTCATTGCTTTGCTGTTGGTTATGCCATGATCCATTATATCTGGGTGGAGAGAAGTTGCCAAATACTCTAGGGTGGGTCGTGTGTCATCCATCCAATCTGGTGGGTAATCATAATAGGGCTCAAAAGAGTCCCCAAACCACCTAGACATATTTGATCTCTTGTGGTGTGCACAATTCAATCTCAATGAAATTCAAATGATCCTGCACTTACCACACTTGAAGATAGCAGACTAGAACACGGAACAACAAATATGAATCTAACACAGAAAGCTAACAAACAGGACAGACAAAAAATTTCACAAAAACAAAACAACAAAATCAGCAAAAATTATCAAGTAAAGAGAGCTAACAATCTCCAACAACTGCTCCTTCCCCGGCAGCGGCGCCAATTTGATGGCAGGCTAGTCGTATAACCTCCACAAATACCCTAACACTACTGTAGTAGTGGTGAGAGGGATCGTATCCACAGAGAAGGGTTGGTTGTTCAGAGATCATTTGTTCGCTCAACACTACAGATGCTTGAAATGAAAGGAAGAAAACAAAGATAGATGCAAGCTAATATGAATGAATGCAATGTGAGAATGAATGCAAAAGGTTAGTATGAAAGCACTGCCTTGAGGTATTTCAACATGTACGGATCTCTTCCTAGTATCATCGACTTGTGTAGATGCATGAGGGGACTACTGTTAGTGTCATGGAATCAATGTCTATCGACTTCAATGTCTGCCAAAGAAGGGAGGGGTAACGGTTGTGAAAAATGATGCAAATGAGCTTCTTGCGGCAAGAATAATCAATGAATGGAGAGTGTATGGATTACAGCAAGCTCAACAAGGCAACCAGAAAAGATCAATTCCCACTTCTCTTTTTGGAGCAATTATTGGACAGAATTGTAGGCTTCCTTTTCTATTGTTTTCTGGATGGATACTCGGGCTACAATCAGATAGCAATCGATCCAAAGGACAAAGAGAAAATTACTCTCACTTGTCCCTTTGGTACTTTTGCATACAAGCGCATGCCCTTTGGCCTATGCAATGCTCCTACAACTTTTCAGCGTGATATGATTGCTATATTTCATGATATGGTGGAGTCTATCATTGATATCTTCATGGATGACTTCTCTATATTCGGCATGACATTTGATGGTTGTTTAGAGAATTTGGCCAAGGTGTTATAGAGATGTGAGGAGACACACATAGTGCTTAACTGGGAAAAGTGCCAATTCATGGTGCAAAAAGGCATCATGCTTGGACACAAGAATACTAGCAAGGGAATTGAAGTCGATAGAGTAAATATTGATGTAATTGCAAAACTTCCTCCTCCGACCAATGTGAAAGGAATTAGGAGTTTCCTTGGACATACAGGGTTCTACAGAAGATTTATCCAAGACTTCTCTAAAATTGCAAGGCCCTTGTGTAGTCTCTTGGGAAAGAATGTGAAGTTTGATTTTGGTGCAAAATGTGTTGAAGCTTTTGAGCTATTGAAAGACAAGCTTGTGGCGGCACCAATTATATTTACTCCACAATGGGGAGAATCATTTGAAATAATGTGTGATGCAAGTGACTACATGTTGGGTGCTGTTCTGGGGCAGAGAAGAAACAAAGTTTTTCATACCATTTATTATGCAAGTAAATTGTTGACTGAAGCTCAATTGAACTACACAACTACTAAGAAGGAAATGTTGGCTGTTGTGTTCGCCTTTGATAAATTTCCTCCTTATTTGCTGGGATCAAAAGTTATTGTGCACACAGATCATACAGCATTGAAGTATTTACTCGCTAAGAAGGAAGCAAAGCCAAGACTCATAAGATGGGTTCTTCTTCTTCAAGAGTTCGATGTTGAAATTAAAGACAGAAAGAGATCTGAAAATGTTGTAGCTGACCATCTTTCGAGGTTGGAGTCAAAAGCCCAAGATGAACCTAAAATATTAATAAAATAAAGTTTCGCTGATGAGCAAATCTTCAAAGTGGATAAAGAATGGAGTATATCTTGGTTGCAGTAGATTACGTTTCAAAATAGTTTAAGGCCAAAGCACTCCCACGCAATATTGCTAGGAGTGTTGCTGCATTTCTCAAGAAACATATATTTAACATATTCGAAACTCCAAGGGCAATCATCAGTGATAGAGGGACTCATTTTTACAACAAAATATTTGCAGCCCTTTTGGCCAAATATGGAGTAAAACACAAGGCTTCGACTACATACTATCCCCAGGCAAATGGCCAGGCTGAGATATCTAACAGAGAGATTAAACGGGTTTTGGAAAAAGTGGTAAATCAAAGTCGAAAGGACTGGGCTCTGAAATTGGATTATGCTGTCTGGGCAAATAGAACGGCTCATAAGACTCCAATTGGAGCCTTACCTTTCAGACTAATATATGGCAAAGAATGTCATTTTGCCAGTGGAAATGGAGCACAGAGCATACTGGGCAATTCAAAAGCTGAATCTGGATCTCACTGGGGCACAGTCTAAACGAATGATGGAGTTGAATGAATTGGACAAATTCAGGTTTAATTCTTATGTGAGTGCAAGGATGTACAAAGAGAGGACAAAGAGACTCCATGATGCCAAAATCCAATTAAAGAGTTTTGCACTAGGACAGTTGGTCTTGTTATATGAATCGAAGCTAAGGCGTTTTCAAGGAAAATTGAGATCCCACTGGGCTAGTCCCTTTCGAGTTGTCAAGGTCATGCCTTATGGCATGGTTGAGATTCAGAATGAGAAGAGTGGTAATTCATGGCAACTGAATGGACACTGACTTAAACCATATGCACTACATGAGGATCAGACCGTGCCACAAGGATCCCTAGCTCCACAAGAGTTGTTCTTAGATGATCCCATAACTTAACATTCAGACAACGCATGGTCGGACTGGAGACCTTAAAACAAGCACTCCTAGGAGGCAACCTAGTTCTTATTTGTTGTTTTCTTATGCAATTTAATTTTCGTCTTCTTCAATTTGCATTTGTTAGTGTTCATTATTGTTATGTTGTGATTAATTGAATTTGTCATTATTTTTTGCAGAGAGTCATGTATGCAATCAAGAAGGAATAGACTACAAAGAATACAAATGCATAGGGTGATGCAACTAGAATGACAGTTATGCAATATGGGTATGAACCATATGAGAAATTGGTAAGCTTAATTCGGATTTTACAGCAACTGAGGTAATAGAAGAATTCTCTCCTAAAATATAAAAACACTAAGAACACACACTAAAAGGTGTGTTCTTGTGAGATATTGCTAATTGTGTCCTAGATTTGTTCCATTGGGTGGCACCTCCATTTAGCAAATCTTCATTTCCACTACGGCATTATTGTCATCACCATCTTTATCTGCGCCTTCATCTTCTCAGGGAGCCCCTCCTTCTTAACTTTTCATTGAGGACAATGTCTATTTCAAGTGTGGGGGGTTGGTTTGAAATGATGCTGTAATTGAGTTTATGATGCTGAAGTTACTTTGGGGTGATTGAAAAATGTGGGAGTTGTCCTGATTGTTTCTGTTGGCTATGATGTTGGGAAGTTGGTATGCTGTGATGGTTTTTTGCTATAAGGGATGCCATGATTATGTTGCTATTCTTATAAAGTTGATCTGGTGAAGTGCTAGGCTTGTGGGGATGTTATTGTTTTGTATGATGTAGAGTTCTGGTTGTTGAAGTTTTCTTGTTATTTTGAAGTGTTCTGGAAGCGTGAGGTTGTGTTGTGTTGAGATGCTTGCTTTGCGTGTAGAAGTCTTGTTTTTGTGAAGTTGTTGTTAGAATCTAAAAGTATTGTGATATGCTGAAGCTTGGAAATTTGAAGTTTTTAAGGGCGGGTTGTTTTTCTTCTAAGAGTGTGAGTGTGATGAAATGAAATGAATGTAGTGTGAGAAATGAAATGAAAGGAAGTGTAGTGATAGTGTGAGTGATATGATGTAATGAAATATGTAGAATGGAGAGTCACTTGCGTTCGAGACTTTGTTTCCTTGTTAGCTATGTTTAAGCTCTAGTTCATCAATTTTCTATGATGCATGAGAAATATTTTTCTTTTTTCGTTCCGAATGTGAAAGAAATTAGCACTTTTGTTGGCCAAGGCATCATGTTAAAGTAAGATAGATATGCCATGCAAGACCAATCATTGCCATAGGAGGTAATCTGGATTGAGTGTGTCTTCTTGTTATGCATTTTCTTTGTATTTTTTGGTGTTCTTGCATGTCTAGTCCCTTAAAGACATATATGAACTAGTGGTTACACAAGAATGGATTTGGTGGAAAAAGCCTTTGGCAGCTGGGAATAAAAAGCCATAAGACCTTGGCATGCTTATTTGGGAAAAAATAGCCATAAAACCCAGGCGAAAAGTGAAAAAAAGAGCCACCGGACCCAGGCAAATCATACACCAATGTGTATGGCAAAAGAAAGCACCAAAGTGCAAGTTGAATGATCTAATAGAAGCACCAATGTGCGCCTAGGTTACTATTGATATTGTGTGCTATTTGTTCTTGTGTGTGAATAAGGAGATTGTTGTGCAAGGATCTGTGAGACAGAATACGTAGGGTTATGCATAAAGGAAGAGCACTGAGCTAGCATTCCTCAGTACACACTTGCACGCATGACATTTTGTTCTTTATTCATTGTGCCTTGGTTGATAATTTTTGCTGAGATTTGATAGTTTGGAATCGTGGATCTTCTGAGAGTTTTTGTGTGAAAAACGTCTCGATGAACTAGAGAAGGACGTAGTGGACAAGGGAGTAATGTGTTGAATGTAAGTGATTTAACATATGAAGTGTGAGTTTTGCTTGAGAGCAAGCAAAAGTTCAAATGTGGGGGAAATTGATAAGTCATTTTATACTGACTTAATAATGTTGTTTTCACTTTGGCTTTTGTACGTTTTAATGCCTTTTGTGCAAAGTAAATAGTGTGTTACTTGTAGTGGTGAGTGAGGAAAGGTGTGAGGCATTATCTGATGAAAGGTGCCGAATGTGGTAAATTGTGGTGTTAGTGGGATTTTGTGTGAGATTTTAGAAGAGTTATGAGTCTATGTGCAGAAATGTGTGAAGTGTTATTTTGTAGAGAAGGCTATAATGTGTGCAAGGATGTGTGTATATGCTGATAACTTTTGTTTATGTGTGTTACATTTTTGCACGCCTTGGGTACGGGTGTATGCACTACATTCACGTCGTTGCACAATCTCGCGCACAACACTCTGCACATGTTGCACACATCGCACATCGCCCACACACTTGCCGCACACACTTGCTGCACACTTGTGCATATGCATGCACAAACTTGCTGCATACACATGCACACACTTTTGCACATGCATGCACATAGCTGCTGCACATATATGCACACACCCGTACCCAAGGCATGCAATGATGTAACACACATACACAAAAGTTATCAGCATATACTCAAAAAATCAGAAAACAAAGCATATTGGAGGCATTCAAAGCAATTTAATCGGTATAATCTCTCAATTAATGAGAATGGATTGCTTGTTGTCGTATATTGATGATCGTGAATTAGAAATGGAGTCTCGTGGCTAGATTGATGGTGTCCAAGGGTTTGGATTAGATGATTGCGTAATTAAACAATGAAATACTATGCATTTAACCCGATTTCTAACAATGAGATCATACTTGTTCTAAAATGTATGAATATGTCAAATTTCATAATTTTAGCACTTTCATTGATGGAATTGAACCTTGATTATGGTCGCCATGCTAGGCTGAGATTCGGTTCACCGATATTAGTGAGAATTGCATGAAATGAGGACTGAATGTATGACTATGGAGTTTCTTCACTTGTTAAGTCTTCTTTATGATCTGAGATGTGGTCACCATGCCAATCAGAGGTCATTGAGTCACTAGAATAGAGTGCAGAATGATTCTTTGATGCTAACTAAGGGTTAGAAACTTAGGTCGGGCATCCCCATGGGAGACCTAGGATTTTGCAAGCTTGAGTAGTTAGTATTGGAAGTCGAGACGTTGCGGTGTTCACTCATCTTGTTTAGGCCTCGCCATGGGAAAGTAGGATGTTAGGGAGTATAGAGAGCATTGCGGTCGACATGCTGGGTGTTAACTAGACTCCTAGGCAACCTTTGTCTCCTCCTGATTTGATTTGCACGGGGTCAAATGCATAGCACAAGTTGTTTAATTTGTAATTGTCTGGCACCTAAACTCTAGGGCATCTGTTTATTGCCTAATATCACACAACGCTTGTTGTTTTTTGTCATTTACTATACTGCTCATTTCTCTATTTTGTTAGTCAGCATTTGTACTTGTTATTTCTAGTTGTGACACTCTACAGAACAATTTATTGAATTCTTGAAACTAATCCCCTTCCCTATGGATCGATCCCTCTCACTACTACTACAGTAGTTTAGGGTAAAATTGGAGCATATGACTTAAGCTTGTCACTAGCTTTACACTGAGTATCAGCATCACCTTGAGCTCCAAGAGCGATAAAATAGGATGAGGAATGCATTTCGACAGAAGTTAGATGATTTTCACCTTAGGAAAGAGGGTGTTCGAGATGTTATCATGGAAGCGGAAGATTCAATACATTTTGTTGACGACAATGTTGGATCAGAAGCTAATGTGGGGCTACAACAAGGGACAAACCTAGGATAAGATAATCTTGAGGAGTCTAATGATTCTATTGAGGTGACCCTTCTGAGAATGAGCCTGATATAGAATAGAGATAATGTATTCGAGTATAATGTATGAATTTATGTGGATTTGTGTATTATGTATCTATGTAATTAGCATATCCAGTATCAAGTTTTTATATGTGGTTTTTGTTTTTTAGTTGGCTAACCTCTTTTTGAGGTGGGTTGCCACTCCCTATTTATTATATAATTTGGTGGATGATGGACATACTCTAAAATCATCCTTACAAAAGGTGATCTCTTGAAATCGAATCCATTTACATGCGAAAGCCTAATGGAGCCGAAATCAAGAGATTTAATAAAACGAAAACGTGGAGTACTTCCTCCATTTACAATCAAATGCCATAGATAGCTATAATACAAAAGACTTCTATGATCATAAGGAATGACAAAAAGTTCATTTTCATTAGGACATGTGTGTAGAGAGGAAGCAATATTTAACACTAAGAGAAAGCTTTCCTCGGATCTCGAGTGAACAGTAACCAGGCAAACAGTGAACAACAAAGTCTGCAAGACAGTCCTAACTTCAACAAACTGAAGCCTTAGAGCAAGTGGAACCAGCCCTAACATCTGCAGGCTTGGGCCACATATTATACCTAAAATGGGGAAGAATTTGGGAGCGGCAGCTGGCCTCATTGTGCTAGCTAGTTATGAGGCCTGCATCTACTTGGGTTGCGGATGGTGAAGTTCAAATCTATTGGTTCTTTTTCTAGATATGTATGGGCATTCAGACCTGTCAGCTCGAAGGAATTTCTGGAGGGTATCCATATTTGGCTCAACATTTTGTGCCAAATATATAGCTGGTCTATTGGCAATCTTTGGAATAAGAGTGAATATGCCTTGTCCTCTTATTTGCTGCAGGAGCTCTTCCCCACTTCTTGAATTTCCATGAGGTTTGTTGAAGGGCTTGATTCAGCACTAGTGAGTGAGCTTCAATAAGAATATTGTGGAATCCTAGAGCTTTGCATTCCTTGATACCTTCTATGCATCAGCTAATCTCCACCTGCAGATTAGAATCATGTGAGAGGCTTACAATTGAGGAAATCATAAATAGAGGCTTACTTGTGGAATCTCTCGCCAAACCTCCTCCTTTTATCTGATCATGTGACCTGGAGGATGCTATGCTAATCTTTACTTTCTGAGGATCAGTGGGATTCCATTTGAAGGTAGAAATCCTGATTAAACTCCTGGTTCTAGGGATAGCTAACCAGAAGCAATTCCAGTACATGGTATGAATCTACTTAATTTAACATTTAAGGAATAGACTTTGCTTAACCATAGAAAATATATTCTGTATAACTGTAGTTTAGCTAGGTTTAGCATTTTCAAAAATGATTTTATTCCTCATGTTCCAGATTGCCCAACAGATCAATGATGGAATGATTTTATGTATGAATGCTTGAGTTTCAAACTTAGTCTCATATGTCCACCAGTTATATAAGTTACAATATAAGGATCGAGAGTGTGAGGTGAAACCTGTTTCTGCACCAAAAACTTTCCAAATATGAGATGTAAAGTGGCATGCATTAAAAATGTGAGTGGTTGTCTCCCCATAAGAGCAACAAAATGGACAGCGAAAAAGGCTATAGACTCCTATTCTATGTAGCAAATGGCCCAGGGGGATTCTGTTCTGAGTTAGTCTTAGCATAAAAAATGATACCTTAATAGGAATATTAGAATGCCATATAAATTTAGTGAAAAGGAAAGATGGGCCAGTGAGCCCATTTAGTACCTGATATGCTGATTTCAAGGTGAACAGACCATTCTTAGCTCCTCTCCAAATCAGAGAATCAGGGGCATCAGAGAGAGTTAAAGGCCTCGAGTTAAAGAAGGAAGTGGGAATATGAGGACATATATCTCTAATCTTCTGCATGTCCCATCCCCTGGGCCCTAGCACTTCCTTAATTTTCTACTGTCCTGAATAGTTGAACATTTCATAGATATTGCCCTCTTCCATCCACCTATCAAAGAACATGTTGCATTCACCTGATCCCACTTGAAATAGAATATATTCATCAACCTTCTGACCCTGTTGGAGCATTCTTTTCCAAATGTTGGAGATCCCCCTTCTGATTTGACATTGTAGGGGATGTGTTTCAGAGAAATATTTGGCCCAAAGAAACCTGGCCCACTGGGTGTCTTTTTTCCTAAATTTCTACCACATCCTAAATGTTTGGGCATCCACTAAGGAGTTAAGATTTCTAAAACCTAGTCCCCCCCCCCCTTCTTCTTTTGACAAGCACAGAGACTTCCAGCTGATCCAGTGGTACTTAAAGCTTCTGTCAGAAGCTGACCACAGGAAATTGGCCATTATAGACTCTAGTTGGTGAATTATCTTCTTGTAAGGAGTAAGCTGCATGGTTTTGTACAGCGGGATTGAAGACAGAATACTTTTGATCAGTATAATACGCCCCCCCATAGACAAAAATTTAGTGCTCCAACCCTGAATTTTGTTAACTATTTTCTGAACTAGATAGTTGTAGGATGCAATTAGGATTCTTTTATAGTGTAGAGGGATGCCTAAATATAAGGATGGGAAAGTGCCTCTGGAAAATTTAGTATGTCTCCCAACTAGATGTTTTCGAGTTGTGGGCAACTTATCATGAACCAAGTAGCTGCTTTTGGAGGGATTAACTCTTTGGCTTGAAATCTCTTCATAGTGTCTTAATTTATCCATCATGTTTTGATCATCTGTGGACTAGAGGAGGAGAATATATTCATATCATCAGCATACGAAAGGTGAGTGACCTTGGGGAATTGTCTCAGGACTTTAAAACCTAGACTATTGGGCCCATTATCATTGAGATCTCTAGACAAATATTCAACCCCTATGATGAACAACATAGGAGAAATAGGGTCTCCTTGTCTAAGACCTCTAGTGGATTGGAAGCAACCCCTAGGGACTCCATTTACCAAGATTGACATCCATATTTTAGAAAGAAGTCTCCACATTAAGTCTATCCACACCTCCCAAATCCCATTAACCTCATAACTTGGACCAAGAAATTCCATTCTAGCCTATCATATGCCTTTTCCATATCTAGTTTAAGCACCACACTACCCTCTTTCCTTTTTTTGTTGATAGTTGACACCAATTCGCTTGCCAATAAATAATTATCTGAAATATTCCTACCCATCATAAATCCACTCTGGTTTTCAGAAATTATTAGAGGCAGCACAGTAGCAAGTCGTGTAGCAAGTAATTTGGACACTATCTTATTTATTAAGTTGCATAAACTGATAGGTCTAAATTGTTGGAAAGAGGAAGGACTTTGGACTTTAGGAATTAAGACAATTGATGTAGCAGTCACAACCCTAGGCAAGTCTCCTCCATTCATGAACCATTGGACTGCCTGCAGGAGGTCTTCTTTGATTATGTCCCAAGTTTTGAGGTAAAATAAGTCATTGAAACCATCGGGGCCTAGGGCGCTATCTTTGTTCATATTCAGGATAGTCTGGTGTATTTCTTCTATCTCAGGTATCCTAGTTAGGAAGCTTCTATCACTATCAGTCAGGTTTGTGGAATCAGGTTAGGTTTCAGCATCAGGGTATTAGGTTCAGAAGTGTATAACCTGGAGAAGTAGTTGATGGCTAGGTCACTAATCTGGTTCTCCCCTTCTACCCAGTTTCCATTCTGATCTTGCACCTTATGAATCTAAGATTTGGCCTATCTCTGCCTGATATATGAATGGAAAAACTTCGAATTTCTATCCCCCTCAGCCACCCATTTGGCATTTGCCTTTTGTTTCCAGAACTGTTCCTCTAGACTAAGCTGAAAATGGAGGTTGGCTTTGGCTAAATTCAGTGTCTCCCTAGGAAGCCCGTTAATTTCATCCTCTTTTTCCAGCCTTAGGAGTTCCTCTTCAGCTTTGTCTACATTTGAAAATATATCCCCAAAAGTTTGTTTATTCCATGATTTTAAGGCCTTTTTTACTATCTTCAGTTTCTCAAAAAACCTCCTAATAGGGTTTCCAAGGACCTGTACATCCCAAACTGATTTAATTAGTGGGAGGCAATTATCATGGGTAAACCAAAAATTCTGGCATCTAAAGGGTTTCCATTTGCATTGGTCCTTCTTAATAATTTTTAAAATGAGTGGGGCATGATCTGAGGGGCCTCTTGCTAAATGGTCAATGCACAGAGTTAAAGGACTGATAAGCAGTTCAGATTTAGTTAGATACCTATCCAATTTCTTCCAAACTCTAGCCGTTCCTTCTCTATTATTACACCAAGTAAATTTTGCCCCAAAAGAGGAGGTTTCTTAAAGGTCCTGGGAATTGACAAAATCAGAGAAATTCATGGCTTCTTTCTGGGAGAATGGCCTATCCTCTTTTTTTCCTCACTAAACCTAATACAATTCCAATCTCCCTAAAGCAACCAAGGCATTTTTATCCTATTGAGGGAAGCAAATGAGTTCCATAATTCTTTCTTATTATTCTCAGAACAACTGGCATAAATGTTAGAGATAACTATAGGAGCAGGCAGCAATGGATGTGTAATAGTTAATGAAATATGTTTCCCAGAGTTATCCAGTATAGAACAAATAAAAGGAGATCTGAACATAATCCAAATCGTGCTAGAAGAATTACCTATAGCATGCTCAAAATTCAATTTTTTCCTAACAGCATTCATTTTCATAGCATCAGCAAAAGGCTCAGCAATCACAAAAAAGTTACACTTATACTTTCTGATCATTTTATCCAATTTTCTGAAATTAGTGATTTATTCACACTCCTAATATTCCAGTATATCATATTAATCATTGGTGGTATGAGGGGTGTTGACCTTACCTGATCCTTGCCTTCTAGTGATTCTGGTGGAGGGGACTTTAGCCCAAGACTTAGGGTATATATCTTCGGTGACCCCCAGGGTAATGTCTGTCGAAGGCAAAGCCAAGACAACTTGATCATACCTATCCAGCACTTCTTCTTGGCATACCTCTGGCCCCTCTTTTTCTTCTTCTGACGAGGTTTCCACCTCCTGCACATTAACACTAGACAAAACTTTATGAATTTGACCAGGAGATTTTGAATGTGTACTTACTTCCTCAGCTAATAAGGGAATTGAGACTATGATACCATCTTGGGGGTTAAGAGGAACAGGATCCCCCTCCACTTTATTCTCTTTTTCCAGTGTTCCACCACTTGCCTGAAACTTCTCAACTGACTCCTTACTTACAAAATGGTAAGCCTGAGGAGGGACCTCTAGTGCTCCTTTTCCTGCCCCACGGGAAGAGGCTGACATATCGAGATCTGAGCTCTCCTCTGCTGGGGATTCTTGAATCTACAAGTTATCAATGGAGCTAACATTAGTCAAAGTGGAATTTTCCTCGCTCTGAATTACCTTTTCTTAATGGCTGCTAGATTCATTTTCAGTATTTACTCCCTCGAGCAGGGGTTCAGATTATGGAGAAGGCACTAGGCATTTAGGGTTTTCTAATGGTCCATCCTGGACTTTGGGGGACAGATTCTGAGTATCCTTCTGAGCAACCGTATGAGAGTCTCTGCAGATTAGCTCGGTCTGGGGTTCCAAGGGGCTAGCCTGTATTTCCTGAACTGTTCCTGTTGTTTTTTAGGTTTGGCCTTGTGCTGCTTCACAAAGGTGGCTTCTTTCTCCCTGAGTCTGGTTGTTCTTAGTAACGGTAGGGGACACTGATCCATCTGGTAAGTCCAAAGATTCCTGAGCTATGTATTGAGGAAGGAGAGCCTGGATTACTTCCTTCCCTTTCTGAGAGGGGAGCGAGTTTGTAGCTGCCACAACTGAGGGGTTCTTACTATCCAGTCCCTTATGGTGCTTCCTACGGTTGACTTGAATCCATTCGTTCTGGATTTTTGGAACTTCCTCTGCCTTTTTTTTTCTTTGTTCACCACTTTCTTGACCATAGGATTGCAAACTGGTTATTGTGCCCTATCTTTTTGCAGGAGGTGCAATACTCCGGTTTGTCTTCAATTTCAAGCTTTTGCCACTTCCCATTCTATTTCCTCCCTATCCAGACCCTGTGAGGGATGTCCTTGAGAATATCCATCTCAACACACACCCTAGCCTCACTTGGCTGGAGGAGAGTGTTGATTGAGGCTATAGCTACATCTAGCTTGAGTGGTTTTCCAGCTGCCGACGCAAGAGGATACAGTATATCCTTCCTACAGAAGTGAATCGGTAACTGGGGGAAACGGATCCAGACGGGGCTGATGGAGGGTTCCACCATCGAATCAAATTCCTTGGACCATTTGAAAATACGAGCCTGAAATCCACTAAAAATGCCAAACTTTTTTAAGCCACATCCTTTGGAAGTTTTGTTCTTGTTCAAACTTGAGCAAGATATGTCTACTGTCTAATAATCCAATGTAGCACTCTCCCTTAAAGGAGGCAGTAAGGATATCTTTCCATAGGGCGGCCATAGCTGGTCTCTCCCACGAAAGTTTCGCAACTAAGGTCCACTTGAAGTTCAGTGCCATTTCTTCTTCCTCTTCATCTGTGATGAGCAGAGCTGGTTCCCCCTTGAAGGATCCCAAGCTAGTCTTGTTTTGCAGAGAAGAGAAGGATAGGTCTATTTCCTATATAGGTTGGATCTTGATGCCGGTTGCATCTTTGTAGGAGACAGGGGGAGGCTCCGGTAGCCCCGCCATTGGCGGCCAGGGAGAAGAGGGGTACTATAATTAGAATGAGCCGTTGCTATTAGGTTTGGAATTTAAGGGGCCAGATTAGCCCAGATTAGAAATAAGTGGCTGGGATCAAAAGTGATATATGTGATCTGTGTTAACGGGCAGAAATTGCATGGTAGTAGAGTGAGAGAGGGCTAAAATTCTAGAGAGAAGGAGGAGCGTTTGTTGACATGAATATTAAATTCTGTAGTTATTATTCGTATATAACATATTATTTATTCAAGTATAACCTACCATTTCTTCGCGTATAAAGTATCAATAATTAGCGTATCAAGCATCAAGTTTCATCTGTGGTTATGATTAATGTATAACGTACCATTTTTTATTTGCGTATAACGTATCATTTATAGCGTATAAAGTATCAATAAATAGCATAAGAAGCATCAAGTTTTACCCATTGTTGTGATTCGCGTTGAACGTACAATTTTTTATTCGCATTTAAAGTATCATCATGAATCGTGTATAAAGTATAAATAATTTACATATAAAGTATCAAGATTTTACATGTGATTCTTATTCGCTTGTAACGTATTATTTATTTGAGAATAATGTATATTTATTAGAGTATACATAATTTGTGTATAAAGTATTAATAATTAGCGTATTCAGTATCAAGATTTTACCGTTGATTCTCGTATAATGTACTATTGATTCTTACCATTTTTTATTCGCGTATAACATGTCTTTTTTTATTTGTGTATAAAATTATTACATATTTGCTTATCATTATTATTTAGCACACGTGTAGTACGTCGCATATATGCGACGGTTTCACATGAATTTTCCTCTTAATAATAAGGCTTTGAACCTAACCATAATTTTTCAAAAAAAAAGGTTCGGAAACCAAAACCGCCCAAAACTATTGGTTCCTAAAATTGGCATCAAAACTGTAATATATAGTTTTGATTCCCGAACCTACATCTCTTGAACCTATGCCCTCCCCACAACCCATGTCTATATTGATAGCTACGTTCTTGTACTTTTATTATAGGGGTTTTTGGTATTTAATTGAACTATATTTATATTTAAAGAAGTGTTTTAATTGTAGAAATCAATGGATTTGGCAGATTGGGAGACTTGTGCGAAAAGCTTGAAAAGAATAAAGAGCTGGAACAACTGTGGAAGTTTGGAAGATTTAGAAAGAGTTGGATTTGAAAGAGAAGATTATATAAATGGAAGACAGAAGAATTTTATTTAAGGATTGCATCCCTTTTCTTTATTTGGTCATACGTAGCAAAATTAGAAGTAAAATAATTACTGCCTTTTCTAGTTTTTGGTAGAGATGGTAAATTCCTAAAGGATTATTATTTCCTGAGGCGTTTCCCTGCACGACGGTTGCATATATGTGACTGGCATATGAAATTCAAAAAATCAGTGTATCAAAAGAATTTGCACATCAATTTTAACTTTAGTGTATAAAGTATCAAAAATTAGTGTATACAGTATAAAAACTTAGAGTATAAAGTACAAAAAAATAACTTATTAGCGTATCAATTTTAGCTTTAGAGTATAAATTATCAAAAATTAGCATATAAAGTAACAAAGATTAGCGTATCAAGTATAAAAAAATTTGTGTATTAGTGTATAACGTATAAAAAATTAGAGTATTAGCGTATCACGTATAAAAAATTAGCGTATTAGCATATCACGTATGAAAAATTAGTATATAACATATAAAAAATTAGCATATTAGCTTATAATATATAAAAAATTATCGTATAAGGTATCAAAAATTACCATATCAAAAATATCAACATCAGCATATAAAAAAAATATTTGTGTATCAAGTATAAAAAAATTCACCTATCAATTATAACATATTCGCATATCACGTCACATATATGCAACGGTCTCACAGGAGTTTTTGCGTTATTTCCTTAAGAAATAAGTTTTCTAGTAGGGTTCAAACTTCTTTACTTCTCTATAAAGAGAGAAGATTAAGAGTAGAGACGAAATGTAGTTTTATTTCCAGTTCTTTTACGTCTATAAGTGTTCTTGTAGTTTTTAGTTTATAAAGTTTTGTTTTCATAAATTCCCTTTAGTTTCCTTAATTTTAGTTCTATTAGTTTAGTCAGTTTAACTTTCATTTTTTGAAGTTTTGAACACTGCACGAATTACAATTCTAAGTTCAGAATTAATTCAAGTTCCAGTTTAGATTCAATACATTGCAGTTAATACAATTTTCAATTTTGAACGCGAAGTTGTTCTCTTGATCTGCATCCGCGTTGCAACCATTTGGCAAACAGAAGCAACATCTAGAGTAGTATCATATTACTATTTTAGCTCAATTTTATTATGTCACTTATATTTGATATTTGCTTTTCTATGATTATGTTTAGTGGTTAGATTTTTATTTTATTTTTTTTACCTTAAAGAATGAAACACTAACTACTTTTATGTCGTGAGACCGAATTGTTCTATGCTAAATTAATGTTCTATGCATAGCAATAGCAATATAGCATTTATGTTTGAGTTATTTAAATCATGATCATATTTAGTCAATTTGAGCAGCGTCAATTAATTTTTTATTATTTATATAAGATTAAATAGTGGCAAATTTATGAATAACTAATTAATGTTATAAAAATACTACAAACTTGTAGTATTATATTGTGTAAAAAATTATTGTACCACTACTAGAAAGTAGAGATATAAAATTATGTTACTATTCCTATAAGACTAGTACAATACAAATATAAAATATGAAACAAGTATACTAAAAAGATAGAGAGAAAAGAGAGCAAAGTAGAGCAAGATGTTGTAAGTCTTCAACCTCTCCATTTTATTCACATAAGCCTCTATTTATAGGCTTGAACTTCACACCTCTACCTCGTAGGTTACAATGTCCTAAATGTAAGTTACAAGAGTTACATAGGTTATATAGGTAGTGTGTGATTATGAGGAAAAATGGTGTTACTTGAGTTACATGGAATAATGTGAAATAATTGGGTGAACATTCACAATTATTCATAACACTCCTCCTTAAATGTCCATCTTTAAGAAAAATGTCTCATTAAAACCTTACAAGGAAAACCCAGTGGGATAAAAACCTAGTGAAGGAAAAAGAATACATTTCCCATATATATAACACTGCCTCGTTAAAAACCTTATCAGAAAAAAAACCTTAACGGGAAAAAAACCTTGATTAAGGAAAAAAGAGTACAGTGTATTATAACTCCCCCTCTTGAGCACATCATTTGACATCGTTTAGCTGACGTATTCCGATCTTATAAACCAACTTTTGAAATGTTGATGTCGGTAGTGATTTAGTGAACAAATCTGCCAAACTATCACTCAAACGAATTTGTTGTACACAGATTTCACCATTCTTTTGAAGATCATGTGTGAAAAAGAATTTTGGTGAGATGTGTTTTGTTCTATCGCCTTTTATGTATCCATCCTTCAATTGAGCAATGCATGCAGCATTATCTTCGAACAAAATAGTGGGAACTTTCTTGTCCAAATGTAAACCACATGTTTCTCGAATATGATGGATCACTGATCTCAACCAAAACACTCCTGACTTACTTCATGAATTGCCAATATTTCAGCATGATTTGAAGAAGTAATAGCTATAGTTTGTTTTATAGAACGCCAAGAAATAGTTATACCACCACATTCAAACACATAACCCGTTTGTAAACAACCATGATGAGGATCAGATAAATATCCAGCATCTGCATAACCTATTAAATCAAACTTGATTGTCTTAGAATAATAGATACCCATATCTATCGTAACTTGAAGGTAACGAAATATATGTTTTATACCATTCCAATGCCTTCGTGTAGGTGAAGAACTACATCTTGCTAGTAGATTCACAGCAAATGAGATATCAGGATGTGTATGACTAGCAAGATACATTAATGCTCCAATAGCACTAAGATATGGTACTTCTAGACCAAGTAATTCTTCATCATTTTCACGAGGTCATAAAGGATCTTTATGCACATCAAGTGATCTTACAACCATAGGCGTGCTTAAGGGATGTGCTTTATCTATGTAGAATCTTTTAAGCACTTTAGCTATATAACCCGACTGATGCAAAAATATGTCATTTTCCAAGTGTTCAATTTGCAATCTAGGACAAAATTTTGTCTTTCCAAGATCTTTCATTTCAAATTCTTTTTTCAAAAAGTTAACAGTTTTTCCGAGCTCTTTAGGAGTTCCAATAATATTCAAATCATCAATAGAAATTGCAATGATTGCAAATTCGGATGCAAATCTTTTAATAAAAACACATGGACAAATGGGATCATTAAAATAGCCTTGTTTCATCAAATATTCACTAAGGCGATTATACCACATGTGTCCATCTTGTTTTAATCTATATAAGGATTTGCACAATTTTATTGAATAAAGTTCACGAGAACTGGGAATTATTTTCCTTAGGCAACTTGAATCCTTCAGGGATTTTCATATAAATATCATTATCGAGAGAGCCATACAAATAGGCTGTTACAACCTCCATTAAACGCATTTCAAGTCGTTCATTTGCTGCCAGATTAAGCAAATAACAAAAAGATGTTGCATACAAATAGGCTGTTGCAACATCCATTAAACGCATTTCAAGTCGTTCATTTGCTGCCAGATTAAGCAAATAACAAAAAGTTGTTGCATACAAATAGGCTGTTGCAACATCCATTAAACGCATTTCAAGTCGTTCATTTGCTGCCAGATTAAGCAAATAACAAAAAGTTGTTGCATCCACCACAGGAGAATATATCTCCTCATAATCAATACTTGGTCTTTGGGAAAACCTTGTGCAACAAGTCGAGCCTTATATCGCACAGTTTCATTATTCTCATTTCGTTTTCGCACAAAAACTCATTTATAACCCACTGACTGCACATCTTTAGGTGTGCGTATTATTGATCTAAAAACTTTACGTTTTGCCAACGAGTCTAACTCTACTTGAATTGCGTCCTTTCATTTTGGCCAATCATTTCTTTGTCTGCATTCATCCACAGACTTTGATTCATGATCATCGTTTTCATTCATGGTAGTAATTGTTGCAGCATAGGCAAATTTATCATCGACGTCGATTGTTTATCGATTCCACCTTTCTCCAGTCATGACATAATTTATTGATATCTCATGATTATCAGAATTTTCAGGTACCTGAACTTCTTCTGGAAGTTTATTATTTGTCATGTCGGGAATTTCCATTTTTGAAGATTCTTTTGGAACCTCAATTACCTCGATTTTGCCATCATTATTATTTGCTCCTTTTCTCTTTCGATGATTTTTGTCTTTGGAACCAATTGGTCTACCACGTTTTATGGGTGCCTTTAATTAAGGGCGAATTCCCTTTTACCCCCCTGTGGTTAGGCATAATCACACTATCACTACCTCATGGTTTTAAAATACCCACATAACACCCTCGTGTTTTGAACTAATGTGGAAAAGCGACGGAATCCGTCAAAATTGACGGATGTGTGGTACACGCGCCAGAATATGCGCGTGGAAAAATAAAGCCCAATTAAAATACAATTTTTGTTACAAAATTACCCTTATTCACGCTGTCCTTCTTCTTCTTCTTCTTCTTTTTTCTTTCTTTTTTCCCTCTTTCCCTTTGTCTTTCCCATCAAAATTTCTTTCATCAACAGACCATTTCTTTCATTGATTGAGAATCCAACAAAATTTCTTTCATCAACACACATCTTGACGGGTTCCCATCAAAAACGATCCACCTCCTTCAATTTCTTGAGCTTAAAGCTCTTGTTCACTTTTTTATGCACTTTAAACAATTCTGCACAAGAAGCTTGAGGAGGGGCGGCAGCTTGTGAATTCAACCCAAAATTCCCGGTAGCAATTTGCCCAATCTGTCCGGCAGCTCCAGATTTTCCGGCGCCCTCTTGTTCACTTTTTTATGCACTTTAAACAATTCTGCACAAGAAGCTTGAGGAGGGGCGGCAGCTTGTGAATTCAACCCAAAATTTCCGGTAGCAATTTGCCCAATCTGTTCGGCGGCTCCAGATTTTCTGGCGGCTTTTCCTGAATTTTTTCCATCAGCTTTTGTCCCAATATTTCCAGAAATGTGCCCAGAAATTCCTGCCCCATTATGCCCGGCTTGATCAATTTTTCCGGCAGATGACAGCCCCACAATTCCAGCACCATTTTTGCCAATATTCTGCCTGGATTCAAGAATAATTCCAGCAATTTCAACTATTTTTTCCCATTTTTTCCAGCTCCGTTTTGGCCTGAAATTCCATCAGTTTGCTGGCCAGCTCAAACCCAAGAATCCCATTTCCAATCTTGAGTAATGGATCCACATATTTGACCACCATCAAACACCGGCCATTAATGGCTTTCTCCGTCACCAAAAACTTCATCAAAACTTCACCAAAAACTTCATCAAGCTTTAAATATTTTTTGTTTCCACTCTGTGATGAGGAATAATTGGATGCGGAAGCTTCTTGAAGGAAACGCTGGAACGCCCATTCAGATGAGCTACGATTCATCATCTTCAAAAACCAGGCTGCCGCCGGAGAGTGGGGATGACGGGGATCGCTGCTGTGAGGGAGAAGCTCATGTTCGATAAATATGTGATATTGAATCTGTGATGAACCCTTGTAGACGATTTCGACTGAGTAAAGCCCGACTAAGCATTCTTAATTTTCCAAAATTTCTTGGTATGGTTCCTCTGAATAAATTATTACGAAGATCTAAATGCATTAATGAATTTTGATAGTTGTGAAACCATAAAAGTGAAGATTTTGTTGAAGGATTGAGATGTGTGTTAATAGACTTGAAGATTGTGCAGAACTGTTGATTTAGAGAAGGAATTCCATTGATTTTGCTAGTGAGGAATTCCATTGATTGAGATGTGGTTTTGATGGGGTTCGTTTGCAGGGCGATTGACATCAGGGCAGATTTTCTAGTAGACACGGGTTTAGAAGAATGGAGAAGAGAAGAGAAGAGTTTCAGAAGGGTGTTCAACTCATCCATGATTGACTATATAATTAAGTAAGGGTGTTATTGTAATTTCGCTTACATCCGTTAGTTTAGACGGATTCCGTCGCTTTTTCACTTTAGTTCAAAACACGAGGGGGTTATGTGGGTATTTTGAAACCACGAGGTGGTGATAAGGTGATTATGCCTAACCACAGGGGGGTAAAAAGGAATTCGACCTTTAATTAATTACTAAAGGTAGAAGGTCCTTCAGGGACATCAATTAGAATTGGAGCATTAACAGCCGGTATATGTAACTTAGTTACAAGTTTTGGTCAGTAAAAGCATCTGGCAATTGATTTGCTAAACGTTGCAAATGAATTATCTTTTGAACTTCCAGTTCACATTGATTTGTACGAGGATCAAAATGAGATAATGATAATTCATTCCAACTAATTTTCTTAACCAGCTGTTTACTTTCTCCCCCTAATTTTGGGAAAATTGATTCGTCAAAATGACAATCAGCAAAACGAGCTGTAAAGAAATCTCCAGTTGTTGACTCAAGATATTTCACTATAGATGGAGATTCATACCCAACGTATAATCCCAATCTCCTTTGAGGTCCCATCTTTGTGCGTTGTGGTGGAGCAACTGGAACATAAATCGCACATCCGAAAATTCTAAGATGGGTAATATTTGGTTTCTGACAAAAAACCAATTGTTGGGGAGAGAATTCATGATAATTTGTTGGCCTTATGCAAATTAGTGTTGCAGCATGCAAAATAGCATGTCCCTAAATAGTTGTTGGGAGTTTAGTTCTCAAAAGTAATGGTCTTGCAATTAATTGAAGATGCTTAATAAACGATTTTGCTAAACTGTTTTGTGTATGAACATAAACGACAGGATGTTCAACACTAATCCCAATAGACATACAATAATCATTAAAAGATTGGGATGTAAATTCACCAGCATTATCAAGACGAATTGTCTTGATAGGATAATCTGAAAAATGTGATCATAACCGAATTAATTCCGCAAGCAATTTCGCAAACGCCAGTGGTGTGTCGTTTTGTACCAAATTAATTAACTTACTCTCAAACAATAATTCAAGTATAATGTGAGTAAGGTCGATCCCACGAGGAACAACAATTCTTCTTAAATAATCAATTTGCAATTGTCACCATAATTAAAATTAACAAGAAATTAATATATAGGAAGATAGACAAATTCACAACTTAATAACCAGAAATTAATATCACAAAAATACTGAATTAAATTACTTAAGATAAAATTCTGGCAAATAAGCAATCCACACTAATTTTTATAAGTTGATCATTGACGCAAAATTAATAATTCCCTCTTTAATCAGTCAGTTATAAGACACCGAGAATCAGCTCTGACGTGTCCAAATCCCTCCTTACTTATTCGACAGTGGACAAGTATCAGCTTAATCCACTATTTCCCTATTTCTAACATAACCAGGCCGGAATCAGCCGATCACCCAATTCAATGTTAGAAAAGCATTAATTCTTAGAAGGACCCAACTTTAACAAATTAAGTTATGATCAGCATATAATAATTTGTTAACCAATTATTTCCGTCTCCCGAGACAGCAGCTTTGTCACTAATTAATCCTACTAATTCAATCCAGTGATTTAATTAGAGATTAATTGACTCTACCTAATTTTATTAAAGTTGATCAGGCTTTAATCTAATTAAGTAATGAACTCTTGGAATTGAATAGAAAATCATTGATTAACACAATTTGATCTCACAACTTAATCATAATTAGTGTTTCTTACTTACTTACCAGATAAGAATTTACTCACTACTCATAATTAAAACAAGATAGAATAATAATTGAAAGAGAAATTAAATTAATACTAAAATGGAAAATCAAACCAGTCCGTCGTTTGGGCAAACGACGATATTGCTGTTCTTGTTGTACAAAAACTGCAGAAAAACTCTGCCCCCAAAAAGTAAAGAAAAGTTGCGTAATTCCAGATTCCAGAAATCCAAAAGTCGTCCCCCTATAATTTTATTCCTCCCCTTTTATAGAAAATTATCTTCCTAATATTCACTAAGCAAAAGAAATATCTATTGTTGCAAAAAATCAGTCAACAAACATTCAGTTATAACATCCCAATTCAAATTCAAATTCTTCCTTTACGATCTCAGTCAAAATATCCTTTAACTGCCAAACTTGATCTTCCTTAAAACCTTCCACAAAATCCTTCTTGCTGTCCAATTCTTCAATGTTAAATTTCCTCCTTCTAATCTCCCCAAGACATCTCTTAAAATGATCTTTCTTTCCACGGAATCTTCCAAGATGGGATTTTCAATTTCTGCAGAAATAACATCCAATAAGTGCATATTTCATCTCACAAAACACATTAAAGTGCGCATAAAATTATAAAGTATTTTATGCTCATCAGCCAGGTTGCGAGTTGATAATAAACATAAATGTTACCATCTAGCTAATGCATTAATTAAAACCATAAAATATCTAAATGGCCTACAAGGTGGGTGAATAGGCTCACAAATATCACCATGTATGCATTCTAAAAATGCAGGAGATTCAGTACGAATTTTCATTGGTGATGGTCTTATGATTAATTTGCCTTGAGAATAAGCAACACATGAGAATTCATTAGATTGAAGAATCTTTTAGCTCTTCAAAGAATGACCGTGTGAATTCTCTAATATTCTTCGCATCATTATAGAACCATGATGGCCTAATCGATTATGCCAAACAATAAAATCATTATGATCAGTAAACTTCTGGTTTACTGTTGCATATATTTCAACTGTAGAAATATATGTATAATATAATTCGGAGGAATAAGAAGGTAATTTTTCTAATACAATTTTCTTTCCAAAATTCATACTTGTAATATACAAGTATTCATTATTACCTTCACTTTTAGTCTCAATATGATATCCATTTCGGCGAATATCTTTAAAACTTAACAAATTTCTTTGAGACTTAGAAGAATATAATGCATCTTCAATGCAAAATTTTGTTCCTCCTGGTAAAATTATTATTGCTCTTCCGGAGCCTTCAATCAATTTTGTACTACCAGATATAGTACTAACATGAGTTTCTTTTATGATTATATAAGAAAAATATTTCTTATCTTTTAGTATGGAATGTGTTGTTGCACTATCTGTCAGACATAATTCTTTGTCTTTGATCATTGGAACGTCCATTTTCTTCACAAAATAAAAATTCTAAATGAGAATTATTTTAATTTTTTCAAGTATAAAAGAAATATTGAAAACAAATGTATTAATAATAAGTATTTTTATTATTATTTGAGGACATCTAATGATAACGTTTATTCATTACATCCAAACAAGCAACCAAAAATATTTATTTATTACATCAAAGTAAGGAACTAATATATTTATTCTTAGACATTTTCATCACTAATCAAGTTACTAGTATCACCTTCGGGGTGATTAATAAATAAATCCATATTATTTGATTTCAAACATTTGGTATTTGTTTTTCTTCAAACAACATACATTCATATCTTCTTCAAGAAGAATTTGAGACATTATAAATAAACATTAATAAAAATATAAATAAATTACATAATTAAAAATTTACATCAAAGATACAAAACAATAAAATTATATAATCATATTACACCTTCAGGGTGTTAAATAAAATATGATTATATTGCACCTTCATGGTGTTCGAAAAAAAAATTGATTTGTTTTGTCGAGATTTATCATATTAGTATTATTATCATGTTTTATCAATAAAGTTTGTCTCAACGTCGTGGCATTTTTTTTTCAATAATGTTTGATAAAGCTTAACAATATGCTACCCAGTACGACAGGTACGAGTCCAATGATATTCTATACCACATTCGTAGTAATTCTTTGTCATTTTTCTTTTCTTTTAATTTCATTAACCCACTTCTGGAGGTTATTTTATTTCTTGTCACGGTAATCATTATTTTGATTATATGGCATATTTTTATCAAACATACCGTGCTTTTGAAATGACAACCAACTTCAAGTGGTTGAATTTTTCTTCCAAATCAATTCATATATAATAAGCATGATATTATATCTAATAGTACAAATTCATAGTAGAAAATAATTTAATTGAAAATGAAAAGTATTACCATATGAACTTACCAAAAGTACAAACATATACTTAACAATTCTTTCAATATACAACTTAAATTTGATTTGCTCAAACTTTCTCAATTCGTAGAGTTTCGTGCTGATAACGTGTTATAAAAATACTACAAACTTGTAGTTTTATATTGTGTAACTTAACATTATATCTCTACTTTCTAGTAGTGGTATAATAATTTGTTACACAATATAAAACTACAAGTTTGTAGTATTTTTATAACAATTAATTTAATTTAATTAATTTAATTAATTTAATTTAATTTTGTGTTTTTTTATTAGAAAATAATTAATTTAATTTAATTTCCCTTAATTATTGAATAACTAAGAAAGAATTAGGCCTACTCGTAACTGATTCTCGGCATAAGTAGCTATTGTGGATTTAATATTCCCAAAACTCATTAACACAGATATTCAATATCAATGTTTTTTTTCCAATTTTTTATTTTACTTTAATGCTGTAAAAGCTATTATTAATGAAAATCTTTGTATAAGTAAAAAACTCATTTCTTCTCTTTTATTTTAGTTTTTTGTGCACAAACATCCTTTTTACCTTAGCACTAGTTTACATAAATAACCACTCTTTTTCGCTATATATACCTCCAAATACAATCAAAGGGAAATACACAGCACATTCAAATCTTTCAATGAATAATGGTACTATTACAATGTACATTTCATAGAAATCTTTAGAAAAAGCAAAAACACTGTTGGTCTAGAGTCCAGGTATCAAGGAGATCTCTGGTAGAGTTTCAATGTCAATTCTGAAGAATGTTTACAATTGTAGAATATCAGCTGACACAGAATATTGGCAAATGTAAATCATCTGTAAATGGGTAAATTCGATTTCACAAATTTGTTCTTTACATTCTAAACCTGAGAAACTTGAATATGAAGTCATGAACTATTACAGCAACACCAAAAATTACAACACAAGAACTTTAAATATATCCCTAGGAAAATTGTCAACACTAAAATTTTGTACCCACTCAGATTCCCTATCAACTCTTCAAGCAATGAAAATAAAAAGAAGAGGAGAAAAAAAAAAAAAAAAAAACTCAAAGAATTTCACCCTTCACCCCACATGGATCATATTACTGGTAAAATAATGATCAATGCACAAATATGGAGAATGGGTGCAAACTACTTTTGCTACCGATAAAGGGCAGAGGAAAAATTAGCCCTTGTATGTTGCTCTCCACTATGTTACAGTGACTCTCTGCAGTTCAAGCGGCCTTAAAGCTCCTTGAACAATCTCCTGAACTGTTCGGTTACGGCGGCAAACCTCTGACAGCTCTTCGATTGGAAGCTTAAGATCATTTATATCCTTCCTTGACTGTGCATTTGATAAAGCTTGTAAAAACTTAGACCTTTCCAAATCTGTAGCAGCTGTAGATGGAATTAACGAAACAGTCTCCTGTGCCCATTCAAGAGTTTTAACCCCATATGCTCGGGTGAGTGCTAGTAGTGCATATGTTACCTGTGGGGTAACAAGGTATCAATTAAGTTTCAAGCCGGGAGAATATATAAACCAAGAATGCTAATGTAAGCAGAGCTAAAGTTTCTATTACCGTTTCAACTTGTGAATTTGGGAGTGCTCCTGTTAGACAAGCTACCAAAATCCTGGTGATGATAGGCCCGCGAGGAACTATAACATTGTCCCTTATAGATAGATAAATTTCTCCTTGACTCGAATTACCAAGATCAAATATATCAGACAGGAAGTTTAATATGGAATTTGAAGCCTCCCTGAAACAAGAAAGAAACAGCTGATGTTAGTGGAAAACAAATCCTCCTCTTCTTTCTTAAAAAGTGAACCATAAAATATTGAGGGAAGTATAAAACCACTCTTTGAGCAGCCAAAGTTTGTGTCTCCTGAATTTGGTTGGAAGCAACATGGAATGGTCAAAAAGACAGAAGGCAAAAGCGAGCAAATCTAGAATGAACATCTTGCAGAGAAGGTACACAATCTCATTCAAGATCCAGTTAGTTTGGAGTGTAACTTAGACAAATATAGAAGTACACAACTGAATACATGCAATACCCCTGCACCAACCTATTCTTTACAATTAACTCAGTACATATGAATGAGTCAAAAGAAATCTTAGGAGGCATGAAAATATCCACCTTTTTGCACTAGCTACTTAAACCTATCACAGAAAAAAATTGTAGCTGGGATTATCTTGCATGTGGATACTTGGTGTAAGATATTATACAGACAAGCACGTGATTCATGCCACTCAAGCTCACTATTTAATGAGATCTTTTTATACATAAGGCATGGAAGTTAGACCTGCCTTAAACAAAAATTGATCATGTTTAAAACATAAGCTGTTCAGGGAATAGGTGTAGAAGGGTGAAATAAGACTGGTAATTTTCTGTCATAGAACATGATTTATTGTAGGGCAGACTCGGACAGAAATGGAAAAAGTGGAATGCATGCTAAATTGGATGGAGTAGGCTTTACTGCATGTTTGTTGTCATACATCAAGAATTAGATTGCTTGAAAACGTGACATGAAGGTTCATCTTGTAAATAAAGACTTCTCAACATGGCACAAGATTCTACCTTAACAAAAATTCAGAGCAAAGCAAGAGTGCAAGAAACAACTGGTGTGGGTATAATAAAATGCTTAAAGAAAGGTATAATAAAATGCTACTACATTAGCTGCCATAAACATGTTATGCTTGGATAGTGTAATAAGCACATCTGTGCTTACGAAAGCCTGATAGAGCACTCTTTGCAGTTAAAGGATACTTACCACGGCCAATATACCCCAATTAAGAAAAAAAAGTGCCACTAGCAACCTTACAGACATATGTAACCAAGTTTCAATATAGAATCAGGGTTGTAACGCACTATGTTAAATTGATTGAAGGAAATTTTGTAAAAGATAACAGGACAAAAATGGTGGACTGAAGGGTTTGGAAGGGTGTAAAATTTCTCTCTCGGCCTCTGCTTACAACCTTGATCAGTAAATATCATGGAGGGAACTTTGTCCATAATTTTGGTCTGAGGCCATTGAGAGTCAAAAAAAGGTAAGCATGTCAAAAGCATTTATTTTATGGTAAAAAGTACTGACACAATCAAATAACTAGAGTACCACTAATTAAGAGGGTAAAATGATGACCAAAGTGTGCAAGTTGAGGGCAGTTAAGCATAGCTTGCCCCTATTTACAGCCATCACAAAAGTTCCAACAGTCCTTGCATATAATGCAGCAAATTAATTTTGTGGAGCAAGGAACTTTTGACTTTGGAGATGCTAATGAGTGACATCATACGTCTCTGTTTTTTTCATGCCTCCTATTTAGATAGTACAGTTACTTTTGGAAAAAAGTTCAACAATGTCATGCAAATTATTGGGTTGAAATAGCTTTATTACAATGCCGAGTCTTCAAATAAATGTGAACTGCGTTACTTATGGTACCCCTGCTTACTATTGCCTCTATAGGCACCATTTCTATTCAAACACGCATCAACAACTGTGTCAATAGACCAAAACCAATAATAATAATAATAAAAACGTGAAGTTCATATCAATATACAATGTCAACAACAACAACAACTAAGCCTTTATCCCACTATGTGAGGTCGACTACATAGATCATATTTTGCCATCGTATTCTATCATTACACATGTTTTCATTTATATTTAAGTATATCATATCTTTTTTAATGGATTCTTTCCAATTATTTTTAGGTCTCCCCCTTCCCCTTTTAATTTGAGTTGATTTCTCTCTATTTTCCACATGATGCACTGGTGCATCTAGAGGTCTCCTATGCACATGTCCAAACCATCTTAAACACGTTTCTCTCATTTTCTCATCTATTTGAGCTACTCCCCCTTTCTTTCTAATGCAATCATTACTTATTCTATCCTATCTAGTATGTCCACATATCCGTCTTAAAATTCTCATTTCTACTACCCTTATTTTTTGTTCATGATCATACTTAGTTGCCCAACATTCTGATCCATAAAGCATCACCGGTCTTATAGCTGTTTTATAAAATTTTCTCTTCAATTTCAATGGTACTTTATGATCACAAAGTATAGAGGACACAGTTCTTCATTTGTTCCACCCTGCTCGAATCCTATGAGTAACATCTTTATCAATTACCCCATTTTCTTCAACCATAGATGCTAAATATTTAAAACTCTTAGATTCATTTAATTCATGCCCATCAATTTTCACATTTACTCTACTGTTACTTCAATTATTACTAAAGTGGCATTCCATATATTCGGTTTTACCTCTACTTATGGTAAAACCTTTGGATTCTAGTGCTTCCCTCCAAGCTTCTAACTTATCATTTACTCCCCCTCTTGTGTTATCAATTAATAGTATATCGTCAGCAAACAACATACATTCAGAAATGACTTTTTGCAAATGCTTAGTAATTTAGTAATATACAATGTCAAATGGCAAAAATTCGATTCTATTCAGATTCTTACTACAGTCCTGTAACGTCACAACTCCAATTGAATAATGCAACATTAACTTGGTCCTACTCTGTAAATCACACGTGATATGAATGCAAGTCTATAGGGGGGGAAAGTGCATACATCCATCAATGTACAATGCCAAATTTGAGTTTTTTCAGGTGCTTACGAAAGCCTGATAGAGCACTCTTTGCATTAAAATATGCATCATTAATCAGTTGACATCAACGTAAGACCAAAGAGGGGAAAAATGCACATAGGTGCATCCCAATGTAAAATGCCATGCCGCCGAAAAAAGAAATAGAGACTTCATAGTAACAGCTTGAAAGAAGAAGAATTAAAGCAAATCATAATTGTCAAAATATGAATACCCTAAAGACTCAATGAATACCCTCAAGGGTGATTCTAGCAGCACAGAATGAGTCAACAGCAACAACTAAGCCTTTATCCTACTGTGTCAAATGAAGGGAAAAAAAAGCAGACAAGAAATTCATCCTGAAGAATGCACGCAGAGAGAGAGAGAGAGAGAGAGGTCACCTATGCTGCACAGTCATGCCAATCATGGAACAATCCACTAATGGTGGAAATACAGGTGACGGGAAAAATAATTGAGGACAATAACGTATACACCTTGAAGCCAACAAAAAACAGTCGTCTGCTATGTCTGGCCGGGAAGTGAACTCCTGGACTTGTGTTAGCAGGCATGTTGTTTGGCTAAAGAGAGACTCGATCAATATTTTTAGGTAGTCTGCACATGTAGGATCTGACCCAAATATCTGCAGAATGCCACAACTTACTTAACATAAAGAGTAACTAACAAGTGAAGAATCCTAGAAAGAAAGATGTACCTTGATAACTTCACTGGAGAGATAAAGGAAACATGATTGGTGGTGTTGTTTGTATAGTCCTTGTATCTCCCCCAGAATTGCTCCAACTGTGACTCCCATGAACCTTTTAGAAGTTCTAACCTGAAGAAACAATATTGGGTATCACTAATAAAGAAAGTTGTGATAAGAATCAGTTCAACCAAAGAAGGTAACTATGTTAAGGGTTAGGACTAGATGTAATGGAAACTGTTCTTGAGTATAAAGTTTGCTCAAGTAAAAAACAATAAAAAATAAAAACAGTACAAGTAAACTTAGCCTCCCAAAAACGGAAGGGAATAATAGAAGAAAAATGTAATATTCCAAACTTAACAGAATCACTTGCTTCATTAACATAACAACAATCGAGGCAGATTGAAAAAGTTGAAATCATTAAATAGGAGTAACAAACAGGAGTATCTTAACATCAATCATACGGTTGTAGAAAAGAGAAATATTTCAGAATATCCTCTAGCAGGAAAGGAACTGAACAACATTAACTTACAGCATTCTTGCAAGCCCGACAAAGGGATTCCATTGTCCGCATGTCCCATGCACGACTGAAAAACAAAAGATAGAGGCTTAGATGTGCCGTGCATGCAGATATATGAGAATGCAATTGCAGGGAAATAAACAAAGCTTATTAGTCCTTACACATCAAAGATGGCTTTGAAAAGTGGCCAAAGCCTATGAATTGCATCTGCCACAGCTTCAGGGTGATTCACATGCCTACCATGTGTATTTTCCAGTCAGGAACACCCCCATAGATTGATAAAAAATTAAGGAAAAGCAAATAATATAACTAGAGTACCTAAAAATATTTGCGAGTCGATCAATATGAACAGTCAGCTCACGAGCAGTTTTTTGCCCCAATATCAATGGGCCTTGATGAAGAATCTCCTGTTAATTGACCAGATATGTTGGTGTACTATCGCCAAACTAGTCCAAAACTTTTAAAAGAGACCAACCTGTAACGGAGTAACGGCTGGCAAGCACAATGCCTCGAGGGCTTTCTTAGCTTGTTCTGAAGGAAGTTCTGTAATAACCTTGCTGCAAATGTAATTGGATAAACAATGAAATAACGCATTGAATTCATTACATCAAAAAGGTTCCAGTATATCATTAATACCTTAGAGCTTCAACTAGATGCAATGAATCTTCAGCAGAAACCTTGAAAGTGCTTTCCCCAGTCACTGCCATTTGGTATATTCGAAAGAGACCATCAAAGGATCCACAGAGTTTTTTACCACAATCTGCCAATAAAATGTCCATAACTTGTAGTAGAACATAAAAATCATGAAAATCCAATTCAGCTACAGTATCGTAGAGACTATCATAACCAATATGCTTTTTAGAAAACGAGAAACAAACCTCGAGAGAACCAATAAATTTCTATATCAACTTGTAAGAAGAGGAAGAAAAATGCATGTTTGAGTTTGTAAACCTTATTTTAAAAAGTCGTAATCATGGTATGCTTTAAATTAGGTAAATTTTGAGTGAAAAGTTTGTAGCTAAGTACTTCAACAGTGAAAACCCCTAATATATTCTGACCAACAACAACAACTAAGCCTTTATCCCACCAAGTGGAGTGTGCTATATGGATCACATTTCGCCACCGTGCTTGACAAAACTCATTTTCTCATTTATATTTAAATATAACATATCCTTCCTTATAGTTTCGTTCCAATTCTTTTTTAGTCTTCCTCTTCCCCTTTTAATTTCAACTAATAATTCTCTATTTTCTACACACCTCACTGGGGCATCTAAAGGTCTCCTATGCATGTCCAAAGCATCTTAAGCATGTTTCTCTCATTTTCTCATTCTATTAGAGCTATCCCTACTTTCTTTCTAATGCATTCATTACTAATTATATCTAGTCCAGAAATTTCTGACCAAGATACAGATAAATTTGAGTCAAAAGATCTTCTTTGTCCAGAGATCCCCTGGCATAAGGAAGCTGGAAGGAAATAGGGAAAGAAAAGCTTTCATTTCAGTATTGATCATTGTGCTGCTTTAATGTGAAAAAACATCACATCAAAGCTCGACACTTATATTTATGCTATATGAAATAAAACAAAATAAATGAAAGAAGTATAGATAACATGGATAAGACAAGAAGGTTTTATAAATCTTGAAATTTGTCAAGCAACATGGCTGAAATATATCATAGAGATTCAAACAGGTGATAGAAAATGAGAATCCTGCAAGCAGTTCTCTACCTTAGCAAAGAATTACAGGAAATTTAAGCAAGAAAATCTTTACCATTACATATGTGTCTAAAGGCCAAACAAGCCGCTGCAGCTGAATCTTCAGATATACTCATTCCGCTAACAAGAATATCTATTACAGGTGGCAGGAATGAAAGTCCACTTGATGAAGCATCAAGCCATTTTGAATAGGCTCCAATCGTTAAGCACACTACAAAAGATTGTGAATGCGAAAACATGAGACAGTAGATTCACCATTTCATTTACAACTAATATGCTAACTACCAGGTGCAGGAGGAATTAGAATAACAATTCTCTTATGGGAGTTTATAAACATCTCTTTCCATACAAACCCCGGTACGCATGTGTGTGCCAATAGAGAAGAGTAAATTTGCATTTTGTAGCAAGCCAGCAGCAGCTTACCTGTCTGAAGTAGTTGAGGCTGATGAGGAAGCTTTGGAAACAATGACATAATCTGCAGAAACAATGATAACAGGACATGAGAGAGAGAGAGAGAGAGAGAAGACGAAGAAGTGGTAACGAACAAAGAATAAAAATAGTGCCTCTCAGACAGACAAGTGACGCTTCTGAAAGCCTACAAGTTACGCTTCTGAAAGCCTACAAAACAAGCAGGACATAGTCCCTCAGAAATAAAAACAAGGAAACATAGTCGTAAACCTGTGGCATTATTTCAGCTTCAACAACTGAAACATAATCTGATATGGCCCGTATACAGTACAAAGCAGCTTCAGTTGGACGCCAATCAGTACTGTTATCCTTCCCACAGTAACCTAAAGCCTGTGAAATATACAATTTTAAACTAGAAATAAGAAAATATTAATGATATAATTCACTGCGAAATCCATGTGGAGTTCGTCTTAGCCAAGAAAATTAACAAAGGAAAAGAAAAATGAAAATTGATGATTTAAAATTCAACAATAATATATCCTTTCTTTTCTCCATTCTATCTTATTTGATATCAAATCTGGCTTATATACAACAACTAAGCCTTTATCCCACTATGTGGGGTCGGCTCCAAATCTAGCTTATATGTTTGGACAAATTAGGAGTACATGCTTGATCAAGTTTTAACTAGTTTTGCTTCCTTGTTCAACCATTTCTAGAAAAGAAAAGACATGGAAGTAACGCCAGTTATTCTATTCCTGCAAGGCAGGAGTTTCTCCCTGTCCACCCCTAGAACTCCAGAGATACGAAGCTGCTTAATCGCACTTTCCAGTATTCAAATACAATCAGAGGCATTTAAAAGGCCTTAAAGAAGTATTTAAAAGTCCTTAAAGAAGTATTTAAAAGTCATACTGATAATATTGGGGAAGCAG
The DNA here is from genome assembly GCA_016586305.1 of Ophiorrhiza pumila. Classification (NCBI taxonomy): domain Eukaryota; kingdom Viridiplantae; phylum Streptophyta; class Magnoliopsida; order Gentianales; family Rubiaceae; genus Ophiorrhiza; species Ophiorrhiza pumila. Next base: position 23,366,763 of record BLIW01000004.1, on the reverse strand, counting down.
CAAGTGCAAAGTAGAATACTAATGGCCCTCATGATGTCGCTGTAATATAATACAACCTTGGAACGCCAACACTGTCCATCCAATCACAAAAAAAGGAAAAATGTCTTCATTCTTTATAGTTTCTACTATCCTAAGTCTCGGACAATCTAACAAGTAGAAACCCAATTTTTCTACGGAATCGTGATTACTTAAAATGATACTATAATGAATGCATCAAGCACTGAACTTCCAGCATACCATAAAGTCTAGGCTCTGTTAATTCAAAAGAGAAAAAGGCATTTCCATAACTATAAAGACAAGAACTTATTAAAAGCCAGTACACACCTCAACAAGCTTCCCATACAGAATCTTCAGTGTCGCTTCACCACCTAAAACTATTGCTCCATCAATTAAGACATCCGCAACAGCTGGAAACATCAAAGATTGGCAAGCAGTTTATGGACATACTTGATGACATTTATTCTAAACCAAGATCAAAGTCCGCATACTTAAACGTAACATCTTCACAATCCAAAGAGGACAATCTCCTAAAATCCAGAGCCAGAGAGTAGTAACCTTAGCAATGAAAGTGCAAAGATCACAGGAATGAAGAAAGGGACTAAAACTTAATCAATTCATTCTGAATGCAAATCAACATAAAAAATAACCTAAATGGATATCTAAGAAATAGAGTGGCTACTCGTGCTTACCATCCAAGACAAAAATGAAAATTAAAAAAAATGGCTAAAGATAAATAAGAAAGTGTAGTAAGAAATATCAGCAAACCAAACAACCTGACCGAAGCTGTATGAAAAGAATAGAGAATCAAAGGGGCAGAACTGCAGAAGCAATGCCACAAAGTCACAGCATTTGTTTTGTGTTTTTGTATCAAACTTGTAATTCATGTCCAATCAGAACCCATATATGCAACTTAATAATGCTTGCACGCACTAACAAAGTCTAGGCTCGTATCTGGGTGGTAAATTTGGCCATTGTCTTTGACTTGTTGACTTAATCTAACACAGAATATTAAAGTTTTCTTTAAGTTACATTGAACCTAATTTCTTTAGTTTCAAAAACTAATCAGCTGCAAGGTCAAAGCTGTATAGAGTTACATGTTCAATTTGCTAATTTAAGCCAAGGTCACCTAGTTACTTTTCAATTTGACTACTTCAGGCTCTATAAAAATAGGCAGTTACTTGTATGACTAGGACTGTTCAACCCAAATACTTTTAAAGAGCCAGTATCTTTAAATCAATTGGCCAACTTAGATTGACCTAAGAAATTACTTCGTAGTGAAGTAACATCAACTAACAGCAAATACAATGAACAACTCCACTATAAAGGAGATGGAACTCAATCTAGAAGAAGGGTTATAGCAAAAATAAAATTTAATTTTTCGGATTTCATGTGAACCTATATTTCCTCAGGCATCATTTCTAATTACTAGGGGTGCTTCCTAGTAAACCACAGGTGTTATTCCCAGGTTATCCTTTATTCTGTTCCCATTTGTCAGTTTCTCACTTCATAATCTTTAAATCTCATTCCAGTTTCAGCCAATATTAGGATCAGATTTTATCTGTCAAGCCAAAATGTCATCAGACAAACCTCTGCATCCTCTTCATGCTACAGTGTCATCAGACTGCTCCATGTTTTCTAAATGTTTCCCTTCAGAAAACTTGTTAGCTTCTCTTATTCTTAGCTGTGGGACATATTAAAACTTCAATGAATTAAGCTGTCTCTTCAAGCATCCATGAATGCAGCTGCCTCTTCACTAAGCGTTCAACTTTATACATCACCAATTCACCTCATCAATAAATGACAGAAATAAACCAGTTGATCACGTGTGACTTAGAAGTCCTAAAACCTAGAGGTTCAATTAAGTCCAAATAGATAGATGAACAGCAACAACTCAAGGCAAAGTTCTATTCAGACCTCATTCAGATTGCTGCATTTACAAAAAGCACCACAAATTACTTTTTCTTTGCTGACCTTTTTCTTCACTATATAGACCATAGGAGGTTCAACAATTGTTTTCAATGGTGTAATGCACAGAGATACAATTTGTTCCAAAACCATAAAGGTTTTTTTTTTTTTTTTTTTTGAATTATCCTAAATCAATGGTGCAGGAGTGAGAAGGGAAGGGACAGGGATGCACATGAAACACGAAATCAGAGAGCTTTCTCTTTTCCAAAAGCAGAGAATAATCTCCAATTACAGCAAGAATCATTTCCAGAAGCAATTCAGAACCAATTAGGATGTGTTTTTCTTTATTTCCCCCTCCACACCCCTATATTTTTCAACACTCACACCATAAAACAACAAAAAAACCACATAAAACAGATCATATCCATAAGCTACGGAGATGAAAGTAACTAGCCCACACATTCATTTGTGCCTTCAGATATCTCTTAAAAATTGCAGCTTATGGTTACTGCCATATTGGGTCAACACATGAAGCTTCAAACCAAGTAGCCGTAAGTACCATATCTAGTTTGCTTAAAATCCTTCTGATCCTCTTTTGAAAGCTCTGCATAATCAGCAGGATATTGAACTTTGAACATGACCTGTGTGAATCATCAGCAATAAGGAAAATATAATTAATTCTCTGAACAAGTAAATAAGAAAGGAGTTAACATTTCATTCAGATTTATTTCTTCTGCAAGGATTCTCATTTCTACTTGAGCATTCCTATTTTCAGAAGAGGTGCATAGACTAACTTAAAGTTCCAAATTTCAGAATAGAAATAATATCCCGGAGAGTAATGTATGCATTCAAGAAGTTAATCTTTCCAAACAGAACAAAGATTGAAATCAGTCTTTTGTAGTAAGAGGATAACAGATCTAAGACAAACATCACATAGATAAATATTTCTCTTCATGACGTTCGACAGCCGATCAATGATTCTTCCAAAACTAATATCGGTGAAATACAATCTATTTGTGACTACAAAACTGTAAGACGAATTGCTTTGCTAAAGCACCTTACCAAGGCAACAAGTGATTCATAAGAAGGACGGAAAACCTGCAGCCGGCGACTTCTCTCTGCTTCAATGGATACTTCATCACCAGATGATATGAAATAATCCCTGAGAAATTGAAGACAATCATGTTAAGAAATTTTTCATTCAAAGATTTTTAGTTAGTGAACTCTGAAATCTTCACCTCTCAGTTAATATCATCTGAAGGTTGTGCCAGAAATTAAAAGTCATTGAAGCAATGTCAAATTCTGGATGTGAAGAAACTTCAAGTAATGCACGTACAATCAACATTGATTCATCAGAACCTGAAAATTAGTGCCATTTGATCAGACAGAATGAATAAATAAGAGCCCTTAAAATTTGGCCATATCTGATAGACCTCAGACTGCATTAGCAGATCTACAAGTAATACAGCAAGGTATGAGATAATAAGAGAAAATAGCAGAAACGTCATATATATACCCGTAGCAATCAATTCAACATACGAGTCACCCATGTCCGCAAATAGACGGGCAATGGCCTTAATATCCTCCTCATCCTGGAAGTATGTTAAGCAAATAAGAAAAGAACAAATACCACTCAGATGAATAAAACTTAAAGAGAAAACAAATAGGATTCACAAAACCAAAAAATACAGCTTTTTAACATGCATAACACTTTACAATTTTTTAAAAACTATGACTCACTAAGCAATATCAATTTTTAAAAAAAAATAAAAAATTTCCATCAGGCCTGCAGTGAATCCAAGAGAGCTCAGCTATACTGTACCTACAAACATTACTTTGGTACCCTAAGTTATACAAGATAACGAAAATTTGTTGTTTAAAAAAGGATGATAACAGCACTTGAGGTTGCTTGAACTCTAATTCATACATTGGAGTCGGGTGATGTCAACCGCATAACAAGATTAGAATCTGATGCAGGATCAAATTCGTAGGCTACAATAGTTTAGATATGTTTCAAGTGACTGAGGGATCATCATGGCAAATTGGTATTTGGTTTTTCCCCATTTTGTAGGCAATGCACTAGCTTGGAGGCCGAAGCTTGCACTCCTATTTATGGTATAAGTTTCTGCGCCTTGATGGGCATTTCAGCATTTCATGTGAATCCAATTCTTCTAGTGTCATTGGTATTGGAAGGAATTCTATCCTTTTTTCTTGTTTTCCATGAAGCAAATAAACCAGCTGATTGTTTAGCTAATGTGGGAAGTGATCAGCAGCAAATGATCGTCTATGAATCTCCTAAAAGACTTGCCTTTCTGTTAGTGGAGCAGTCAATTTAGATAGGTTTAATTATCCTTCATTTAGATTTTCAAGATGTTTTATACTTATTAGGTTGCCTCCACCTGTCTATAAGCAGCTTGTCTGCCTATAAGTATCTAGTCCCAAAGGCAAAAACAGGAGTGTTGCGTTCACGTTGACAGCTAGCGTAAAATTTTGCCACGTTCATGATATAAATCACATAAGAAATCGTGTAAAGTCTAAAAAAGTCCAATTTTATGGAATGTGTTGCAGATTCCCACTGCGACATCTTGGCAAGGACCGTTGCATCTCCATGAAGGTTTAGATTAATGCAAAATATGCAAAAGTTCTCATACATTGATGTGGGATACAACAAATAAGCCTTGACAGGTAAAACTATAGAGTTGATAGACACTATTAGAAGGAGATGCATTAATATTATGTCTCTCTAAAAAACTATATGGGTAAGTGAGAAAGTTTAAGGTTTTGGATGCCATGAGACATAAACTTTGGTGTACTGGAAAGGGTAGAACTAGGAACAAGGTGGTTATTATTGTGGACTCATCATTGATAGAGCAAGTAGTAGGTGTAGTAATAAAAAGGGGAATAGAGATAGAATTTTCACAAAAAATGAACCTATAAACATAGTTAGTATATATGAACCGGACAGGATTAGATGAATCTACTAAAATTAAATTTTGGGAAAACCTCAAACCTTTAGTCCAAACAACATAAAAAAAAAATTGTTATAGGTAGAGATTTAAATGAGCATGTGGGGAGGGGGATAATGAGTAAGATAGGGTTCTAGGGTTATGGTTTTGAATTGCAAAATACAACAACAATAAACCTAAGCCTTTATCCTACGACTATATGGATCACATTTCGCCACCATGCTCGATACACAATTTCTAGTGTGATACATATCATAGGTTTGGCAAAATTTTTATGCTTGTTTCAACTTTCCTCCTTTTCCTGAGTTTAGGACTGGCTACTTATAGGCATACATGCTGCTTATAACTAGGCAGAGTTGTTTTGAATCACGAAATAATAAAGGTAAAATCATTTTAGATTTTGTAGTATTTTATGATTTGCTTATAGGTAATATCTTGTATAAAAAGAGCGCAGAAAACTTAATTACATTTCAAAGCAATTTTACTACGTCACGAATTGATTACTTCTTAACCCGAAAGGGTAATAGAAAATTATGTAAATATTGTAATGTAATACATGAAGAAAGTTTCAGAACTCAACATAAGTTAATAGTTTTTTATATAAAAATTAATAATAAATAATATAAGAAAAAGTCACAAAACATAAGATTAAGTGATGGGACTTAAGAAATAAAACCAAAAGAAATATTTTTATAGAAGCTTTATTAGAAACCATTAATAGGAAGGTGGAAGACGAAGTGGATAGTACATAAAACAATGTAACTGACCAAATATAAAGAATTGTAAATGGTGTATTAGGAGAGTCAAAAGGCAATAAATAGAATAAAGAATCATGGTGGTGGAATAAAAACAATCCAAGTAAAAGTGAAAACAAACGGGGCTAGTTACAAAATGTTATACACTTGTAAAAATGATGAAAATGTTGAAAGATATAAAAGTGCTACGACGGAGATGAAAAAAGTAATAAATGAAGCAAATACAAACACTTTCCAAAAAAATTATAAAAATTAATATCAAGGAGAGCAAAAATATATATATATATATATACACACACATATATATATAATAGCAAAAATGAGCGAAAAGAAAACAAGAGATTTAACACAAATACAGTATATAAAAGACAAAAATGAAAACAGTTTAGTTGATGATAAAATAATAAAAGATTGAAGACATACTTTTATAACCTATTTAACGAAGTTACTGTAGGAATTAGGAAAGTTAGAAATTAGGAAACCTAATCCCATGACATCAGGGATTAGAATTGGAATTTATCAAAATTATAGAATCTTTCCTTTATTAGATTAATTCCTTTTTCCTTGTTTCTTAATTCTAGGATTTAGGTCTTATTACGCTTCTACTTAAGACAGATGTAATATCTATTCCAAAGAATAATATGAGCAGAGAATTGATTCTCTATTTTTACACATGGTATCAGAGCTTAAGTTCTGATCATCTATGGCAAACCAAAACCCATGGAAAACAGCTCTTACTGGTGAAACCAGTAAAGACACGATGGCTGTAGGAGAAAGTACACTAAGTTCAATATGAACTCTTTCATCTCATTCAATGGTCCAGAGGGGTCCAATAATTCACTCCAAGTGAATATTCACCGTCTACATGAAGAGAATTACATAGAATGATCGCAAACTGTTCGATTAATCTTGGAAGGCAAGGAGATGTTGGGTTATCTAACAAGAGCAGTGACAAAACCTGCAAATGGAGATTCAACTTTCAAAATCTGGAGATCTCCCTGATTATTGAATGGCTAGTGAATTCAATGGAACCAACAATTGGAAAGCCATTCATGTTTCTACCAACTGCTAAAGACGTTTGGGATGCTGTGAAGGAAACATATTCTGATTTGGAGAATTCTTCACAGAATTTTGAATTAAAATAAAAACTATGGCATGCGAAGCAAGGTGATAGAAACGTAACTTCCTACTACAACGAATTGATGACCTTGTGGCAGGAGTTGGATCTATGTTTCGATGATGCTTGGGAGTGAACAACTAATAATGTCAAATTCATGAAACGCCAAGAAAATGATCGTGTCTTCATGTTCTTGGCAGGACTCAATAAGGCGTTAGATGAGGTACGCGGCAGAAATTTTAGGAAAAAACCCCTTGCCAACAATACGTGAGGCCTTCTCGGAGGTTCGAAGAGAAGAAGCACGAAAATGGGTGATGCTCAACAACAAATTTTCTTTTTCAGAAGTTGAAAACTCTGCCCTTGTCACTCAAAACGTTCAGGAGGGAGTGAAGAAGGATGGTAAACGACCATGGTGCGACCATTGCAAACGCACCGGACACACATGGAAAACGTGTTGGAAAATTCATGGTAAACCACCAAACTGGAAAAAGAAAAATAATGAAGGGCGTGCACTTCAAGCTAGTGTCTCAGATCAAGAGCAGCAGTCTAATTCAAGTTGGCTTCCTTTCACCAAGGAACAAATAGAGCAGTTGTACAAACTTCTTGAGTCTCAAAAACCCCCCTCTTGTTCATTAGCTCAAACAGGTAATTCCTTGAAAACTGCTTTCACTAGCAACAACTCTGATAACCCCGATTGCACTTGGATCATCGATTCAGGTGCAACCGATCACATGACAGAGAAGTCCAATCTCTTTTCTTCATATAACATGTGAAGGAAATCAAAAAATTAAAGTTGCAGATGGCTCTTTTTCACCCAATGCAAGAAAAGGTTATACTGTAGTGTCTTCATCTCTCACTTTACATGATGTTCTTCATGTTCCTAAACTATCTTGTAATCTGTTATCTGTTAGTAAGTTCACTCATGACAAAAACTGCCAAATGAATTTCTTTCCAACTCATTGTCTATTTCAGGATTTAACCTCGGGGAGAATGATTGGCAATGCTAAAGAGAGTGGAGGACTCTACCTCTTGGAAGGTAAATCTGGTTCAAAGCGACAATCTCAACAAATAAGTTTTTGCCTTGACTATGTTTCTAGTAATAATGTTATGTTATGGCCTATAAGATTAGGCCATCCAAGTTTTAAATATTTAAAACATTTGTTTCCTAAGTTATGTGGCGATCAAGACTTGACTTTGTTTCGGTGCGAAATATGTGAATTAGCAAAACACCATCTTACATCTTTTCCTTCACAACCATATAAATCATCAAAACTTTTTGCTCTTATTCATGGTGATGTTTGGGGTCCTAATAATATAATTACACATGCTCACAAAAGATGGTTCATCACGTTTACGGATGATCATACTCGACTTTGTTGGGTATATTTGCTAAAAGAGAAATCAGAGGTTGAACAGGTCTTTAAAAATTTTTACAATATGGTGCATACTCAATTTCAAACTAACATACAAATTTTCAGAAGTGATATTGGGAAGGAGTTTTTTAACATGGCATTGGGAAATTTTTCCTTGAAAAAGGTATCATTCATCATAGTTCTTGCATTGATACTCCCCAACAGAATGGCATTGCTGAAAGAAAAAATAAACATCTATTGGAAGTAGCTCGTGCATTACTTTTTACAACTAAAGTTCCTAACTATTTGTGGGGAGAGGCTGTTTTAACTGCTGCATACTTAATAAATAGAATGTCATCCAAAGTTTTGCAATTTCAAACTCCTTTCAAAGTTTTCACAAATTGTTTTCCAAATGCTAGACTTTCTGCTAATTTACCTCCAAAAGTATTTGGTTGTACAACATTTGTACATGAACATAGACCAGCTAGAAAACTTGAGCCTAGGGCTATAAAATGTGTCTTTGTTGGTTACTCCTCAACCCAGAAAAGCTACAAATGTTTTGATCCAAAATCAAAAAAAAATTGTCACTATGGATGTTACCCTCTTTGAAAATCAACCATTTTATAAGGGTATTCATCTTCAGGGAGAGAATTTTAAAGAAGATTCATGTATAAATTAAGATAATGTATTTCCATTACAAAATGTTAGACAAAATTCTGCACCTACAACAAATGGCCAAGATTTGTTATTTGAAACTCCTCTTATTATGAGTAATGTTTTTCTTCAGTCTAGGCCTGCATCTGAAAACTCCAAAGAAAAACATAATTTTGGGACGCAGTTCTTGGAAACTGAAGATAAGGGACAACCTAGTATAATGCAACACTATGATAATTGTTCTAAAACAACAGGAAATAGATTCAAGGAGGGTGACCAAACTTTGAAAGGAATTGTTTACTCAAAGAGGAATAATAAGCACAGCCATGATTCCAATCCAAGGAAAGATCCACAAAGTCAGTCTATAACAGGTGATTCCCTCTCTTCCCCTAATAGTCAGTCTACACATTCAGATCTTGACATTCCTATAGCTCTTAAAAAAGGGGTTAGATCTTGTACTAATCATCCATTATCTAACTTTGTATCTTACTCAAAATTGTCTCCATCTATTGTTGCTTTTACCTCTAAATTGTCCTGTATAGACATTCCTAACAATATACATGAAGCTTTAAAAGTTCAAAAATGGAGGGAAGCGGTGTTTGAAAAGATGAGAGTTCTTAAGAAGAACAATACTTGGGAGTGTTGAAGTATTGCCTATTGGGAAGTCTACTGTGGGCTATAAATGGGTGTTCACTGCGAAGTACAATTCTGATGGATCAGTGGAAAGATACAAAGCTAGATTGGTAGCCAAGGGATTCACTCAAACTTATGGCATCGATTATTGTGAGACTTTTGCACCTGTTGCAAAATTAAACACTGTGAGAATACTTCTATCTATTGCTACTAATTTGGATTGGCCCTTGCAGCAACTAGATGTGAAGAATGCATTCCTCAATGGTGACCTGAAGGAGGAAGTGTACATGAATAGTCCACCGGGCTTTGAGGATAAATTTGGCTCAAGAGTATGCAAACTCAAAAAGTCCCTGTATGGTCTCAAACAATCACCAAGAGCCTGGTTTGAGAAGTTTACAAGATCAGTTAGAAAACAAGGATACTTGCAAGGACAATCTGACCATACCTTATTCTTCACGTTTTCTTATGAGGGAAAGATTGTTGTACTAATAGTTTATGTTGATGATATTATACTCACAAGTGATGATGTAATTGAGATAGAGAGACTAAAGAAGAGTCTTGCATTAGAGTTTGAAATTAAGGATTTGAGAGAATTAAGATATTTCCTTGGCATGGAAGTTGCGCGTTCAAGGAGAGGAATTGTTGTTTCTTAACGAAAATATATTCTTGATCTTTTGAAGGAGACCGGGATGGATAGGTGCAGACCAGCTGAGACTCCAATGGATCCGAATGTGAAGTTGTGGGAAAAGGAAGGTGTTCCTGTGAATACTGGTCAATGTTAGTTGGGAAACTAATTTATTTATCGCATACTCGACCAAATATTGCCTTCCCAGTTAGTGTTGTTAGTCGATTCATGCACACACCTCGTGAACAACACCTCGAGGCAGTTTATCGAATCTTGAAATATTTGAAGTCTAGTCCTGGAAAAGGTTGTTGTTCAAAAAAACTAACCAGAGGAATATTGAGGTATTTACTGATGCATATGGGCAAACTTGATTACTTGGCAGGAGGTTTACTTGGCAGGAGGTATTTACCGATTGACAGGAGGTTTACATCAAGGTATTGCACTTTTGTGTGGGGAAACTTGATTACTTGGCGAAGCAAAGAGCAAAATGTTGTTGCCAGAAGTAGCGATGGAGCTGAATTTAGAGCAATGGCCCATGGGATTTGTGAAGTATTATGGATATATCGAATTCTTAAAGAACTCAAGAAAATATTGGATCTACCTTTAAAGCTATATTGTGACAATAAAGCTGCAATAAGTATTGCTCATGATCCTGTCCAGCATGACTGGACTAAGCACATTGAGATTGATCGACATTTCATCAAGGAAAAAGTTGAAGCTGGAACTATTTGCCTACCTTTTGTCCCTTCTAGTCAACAAACAGTTGATATTTTGACTAAGGGACTTGCAAGACCTATTTTTGAGCATCTGATAAGCAAGTTGGGCATGATTGACATCTATGCACCAATTTGAGGGGGGTGTAGGAAATTAGGAAAGTTAGAAATTAGGAAATCTAATCTCATGACATCAGGGATTAGAATTGGAATTTATCAAAATTATAAAATCTTTCCTTTCTTAGATTATTTCCTTTTCCCTTGTTTCTTAATTCTAGGATTTATGTCTTATTACGCTTCTATTTAAGACAGGTGTAATATCTATTCGAAAGAATAATATGAGCAGAATTGATTCTCTGTTTTTTACACAGTTACATTAGGTGAGTTAAGCTAATCTAAGCAAAATATAAATTTTACATACTAACAGAAAATTCAACCTTCAAAGGTCAGAAAAAAGATGAACAAAATGAAAAATGGTAAAGCAATTAGTCCGCTGATATTCTAATTAAGATGTGAAAGTATCTTTAAAAAATTGGGATTACATGGGTGACAAATTTATTTAATATAATTATGAAAACTAAAAAAATGCCTAGTTGAGAAAATGAACTTAATCGAACACGGTGGCGAAGTGTGATCCATATAGTCCACCCCAATTAGTGGGATAAAGGCTTAGTTGTTGTATACCGTTACATAAGAATAAAGAAGACATAAACCTGTGCAAATTACAGGGGTATTAAATTTAAAGAATCGTACTACAAAATTGTGGGAAAGAGTAATAAAAACAAGGTTGACAAAAGAAACTAATATACTAGATAATCAAATCCGTTTTATGCCAAGGAGGTCTATAATGAAAGCTATATGTTTAATATAGCATTATATTATATAAGAGAGTAAGATTCACAAATGGCATTTATTGATCTCGAGGTATTGAAAAAGAGAGAGGTAAGAGTACTTATATAGTAGTTATAAAAGATATATATATATATATAAAGATATAACATCACATATAAAGATATAACATCATATGTAAGGATGCCAGCAAGGATATCGAGTGAACTCCCGAATATTATAGGTTTGTATAAGGGATCAGCTCTAAACCTGTACCTTTTTGCTTTAGTAATTGGCGAGATTACTAAGCATCTACAGGAAGTCATTCTTGATGCATGTTATTCGCAGACAACATAATTTTAATTGATGAGACAAAAGAGTGAATAAATGTAAAGTTAGGAGCTTGGAAGAAAATATTAGAATCAAAAGGTTTTACCATTAATAGAGCCAACACTCAATATATGGAGTGTCACTTTAGTAATCATAGAAATAGCAATACGATAAATGTGAAAATTGACGGGTATGATTTAAATGTATATAAAAGTTTTAAATACTTAGGATCTATCACTGGAAAAAATTGGAGAATTGATAAAGATGTCATACATAGGATTCAAATAGGTTGGAAAAATGGAGAAGTGTGTTCTCTATACTTTGTGATCATAAAGTACCATTGAAATTGAACGAAAATTTTAATAAAACAGCCATAAAACCAATGATGAGGGTAGCGAAAGGGTAAGTAAAGATGAAAATGAACAAAAGACAAGGGTAGAAAAAACAAGAATGTTGAGATTGATACAAGGTCATACTAGGCTAGATAGAATAAATAATGAATGCATTAGATAAAAAATTAGGGTAGTTCCAATAGATGAGAAAGGGAGAGCACGCTTAAAATGGTTTGAACATGTGTGTGGGACACCTTTAAACTCCCCAATACAGCATGTAGAAAATAAAGAATCATTAAACCCAACTAAAAAAGGGATAGGAAAGATCTAAAAAAAAAAAAAATTGGAATGAGACTATTAAAAAATACATAATATAATTAGATATAAATGAGAGAATGCATACAAATAGAATAAGATGGTGAAATATAATTCATATAACCGAGTACACATAGAGGGATGAAAGCTTAGTTGTTTTGTGGTTTATATTTAGGAGGTTCTGGACCTAATTCCCTCATCTTATATTTCTTCAGACGTTTAATTTAATAAATCCGTTAGGGGCCATAGCAAGCTGCCCACCATCTTTCAAGTGGTAGTTTTTCTTTTAAAAAAAAGAGAAGGGAAAGATAGGTTCCAAATGTTTAAATGATCTAACACTTTGTACAATCTATAATTATTTTAGTTGGGTCTCTCTCGATATCTTGTCGTTAAAGAAACATAATTTCAGTATGTGTAAGAGTCTATTCTTGGTTAGGACTTGTCTACAAGATTAGGGCATAGTGTATTTGACGCAAGTCTTAAACAAGAGTTCTTTGATATTCGGTACTATTTTAGGATCTGCCTTCTTATTATTTATTTTTCTTCAAAATTTTCCTATATACAGCTACATCAGAATCCTTTCAGGTTATTCATCTTTTGAGTTTGGGTGATAAGATACACAGTGATCACAACAAGATTTAAACACCTTCAATAATCCACAAAAGAATAAATGCAAGTAACAAAGTAAAACCCTCACAAAGTCATACCTTTGAAGGATCTCTAAGCTGTGGTTTTAAACTCATAACTTGTGGGACAATCACTTGAATCAATGGGATTTGTGAAGAAACTCCATCAGAATATCTTGTTGCTGTGTAGTGTATCAATTCAGAAATAACTGGAAAAGAGCAAAAGGAATATAAGAAGAAGAATTAAAGCAAATCATAATTGTCAAAATATGAACATAAAAATTCTTTCCGAAGGAAACCATAACCAATTAGATGATTAGAAAGGGAAAACGCATAACACTTTCTCTTTTACAACATCCGCAGACCCCTTATACCCATAACTACATCCCCTTTTGCCTTTATTCCAACACCACTACTGCTGTGGCAATAAAGTTCTCATCCATAAATAGTAGCATTGCTGGAAGATCCTAACTATGGAAACCTTCCTGTCATAAGATAATGTTGAACTGATAGGACCAGTCATAGAAACTAGCCTTAAGCTTTCCTAAGATTGAATTGGCTATGCCTACATTAAAGTCAAAACTCGACCAATTAGCAACTTGATGAGTCTTACGAAAACTTTAAGGAAAAAACTTTTTTTCACATTCAAATGTTTATATTCTAGAAATGCATACATATCTATATTTATATATAATATTTTATCACTAACTTTGGTAGGGAAAACACTTCGCAGCATTAAAAACTTGGAGGAATTTTACATATATTTCTACACAAGAACATACGACAGATGCACAAATACATCTGTCTGGCTATGCTAAGCATATTATTTTGTTTTCTATTATTTGTTGGGAAGAAGTTGCACAGAAATTAAAGAATTAAAATTAAGGAATAATTTTTCAATATCTTAAAACTACATAAAAATTAAAAACACAAACAGCATCAAAAAAAACACAACAAAAATAAAAAATCACTACTTAGAATACAATTTACATTAAACAACTCTTTGCCCATCATATAGATAATAAAGAATAATAAAAACAAGAAATAAAACGATACATACCACCAACATCACAATCACTATCTAAAAGCTACACATTTTTTTGCTAATGGTTTAACTCTGGATGTTTTAATGCTATTAAAATAATAGGAAAATAATGCATACCTTTTAACAATTTAGTTAAAAATCCAGAATCAGAAAGCAAGTGTATAATACACCCAAAACCACTCAAGGGATATCAGAAGCTCACTCAGGTCTAAAGTTTAGGAAGCATATTTTTCATATGAAATGCTGACTTTGTTGATACCTACAATGCTTATTCTGTCATACATATCACCAGATATAGAAGATCATCAGGTACGAATATGTTGGATACCTGTGACTCAATTGGCAAAATAGTATCTCCACCCAAAAAAGCATGTATTTTTTTACCGAATTTTATTTTCCTTTTCTATTATTCTTGGAGAAGTACGTCCTCTGTACTTTGTGATCGTAAAGTACCATTGAAATTGAAGAGAATTTTATAAAACAACTATAAGACCAGCGATGCTTCATGGATCAGAATGTTGGGCAACTAAGTATGATCATGAACAAAAAATGAGGGCCGCAGAAATGAGAATGTTAAGATGGATGTGTCGACATACTAGATTGGGTAGAATAAGTAATGATTGTATTAGAAAGAAAGTGGGAGTAGCTCCAATAGATGAGAAAATGCGAGAAACACATTTAAGATGGTTTGGACATGTGCATAGGAGACCTCTAGATGCACCAATGCGTCGTGTAGAAAATAGAGAGAAATCAACTCAAAATAAAAGGGGAAGGGGGAGACCTAAAAAGAATTGGAAAGAATAGATTAAAAAAGATATGATATACTAAAATATAAAAGAAAACATGTGTAATGATAGAATACGATAGCGAAATATGATACATGTAGCCGACTCCACATAGTGGGATAAAGGCTCAGTTGTTGTTCTTGTTGTTTCTATTATTCTTGAATTATTAACAACAGAATTGATTGTTTCGATTATGACTGCCAGATAGCTAAATAAACTAATGTTTCAAATAGTCATTATTTTTTGTTCTCCACAATTATCGGTAACCCAGAATCGAAATGCATACATATCTATATTCTAGAAATGCATACATATCTATATTTATATATAATATTTTATCACTAACTTTGGTAGGGAAAACACTTCGCAGCATTAAAAACTTGGAGGAATTTTACATATATTTCTACACAAGAACATACGACAGATGCACAAATACATCTGTCTGGCTATGCTAAGCATATTATTTTGTTTTCTATTATTTGTTGGGAAGGAAGTTGCACAGAAAGGAAACATATCTGGATGTTTTAATGCTATTAAAATAATAGGAAAATAATGCATACCTTTTAACAATTTAGTTAAAAATCCAGAATCAGAAAGCAAGTGTATAATACACCCAAAACCACTCAAGGGATATCAGAAGCTCACTCAGGTCTAAAGTTTAGGAAGCATATTTTTCATATGAAATGCTGACTTTGTTGATACCTACAATGCTTATTCTGTCATACATATCACCAGATATAGAAGATCATCAGGTACGAATATGTTGGATACCTGTGACTCAATTGGCAAAATAGTATCTCCACCCAAAAAAGCATGTATTTTTTTACCGAATTTTATTTTCCTTTTCTATTATTCTTGGAGAAGTACGTCCTCTGTACTTTGTGATCGTAAAGTACCATTGAAATTGAAGAGAATTTTATAAAACAACTATAAGACCAGCGATGCTTCATGGATCAGAATGTTGGGCAACTAAGTATGATCATGAACAAAAAATGAGGGCCGCAGAAATGAGAATGTTAAGATGGATGTGTCGACATACTAGATTGGGTAGAATAAGTAATGATTGTATTAGAAAGAAAGTGGGAGTAGCTCCAATAGATGAGAAAATGCGAGAAACACATTTAAGATGGTTTGGACATGTGCATAGGAGACCTCTAGATGCACCAATGCGTCGTGTAGAAAATAGAGAGAAATCAACTCAAAATAAAAGGGGAAGGGGAGACCTAAAAAAGAATTGGAAAGAATAGATTAAAAAAGATATGACATACTAAAATATAAAAGAAAACATGTGTAATGATAGAATACGATAGCGAAATATGATACATGTAGCCGACTCCACATAGTGGGATAAAGGCTCAGTTGTTGTTCTTGTTGTTTCTATTATTCTTGAATTATTAACAACAGAATTGATTGTTTCGATTATGACTGCCAGATAGCTAAATAAACTAATGTTTCAAATAGTCATTATTTTTTGTTCTCCACAATTATCGGTAACCCAGAATCGAAATGCATACATATCTATATTCTAGAAATGCATACATATCTATATTTATATATAATATTTTATCACTAACTTTGGTAGGGAAAACACTTCGCAGCATTAAAAACTTGGAGGAATTTTACATATATTTCTACACAAGAACATACGACAGATGCACAAATACATCTGTCTGGCTATGCTAAGCATATTATTTTGTTTTCTATTATTTGTTGGGAAGGAAGTTGCACAGAAAGGAAACATATCTGGATGTTTTAATGCTATTAAAATAATAGGAAAATAATGCATACCTTTTAACAATTTAGTTAAAAATCCAGAATCAGAAAGCAAGTGTATAATACACCCAAAACCACTCAAGGGATATCAGAAGCTCACTCAGGTCTAAAGTTTAGGAAGCATATTTTTCATATGAAATGCTGACTTTGTTGATACCTACAATGCTTATTCTGTCATACATATCACCAGATATAGAAGATCATCAGGTACGAATATGTAGGATACCTGTGACTCAATTGGCAAAATAGTATCTCCACCCAAAAAAGCATGTATTTTTTTTACCGAATTTTATTTTCCTTTTCTATTATTCTTGGAGAAGTACGTCCTCTGTACTTTGTGATCGTAAAGTACCATTGAAATTGAAGAGAATTTTATAAAACAACTATAAGACCAGCGATGCTTCATGGATCAGAATGTTGGGCAACTAAGTATGATCATGAACAAAAAATGAGGGCCGCAGAAATGAGAATGTTAAGATGGATGTGTGGACATACTAGATTGGGTAGAATAAGTAATGATTGTATTAGAAAGAAAGTGGGAGTAGCTCCAATAGATGAGAAAATGCGAGAAACACATTTAAGATGGTTTGGACATGTGCATAGGAGACCTCTAGATGCACCAATGCGTCGTGTAGAAAATAGAGAGAAATCAACTCAAAATAAAAGGGGAAGGGGAAGACCTAAAAAGAATTGGAAAGAATAGATTAAAAAAGATATGATATACTAAAATATAAAAGAAAACATGTGTAATGATAGAATACGATAGCGAAATATGATACATGTAGCCGACTCCACATAGTGGGATAAAGGCTCAGTTGTTGTTCTTGTTGTTTCTATTATTCTTGAATTATTAACAACAGAATTGATTGTTTCGATTATGACTGCCAGATAGCTAAATAAACTAATGTTTCAAATAGTCATTATTTTTTGTTCTCCACAATTATCGGTAACCCAGAAAGTTGATTGCGGAATTAACTCATCATTTCCAATTGCCAAGCTCTTTCAGTTTAGAAGGTTCAAGAAAGAAAAAAAGGTTAATGGATGTAACAAAAACATATTTACAGAATAATAACAAATCAAAAGAAAAGAAAAACGAACCATTTATCAAGTAATATGGTAGAATTTGTAACAAGGTGGGTAAAACAGTTGGTAGTAAATCAAGTCCTGGATACACACATCTACCATGATCACATGTACATATATTTTTCTGTTTGAATAAGAAGTTTTAGTAGGAAAGAATCAGGTTGATAGCCATCCTTAGATCATGTTATCAGCGAAATAACTGAACAGTTTAGGTACACATCGGATTGATTACCACAGCACTTCCTAATCAGGGTCTTTGATTGTTTCCATAAAGTAAGATGCTTATTTTTTTCAAGCAAAATGCAGTTCTATATTAGTTTTATAATTGCTTCTAGTTGCTTTTAGTCGAAAATTTATTCTAAAGAGCTGTCATCGGATAAGTGCATTCTCTATACTTTGTGATTGTAAAGTACCACTGAAATTGAAGGGAAAGTTTTATAAAACAGCATAAGACTAGCGATGCTGTATGGATCAGAATGTCGGGCGACTAAACATGAGCATGAACGAAAAATGAGGCTGGCAGAAATGAGAATGTTAAGATGAATATGTGGATACACTAAACTAGATAGAATAAATAATGAATGCATTAAAAATAAAGTGGGGTAGCACCAATAAATGAGAAAATGAGAGAAGCGCGCTTAAGATGGTATGGACGTGTGTGTAGGAGACCTCTAGATACCTTTGTGCGGCATGTGGAAAATAGAAAAACATTAACTCAAATTAAAAAAGGAAGGGTGAGACTTAAAAAGAATTGAAAAGAAACAATAAAAAAACATATGATATAATCAAAAATAAATGAAAATAAGTGTGTACATAGAATACATCGGCGAAATATGATCCATAGCCGACCCCATATAGTTAGATAAAGGCTTAGTTATTGTTGTACTTAGTATTGGAAAACACAACTGAATAAATAATTCTATCACAACGTATTGCTCAAGACTTTTAGGACAAAAGTACTATATTACAGGCGACTTATCTCAATAGTCACCACTTTTTTAACAATTTTTAAGAATCTACACCATGTGAGAATGCACTTAAATCTTCATGTACGCAGTCAGATTCACCTCCCATACATTTTTGTTTACTACTTTATCAATAAAGTAGGACAAGAAACAAATATAGTGCATGGACTTCCTGTGGCTTCTAGTAGGTTTTCAAATATATCAGAGTGAACCCATATACTGCTTGACTTAGAATTTGAAGCAAACTTATCAAGCTTCAGCTGTATTTAAAATAAGCAACAGGAAAAATGAGTGTGTCAAAAAGTAGATCAGTTTCTTCCTAGCAACTGAACTATCTGTCTCCAGATAGAAATGCTGGCTATTTTCTGAGGTGGCTAGATCAAATGAATGAAGGTTTTCATCAGAAATTTTCATGGACACATGCTGAAGCACCTTCCCAGTTCCCACTTTCGTTTTAAACTCAAAATTCTATGTTGTCCTAAACCACTAGCAAACTAGGCTAGATCAAATGAATAAAGGTTTTCATCAGAAATTTACATTGACACATGCTGAAGCACCTTCCCAGTTCCCACTTTCGTTTAAACTCAAATTCTATCTTGTCCTAAACCACTGGCAAACAAAGTCCCGCTTTTGTAGAGGTAAACCTTTAGCATATCCCAACATAGATCTCATTAAAAGGAGAATCCACATTATATTAAACATCATATCAATATTTTTCCAACACTTAGAAAACAAAATGAGGCAACCATCAACAAATATCTGTACCGTTAACTGAGGCTTCTGAAAGCACATCAGAAGTCAAACTTGAGAGAGCTGTAAGCACTAGTGGATGGGAAGCAAGAGCAGATGCAGGAATCCTGAAAATCACATACATTAAGGGTGAAGATATTAATCATATTCAAAGCTATTCAAAATATGATATAAACTGTGAACAAGAAAGCCACAACAAAGAAATAACTACTTTTCATATCAAAACCTACTCAGAATATGATACAAAACTGTGAACAAGAAAGCCACAACAAAGAATAACTACTTCTCATCCAACAGCACATACATGCTTTGTATCAAAAGAGTAGAAAACCATTCTGAAACTGAACTAAAAGAGAGATTAAAACTGAGAAAGAAAACATTAGACGATTGGCCATGAAGAACTTGTACATACAATCAAATTGGGTACAATACAACAACAACAAACTAAGCCTTTAGCCCACTATGTGGGGTCAGCTGCATGGATCATACTTCACCATCCTATTCTATCTATACTATCAAATTGTGTACAGTGAGTATGCAAAATCATGCATCTTATGCATAATGTAATGGAAAAACTGGCCATTTTAGTAATTGGTCAAAAAAGTAGTTAAATGAACATAAAAGACATAGGACTGCAATAAGTAATTCAATTGAAAGGTACACAAACAAAAAGTTGGATATTCATATCAGGTAGAGAGAGTACAAAGGGACTCAGAAATACGTAACTCCCCAAATTTGTTATGAAGAATTTTTGCCTTTTGCCAAGGATCGCATCAATTGATCACCTAGCATTCCATCCACCAATAAGATGCATGATAGCAATCCGTCAAAGTTAATGACTCAATCAAGTGATCCATTTGGTTAATCTTGATGGACCAATGACGAGGTCAAGGACAAAAAAGATGAAGACCGCTTTGCAATCTTTGTTGTGCATGTTTAGCACCGCCATTGAGGATGAGAGTGAAGACTTGGAGTTATCTTCAAGTAAAGTTGACGTCGGAGTACTTTGGAATGTTTCTTGCATCTCTATTGAAGGTTTAGAAGGCATGGAATCAAGTTTGGAGATGAAGAAATTCATGGAAGCCCAAAGTTCCCCACGTCGCGACGTCCAGCCACTCCACGTCGCGACTTACACGACGTCGTGACGTCACTCATTGGATGAACGTGGAAAAATACCAATTTTCTTCACATCGCGACGTCCGCGGGATTCGCTCACAAACAATTACTTTCCTTATGGCTTAATATTCCTTTACGAATTTTAAGTAGGGTTTTCATTATTGTAGCCTATTTAAAGGCATCTTCTTCATGGAATAAACAATTTTTGATGAATTTTGAAAGAACCTCTTTTAGCTTTTGCTTTGAGAAACCTTCATTGTTGGGAGTGAACCAACCTTGAATCCAGTAAACTTCTAAGCATGACCTTAGGTAGTTTATCTTCCATCTCTTAATTGAGAACAATACAAGCTAATATGCTTAACGCTGAGATTATTTGGGTTAGGTAGATTTTCTTGTATAACGTAAGGGTTTGGATCAATATCCAAGTATTTGCGTTCAATATCCGTTCTTGTTGTTTGTGTCTTGTTCTCGTTTGTTGCTGAATTCGTGCTAGATCGAAAATCATATACCACGTGCAAGGATCACCTTACCACGTGCCATCAATGCACCTCTATTTCAGTTTTCAATAAGCCATGCAATGCATGGTAGTTCTGCAATTGCATCAACTTGATTGTCATACCAACATAACCTTAGTGTGGCAAGCCCGAGGACATGAATACCAAAATGGACACAAAATCAAGTAATCTGTTAACCTTATCTTGCATCAGGTGAATAAAATCCTTTAACTAAGTCCGGCATAAAACATCCAGCTGCATAGTCCTTTTCATCCAGAAACACAACTATTCAAGATCATCTCTGCCGTTGTAGATGGCAAGGCGGAAAATAAACAACAACTATGCCTTTATCCCACTATGTGTGGTCGACTACATGAATTATATGTCGCCATCATATTCTATTATTACACATGTTTTCATTTATATTTAAGTATATCATATCTTTTTTTATCGTTTCTTTCCAATTCTTTTCAGGTCACCCCCCCCCCCCCCCCCCCTTAATTTGAGTTAATTTTTCTCAAGGCAGAAAATAAAAAAGTGGGAAAAAAGGAAGTCAATCAAGATTGGCACACACTTGGAACAACACCGCACCAAATGCATCACATCTAAACAAAAGTTGACACCACAATATAATTAATAGCTGTACTATCCCAACAATTTTAGGACCCCAAAATGCTAAAGGGAATCAAAGTCTCATAAACCACTTGAATAATACAGATATATCTGATGTAGGACACTACATCATGGTCTCACCATCTCAGCCCATATAATTCTCAGTCCTCTTTGGCTCCTAACACACGATTCTCGACTAGTCCCAAGATTATACCAAGACTTCAATGATACAAAGGGGTAATGATAAAGGTATTCACCACCCCAACTACTTTTGAGCCCTGACAAACTGGCCAAAACTTCTTACGGCATGATATTAGAGAACGAACCAAAGCTTTATATCCCTACATGTCTACAGTGGACAGAACATGAGGGTATGACATAAGTCAGTATTTCACCTGGAGCACACATTTCACTGCAGCAAAAACACTTTTACATTTCACAGACTTGCAGGTACTCCAACTTTGACACACAAGGAAAGCCAAAACAAGAAGCCAGGTATTTGGCTTCACAAAATAGGTGGTCTTAACTATTTATCATCCAACCCTTTGATCCGACTGATGCCATGATAAATGCCTCATTCTTCCACTTATGCAATATCCTAAATTAAGCAATCTTAATTGAAAGAAAATGGTACTTGACAGCATAATTTCAGTAACAGAAAAGGTTAGCCCATTAATTCTACATATAAACTAAAAGAAAAAGGTTAACCCAGTAACTCTTGAAACAGAATTGTGAATTGTATCTGAAAATGATAGTTGTAAGATCAAAGGAAATATGATTCTGTTTGAAGAGTTTCAAATACTTGAAACCCATCGATATAGTGACAGTCAAAAGCCAATCACATCCAACATACTTCCTAGATCATAATGCAACTCAAATAATCAAGTTGACCACAGCTTTGTCAATTTGGGCTTAAAAAATCACAGAAATTGAAAAACAAGAGAACTACAAACTTCCAACATTCACAATTAACATAGTAACATATTTTTTTCACTTTGTTTCAGTGTGTTGCCTCTCTGTATTTCCAGCAAATAAATATTAGACACAGAGGAAATTGCAAGCCATCTAGTTTTGGAAAGTTAGTGAATATAGAAACCTGATACCTATGCCTTAGCCGTAGCCAAGAAGCAAATGCCTCGAGCACCTGCAATATAAAAGAGAGAAAAAATAAATAAATAAAAAGTCAAGTGAGCATGTAAACTCAGACAGACATTTCTAGAGGTTATTTCCCTATAAGGCGAGACAATAATTGCTTTGCAAAAAGAAAGTAATTAAGAACACTTTGTAACAACAACAACTAAGCCTATTCCACTAAGTGGGATCAGCTATATGGATCGCATTTCGCCACTGTGCTCAATCTAAGCTCATTTGCTCATTTATATTTAAATATAACATATTTTCTTGTAGTTTCTTTATAATTCCTTTTTAGTTTTCCTCTTCCCCTTTTAATTTGAACTAATAGTTCTCTATTTTCTACACGCCTCAATGGGGCATCTAAAGGTCTCCTGTGTACATGTCCAAACCATCAATAAGCATGTTTCAAGAACACTTTGTAAACTAAGAAATATTGTTATACAACCAGAGACAGACAAAGGGGCTGCCAGAATGGGCAGGGAGCGCTGTCCCCTAAAGCTTTAGAATCCTTTATTTTCTACCTTTTGACAATCAAGTTTCACACGTGTCCAAAAATGGAGTTTTGCAACCTTTGGCCCGATCAACATTTTCTGGATTGTGGAAAGGGGGAGGATTCATTGAAGAGGGCTGGAAACAAAAATGGAAAATTTACTGTAAGTCCTCTAAAAATATGCTAATTGGAAGAGAGGGAAGAAGATTTCCCCAGAAGACTATTTGGAGGAAAAAAGCTCAGAAAAGAAGCCGCATTCTGTTCCTAGTGTGCTACTTGGGAAGATATAGGATTTACGTTAGTTCGTGTTTTTTGTAACTCGTATTCTGTTACCCGGTAACTGGTTCACGAATGTTGGGTGCTGTTGTTAAATCTATCCGGCTACTTCGTGGTCATGCCAAGCAGGGTTTAGGATGTTACCTCTCATCTGATAAGGCAGGTAAATCAAAAAGCTTGGAATTTGCTGCACTTTCTATATTTTGGGTAATAGAGAATGAAATAAATAGGAGAGTTTTCCAATGATTAGAGAAACCTCCATGGGTCATAGAGCATAGGATTTTGTTTACATGCTTTCTCAAGTAGGGAGATAATTCCTACATGCATAGACTTCTAGATGAACTTGTTTGAATTTAATTTGTAATTGTGTACCTCTTGTACATGGGGGATACCCTTTTGTGAATAGAAATCTTAATTTAGTCTCAAGAGCACAAGATTCATGGAATACAGCTTGAAATGAAATAAAACTAGTTTCCCCATGAACAAAATAAGTTCTGACATCATCAGATGAGCATGATGCAAATACATAGCCAACAATAATTCTTTCTATGACTTCACTGGTCACAATCATGAAGAAAATTAAGTGGCAGAAATGAAAACATATGAATATGATGACCATTCCAGAAAAGATAAAGAAAATGCCATATTCGAAAATTTCATACCATGTTTCAAGTACAAATCAACAACTTGACCTACTCTTAGAGGTCTACAACAACAACTAAGCCTTTATCCCACTTAATAGAGTCAGCTATATGGATAACACTTCGCCACCGTGTTCGGTCCTAGTTCATTTTCTCATTTATATTTAAATATAATATATCTTTTCTTATGGTTTCTTTCCAACTCTTTTTTGGTCTTTCTCTTATAGGTCTGAATTGAAGAAAAAGAATATACCTTGTTAACTGTACGAAAATGATGTGATTTAGAAGTGAAACACAATAGGCAAGAAGATAACCAAAATATCTGTTTGCTAGTTAATTAGAACTCAAACAAGTAATCAACAACACTGAAAGAATGATATCAGAAGCAGACTGTCTGCCTTCCCAATCAAGAAACCAGCTGATGGACAAAAAACTCATAAAAGACAACAACCAAAAGAAAAAGAAAATGAGAGAAACATTCTTAAGGGATTTGCCTCTCCCACAGTAGCAATTCACTACTTAAGGTCAGAAAGGGAAGTGTCTAAAATTGAAATTAGAACATCTATGATTACATGTATATGACAGTTCAAATTAGATAACTCTCGTGAAGAAGTGATGATTGTTGAGTATATGAAACTTATGAGATTGAAATGAGGAATCAGAGTTGATGTCATTGATATAATAGAACTTCTTAAATTTGTAATGGACATCAAGATTCTCGGCAGACTAAGAGTTCCGTCCAAGACTATCTAGTTGGAGTTTCAATACAAAAGTTCAAACAACGCAATATCTTGAACATCAGAGAAATGCTATGTACCAAAGCATTTCTTTGCAGATATGACAATGTAT
This sequence comes from Ophiorrhiza pumila, assembly GCA_016586305.1. Lineage (NCBI taxonomy): Eukaryota > Viridiplantae > Streptophyta > Magnoliopsida > Gentianales > Rubiaceae > Ophiorrhiza > Ophiorrhiza pumila. The sequence goes on along the minus strand of BLIW01000004.1, from coordinate 23,341,599 downwards.
GTTGCCTTTCTGTTTACCAATTTTTTCTACTTAACTCTTATCAGTTAGCTTTTGAGTGAGATCAGATTGTTTTGCTGAAAAGAGAGAAAATGAATTAGTTTACGTCATCAACGTATGGATTGAGTTGCAGAAAATAACTAAACAATAAGTCAGCGAACTTAGAATTACCAAGTAAAACTTTAACATGTCATTTTTCACTAAGAGCTTGCTATAAGTCAGTACTGCAACAAGATTCACAGTTTCATTGCTATGAAGATACCATATCCAAGACAGACTTCATAATTTGTACAACTACTGTGAAATTTGAAGCAATTGAAAAAGAACGAATGATGAAACACTGTCCTCCCGATCTGTGAATTTTAGTCAACCACATACTAGCATACATAGATACAAAGGCTGAACAGAACTCTATGATGTATTGTCAAATCAAAAAACTCAATTAGCTAGAAGAATTTATCCAAAAGTGTATCAATTATATCTAAAATAACCAACAAGAAAGCATGTCAGCTACACATTTAGTCAAAAAGTTGTGTGAAAATAGGCTAACTAATGGTTAGAAACAAAACAGTATTAAGGAAACAAAACAACAACTAAGCCTTTATCCCACTATGTGGGGTTGGCTACGTGGATCATATTTCGCCTTCGTATTCCATCAATACACATGTTTTCATTCATATTTAAGTATATCATAACTTTTTTTATCATTTCTTTCCAATTCTTTTTAGGTCTCTCCCTTCCCCTTTTAATTTAAGTTAATTTTTCTCTAGTTTCTAAGCCTTTATCCTACTATGTGAGGTCGGCTACATGGATCATATTTCGCCATCGTATTCCATCATTACACATGTTTTCATTCATATTTAAGTATATCATATCTTTTTTATCGTTTCTTTCCAATTCTTTTTAGGTCTCTCCCTTCCCCTTTTAATTTGAGTTAATTTTTCTCTATTTTCTACACATCGCACTGGTGCATCTAGAGGTCTCCTATGCACATGTCCAAACCATCTTAAAGAAAAAAAAAAATCCTACCTGCTCCTTATATTCATTGATGTTCAAGCAAGCAGTCAAGATGCTAAGTGCAACCTCCATTGCAGAAGCAAGTTCTTTTTCGAATTGACGGCGTCTATCAGGCCGAGCTGATATCTTGTAGTTGAATACTTCCTGTATTAAAAGATAAAAGAATTCTCTAAAACCAAAATGCAATGAGAAAAAGAAACAAGGTAAAGGGGACAACCTCCAGACAAACATTACATAAAACTAGTTGCAGACAAAAATACATAAAACTAGTTGCAGACAAAAATACATAAAACTAGTTGCAGACAAAAATACATAAAACTATATGCATTCACAGGATACAACCACCTCGGGAACAACTAAGTTTCAAGTTATTAGAAAGGGGAAAATAGTTCTGTCCTCAACAAGGAGAATAATCAGAAAAAAGCTACCAATAAAACTATAACTAAGAAGACAGATGATAACATAATTACAGAAATCTCAATAGTCATGCCAGTAATAGAAGATTTTTCTGGTTCAACTACATAATCTATAAATGCATATTACACTTCTTTAATTGTAGTAAGAGACCTGGGAAATCAAGAAAGCAATCCAGAGTCGTACAGAAGTCTTCATATTTAATAACTGCTCTCCAAATAGTTATGCTGAGTGCTAGCAATTGCAAATTACTAAATCATTATGAAACTTACTCCTCAAGGCAAAGTAATTGTTGGAGGCACTTTAGACAGTAAACTGAAGAACAATTGATCTACTGAAGAGTTCTTACTATTCCTTTCATAAAATACTCAACACTGATTCATTTGAATATGTATAGCAAAGTTTGTCATTTGTTTCTGTTCCAAACCAATCTTTTGGTCACTGCACTAACCAGACGTCTGTTAATCAGCCAACTAGAACGTAGTAGGATTCACTTTTTTACTAGAAGCCAAAGTTTGTCAAGTATTCATCTGCATAGTAATAGACGAGACCATAAAATTAATTTCTCTGTAATGTAGTAGGTTTTACTATACCTCCGGCAAGACTCTAAGAAGCTCTAGAAAACTTGGTATATATTCAGGATGAGAGTTCATCTCATCCCTTGCCCATTTCACAATACCACCATCTCCCCAGTCTTCTGCAGGTACATGAACAGCCAATGCAGCCACGGCAAGGCTAATCTGTAGATCAAGATAATTCATAAATAATAATAATAAAAATAATAATAATAATAATAATAGTAACAATAATAATAATAATACAATAAAAATAAGAGTAATAATGATAATAATGAGGCTTCATATGTGTTATACTAGAACTTTGAAGGCTACCTGAGTTCTAACTTTTGGTGGGCCTTTGTGAAACGTCTTCAACAAGGTCTGCAATTAAAAGTCACCAAATTGTGAAAACCAAGATCAATAATGAAACCTATGTACATGTAACACAATAAATAATTTCAATATGTGACATAGAACTTATAAAAGACATGAGAAAACTTTAGCTAAACGAAGTCATAGCAGATCAAGAGAAAACAATATTCCTTAAAGAATCGACCAGTTTCCAATATAGTCACTCAAAATTAAGTTGTGCCGATGTAAGTCGGTAAATGATTTGGATGAAGATAACCTAAATAGAGAGAAACAAGATATTTTTGCAGAAGTTAAAGTTGCTATTTTAATTTCTTCAAGAACAATTATCTGAAATTTTGAGGGCTTAAAAGAGAAAAGATAGGTTTAGAAACGACATTTCATACTTAAACAAAAATGAGAACATGTATTTTGACAGAACACGGTGGAGAAATATGATCCATATAGCCAAACCCCAGATAGTGGGATAAAAGCTTAGTCGTTGTTGTTGTAAAGAGAAAAGATAGTTTGTAGAACAAAAGACACCATGGAACACTTAATCATCTCTTAAGCTTAGTACAAGTGTAATTTTAATGGAACAATTAAATGCTTTTAGCAACTACAATCATGGATCAAAATAAAGTAACAATGCCAACATCTATAACCCCATAATATTCCTCTCTAACAATACAATGTAACCGTATAATATTCTACTAACACCCTTCAGAAAATATCTTACTTAAGCATTAAAACTTGTAAACTTTCTGCACATGTCAGTAAGAAACACGAGTTTTTTGCACATCAATCATAAATCCAAGTACTTAATTTTGGACAGTCCATTTCCCATGTAAGCAGTTGAATGTATCTCAGGAGGTTATCAAGATTTCAACTGTCCAATGGGCAGTTGATGCATTTAATAAATGCTGAAATTAACAGAAATTCAGTGACAAAACTCTGGTATAGAGAATATGAACCAAACAGACAATACTTTCAAAGACAGGTCAGTTGAAGTATTACTCGGATTAAGGGACCAAATTAGCCTCAAATATTCATAGCAGAAAATGGTTTTACCAGTATTATGGGAATTTGATATGCTGTCTATCTCACTTCTTGCATCACAAGTACAAAGCCACAGTTTATAGTTCCAAACAATAACCATTTAATCCAAAACGAAGCAACGAACCCAACATTCACTAGAAAAAAGATAAAATCCACTGCATATCTATAAGGTATGGCAACATACATTTAAAGAATCTCGCAAAGGACGAAAAGCTTCTGAAGGCAATTCTTCAAAATCCCTTTGTACCTGTCAATCAAATACAAATGTTACTCAAATCAAATCGCAAGGAAAATGCCAAGACAAAAGTTTGGACAATTTCTTTTTGTTTTTCTTCTTGGAAAAAGTTTAACAGTGGAAAAATGGAGCATTGGCGAGAGCTCTATTTTACTATGAGATAATGATTCAACACACAGAAACGGCCTTTCTCCTTCAAGAGCAAGGCCTCCTGCAACCCAGTCCATCGAAGACCCGAAATATAGGAGCCCCATCATTGTATTTGGCCTCATGAAAAAAATAGAGCAATAGCAGAATGTAGCACAAGTTAAAAAGTTGCACTACAAGTTCTAACGACTGGTATACAAACACAAAATTAAGTTTAGCTAAACCATAAGTAACAACATCACAACAAGCTTACCTTGCTTCTAAGTGTTTGTGAACAGAAGATTAGAGTTTCTTGGTTACTAGTAGCATCATGAAGCAAATTATCAGCCACCTAAACAACAATGAAAGTATTAGGGTATATTCACATAGTTGCAGGAAATCAACAAGGGTAACAAAATCATATTTTACAATGCAAACAGATGCTAAAGAAATTTGAACCATGACATTGCATATTGGTTTGTGTGAAAAATAAACAAAAAGCAAAAGAAAAGAAAAGAATACCCAAAAGCATAAGAACCAAAAAAGAACAGTAGAAAAATTAAGATAGACAGAATGAAACCCAAAAAAAGAAAAAAGGAAAAGAAAAAAAAAATGTACTAGGGAACAGAGTGGAGAAAAATTCGGCAGGCAGCTGTACAAAATTTACATAATCCAAATAAAGTACAAATCATGGTACAAATAAATGCAACTTTCCTAGACAACCATTATCAGATATATCATTAACAAATAATAGAATATGTTCAACTATCTTCTGCAACACTCAATACTAAATGTTGGACTCCTTTTTTTACTGAGCCAAGCTGATTGACCTTCATTATCGATCTCCATCAATAGTAGTTTTTTTTTTTTTTTGTTAGAACACATAAAAGAAGAAACCATTGAAAGTTTGATATGTGCTTTACAAAATTCTCAAATGAAACAGGTAATGAGAATTCCGTTAAAGTAAAAATCATACATGCACAACTATAACATGAAGTTCCGACTGTCTGCAAGTGATTCTGAATGGAAAAGAACAACTAAGTTCAAAACTTTCTTTAAGTTTCTGGAAAGTACCAGGCAAATGTCCTTCCTAAACAGTTTTTCAGGAAATCAATTGCATGGGTTAGAATTGTTAGCATTGTGTCTAACCAGTTAAAGCTATTTGCAAATAACAATCTAGCTAGTAACATATCAAGTAATTAATTTAGGAACTTTGGTCCCTTTTTCCTTGTATCTTTTCCATTGGCACCCAATATTACAAAGATAAACAGTTCTCCATCTTTGTGGACTCGCTCAATTAGAAGGCTAAAACAAATGTCAAAATATTGCTGCCTACCACCTTTGAAGCCATAAACTACTAGATCACCAAAAGATCAAAATGAATGACCAGAAAAACATAACAAGAATAACAGTTATGCAGGATCTAATCACAAAATGTTAAACTAAGAAAATAAGGCGTGCACAACTTTGCAAAATAGGATTTACTAAAAAAATTAGAATAGGAGACAGAGAGAAATGTTTCCTAACACACTTTTTTGTAAGATGATATCATTGACAAAGTGAACAAGAAATGCACTACCCAACTTTTTCTCGTGCTATGACAACCAGATAGACGGAACAAAGTGGTTGAGAAAGATTTTTATTCTCATACATAGATAGTTAGCGTACGAGTCCAATTACATGCATCCATAGATACATTTGGATCCATGCATACATGCATATAAAACACAAAGAAAAAGAGAAAGAGTGCAACCAATAAAAAAGAATTGCATCAGAGGAACTATTGCAACTTTCCACAAACAGAGAAAAGAAACTTGATTCTTCCAATTAGCTTTAAGAACTTTCTTTGCTCAAATTTTAGCATTTGCACTCTCAGCAGCCCGCCCTCAAAAGTGGATATGCATGAGGAAAAGGTAAATAAAAAAACTCAGTTTGTCCCCATTACCTGAAATGTTACTAGCACAAATAATCATGCAGTATGCATGAGGACAAGGTAAAAAAAATTTAAAAAAAAAAACTCAGTTTGTCTGTTATCTGAAATGTTACAAGCACTAATAATCATGCACTAATGGTAGAATAATGCCATTGTGCTCTTCCAAGGTTATGACCTTCTTCACTACTTATAAGATCTAAAGAGGCATATAGATAAGGTTTCAACATCTTTCTTTATTCGACCTTCCATCAAGTAGACAATGTTGAAGAAAAGCTGGACATAACTGAAATCTAGACTGAAATGCTCTATAAAAACAATCACCATACTAGGTTTTGAAATCACCATTCCTTTGAGCTTGATTGCCAACCATCAAGGGTTCCAGCCTTCAGATTTCTTTTCCTCGAGGCTCTATCAAGCTACATGATAACCAGAACAAGAATTCCATTTTAAGCTACATATACAGCTTATAATAGTTTAGAAATATCTTCGGCACCTAAGGACCAATAATTCCATTGCACCACCGTATCTGAGGAGCACAGACAAATTACTCCCTCCACCTCGCTATATGCATTATGGTCCTTTTTACTCAATTTAAGAACAGTGAAGTTTGAACAAGATATGTCAGCTGATAATGTTTCAAAATTTGCCCTCAAATTCAAATTGAAAACTTTGCTAGTGGTTCTTTTTATTGAATAAAGAGGAGCATGACTTCCAAACTTCGTCAATGTATATTTAGTACTCCAAGTTTCATAGATTTCAGATTGTATGAATAGGATACAATGGGTAAGTAGTTATTTAGCTCTACCTTTCAAATCATCTCGCACATTCTGGGACAGATTACGATACAATATTTTCCATGACAGATAAAACTGGAAAGGAAACGGTAATAAGTTCTTCCCTTCCTATGTCTATGTTTGACAAAGAAAAACCCCCTCCTGTACACCATAAGCATCAATGTATGAGGAGGTTACAGCTTTTGCTTAAATTAAGGCAACTTTTCTGTCTTCGTTAATTATCTGTCTTAGAATGTTTTTCTAAAATCTCTAACAAGTCTTTCCATCTGGCACCAGATAAAACCCTGGAACAAAAGCATGAAACAACATGATGATGCCGTGCAAGAATAAGCTCAAAATACACAAGAGGTACGTAAATCAAATAGGATACGTCATGCTCCTGAAAAATATGATCTCCTTCCCAAACTCATGCTTGCAACTAATTTACTCCACATTATTCTTTTGGACAGCCCTCTCAAACCTCATTAAATTTCTTTTTACAAAAAATGAGCAAATCTTATCTACTAATTGCATCTTGTCAATCTTTCTTTGTTCTTAAAAAGTCTCTAGAATTTCCAGAAGACCAAAGGCTGAAAACCAAAGCAATTCGAATCACGGTCTGCGTGCTTGACTCAGACTCCAAAATAACAATGCAATGATAAGCTGGCCTCAGGACAAGATTCCCAAAGATATTGAAAACTTCCCTGCCAGCCTAAAATTGTAGATGAATTACCAAATTCAATTTCTGCACCAGCAAAATGAATAATTTACAATGGGATATTAGTGGAATCGGGTAAAGACAAATATCTCTCCACAAGTACATAGAATTCCAGAGCTCCACGAAGCTGGCAGCTAAAGAGTCTGCCTTTAACTATAATCGCCAACGACAACCAGATATCCACTTGGCAAAACCACAACATATTGAAACAAATTCCAGTCAGCGGCACACCATACTCCAACAACAGCTAAAACTATTATAAGCCTAGCGACAAAAAAATGTAAAGGAATATCCGCCTCACAGAGACACCAATATCTTAATGAATACCGAAAAATCCTCCAAAAGGCACTTAAGGGAAATTAGCGAAAAAAGAACAACCTAATTGTCCGTAACCTCCAAAAATCAAGCCAAATGTTACTTAAAGAAGAAAACTCCATAACCTTACACAACATAAAATAAACTGAAACAGGTATAGCACACAGAATTTCCAACTATTAGTTAGTTGACAAAAGCAATTCTCACTAATTTCTCAACCACAAACTACGTCTTATTCTGCTCTGCTCCCTAACCGACAAAATTTATCCGTACAAATGCTTCAACCACCAAGCTTTTCTATTAGCTTCATGAAACCTGGAAATTAAGTTCAGACAAATATGAAAAGTGTCTTATTCATTAGCATCTCGGAAAATATCGTACCATAGTTAGGGTAGTCAAATCAACTCTCATACAAGCTCCTTGAAGTTATTTATCTGACCATAAACTAGAGCCACTTTTGATTCTGCAATATTTTCTTCGTTCATCACTCCAGCTTCTAACTTCTATACTCCAGGTAATGATCATTTCTTTTGGAAAAAAAAATCCAAGAAACAGAAAGAATTTGGAATCGAAATGAAACATAAGTACCACCAAATTAACAGCAAAAATCATTATAATTCACACCTCCATCCCACCAAAAATGAAGCTTCCATAATTTACAAAACCCTATAACCAACAAATGAGTTCTTCCAAAATCCGAAAACAAATTTTACAATTTATCAAATAAAAAACCACCAACAATTCAAGAAATAAAAAAAAAACAAATTCCAATCAACCTCAACTGCAACAAATTCAAATTCACTTCAAAGCTGACAAATCCACAACGGAAATGCTTCAAAAAAAAATATCCATTAATCAGCAAAATCAAACCTGCCAAGCGTCAATGGTGCGTTGAAAGTTCTGAAGCCATCGATCGGCTTGCATGCGAACGGCGTCATCCGGGTGATGATACAATGCATTTAGGGCTTCTTTTACTGTGTTCTGCAGCTCCATTTTCTTTCCCCAAAATCCCCAACCTCCAATTCCCCAAATATTTATCTATATATAATATTTATATGTATATATATAATCTATATTTATATTTGTATTTATATATGTCGAGAAAAAAATAAAAAATATGAACTGAAGTTTACAGAGACGAAGTGAGAAGAGTGGTTTTAACGTTTGGGAGAAATCTGTGATTTTTAGACTCTTTTTTTTTTTTTTTGGCGCTTTTGGTTTACGAGTTATTTATTAATTTTTAAGTTTGTTATATCTTATTCGGATGATGACGTAATAATGGAGCGTTATGAACTACAGCCGCCCGATCATTTCCACTGTTAGGGTTTGTCGGTTGTGATTGATTTTCCATGTGCAATGATGATGTGTAGATTAGTTTTTAATATCTACTATTTCAAAACCACACCCTAATGTTTTATAAATTTGTTTTGATAGATCTAATTTTAATATATATATATATTAAAAATGATACTCTAAACTTTATTGAAGGAAAAAAATGATATTAGAAAATGGTGTTATTTATTTGTAAAAATAAAATAAATACTTATTAACTATTTAGATGATAATTATGTTAATAAGAAAATTGCATTAAACATGCTTCACATTTTTAAGAATAATTTATTTTACAATTTATATTTGATCACACTAAAAAGATGAACAAAGTTAGTCCCTCAAACTAAATCTATCTAATTTTTTACACGAAGTGCACATGATAATATTTTATGGGGATAAATTAAGAAACAAAAATTGTTATAAATTAATTAAAATGTTAAAGTATTATAAACAAAAACTAACTTTCATGGAAATACTTTAAATTTTTTTTCCTTTATGTTTTTCTTTCCACTTCTCTTTCCTTTGTGATTTTCTTCCCTTTGAGCAAAGACTATTCTATTTTCTTCCTTTTTATTTTTAAGCTTATTATTAAGAGAAAAACTATACAAGCGAATGGATGGACGACCACGGCACGTGTCCCAGGCTGCAATCACGTGAGATCTTCAAGGGAACGTCCCCTACTTGGTAAACGACGTCGTTTGCCAAAAACTCTTCTTCTGCTGCTTGCCCCCACTTTTTATTAGGTGGCTGTCAATTCCTAATTAATGCTCCTGTCATACTCTCCTGATCCGCCGAATTGAAGTCGCCAAATTGACAGTTAAAAAATTCACAGCATGATGCTCTTTCCATGTCTCAACGCTCACCTCTCACCTCTTCTCCACCCTCAAACCCAGCTCACCCCTCTTCTTCTGAATAGAATCTTTAGGCGCCTCTTCTTTTGTTTCCTCTAATCTCCTCTTCTCCTCTCTGAAAATAACCTCTGACCTGCTCTTCATCTCAATGTAATACTTTCGGCTATTGAAAAGTTTGTCAGAACTCTTTGGTGCTTGTTAGAATGTGACGTTTCTAATTAGGGTTATACGTTCTTTTCTTTACATTCTTCAACGATAGCTGCTTCCTTTCTCCTTATCTCTCAGTTTTCTCTCTTTCCTTAACCCTTGCTGCCTATGAACATTTGCTCCGTTTTCCCTTCTTATCGACGGTTTGTGAACAAGATTAGACCTGTGGTGCGGTTTCTGAACAAGATTGGACATGCGGTGAACAAAGCTCATCTTGTTAATGTTGAAAGGAAACCCATTCCACTTTCCTAATTTCTAGCAGAAGAGGTAAATCTGTTTAGTTTAAATTTTTTGAATGTTCTTTATATAATCAGGTTAGACAAGTTGATCAACAAGGTGCTAAGTTTTGAGATTGTTGTGTTGTTTTTTGTGGTTTCCTTTTTTTTGGCCAGATTTTGTTCCTTCACCTCCTTTGTGCACTTTTCGAAATCGTAGTGTGTAAGAGTTGCTGCTTCGTTCATTTGATTTCATATATTTTGGTTAGCTTTTTAGTCTTGTTTTTAGTCTCTCTTTGTTTGCTTCTTTTATGGTTTCTTATTTTTTTTTCGATTTAGCTGATTCAGTGTTTTTATTTTTCACAATATTCACGGTTCTTTTTTTTAGGCTTTTACAAATTGGGCTGTGGAAAGTATCCTCGTCAGATTCATGGTAATTTTTCTTTCCCCCCTGGATCATGATTTTTTTTAGCATTTCTGTTTAGTGATGTACCTTTTTGTGTTCGATTTTATGTCTATTAATCTACTTTTTGTTCTTAATAGCTTCTGCTTCTTTTAGTTTTCTGCCTTTTGCTCTCCCGGATTTACTTTCTTTTTCTGTTGTGTTCCATACTCTAATAGGTTGTCTTTATTGCGTGTTTTGTTCTTAATTCATGGAGAATTTCATAGATCATCATTTATTTATTTGACACATCTTGAGGATTTTTTTTAAGGCCAAGTGTGATATTTTGAGGATTTGCTTTTGGTGATTTACCTATTTTCAGTTTTTGAGTTGTCGTTTTGGAAGACTTAACTGTATACTTCTTTTGTTTATTTAGTAGGGTGATACATCCTTTTTTTAAATGTTAAAAAAACGATCACTTTTTAATTTTCTTTTGAAGGGGTTTGTTTCTGAACTGTGATGCACACGTGGTTATTGTGTAGTAATTTAATGCTTTGTTATTTGGTGTTGAATGTTAATCTCTTTGATAACATGTTTTATTCTGATAAGATAAAAGGGACTTAATTTTCGTAAAGAAAAGGTAAGCGGTTGCTATTTCAAATTTAGCATTACAAAAGGTTGAGCTTTGTTGCTCAATGCAGATGAAGTCATTACAGCATGAGATTTCGTGCAAGAAGGCACTACTTAAAGCAAAGTCCTTTGAAATCATTAAGGTAATATTTTGCAATCATTTTTCAGGAGTTTAGAGAGAAAAGAAAGGCCTCTATTGCACATTTTAATTTTACTCAGACTCTGCTCACTTGCTTTGGACTGATTTGTTCTCTGGCTTTGCTCATTTGAGTCGTATGTGATGGGAGTTTGAGTATTTGAGTTCAGTCATTTGTTATTTGGGCTTAATTACTAGAACCATTGTTATTGTGCAATGACTAAATTCTTAACTCAGTGTTAGTTTCAATATTGTGCATTATTCTGGGATTCTGTTGAGCATCTGTTCTTAATACCTGCATACATTTTTCATTGCTGAGTGTAGAAGGAAGAGGTCATTTCTGTAGAAGACATAAAATGTGACAACAGTAAGAGGAGATGTCACCGTTTCACAAGAAGTTGATGTAAGTGCTAGAATTTGTTTCATTTCTGTGTTTGCTTATACGATTTATGAGTATTTAGGTTGACATATGCCGATAATGAACCAGTTATTATACCTGAAGACACCTTTAACGGTTTACATATGAGTATTTGTTTTTGGAGCTACTGAAACTGATGCAGATCTTAAGTTTTTCAAAGACAATGGATCAGTTATGATACCTGAAGACACTTTTAACAGTTTACATATGGATTCTAAAGAAACCAAAGCTATTTCGAATGGGGTTGACAACAGTTGTTGAGTATCCAATAGTGGCTTTTCCCTTGATTCAGTGTTATAGTTAATTGAGTTTCCTGAATTCGTCAAAATTTGCTTATGCAGTGATTTCCTTTGCTTTATTCTGCCTGTCATTTTTCTTTAAAAATTAATAATGAAGTAGGAAAGAGTATCGGCAGTAACGATCTTTTGACTGCATTTGGTCTTGATTAATGGAGTGACTTAGATCTGATTTTTTCCCTCTTATCATAAGATGTTTTTCTCCCCTCCCCAAGTATTGATGCTTGTATTTTCAGCATCTTGTTTTCATTTAATTACCTTCTTTTTAATGTGAAGAGGAAATCTGTGTCTGATTTATGGTTTAATTGAGGCGGGCATTTGGCTGGATTGACTTTTAAACTTCTACTGTGGAATCACATAACAAAAGAAAATCAGAGGTATTACAGACGAAGATCATACTTTCATCCCCAAGACAAAAAATGAAACAGACATAAGAAGATGTGTTCTTCTCCATTTTTCCATTTTTTCCCTTTTTGTGGGCATGAAGACTCTCTGTTTTTCTTGTGGGACGTTTACAAGAATTGCCACTGTGGCAACCAGCAGGCATATGTGTAAGTGACTCTTTGCTCCTTTTCAGTTTCCAGTTCATTATTTGCTGCTCTTGGTTTTGCTTGTTCAGTTGTGTAATATGATACTTGATAAAAAGCTATTGAAGCTTGGCTTCTGATAATGATTCAGTGGGAACACTTCTCAATAGAATTTAAAATATGTGGTCTTTGGAGCTTTCTGGAATGCATGTGGGTAAAGGGTTGTTCTGGAGTAAGTTTGTAATAATTGTGTATTCTCTGCCGAACAAATATATTAGCTGCGCTTCACTGGGTTTTGCTAGAATTCTATTTTAGCCTTTACCTCAAGCTTGTTCTTTGTGAAATCGATTTTTCTTCGAATATTTAAATGGATGGGCTATATAGCATTTAGTCCATACTCCATATCATATGTATGATAAATTCGTATATGCTATTTCCTTGGATAACTGAGTTAATTGTCCTCGAATTAAGAAATAGAGGGCCAAGTGTCTCAACTATTTCAAATTGAAATCTAATGAAGTAGTACTTTGTAAACTATTTGGAGAAATAAAAGCCAGGATCAATATTTTTGTTACTATTTGGTTCTGATGCAAAATTGCTATTTATGACTTGCAGCTTCAGCAGAGGCCTGCAATGAAATGATGGCTTATTCCTTGATATTGTCTTGCTGTTGCTATACTTGCTGCGTCAGACGGAAGCTTCGGAAAAAGCTAAACATCACTGTAAGTCCTCAATGCTCTGTAGCAATGTAAATCTTTGTCTCAGCATCTTTTATCAGATGCATTAGTGTTTTTACTTCATCTGCATCCCACTCTTATATTTGAAGCTAAATCCACAAAAAGATGAATAAGAAAAAGATTTAGCTAATCCTATTATTTACGGCTCACTATCTTTATCAAACTATTCTTGTATTTCTACTGAAGAAGAAGAAAACTAATGAATTCAATTTCATTTTAGACCTATGTATTTTGTAGAATTTGTGGTTAGCCTGCATTTCTTATTATTCATCAATTGCAAGAAGGCTTGCTTGATGATTTTCTTTCGCACTTAATGTGTTGTTGCTGTGCCCTTGTCCAAGAATATAGAGAAGCGGAGCTTTGGGGCCTCCATGGTAAGCCTGTATTTCCAAAGCTTTTCTATTCAGGTGGTATATGATGCATATCCAGACCAACTTGTAGTTAGAACTTTTTGAGAAAATGAGCTTGTTTCATTTCAAAGTTTTTCATGAGATCCAAGAGATTGGATCAGGTTCTATGTTAAAATATGGAGAGTAAACGAACCGGAAAGAAAGAAACATACATAGGAACTATACATTGCATTCAAATCCTCAAATTGTCCTCAGTTTTCCATGATCTTTCCTGAGTTTTGGGGTGTTTAAATTCCTTTAAGCTTGAAGTCTTATTTGAATTACTAATTCATTTATGCATTTTGTGATTTTCTTTTTTCGTCTATACAATGTGCATGCAGGACCTGAGAAGACAAAAAGGAGCACTCCACCACCCCAATACATGGAATCATAAGCTGATGGAATGGATGAATATGATAGTTGGCTTGAGATTAAACATATGAAGTTTTATATAGAATTGTTAATTAGCTGCCTTTGTTGCATACCAACAAAAATTGTGACTCTTTCAGATATCAAGCTACCTTTCTGTAATTAGATTTAGACGTTTTATTTGGTTGTAGCATGTGTATAATAGTCATTGCGTTATTTCCTATGCCATCATCACCTTATTAACAAGTCTACTTTATCTTTTTCGTTTCTTTTTGTAACTGTGGTTCATTTGCGTTATGCTTCATTGTGCTTATTCCTTTTCTTGGTCTTTTGTTCGTCATTGTGCTTATTCCTTTTCTTGGCTATGTATTTCAGTTTGTAATTTGTATCTCTATCTTTGGTCTCGCAATGTCTGCATGTATTCTAAGTGATCCCTGTCACCAGAATGGCTAAAACTATGAGCCTGTTGAATGTGTTTTAGTGCTTCTTAAGTCTTAGTTTGTGTACCTGATTCAATTTCATGTGTTTCTTCACATGGGGTTCTCAAAATACTTCTGTGCAACTTATGTGAGTTGTTTTTGAACCCTGAATTTGACAATTCTTTTAAGTCACGATTGTTCATTAGGGAGGACCATCAGATGGCATAATCTGGTCCTAAACTGTGAAAGGTTAAATGAAAATGGGCTACAGAGTTATTAACATTGGCAACTTTCTGGTTGATCTGAGGTAAAAGTGTAGATATTGTGATGCATTAGTGGGGCACCAACAAGTAAATGAGTCTTGACAGATATTTCACCAATAAGTAAAATTGCATGTATAACAAGTTGTATAAAAACAAAAGGAAACGGGCATTGGAAACTTAAGACCTCATTGTCCGGGCAAAAATCATATGACAAGCTAGAACTAAGGATCAAATATGGAAAATTTGGATTGTGGATTGTGTGAACTCCTCAAAAAGTGTAAAAATCATGAAATGCCAAATCATTTGCTTTCTTCTAATGTGATTCAGCATTTCATTAGTTCCAATCTTCACGTTTAACCATTACTACAATTCACACGTTTAAGCATCAAACTCTGCTAATGTGATGCATTAGAATCATGACATGGAAATTGGTGGAAAATTTTGCAGAATCACTACAAATACATAAATCTTCTGCTTTCTTTGCTACACTGCAAAATTGTAAGAGGGAAGAAGTTTAAATAGACAGCCCATGCACAAACTTGGTTACTATCACATATTTTCTCATTGATTACTTAGCCTCTAGAAAAATCTTCATTGTCATATTTTCTCATTTCTACTGGTTATCATTGTTGGTTGGTTTCTGTTTACTATTATTTGATGACTAGAATGATTTAATGTGTCTGTCTTTGATTTCATCCGTCAATTTGTATCTTCCACATTTGCTATTGGTCACATGGCCTTTAGTTTATCACTTAAATGTTGTATGTGCTAAATTATTTTTTGGTTGTTCTTTTTTCCTTTGTGTAGTAATTTTGCCAATTTCATGTTTTGCCCTTCAAAGAGTTACTAAACTTTTTTATTTCAGCAGGAAGGGCAATGAACTTGTGCCTCCCAGTAGTCATCCTGTGCTTGCCCGTAATTCTACATAGACATCAAGTTAATGACGGAGTGGTGGGGCTTTGTATCACACATTTAAAGGAAATGGGGTTGAGGAATTGAGAAAAAGATTGGAGAAAGAGATAGGGCTGGAGGATATTGTTGTGTGTACGCGAAGCCCATCGAATGGAAAGCCTTATCCACATTATTTGCAACTTCCTCCAAATAATTCAACTATGAATGTTATAGTGGTTCGATCCTCATCTAAAGGTGAACTTTTGCTCTGAATTACCATCCTCACCAATTGATAATCAAACCTTACTTAATTTTTTCTGCATTCCATTTTGTAGTATTAATTGTTAGGAAATTCGTTCTGCATGACTGCAATTGTGATCCAATTTTGGTGCTTGGATTTAATTAAACCTTTCCTGATAAAACTTTGTCCCATCATTCTTTGCTTATGTTTTAGTGTATGATTCTGATTACATTGTATACTTTGGTTTTGCATGTTATGGTCTTTCATAATGTAACTCTTTGCTTATGTTTTAGTGTATGATCCTGATCACATTGTATACTTGGTTTTGCATGTTATGGTCTTGCGTAATGTAACTCTTTACTTTTAAATGCATAAACATGACAAGTTCTAGAGTATAACGAAATAATTTACATTGATCAACTAATTTTGAAGCTCAAGGAAGTGAGTAGTAGCTAAAATATGCGCAACATTTTCACTTGAATAATGGTGATAATATCGAAAATAAGGAGTGTGCTTGCTAGGAATCTTGTTTGTTATGTAATGGAATGATCATTCTGTGCTATCTAATCCTGCTTAAAGTAAAAGGAAGATTCTATAATATTGTCAGAAAATGAGAATAGTGTTTGATGTTTGTTTATAGCAAAAATATAAACTTGAACATCATCAATCCTTTTACTTCGTTGTTATCATCAGCCTTTTTACTTACATTTTCTCCTCTCCTTTTGATGCATGAGCGGCTAGAGGTTTTGCATAACCAGTATCCACAGTAGAATGGAATGAATCCGAAGTTACTTGCTCTGGCTTAACACAAATGCCACAACATATGTTTAGAGTCCCACTCGGCATGTGTTTCGATGCTTGCCCGCCCCCGCCCTTGCGTTGCTGAAGTTTGGCAATCTTGGAAGACTTATACTTGATATTGTATTGAATCTTTGAAGCATTTGTACATATATATGTTCATGTCATAAGGGATACAAAATCAAAAATTCTGCCTGCTACATTTTCCATTTTCTTTTCTCAAAAGGAATGTAGGAACTCATTTTGTAGTAGTAGTATTAGCTCGTTTGTTTTGGGTGCTCATTTGTTTATGGAATCTGTTCTTGGGAATCCATTTATGTGTTTGGTAAGATGCTTCCTGCCTTTTGGTGGAATTTACATTAATCTGGTGAATGGGAGCTATTTAGGACTTGAATTTGGTGATAAATACTAGAGGATAGCTCCCGATTTCTATCTTCCATTTGTGAATGTGGACCTTTTGGACTCTGTGTGATATACTTGAGAAGAGTTCCCATTCAACTTCATTTCGCACATTATGATGTACTTGGCGAGCCTGGTTTGTTTGAAGCTCACGGCTACATTGTTGAAACGGCTCCGATCTCATTGCATTTATAGTGAAGTGTTCAACTCATATACTTGGCAAATCATGCTTGGTGAAACCAGTTGGTCTTGCTGTGTTGAAGGTGAAATTATTGGTGAATTGTTTATATGCATTTGAAGAGAATTCCAAGCCAAATACAAACTCGGTTAATATTCTTCATCCATGTTCATATGCTTGGTTCGAATTGGAATCTCTGGTGCAATGTGAGATAAATATCTGTGGAGAGGTCCCAGCTTCATATACTTGGTAATTACCGCTGTGCTGTTGGTACTTGGTAAATTACTTCTGTGGAATCTTTGGTGAAATGTTGATGTACATTTGAAGAGAATCCCTAGCCAAAATGTTGTTGGCTCAGTCATATACTTGGAATGTATTCCCGTTTTTTGGGTGAACTATTTTGGCTTGCCGTACTGATTAATGAGTAGAGTCTGGCCCAATTTTCTTCAGTCATTTAATTCATGATCATGTGCTTGGTAAGAATGTGGAATCTCTGGTGTAATAAGTGATTATTTGAGGAGAGTTCCCATTCAATTGCATGTAATTAACGAGGTCGGGCATTGGCATTCGACCTCCGATAGCCTTCATCGATATATCGAAGCTGTGCTAAAAGTGTTAAAGATAACTCTGGGCTCCCACACTTGCTGATGATCATATACTTAATTAAGGCTTCAAATCTAGAGGTAAATAGAGCCCATCTACTGGAATTACTTCAAGTAGATTATCTCTATTTTCTTTACATATCTTTCATGTAATGGAGTAGTACTCTAATTTTATTGCATTTGCTTTGTAACAGTGTTGACGGATATAGCCGGCACTCTATTTTGTTTTCTAAGCTATATATATACGTTCGTTTAAAAAAAAAAGAAATAGGAGTTTTTATTTTGCATGGCTTCTATTCTCCATTATTGTAATATTACATCCCAGTGGCTTATCCAACTGAATTTTCTGTAATTTTCTTTGAGCCATAATAACACAAGTGAGATATTTCATTATTTCCATATTCTTTGCATGTCCTTTTGTTGATTAAAGGAGTAGGAAAACAAAGAAGGAATGTCAAACGAGCTCAAAAACTTGAGTACAAGTTTGAATAAGATGACCTTCTCACTTTGATATTGGCATTGAACATACAAGAACAACTAAAACACCCTGTCCGGGCAGTCCCGATTCAAATGAAAAAGAAAATTCTCCTTGACAATGTTTTCACAGGGATTCATATTTAAGCCAGAAAAGGACCAATGCCCCCACGATGATGATGATGAAGATAGAATTGGCCAAAAACAATAAATGAGATCCATTACGCCTACCTCATGTTATACTGAGTATTAGTAAAGAAATTATAAATAAAAAATAAATATATTAAAACAGTAAGGATATTCCAATAATAAGCATGCAATTAATATAAATAAATACGAAATTTATATAATAATATTATTTCAGCAGTAGTCACAATTTAATTAAAATATAGGGTTTTTATATAAAGAGCATTATGAAGGATTAATATTAGAAAATAAGTATATATGAAGAGTATTTTACAAGTATTTCAAAATTTGTTACTATATATTTTGTGAGAAAATGTATGTACCATAGGTAAATCAATGTAATGTAAATATGTAAGAGAATGCATAATGTGATATATATGCAATATATATAGTTTTTGTAAATATGCATAGTGTGTGAAATATATATAATATGTGTAAATAAATATAATACATATAAATATTCAAAGTGTGTGACAATGCATGTAATATGTATTAAAAGACATTGGTATGTGTTAATAAATATTGTGGTATATGAAATATATAGTAATTATATATATGTAGTATGCAAAATATGCACAACATGTTAAAAATCTATAATATAAAAATAATTGTAGGATGAGCAAATGTATGAAGGTATTTATAGTGTATATATAATGTGTAGTATGAATAAATGTATGTACAAGTATGTATAAATATGTGTAATCTGTAAAATGTGTACATATGTAATTTGTGAAAATGTATGAATTATGCAAAAATATTTATAATGAACGAAATTGTATATGGTATGTGTAATTTACGTAGTGTTGAAGATATATGCAAGATGTATACAAATTTATAGTTTAAAATCAAGTATTATATGTGCAAAATATATGGACGTATTTATAGTGTATGCATATATATTTTGTGAAAATGTATGAATGATTCAAAAATATTTATAATGTGCAAAATTGTATATGGTATGTGTAACTTATGTAGTGTTGAAGATATGTGTAAAATGTGTACAAATTAATAGTTTGAAAATAAGTATTATATGTGCAAATATATGGAAGTATTTATAGTGTGGACATATATGTGTAATAAATATAAGTGTTTGTACAAGTATGTATAATTGTACATATGGAGTTTGGAAAATATAAGAGGGACGTGCAAATATATATATTGTGTGCAATTGTATATATTATATGCTGTATTGAAAATATGTGTAAAATGTGTATATATTTATAGCGTTAAAATAAGTGTGATAAGTGCAAATATATATAAGTATGTATAGTGTATACATATATGTTTGTATATACTTGTAAAAAAGTATGTGAACATATGTAGTGTGTGTGAATATAAGGAGAATGTGCAAATATTTATAATGCTTACATATTCATAGTATATAATATGTGTAATTACGTACAGTGTTTATATGTGCAAAATATGCAAAATATTATAGTGTGAAACTAAGTGTAATATGTGCAACATATATGGAATTATATATAGTGTATACATATACGTGAATTATGAATAAGTGTGTAGACAAGTATGTATTTAAATGTGAGAAGAATGTGCAAATATTTATGGTGTGTGTGAGCAAATGTAAATATTATGTGCAATATATGTAGTGTCGAAAATATGTGAAAAATAAGTAAAAAATTATAGTGTGATAAATTATTAAATATGTCCAAATATATGAAAATATGTTTAGTGTTATATATATATATATGCATAATATGTATAAGTATTGTACATATATGTATTTTATGTGTAGTATGAACATTTGGAGTAAACTCAATAACATGTGTATAGACTTAATAAGATGATGAAATATTATCTATGTAAGTGATCCCGTAATAGTGGATAAAGATTTAATTGTAACAGTAGTAGAGTATGAAAATGTATATAATACGAAATTCAAATAATATATTATGATAATATAATTAGCCTAATTATAGAAAGTTAATTAATGTATAAAGTTTTTATATAAAGAGAATTGGGAATTAATAAATGATTGAAAAAGAAAGATATGAAAATTGTTCTGAAAATGTGTGAAATATTTGTAAATATGTATTGTTTGTAGAAATATATGTAATGTTGGTAAATAGATTACATGTGCATAAATGTGTGTAATATGTATAAAAATGTATAACGTGTATAATATGTGGAAATATATATAGTGGGTGAAAATATTTGTAGTATGTATAAATATGTATAGTGTGTAAAAATATATATAGTATGTATAAATATATTTAGTGTGTAAATATTTATAGTATGTCAAAATATATGTAGATGTGTAAATACATATCGTGTATGAAATGTGTGCATATATGTATAGTGTGTGAAAATATATGTAGTATGCATAAATATGTATAATGTGTGAAAATATGTGTAGTATGTGTAAATATGTAGAGTTTGAAAACGTGTGAAGTATTTGTAAAAATGTATAGTGGTTGAAAATGTGTATATATATAAATATAAATAATGTGTGAAAATATAGGTAATATATATAAATAGGTATAATGTGTGAAAATATGTTAAATATGTATAGTGTGAGAAAATGTTTGAAGTTTTTATAAATATGTATATTATTTGAAAATGCGTGTATGTAATATGTGTAGATATTGTATAAAAAAATCTATAGTATGTATAAATCATTTTAGTGGTTGAAAATATTTGTAGCATGTGTAAATATGTACAATATGTGAAAATGTATAAATTATGTGCAAATATGTATATTTTGTGAAAATGCGTGTAATATGTATAAATATGTAGTGTACAAAAATATGTGCAGTATGTAAAAAAATGTATAGTGTGCGAAAATGTGTGTTATATGTGTAAATATGTGTAAATATATAGTGTTATGAGAAATATGTGTAATATGTATATGTATGTGTAGTGAGTAAAATATGTGTACTATGTGTAAACATGTATATTGTTTGAAAATATGTGCAGTATGTGTATATGTGTTCATATGCATAGTGTATTAAAATGTATGAATTATGTATAAATATATGTAGCATATTAAAATATGCAAGTATGTGTACAGATATAATGTTTCAAAAAATGTGTATTATGTGTAAATATTTATATTGTGGAAAATGTGCATAAATGTATAGCATGTGAAAATATGTGTAGTATGTATAAATATGTCGAGTTTGTGATATTGTGTGTAGTCTGTATTAATATATGTAGCGTGTAAAAATATATAGTGTGTGAAAATATGTGTAGTATGTATAAATATGTATAGTGTAAAAAATATGTGAAGCACGTATTAATATGTGTATGAGAAATATGTGTAAAATGTGTGGAAGTATGTATAGTGTGTATATATATATAAATATAAATATATATATGCACATATGAAATGTATCAAAATGTAAGAAGAATGTGCAAATATTTAAAGTATGTGCAAATGTAAATATTATATGCAATATATGTAGCGTCGAAAATATGTGAAAAATAAGTAAAAAATTATAGTGTGATAAATATTTAAATATGTACCAATATATGAAAATATGTTTAGTATATACATATATGCGTAGTATGTATAAGTGTGTGTATAAGTATATATAATATGTGTAGTATGTAGCACACGTACATTGTAATCTGTGCAGATGTAAGAAGAATTTGCAAATATATATAATGTGTGGAAATGTATATAGTATATGTATATACGTCGTGTGCACATTATGTGCAAAATGTGTACAACTCTATAGTGTCAAAATAAGTGTAATATATGCAAATATATGAAAGTGCGTATAGTGTATACATATATATGTATATGTATAAGCGTACAAATATTTGCAACCATGTATCTTTATAAAAATGTTTAAATATGTATAGACATGTATAGCGAGTAAAGTTATGGGTAGGTTTGTGGGAATATTAACCATAAATGTTAATACATGCATTGTGCAACAAATATTATATTACTTATATCTATTATACTGAATTAACATTATAATGAAAAATAACATATTATTACAGCGCGCTGGCGCGCTGATTGCCAACTAGTAGTATAAGAGGTTTGGGAAATTTGTGGTCGTTCTCACGTATAATCTCTCACGTTTGAGCTTCCCATAATATGATTATTTCTTACTTTTGCCCTTTTAGTTTTTCTTCTTTTCCCTTTCAAGAGTTGTAATTATGAGGTATTACATGGGCTTTTTGCTGGCTTCCCTCTAGACTGGATTTTACCCCCCTTTAATTTTTTCTTATTTAATGTTTGAAAAGTGATAATTAGGAGGATGGGTATGGCCTTTTTGCCCATTCAATTATTACCACCCCCCTCCCAGATAGCACAAAGCACGACTTTTTGCCTATTTTGCTGATGTGGCGGTTAGGTTTTTGCTAATGTGGCTATTGTGTCCCGACATTAATTAACTCTTGTCAGAAAGTTGCAACTCATGTTGCAATTAGAGTTGTTTGCTACTGTGCACTGCCTTTTTCTTCAATCTTTCGACTTTCTTCTTTCTCCTTTCACCTTTCTGCCGCATTTAATGTGTTTAAACCAACTTCTCAAAAATCCTTGTTCTCTCTCCCATTGAGTTCGCTGTCGTATTTAATGTTGTCAAATCAACTTCTCAATTTTTTTACTCTATTTTGAATGAAAAAAAAATTCCCTAGAGCTTATAATGGTACTTGGAAAACCATTGGATCCTGATAAGTGTAACCAGGAGGATTGAATCTGATTGTAAAAGGTTTTAATGCTGCTGCTCCTTGCCAAGATTGAAATGTAAGAACATTCTTAATTATACATTTTGAATAAGTAATAGTTTTTATATTCATTAGTTCTATGAGTAATAGACACAGATGATGAATCGACTAAAATACATTCATAAAAATTTTGATTTTTTAAAGGATCTTCAGGTAACCAATTATAATTTGAATTGAAGAATCGACTAGTAAATTTTTTGAGTTCCGATACATCTTGAGGTTCAGTGTATTTAGTAAGAAAAAGTGTTTCTGAATGAGGTTTAAGGGTATACTGACCATTTTGAGTGTTTGGAAGATGAGTCATACTTCGACTAATATTCAAAGGACTTGAGTGATGTTGAAGTTGTGCAAATGGTGTACTTGCTACTTGAACATAGGGGAGACTCGGAAAGTCTTCTCCTAAAGTGATGAATTTATTACTTTGTTGAATCATGGGTGATAGTGATTTAGGAATCATTACCTTTGATGCATAGTCACTAGGACTCTGCTCTTTTGAATTCTTAAATGACAAATCTTGAGGTTTCTTTGACATCTTGAAATGTACCTATGTAATATTAAAGACATTAGAAATAATTATATAAAAGCTATTTCTTTTCTAAAATCTTCTATTCTTTTCCATATTGCTTTATTTACTTCTGGGATTCTAGTAGACCTATGTGTATAATATGATACTAACATTCTGTAATAATTCATTTGATGCAGAAATACTTGATGTTGTACTGATAAAGCATTAACATTATGTATATGATAAACGTTTGGAAATTCAGAATCTTGAATAACTCTTTCTTGTAATGAATATATTTTAAAAATTTTCTTTCTAGTTTTAGGATGATTAATATAATCTTTTATCCATTGCCAATCTTCATTTCTTGAAATCTGTGACATTCTTCTGTCTTCCTGTAAGAAATTCACGTGTTAAAAAATCAGGTAATGAATTATTTTCTCCTTTAATGTATTCTATATCAAAATCAAAGACTGATAAAATAGCTTGCCATCTAGCAAATATCTGCTTAGAAACAAGATTTTGAATATCTTTTTGCAAAATTTCTTTTGCTGATCTACAATCTATTTTGAGTAAAAATTTCTTGTTATATAGATCATCTTGAAATTTAGAAATACATAAAACAATAGCTAATATTTCCTTTTTTACTGTGGAATAATTCTTTTGGGATCCATTCCATACTTTTGAAGTGAATCTTACTAATTGCTCTTTTTTATTAATGTGCTGTTTTAATATGCCTCCATAACCAACATCAGATGCATCAGTTTCAACAATCATGAATGCATGTGGTTGAGGAAGGCCTAAGCAAGGTAAAGCTTTTATTTTGATTTTTGCTTCTCTAACTATATTGGTATGTTTTTGTGTCCATGGCGGTGGATAACCGAATAGAGGATCGATTTAATTGAAAACTAAAACTGAAAATTAAAATGAAAATAATACCTTAAAATAAATTTGTTGAAAACAGAGAGCTGATATGAACAAAAGAGTGAGTCGAAAAGAGATTTCTTATTTCTGATAAAAACAACTGATGATTTACAATGCTATTGAGTAAACTATTTATAGGAATACATTGAGTAGAAAACGTAAGCAATGACGTTAAATGAAGAGATACGTAAGCCATGACATCTTGCTGAATAGGAGCTTTTATTCCTTCTTATCTTCAATCTTGCTTTCTTCCATGTGGAGTAGGGACGCTAATGTCTTTTGATTTTTCTTTCTTCTTTTTGTACGATTGCTTTTTTCACGTGTTCTTGCTTTCTCTTTGACTCTCATCCATTGATCCATTTGCTGAGAAAATTGTAGTAATTCTTGCATCTGTCTTTTATGATAATAGGACCACCATCTTTGTAGGCAGAGAATCTTTCCTTGCTGCTTTTTAGTTGATAAAGAGAGAATAGAGTCTCTTCCTTCTTGCCTGATGATTTTTGGAGTGACACCACCAATTTCTCGCTGATGCAACAAGTTGCTAATATTTGATCTTTGAATCTAAACATCAATTCAAAAATTTTTGTCATGCATAGCTTTTGTTTTGACATTGAATAGATTGGGCTGAATGAGTCTGTAGTTTTGAATCACTGCAGGATTTGTTTTTCCAATTTCTCGGAGATGAATTAATTGAGTAACATTTTTTGAACCTTCTTCTTTCAAAACCTTGGAGTTCTTCTTGTTTTGTTTGTCTGAAAGAACCTGAAACATAATAGTAATATTTTACTTCTTTTTTTTTTTTTTTAAATCGTAAGGATCCTGTGCTAAAGGTCCTCCAAAATGATCTTCTTGAGTGTTATGAGGAGTTGAAGCTGTAGAAGCTTGAGGATCTTGATGAATTTGTCGATTTCTTTTGAATTCCATATATCTCATGAATTCCTCCATATCTGAATCTTGAATAATTGTTCTTTGTTGAGGAGTATTTTGTGTGATTGGATTTGTATGTGGCTGGCGAATGGTTTGAGCAGCTGGTGTGCTAGGGCCAGATGAGGTTGAATTAGCCCAAGTTCTTTTGCCAGTAGTGAGCATTAATTTTACTGCTTCTAGACAGCAGATGTTGGTTGCACATTTGTCCCACCACTTGACCTTGAATTGTCGAACTAAAGACATAGGATTGGGCATAGGTTTGATTTGCTGAATATGAAAACTCCAGCACCAGATCCATGGTATCTTAAATAGACAAAAAAATTGTAATTGATGAGTATAAGGGCTCATTTTTTAATCTTTTTAAAATTGTTGAAACCCATCTTTGGCTATTCGAGGTAAAATATTATTTTGAGCTCCATGAGTATCCCACCAGTCATAAAACCAGAGAGGAAAGTTTGTATTGCAATCTTTATGGAATGTTAAAAACTACGAATGATCAAACGAATGAATATAAAATGCCCTATACCAGGCATGCTTATAATCCTGATAAGTGTAACCAGGAGGATTGAATCTGATTGTAAAAGGTTTTAATGCTGCTGCTCCTTGCCAAGATTGAAATGCAAGAACATTCTTAATTATACATTTTGAATAAGTAATAGTTTTATATTCATTAGTTCTATTAGTAATAGACATAGATGATGAATCGACTAAAATACATTCATAAAAATTTTGATTTTTTAAAGGATCTTCAGGTAACCAATTATAATTTGAATTGAAGAATCGACTAGTAAATTTTTTGAGTTCCGATACATCTTGAGGTTCAGTGTATTTAGTAAGAAAAAGTGTTTCTGAATGAGGTTTAAAGGTCATACTGACCATTTTGAGTGTTGGGAAGAGGAGTCATACTTCGACTAATATTCAAAGGACCTCTGTAGTGATGTTGAAGTTGTGCAAATGGTTGTACTTGCTACTTGAACATAGGGGAGACTCGAAAGTCTTCTCTAAAGTGATGAATTATTACTTTGTTTGAATCATGGGTGATAGTGGTTTAGGATCATTACCTTTGATGCATAGTCACTAGGACTCTGCTCTTTGAATTCTTAAATGACGAATCTTGAGGTTTTCTTTGACATCTTGAAATGTACCTGTGTAATATTAAAGACATTAGAAATAATTATATAAAAGCTATTTCTTTTCTAAAATCTTCTATTCTTTTCCATATGCTTATTTACTTCTGGGATTCTAGTAGACCTATGTGTATAATATGATACTAACATTCTGTAATAATTCATTTATGCAGAAATACTTGATGTTGTACTGATAAAGCATTAACATTATGTATGATAAATGTTTGGAAATTCAGAATCTTGAATAACTCTTTCTTGTAATGAATATATTTTAAGAATTTTCTTCTAGTTTTAGGATGATTAATATAATCTTTTATCCATTGCCAATCTTCATTTCTTGAAATCTGTGACATTCTTCTCTGTCTTCCTGTAAGAAATTCAACGTGTTAAAAAATCAGGTAATGAAATATTTTCTCCTTTAATGTATTCTATATCAAATCAAAGACTGATAAAAATTAGCTTGCCATCTAGCAAATATCTGCTTAGAAATAAGATTTTTTGAATATCTTTTTGCAAATTTCTTTTGCTGATTTACAATCTATTTTGAGTAAAAATTTCTTGTTATATAGATCATCTTGAAATTTAGAAATACATAAAACAATAGCTAATATTTTTTTTTTACTGTGGAATAATTCTTTTGGGATCCATTTCATACTTTTGAAGTGAATCTTACTAATTGCTCTTTTTTTATTAGTGCGTTATTTTAATATGCCTCCATAACCAACATCAGTGCATCAGTTTCAACAAATCATGAATGCATGTGGTTGAGGAAGGCCTAAGCAAGGTAAAGCTTTTATTTTGATTTTTGCTCTCTAACTATATTGGTATGTTTTTGTGTCCATGGCGGTAGATTCTTTTTTAATCTTTCATACAAGGGCGCACAGAGGGTGCGTAACTGGGGGAAAGAAGTCAGCAACATAATTAGACAACCTAGAAATCGTTGTAATTGATTTTTATCTTTAATTTCATCTGGGAATTTATCGCCAAAATTCTATAGCTCTTGTAATAGGTCTTATTGTTCCTTTATGAATATTCATGTCCTAAAAATCGAAATCTTTGTTTGAAATAATTTCATTTTAGGTTGCAAAAATAACTAAGCCATGCTTATGAACGACTTTTGAGAATATATATAAATGTCGAAAATGCTCATCTAAATTTTTCAAAAATACTAATATATCGTCAATATAAACAATCATGAATGTGTAAGCAGAAAAAATATCATTCATTATATTTTGAAATTCAGAAGGTGCATTCTTTAAACCAAAAGGCATAACATTCCATTCATAAAGGCCAAATGGAACTGTAAATGCTGTTTTATACTTATCTTCTTCTGCTATTTGAATTTGCCAATATCCAGATTTTAGATCAAATTTTGAATAGATTTTTGCATCAAATAATCTATCAAGCAAGTCTTTTTTATTGGGAATTGGATATCTTATCTATTTGAGTGCTTTGTTTAAGGGCTTATAGTTGATAACTAATCTAGGAACTCCTCGTTCCTTTTCAGCTTGGTTATTAACATAAAAAGCTGGACAACTCCATTTAGATTTTGATTTTCTAATTAATTTTTTATCGAGTAATTCTTGAATTTCTTTTTTACAGTATTCTAGTAGTTCAGAATTCATTTGTATAGGTCGTGCTTTTGTCTTAATATCTTTTTCATGAAAATTATCTTCATAAGGTAAATGTACTATATGAATTTTTCTATTCCAAAATGCTGCTGGATGGTCAGCATATATTTCTTTTTTGAATTGATTTTCTAATTCTTGAATTCGTTTTATTATTCCTTCCTTTTGAAGTTGTACTTCAATATGAGTGTAACTAATTTCTTCTTTTATTAAAATTTATTTGGTGTTCTTTTCTATGAATCATCTTACTTATAAAATCTTTAGTAAAAATTGAGTTAGATTGTAATAGATCTAATTCTTTTTGCTTAACAGGGGATATAAATTTAAATGTTATTGAATTTCCCATTATATTTACACTAATTCCTTGATTTGTTTTTTCAAAAGGAGTAATTTGATATAAAAAGGGATTGCCTAAAATAACATCTTGAGTTATATCATTAATGATTATAAAAGAATGGTTGAAACAATAGTCTTGATTGCATATATATCCATTTGATACTTTATATTTTATATTTAAGGGACTGCCATTTGCAGTTACTAATCTTTCATTAGTTTTTGAACAATATTTGAGTGGTACTATGCCAGATTTAATACAACTTTGATCTGCTCCACTATCTATCATTGCTACACAAGTAGTTTGAAAGTTTTGAACTCCTATTGTTATAAAAGCATACCATTTTTCAATGTTGACTTTATCAATAATATTAATATATTGAGTAGTATCTTTGTTTTGTTCATTGATTTGAATACCTATTTTATTATTTTTTGAAGGTTCTATATTTTGAATTTGATTTTGTAACAAAAGTCTAGGCTCCGCTTGGATATGGTGTTTTTGGGTTTTATTTATGAAATGATTTTATTGGGATTTGTAATGAGAAAGGAATATTTATAAAATGATTTGATGTGTTTGGATTGATAAATTTGGTTAATTTATTGAAGATTGTGTATAGAAAAAATTATTATTATATTGGGATTGATTATTTTATATATTATAATATAATTAATTATTTAACATTTTATTAAATATATTGCTTTGCATTATATAGTGTGTGCATGTGAGCCTTATTAATGGTGATGACCCACATTTGACATTGTAATAATCATTTTTTTTAAGAAAAGGCATTCAAAATTTTTACTGTACACTGTATTGCAATCGCAATTGCAAACAGACCAAAAATGTCCTGCCAAACGTTATTATTTTTGCTTTTACGAATAGATATAAATTTGGCCTGTCCAAACGGAGCCCTAGTTTCTATTTCTAAATCTTTGGATTTTAAATCATTTATTTCTTGCTTTAATTTATTGATATCTGCTTTTAAATTTTGAATATCATCTTTATAATTTGGAATATTTTTATGAATTCCAAATGAATTAGTTCTTGATGAGTATTTATCATAAAGTTGAGTTATGCTAAAAGGTTCTATAATTGGTGGCTTTATATTGTCTTCTAATATTAAGTCTTTTAATCGAAGTAAATATTCTTTTTGATCATTAGGGTCTTGAATTTTACTTATTATATCAAATAAAAAATTCTTTATTATCTTTTGAATTAGATATGACATTAATTGTTTTACATTTGCAAGGTGATGAATAATCAGTATAATCTTCACTTTCTGAGTCTATTTCATTAATATTTTGATCACTTTCTTCATCATTAATCATTACTGCTAACATTTTCTTTTTTAAATCTTCGTCATCATTAAATATTTCATTAATTCTTTTCTGAGTTCTACAATTGGGTGCTATATGACCAGTTCATCCACATTTAAAACAAGTAATGCTTCGTTTCCTATTGAACTTTTCTTTAAAATTTTTGTGAGGGCGTTGCTTCTATATGTTGACTATCAAATCTTCTTTCCTTATTCCTAGAATATTTCTTCCTATAAGGTTTGAATATTTATCTTTTATACTGTGATGAAGGTGCTCGTACTCCTGTGATACCAAAAGCTTCACAAAATGAACCTACTTCTCTCTTTCTGAACCATATTTAGCTTGTATTTTTAATTCTTGGACATAATTTTAATCCTTCTAATTAATAAAGCAATAATTGGACCATAAGATATTCAATTAAAATTGATAACTTCATTTTTTACTTCATGTTTAAGACTAGTCATAATCCTTTGAGAAAAATAAATTAGGTAGTCCTGTAATAAATTTTCTTTCCAAAAAGAAGCTCCACAATCTTTTCTTTGAATAAATAGGTTAAAAACATATCCTGTATCACCATCTAAAGTCAGTTAATGTTGCATCTTAAATTAGTAAGGATATGTTGAGTACCAAGTTTCATCATGAGTAGGATTTCCCACAAAATGTGTTGAAATACCATATATTAAATAATTTGCTGCATCTTTCTTTTTTACTTGAATGGTTGGACCCATCCTGGTCCTTAACTACGTGTCCATTGACATATTTTTCTTGCTTCTTCATTTCATGATCTAAAATTTCAGTTTTTTTTTCTGTTGGTAAGGAGATTATCCCACCCAATTTTTGAGCTTGACCTGTAAAACCTGCTAAAAGTCCTGCTCCTATAGTTGGCTTGATCAAATCTTTGGGCTGTATAGGCTGTGATAGCCTATACCCATTTCTTGAAATAATCTTAATATTTCATAATCAGATTTACCATCTATGTTCCATTACATAAACTCCCTTCTCCTTCATAACTTTTGGCTACAAATGTGCTTCGCTCTTCTATTTGTAGATCAGATGTGTTAATTTTGAATAAAAATTTTTCTTTGATATGGTGCATATGATATTTGTTTATTCGGGATTCTTTTGTATCTTTTGATTCTATTGAGTTCACCAAATTCTTCTCAATCTCATTTATTTTGTCTTCGATTTCATCTTGACTATCAGTTTCTTGTGAACTACTTGAGGAGTATAGTTAATATCTTCTTGTTCTTGATGATTACTTGTTGAATATGATGTATTTGACTCGTACTGATTTATCTTCTAGTTTATCTAAAATTTTTTGTTAAGGTAGTTTGTTATTAATGTGAAAATTTTGTAATTTATTCTGAATCAAGAGTCATTTTACTGTAAAATGTGGTTTAGTTATTTCTTCTGGAAATTTTAATTTTGTTTTACCTGGAGTGTTGGAATTTTGATTTGTAACATTTGGAATATTATCTATTTTTGTTACAACTAAATCTACTTGATTAGCTAAGGTTGATAATATTTGATTTGAAAATTTTAATTGTTGATTAACTTTTTTGATATCTTCTATTTCTACTGGACCTTTGTCCGTTCTAGCTTCTCTAAAAGGTGTTGCAATAACATCACCTGAATCTGTGGTAATCTTAATATTTAATAACGGTGGATGTATTGAACTTACTATTTCTCCACTTATAATATTCCATTTTTTATACATTTGAGTCTGAACATTAATACTAGGAATTGAATAAATATTTTTAATATCTTCTTGTTGAGTGATAAACTCTAACCATGTAAAACAGGGAAAATTAAATTGTCTTTTTTGTATTTCTTCTTTCCATTTTTCTTGAAGTATATTTTGAAATGTTTCAGATAACGTGTAATACCAACTTCTTTTATTTTCATTTTCTATATCATCAAACTGTTGTGTTAAGTATGTATAATTAGGAATGAATATTTTACTGATAACATTTATCGATGTTGATTTCATATTTGAATCAGGTTTCATATCTGAAAATGTTGGCGATCCTGGATCATTTATGATTTCAGGTAATGGTGACTTATAATGAATTCGTTGACTTCCTGTAATAGGAATGGAATATATTTCAGGATTGCTAGACATATTAGTGTTTTGACTAAAAGTTCTATGTAATATTGGAATTTTTGAAGGAATATCAGATGTTGAATGCCTAGAAGGAGTAATATATGGTATTCTATTAACTCCATATCTATTAGATCTTATACTGCTAAAATGAATTTTAATACTTCAATCATCTTGTTTAATCATATGAGATGTGTTAGATTGATGAAGATTTCTTGATTGTTTTTTGAGGAACTACTATAAAGGACTCAGGAATGGTTATTTCACGCCATTTTAAAGTTTTTGGAATATATATAGTTGATTTAGTAGAGTTTTCTTCAAAAATTACAGTTTCTTCTTTATTACTTGGTTCTAACTTTAACTGTGGATTTATCAAAGTTTTGAGGAGTTTATAACATATTTTATATCTGATAGCAAAACTACGACTTTTAATATTTATTTTATGTTGATCTATTTGAATATCCATAACTAAAGAGTCTCGAATTAATTCATCATTTAAACTTGCTACAAAATTTGGAATACAATTGAATGATATTGAACCATCACAAATATTCGTTTGAATTAATGATAATACTGAATCTGGATATTCTATCATTCTTTTATCTCGAAGGGCTATAAATATTGGATTATCTATACCTAATCTATGCATTGGTTGAATTATAATTTTTATTAATCCATAATGAATATATTGAAATCCTTGTCTTCTGTAATGTTCTATGGCTACAGAGGATAATAATTTTATTGTTTTTGAAGTTTCTGTAAAGTTTATGTCTTGTTCATGTAATTTTATTGCATAAGAATTATTAAAATTAAGTTTTCCTATTTGATAGACTTTATTGAGGGTTCTTGATGAAATATCAAACTGAATTTCATGACTTTGATTAGCATCATCTATTACTGAATCAGTATTTGAGCCTAAACCAAACAATTGTTTAAACTTATTTAAATCCATAATAAAAGACGTACCTTAGTTGCTTAATGCAACATGCAGAATGTGAGTGAGTGTAGGGGAACACAGGAGTGCCCAACCGGGAACACCTGGGCCAACGCCGGCTTACCAACGGGTTTATAAGGCTGCTACAACTGCTTGCCAAACCATACACAAACTCTATTCCTTATGTTTTATTAAACTCCAATCTACTTCTAATATTTAGGATTATATTTTTAATAAATGATTGAAAAAGAAAGATATGAAAATTGTTCTGAAAATATTTGTAAATATGTATTGTTTGTAGAAATATATGTAATGTTGGTAAATAGATTACATGTGCATAAATGTGTGTAATATGTATAAAAATGTATAACGTGTATAATATGTGGAAATATATATAGTGGGTGAAAATATTTGTAGTATGTATAAATATGTATAGTGTGTAAAAATATATATAGTATGTATAAATATATTTAGTGTGTATAAATATTTATAGTATGTCAAAATATATGTAGTATGTGTAAATACATATCGTGTATGAAATGTGTGCATATATGTATAGTGTGTGAAAATATATGTAGTATGCATAAATATGTATAATGTGTGAAAATATGTGTAGTATGTGTAAATATGTAGAGTTTGAAAACGTGTGAAGTATTTGTAAAAATGTATAGTGGTTGAAAATGTGTATATATATAAATATAAATAATGTGTGAA
This sequence comes from Ophiorrhiza pumila, assembly GCA_016586305.1. Taxonomy (NCBI): domain Eukaryota; kingdom Viridiplantae; phylum Streptophyta; class Magnoliopsida; order Gentianales; family Rubiaceae; genus Ophiorrhiza; species Ophiorrhiza pumila. Next base: position 23,307,962 of record BLIW01000004.1, on the reverse strand, counting down.
AATATAGGTAATATATATAAATAGGTATAATGTGTGAAAATATGTTAAATATGTATAGTGTGAGAAAATGTTTGAAGTTTTTATAAATATGTATATTATTTGAAAATGCGTGTAATATGTGTAATGTGTAGATATATGTATATGAAAAAATCTATAGTATGTATAAATCATTTTAGTGGTTGAAAATATTTGTAGCATGTGTAAATATGTACAATATGTGAAAATGTATAAATTATGTGCAAATATGTATATTTTGTGAAAATGCGTGTAATATGTATAAATATGTAGTGTACAAAAATATGTGCAGTATGTAAAAAATGTATAGTGTGCGAAAATGTGTGTTATATGTGTAAATATGTGTAAATATATAGTGTTATGAGAAATATGTGTAATATATATGTATATGTATGTAGTGAGTAAAATATGTGTACTATGTGTAAACATGTATATTGTTTGAAAATATGTGCAGTATGTGTATATGTGTTCATATGCATAGTGTATTAAAATGTATGAATTATGTATAAATATATGTAGCATATTAAAATATGCAAGTATGTGTACAGATATAATGTTTCAAAAAATGTGTATTATGTGTAAATATTTATATTGTGGAAAATGTGCATAAATGTATAACATGTGAAAATATGTGTAGTATGTATAAATATGTCGAGTTTGTGATATTGTGTGTAGTCTGTATTAATATATGTAGCGTGTAAAAATATATAGTGTGTGAAAATATGTGTAGTATGTATAAATATGTATAGTGTAAAAAATATGTGAAGCACGTATTAATATGTGTATGAGAAATATGTGTAAAATGTGTGGAAGTATGTATAGTGTGTATATATATATAAATATAAATATATATATGCACATATGAAATGTATCAAAATGTAAGAAGAATGTGCAAATATTTAAAGTATGTGCAAATGTAAATATTATATGCAATATATGTAGCGTCGAAAATATGTGAAAAATAAGTAAAAAATTATAGTGTGATAAATATTTAAATATGTACCAATATATGAAAATATGTTTAGTATATACATATATGCGTAGTATGTATAAGTGTGTGTATAAGTATATATAATATGTGTAGTATGTAGCACACGTACATTGTAATCTGTGCAGATGTAAGAAGAATTTGCAAATATATATAATGTGTGGAAATGTATATAGTATATGTATATACGTCGTGTGCACATTATGTGCAAAATATGTACAACTCTATAGTGTCAAAATAAGTGTAATATATGCAAATATATGAAAGTGCGTATAGTGTATACATATATATGTATATGTATAAGCGTACAAATATTTGCAACCATGTATCTTATAAAAATGTTTAAATATGTATAGACATGTATAGCGAGTAAAGTTATGGGTAGGTTTGTGGGAATATTAACCATAAATGTTAATACATGCATTGTGCAACAAATATTATATTACTTATATCTATTATACTGAATTAACATTATAATGAAAAATAACATATAATTACAGCGCGCTGGCGCGCTGATTGCCAACTAGTAGTATAAGAGGTTTGGGAAATTTGTGGTCGTTCTCATGTATAATCTCTCACGTGTGAGCTTCCCATAATATGATTATTTCTTACTTTTGCCCTTTTAGTTTTTCTTCTTTTCCCTTTCAAGAGTTGTAATTATGAGGTATTACATGGGCTTTTTGCTGGCTTCCCTCTAGACTGGATTTTACCCCCCTTTAATTTTTTCTTATTTAATGTTTGAAAAGTGATAATTAGGAGGATGGGTATGGCCTTTTTGCCCATTCAATTATTACCACCCCCTCCCAGATCGCACAAAGCACGACTTTTTGCCTATTTTGCTAATGTGGCGGTTAGGTTTTTGCTAATGTGGCTATTGTGTCCTGACATTAATTAACTCTTGTAAGAAAGTTGCAACTCATGTTGCAATTAGAGTTGTTTGCTACTGTGCACCGCCTTTTTCTTCAATCTTTCGACTTTCTTCTTTCTCCATTCAACTTTCTGCCGCATTTAATATGTTTTAACCAAACTCCTCAAAAAACCTTGTTCTCTCTCCCATTGAGTTCGCTGTCGCATTTAATGTTGTTAAATCAACTTCTCAATTTTTTTACTCTATTTTGAATGAAAAAAAAATTCCCTAGAGCTTATAATGGTACTTGGAAAACCATTGGATCTCGGCCGCTTCTTCATTATCTCCTGGATTAAAAGCTCAAATTACCCTTGCAGCCTTTCAATATAGATTTTGGCCTTTGCGACAGATTTCTTTCCCCATTGCATTTTTCATTTTGATTTTTATGCCTTGTCTGGTAATTTTATATTTTAGAGTGTTATCTACCATTGTAGGATGGTGACTTCATCGATGACTCTTTGCAGAGTTTGTGCTCAATTATGACAGAAATGTTTTCATTAGGTGGACATACATGTCAAATCAATTGTCAAATGGATTTTTTTTTATGTCATTGAATTTGTTCCTTATTTTTTCAGTACATTCCCTAACCAACTCTTGCACATTATCAGTTTTTTTAGGGCTTTTTTATTAGCGAGTTATATTGTTTGCTTTTTGTTTGACTGATTCTGCTTTGGTATGTGTATTTAAACTTTTATGAACTTTTTTGTAGTTCCTTGATTTCCTTTCTTCTGCTTTCTCTTCTTCTGTAGTTTAGATTTTTTGTTGCTTCTATTTGTTTTGACAAGTGCACTACTGTGTTGGTCTTGGTTCATTTATGGATCAGATATTTTGTTGCTCTTGTTTATCTTGGCAAATGCACTCATGTGTTGTTTTTAGTTCATCTATAGATAAATCTCTCTGTTCTTAGTATATTTTATATCTTTTTTCTCTTATTCTTAGTTCATATATGGATAAAACTTTATCTCTTCTTCTGATATTATAAGTTCTTTTTATATCTTACTATATATGATTATGCGATTATGTATTCGCATTAATTTTTTTTTTATTAATGTTTTCGAGAGTATGTGTTTAGTTGGAAATGATTGTAATTGCTTAAATGTATTATAATTTGTGTTTCATATTTTGCTACTTTTATTTTGAGCTTTTGTCTTTATCTTTATTAAATGCTTGCTCTTTTCCATTATATCTGAATTTTTTTTTCTGTTGGTGTTTGTTTTTTACAGGGCTTCTCTTATATTGTTCTTTTTCTCGTTCTAATTCTTCTCTCATTCTCGGCTCCTTTTCAATTTCTGTCATTCTTGACTACAGAATATGAGCTTATATATTTTTTTGAAAGTATGCGTTTATTAAAAAAAAATGTAATCTTTCTGATCTTTTATATGTCGTTCTTGATTTTTTTTCTTTTACTATAAGTAATCTTTGATTAAATACATTTTTTGGTCGACTTCTAATATATTTTTTATTATATTCTTGAAAATATATATTTTTTAGCATGAAAATTTCATGTAACATTTATTTCATGAAATTTTTATGCTCTTTTATTAATTTATATGTTATGTTCTTCTTAGTCAACTGCATGAATATATGAATTGTATTATTTTTTAGTGTGTTGTCCATCTGAAGTTTTGATGTATATATGATATATATGTGTTATTTTTGTAAATGGATCTTCATCGTTTTTTAAAACTATTCCTAAAGAAACTTTAGTGCTTCTATTTGTTTTGTAAAAAAGTTTCATTTGGAACCGCCTATGTTTTGTTGTGGTGGATGGAAAATATTATTGATTGCTCATGTCATATCAACTTCGGCGTTTATTTCTTGGTGATAATGAACAGTGTGATACGAAATCATGTGTGATCACATGTTTCGAAAAATTCAAAATACTTGTTCCAATTGTTAAAGATTAATCTCATATATGGAGGCCTGGAATAGGATGGAGAATAAGCCTCATGTTGGTCCCAGAAGGTCCGAGACTCCAAAATGGGATAACAAAGGAAATCATGATAAGAGGCGTCAAATATTGTTTGCTGAGAGATTCTGCCACGTTTTAGTAATCTACTCATATCTCTCTCGCCGTAACTCGGAATGGGTTGATTCTTGTGGCATTAGAAAGTTAAGATCCATAACTAAAACTTTGATGTTTTGCATTTTTCCAGATTCTGATGGGATCAAGGTGCAAACACGCCGTAAATTTGCATATCACGTCATGACGCGGACAAATTTTGGGATTTTTAGTTTTTCATTTTTTTTGTGTGTTTTTTTTGTGTTTGTTATTTTGGGCTTATTAATTTCGTGATTAATTAGTTAATTACATGGCTCAAATTATCTTGCATGATAATGGCATGTAATGGGCTTAATGGATCTTTAATTCATTAAGGGTAGTTTTTAGGAAACATGATTGGCAATTATCCCACATCGGGAAAATACCAAACATTAACACTTCTTGTAGCCTATTTAAAGGGCATACTCCGTACGTTTTTAATAGAGTTGAATTTTGAGAAATAAAAACACAGAGTTGATTTTTTTACGTAAATTGTTTTCCTGATGAGGGAATTCCAATTTACATTGTGGGTTTTAGTTCTTGAGGAGGGGATTAAATCTTACGCGACTGTCATGTTAATTGTATGTGAGGAGCATCCAATTAATTGTGCTTCAAGTCAATCTACAGAGATAGATTAATTCTACCAGTCCAAATTGATTTACGAAAAGATCGTGGACGCTATTCCGCATTAACTGTCAATCTGCGTGAGGAGCGTGGTTAGATCGTTATCACAGTGTCTGAAGTTTAGAAATAATATTAGGTCCTATAATAATAACGTTACATTTACTTCTCTTGGGGCAAAATATGATCGAGAGTTGACAAAAAATCGATAGACAATATATACATTGCGAGTACAAGGCCAAACATACCACTTTTTAGGTAGTATGATGCCTAATAATGAAAATTTGAGTGGCGTTCGGTTCTTTTTTTATGATACTAAAGAAGAACTTATTGGTAGAAAAAAATTGTCAGATAGGTTATGTGAGGAGACTCTTAAAATAATAATGGATCTTCTCCGTGATAATCTATATTGTAAATTTTTTCGCAATCTTAGAGATGTTCCTCGTCTTGAGGACAAGATCATTATTTTGAATAGGTATCCTAGTTTGGATCAGTGGGTGTATAATCTTTTTAACAGTATCCCAAGTGGCAGCGATATTTAATGAAGATGAGAGTGAAAGTGTTTGTAGATCTGCTCATATTCAAATGTATAGTCATTCCATTTCAAGTCATCGAATCCAACATTATTTTGTCTGTTATGATAGCCTTCAATATCCTCTATTATTTTCATGGGATAAGCTTGGTTAATATTTTGGCATTAAAAAATAAAAATGCCTTTCAAATATGCGTGCAAGTTCTCATTTTACTGAGAAAGTTCTTTTACGTAATTCTTTGTTAGCATCAAGTGCAACTGAGTATATAGATTTAGAATCTCAAGATATACTATGTTTTTCTGTCTATATAATTATTATGTCTTTTTGTGAATGTGAAAGTCCTAAAATGAATAAAATTTGTTTTGTGATTTTTTTTAATTGCGGATGAAAGAAAAAAGTGCAAGGCGAATGTGTCAGCAAGTGAGTATTATTGCTACAATTTTCAGATAAGAGAAAATGATAAGTCGATGTTGTTGCACAACGATAGACTATTACAACAATTTGCTATTAATATGTATGTTAAAATAGAAACTACAGGGCTTGATTTTCATAGAAAAAATTAGAATGAAGTTAGGTAAAAATTTTACAAGGTGTTATGGATAGTATTTCTCTTAGTGATGCAAAAGAATCAAGAATTGTTCTTAGAATTTATTTGTCTGTATCATTAATAAGAGGGCCAAGAGACATATGTAGAAGATTTTAGATGCAATAACAATAGTATAAATGTACGATAAGCCAAATATTTTTCTTACTATGACTTACAATCCAAACTAGATAGAAATACAAGAAAATTTGTGGGATAAAGAAAATGACTTTGATTGTCCAAATTTATTGGCTTAGGTTTTTAGAGCTAAATTTAAAATGTTGAGAGTTGAATTAGTTAAAAAAAAACACTTTTTGGAGAGGTTGCTACTTTTGTTTATTCGTTTGAGCTTCAAAAAATAGGAATTTCACATGCTCATATTTTGTTGATTTTATAATCAGACTTTAGGCCTTTGAACCCTGAAGCTTATGATCGTATTGTTTGCGCTGAATTGCATGATCATGGTGTTGAGCCGCACCTATATTCTGTTGTTATTAAGCATATGATGCAGGGTCTTTATAGGTATTTAAATAGAGAAAATGCTTGAATTAGAAATGGTACATGCAGAAATCATTATCTTAAAGATTTTGTCTCTCAAACTTTACATGTTGATGATGGTTATCCATAGTATTGTAGAAGTAATGATGACAGGAAAGTGCGAGTGAGAAAATATGATTTGTATAATAGATGGGTTATTCAGTATAATCCATATTTATGTACAATCATGTCATTTTAGTAGGTCAATGTTAACTGAATTTTTCGAGATGAACATTTCAAATGAGAGGGCACGAGATTTGAGCTTTTATATAAAGACTTTCCTCGCTATTTTGTGTGGGATTCAAAAAACAAAGTTTGGCCGGAGAGAAAATGCCTTGCTCTCTTAGATTTTTATTTGCTGTTTTATTAGTATATTGTTTACCATATGATCCCAAAAAAATTTGCGAAATGTTTGATCAAGAGTTTTCTGCAGATTATGTGAAAATGGAGAAATTTGCTAAATGTGATGTATTTGGTATTAAAAAGCACTGCACACTAATTAAATAGACACTGGTAAAATGATTATATAATTTTAATGTGTGTTTAGTACAGCTGATTGGCATTATCATTAGTGCATTTTTTCCTGTTACAATGGCAAACTTCGCATATGTTTTAGTCCAATTTCCAATGGTGTCTGAAATAGCTTTATTTCTCTGTCCTTATCGATATTCAATTTATTTTAGTAAAATACAACTTTATCTTCTTTTTATAAAGTGTTGCCTAAAAAATCACACTCCAACTTAAAAAGTGATGCGGGTTGAGTTAACATAACAAACGAAGCTGTCAGATCATGTAATTATTTTACACATTGAAGTGAAAAATTAGAGATTTGAACAAGATATGATTTGTAGTATCTAAAAGTGTTCAATTATATAATCTAAAATGAATAGATGTAATATTGAAAATTTTCAAATTCATGTTTATTTTTTTTATTTAATAAAATATATATTTTTATGTATATAATATTTTTACTAGAGTTGACATGTAGGTGAATTGAGTTTATTTGCTCAATCATATATGACAGTGCAATTTATTATCAGTATAGAAAAATTTATTGTGTCATCTCATGTATTAATTATGCATTTAACACCAAATATTTAACACCAAATAGTGTTGAGTTAATAAAGAAAGTTGAAATAATTTTATGGTAAATAATAGGGCAGGTCTTGACTATATACATTATAATTTAATTCTTATAAAGCAGCTTTACTTTGACAAATTTTAAAAAGAGTGAAGTGGGGAATGTTCACACGCAGCTCTAAAAAGATGTGTAGTAAATTTGTTTAATATTAATCAAAATATTTGTTGGTAATATTTAAATGGCGATCAATTATAGCTTAGGCTCCAATTGGTTTCTTAAATTATCAACCTATTTGTAAAACCAAAACCAAAAGAAGTAGTGGTTGTCACTGCATTATTGGATTGTTTATAATCACAATTACAAAATACGTCTACAGTAAACTTATCTTCAGATATTATTAAATTACTACACAGTATACTGTCAAAATCACGTTCAGCCATTACACAAAGCTGAAGAAAATGGTGAAAGTGTTCAGGGACATTCTTTGAGCAGGTTTCTTCTTCTCCTTCTTCGGACCGATCCAAATTTTATTCCACAAATCAACCGCAGTATTCACTCATGAGAAAACATAAAAGAAACTGAGATTAAGCCGAGAGAAAACAACAGATCGGGAGAAAGAAGTGTATGTACAATTTGGTCGGGAGCTTCAAAGAAGAACGGATTTTTCATCTGGCTCGGCTGATCTGACTTCAAGAGAGCTCCGATCTGGGATTTCCCTTAAGAGCTGCGATCGGACTTCACGAGAGCTCCGATCTGGAATTTCAACCGACTGAAGTTCGGACTTGGAGAGAGCTACGATCTGGCTTGGCTGCGAAGAAGGAGATAACTATTCAAGAAGAAATTCCACAAACCGTCAAAGTTGTGAAATGAATGAAATTATGAAGACTGCAAAATCACGTGGGTCAAGTGCTTTTGCAGCTTTATTCGTTTGACCCTTTTGTTTTTCATGTGCTCACGCTGCATACAAAATAAAAGGACTCAGCTTATCAATGTGCATACAGTTTCAGCTATAATGGTGCAATGATTAACAAAATCGTGGGTCCCACTTGTGTGTACACAATTAATTATATATATATATTCATAATTTTTTATATACACACTTCTCAATAAATTAACCAAATTTATCAATTCAAACACATTTAATTATTTTATAAATATTCATTTCTCATTACAAAACACAATAAAATCATTTCATAAATAAAATCAAAAAACACCGTATCCAAACGGACCCTTAGTTGCTTGTTTGATTCCTGGTAAAAAGAGGTTGGGATTTTTGCTTTCGTTTTATGTGTGTGCTATTTCATAACCATACTTGTCAGTTAATGTTGTCATCATTAAATTGAAATTGTTTAAAGCCCAATTACTTTTTAGAATAATTTTGCATGAATTAAAATATCCAAATAGTAAATTTTTTCCAATACTGATCTAACCTTTGTTTGCTCTTGTGTTACGCAGATGCAAGTAACAAAATGAATAAATTGCGTAATCTATTTGTGAAGTGGAAAAAAATTGGTAAAGGATTAAAAAATTTATTATTATCTTAAAACATTTTCAGGTCAACATATTCGTATTGTTTTTGTTATGCTTGAACAAAATTGTAAACTGAATTTTCAATGTCGACCGACTTTTTAAGTTGTTATCCATTCTTGATCTATTATTTAGGAAATCTTAATTTTTATTCATTAAAATCAGTGGAGGATTGGCTAGAGATTATTATTACATATCCAATGGCTTTTACAAATGAAAAAGATAGCACATGTATAGATAATTATGAAAATTTTGGAGACACTAGAAATTTGTGGTGTTTTTTTAATTGTATGCAAAAATACAATTAAACATGTAATATTTTATTATTATAATTTTTTATATTCTAATCTATTATATATGTATTTATTTATTTTTGTATGACACATAAAATACTTTTGCAAATCTTTAATGCATTTGGATTAAAAGATGACCTAGAAATTTGTATTTATGACGGTCCAAAAAAATTGTTAATATTGGTAAAAAAATCAATATTTCCATCAAGGATATCGTGATAATATTATCACCACCCAAGATCGAACTTTTTTGAGATGTAGTGAAAAATTCCGTTTTGATCATATTCATTTCACTGATAGTTACACTCAAAATTTCATGGACTGTATGTCTCCATTGCCAATACTTTTAAACTATGCGGTAACAATAAATGGTAAGAAGATTTATTCAAAATAATTTTTGTAAGTCTTCCTGTAAATATTCTAATTATTTTTCTGTGCAATTTATGATCAGAAAATAATGATACCATGCATGAAATAATTTCATCATCAATCCATCCATCATTTGTTCACTATATGGAGTGGGAATGTTGCTTTATCTGAAGTTTGTATCTTTGGATAAACAGAAAAAAAGTGAGTAATATTTTTTGCGCTAATACAACAAATTGGAATTTTAGTTTTTAACCTTAATTGTTTGTTTTTCAGAAATTGCCAACTGTTATGGAGATAGTGCTTCATGTAGTAGAAATCTTGGACTTGTTTTTGTGATAGGAGAAAAATGTTATGACATAATGGTATAGAACAATACTTTAACGAAAAATTGGAATCATTTTGTTCTTGATCATGATCTCCAAAATGAAGATGCAATTGTCTTTATTCCACAATATGTTCGTAATTATGCTATGGCAATTTTTAACAAATATGGTATTGAAAAGTTGTATCATTGGCATTTTAAATTTCATGCTATTATTTGACAAATAATGACATTTTCACCCTCATTTCTACTGTATGTCTATCTTATATTCTTATCCAATTTTTTTCTATATTCATGTTAAACAAGTGTCTTTCTCATTCACAAATACGTAGCACTTATTCTTGTATAACGTATCAATTTAACTTGTTAAAGTACTATTATAAATCATGTATAAAGTTTCAACAATTCACGTATAAAACATTTATAAATAAGTACATTTTTTATTTGTGTATAAGAAAAAATGATATATGTATCAATATTATCATGTGCACATCTTTGACAGATTTATAAATTCGTTTCAAATGAAGCATTGCCAAATTTTTAAATGTGAAAAATTAAAAAGGTTTTTTGGACTAAGCAAATTATGGACTTAATAGAAAGATTTACTAAAATAATTACATGATAGGCGTAAACATAATATTAACAATTTAAATGTGATTCCTTTTTAAAAAACTATGTATATTACAACAAAAATTATTCCTTCTGATTATATAATTGCAATGATGAAAAATTATTCGGTTAACAATTAATATATAATTATAGTTGTTCAGCAAATCATTCCAATTGAACATATCTATGAACAATTAGACAAAGAAAATTTATTTTGGGCCATTTACCATTTTAATCCCATCATTTAGCCTTAGACCAAACAATTTTTAAATGTCCAAAATAAAAAAGTTTATTTGAGCTAAACAAATTGTTGCCATTTACCATTTTAGGTCTTCTTTCTCTACTCTGTCAACTACTTAATTTCTTTTTGGCACGACCGCTATTTTTTTCCATTAATTCATCCCGAAATTTCCAATTATCTTATTAAAAAAAACAAACCTTCATTTAAAACCATCATCGGAACTCTTTTTGATTGATGTCGCGGGATAACTTTTCAAACACCGCTAGTGCTTTAAAAAGCTACTTCTTAAATGGATGCATTTCTTGTCTGTCCTTAACATAATATCTTTTTAACTCAATTAGGTTCATTCTATTCTCTATATATTATATTCCTTTCTTTACCTTTATGATCAAAGTTTTGCTTGCCTTTTTGTCATTCTTTTCAAGATAACATTTCATCATCATTTCTGTTAAATTTTTTGAACAATAACATCACTAATCAAAAAGTGATTTAATTGTAATTAGGGAGAATATCTTCATTCAAATTTATATCTGCTGATCACTATTAAGATTGTTTTTGAAGGCAAAAGTGAGGGGTGAAGTGTTCTCTTGAAAAATGAAAATTCACCATAATAATTGCAAGGACAGTTCCCTTGAGCAACTTTTTTAAGTCCCTAAATGTTTGAGCCCTGAGAAAAGTTGCTGGAAATGATGATGACAAACATATCAAACCAAACCAGAAAAAACATTGGTAGAAATGAAATGAAAGGAAGCCTCAGCACTCAGCAGTCTATTTTCATTATCAAAGAAATGGCATTATTTGCAATTCTGTGCTTCAATGAGCATTGAGCAGCAGCGTATGACTGTCATGATTCGTGACTTTTTTAAGCTGAGCCCAAAAAAAAGAGCATATTTGGGGAACTCTATGAAGAATCTACTCATTCTTAGCAAGGCCCCAGTTTCTTTTCTCTTTTTATTGCTTTGGTTTTTATTTCATTTTTTTTTTCAACCTGCTAATTTTTTTACTACTTTTGGTAGGTAGAGGTAGAGCCGAGGGAAAACAAGAAACTAGAAGAAAATAATACTAGTGGTTACTATCAAAGATTTGCTAGCTACTTAAAAATGTTCAATTACTTTATATAATTTCTAATACGATCCCTAATAATGACAATAAGTATTATAAAATTTTAACGTCAGTTTAAAACAACTTTCATCATTTTCTCGAAATTAAATCGAGATTACTTATAAGAATTAAGAACTCAATTACTCAATACCGAAAATGTATTACATGATTATTCATCAATATCAACACCCCTCATTTGTGAGTGTTTACCATTGTTCATAGTGTGTGTCATTAATCCCATATGTTTACTTTACACACGATTATTAATCAATAGCAATCCCTGCTGATTTGTTAGTGTTTACATTTTATCAGTGTTGCTATCAACCTCAAATGTTTACTTCTATACCATGATCCCCATCCCCTTGTAGATTTGCTTAAGCATGCAGATAATTTATTGTATAGGTAGATGTGATTTTAGCAAATCGCAATCTTTAGCAAAACCATAACCGTATATAGTATCGTTTCTGTGTTTGTTTGTTTTGGAGTTTGGACTTGGGAGGCTTTACTGGAACAATTCCATTGTTTGTTCAATCTTGCAACTCCTCCCAAACTAAAGTGGATCAAGAACATCCTAATGCCAATCGTGCCAGAATGCCACAAAGCTGCGATTTTGGCCCACTTTGAGACTTCTTATCCGACATGGTTTTCGTGAAGGACTTATTTGCTAATATTTGCATAGAATAACTATAAATAGGGCTAGGTTTACAACTTTTAAAGGGGCGACAATTTTGAGAGAGATTAAGCAAGGGTTTTTCTTCTTTGTAATAGCTAGGGTTTCATTCTTTTGGCTATTTACGGAGAATTGAAGCTGTACGGATTGGAAACATCATTGATTATTGATTTCATATATTTAGAGACAAAGATTTCATCTACGGATTTGCAATTCAAGGTGTCATCTTTCCTTTTTATTTATGTTTTCAATAATATTCTTTAATTTAAATATTATTATGATGTCTGATTTAGCCATGCTCGGCTAAACTCATTGTGCTCCCGGGATTATGAATAAGGGTTTTTGTGCTTAATTTACATGTTAAGTTCTATTCTATGGTCTTTGTGGAATAAGTTTTGCTGTGTTCTTCATAATTATGCATGATTTGGCCAGATTATGTATGATGAATATTTTCTTAAAGTGCAGTAAATTACTTAGAGACAACTTGCTTTAATCTTACCTTTAGCCTGATAGGAGGATTAGAGTGGGTTGTTTGAGATCTATTGTGGGTTGGTTGTGAATTTGTTAGATCGATTTGCCTTAATTGTTACCTTTAGCCTAATAGGAGGAATTAAGGGGATTAGTTTAACATTAGCGTAACAGGTTCTGGCGTTGCCTCTACCATAAAGGAGCGGTTGAATTTGAGGGTTTGGTTGAGATGGTTAGTTGCATTAGATTCCGGATTAATTAAGGAAGTAAACTTTGTCTTTCGCCATATAGGAGAGTTTATTGAATTAGTTAATATCTAAGTAAGTAAGTGCTTAATCATTCCTTACCTTTAGCCTAATAGGGGGTGTGAGTTATGTTATTTACCCTTATTTTGCATGACCATAGATAGGATATATGTATGTGTTTTTTATGTAAGCCTAAAATATAATCTCGGGAGTACACTTGCTTAACTTGAATTTTAATCAAATCACCAACTTTGTTTTAGTTATTTGTTATTTGCTTTCTTATTATTTAGTTTGATAAACAGAAAAATCAAAAATATTTTCTTAAAGTTTCAACACAGTCCTTTCCTCGTGGGAACGAACTTGCTATACTATCACCTTCACGGGGTTGTTTAGCATTATTTTTGAGTAGGGGTAAATAGCAACCACGATCACATTTTATTACACATATTTGCCCCCATCATGGATTTAATGGATCCTTTTTTCCAATCTACTTGGAATATAATCAAGTTTGATCTACTTCAAGCTGTGATTTATTTTATGAATGGGGGCTCCTTACCACAAGCTGTCACAGCTACATCACTTATACTAATTCCAAAAATTAAGGGTCCTTCAAATTTTTCTCAATTTAAACCTATAAGCTTGTGTAATTTTGTTAATAAAATCATTTCCAAAATGTTGGCTTTGAGATTTGGGAGTATATTTTGAACAAAATAATTAGAGAAAATCAAAGTGGATTTGTTAAAGGTAGAAATATAGTGGATAACTACTTGTTAACTGCTGAACTAATGACCACTTTACCTAAGAAACATAAGCATGGAAACATTGCAATTAAATTAGATATGGAAAAAGCCTATGATAGAGTTCACTGGCTATTCCTACTTCAGATAATGAGGCTTATGGGGTTTGGGGAAATTTGGATTGACATTATTTGGAGACTAATTTCAAATGTTTGGTTTTCTATTCTTATTAATGGAGTTCCTTATGGGTGGTTCAAATCTACTAGAGGGCCAAGACAAGGGGATCCTATTTCTCCTATGTTATTTGTATTTGGGGCAGAATACCTAAGTAGATGCTTAAATAGTTTAAACATGCGAGAATGTGTTCCCAAATTTTGTGTGCCAAGAGGTTGGGCTGAAATCTCTCACTTAGCTTATGCTGATGACATTATTTTATTTACTACTTCTCATTCAAAATCAGTTAAATCTGTTATGAAGGTTATTCAGCATTATGAAAATACCTCTGGCCAGAAAGTAAACTCCCAAAAAAGCTATTTTCTGGCTCATAAGAACTTGAGTAGGGAAAAGATTTACTTCGTTATAAAAAGTACAAAATTCCCTAGGGGACAACTGCCTATTCAATACTTGGGAATTCCTCTCCACTACAAAAGAATCCAGGCTGCACACTATGAGGGTTTGATCAAAAAAATAACTGCCAAAATCTCATTTTGGAATCCTCAAATTATCACAAAGGGTGGAAGAATTGTTCTCATTCAAAGTGCTTTGGCAAGTTCACTTCTTTACATTACTATGGCCTTGAATCCTCCAAAAAAGGTTCTTCATCAGTTAGAGTCTTTGTTTGCAAATTTTCTGTGGGGAAATTCAGATTCCCCATAAAGCATATCATTGGATTAAATGGAGTAAATTATGCTTCCCAAAGGAGGAGGGAGGAGTAGGTTATAAGGCTCTAGAAGACATTATCACAGCACAATCCATAAAATTATGGTGGAAATTTAGAAAAAAAGACACACTTTGGGCTAAATTTTTACATTCTAAATATTGTCAGAAATTTCACCCCATATTGGTTAACAAAAGCAGAGAGGATTCGGAAATTTGGTCTAGAATGACTCAAGTTGTAGAAATTGTAGAGAAATTTATTTTGTTTCAAGTCAATGAAGGAAAATGTAGCCTATGGTTTGATAATTGGCTTGGTAAGGGTACACTATCCCATTTAGCCTCTCCTGCTCACAGCCACAACCTAGATCAATTTATTAATGCTTAAGGCTGGGATTTGATACAGTTGCAGAACTATATTCCCTCTGATTGGTTAGAAGCTGTTAAAAGTAGTCACTCCCCCTCCTGGTTGGAAAAAGACAGATTAATTTGGACTCTTGAAGAGAATGGATGCTTCTCACTCTCTTCAGCTTACAAAATAATCAGGCAAAGAAATGATTCATATGTCTCAAACGATGAGATATTATGGAATACACATGTGCCTACAAAAATCTTTTTCTTTAATTTAAGATTGAGAAAGAACAAATTACCCATTGGAAGTAATCTTTCAAAATTAAGCATATATGGACCTTTCTTATGCCATTTATGCAAAGCCAATGGGGAGACAATTAATCATTTATTTGCTGAATGTCCTTTTGCAAGATTGATTTGGAATAAATTTGGAGTTGAGGTAGGTATAATTAACCAATCTGTGTCCTTGAATACCACTTACTGGAAAAATCAGAAAGGGAAAAGCAGAAATGTTAACTTGATATGTAAAATCCTTCCTCTGATCATTTGTTGGAAAATTTGGAAAATGAGAAGTAGAATAGCCTTTGACAATCAGAAATTTGATCTGATGACTTTAGCTAACTCTATTTTTGATACTCTGATTATATGTATGAAAATGCACTCATGCTCTTGGGAGGAGTTTTGGCTTCTTAGCATAAATCCTGTCAACAGATATAATGTTCAGATCATTAAATGGTATCCACCACAGAAGGGACAGGTAAAAATTAATATAGCATGTCAGATCAAGAATAACTCAGTTCAAGGGAGTATAATAGTGAGAAACTGTGAAGGTGTGGTAATTTGGCTACATTCAATTACAGAATTTAACTGTTTAATTTCCTCCAAAGTACAGGTTGAGATTTGCACAGCTGTGACAGGTATTCAAGAATGCATTAATCGTGGGTTCACAAATATTTTATTGGAATCTGACTCAGATTGCTTGCAGAGAGTATTATCTAAAGAAAAAGCTGTATGGAGGCACTACCATCTTCAGGATTCTATAAACCCAATTAGGAGATATGCTACTTTCAACAAAATCTGGAAAGACTCTAATCAAGCTGCAAGATGGGTGGCTGCCAGTCCTATGAGAGAGTTTGATGCTATTCCTAAAGAATTAAAGAATATCGTTCTCTTGGACAAGATAGGACTTCCAAAATTCAAGAAAGTAAAGGTAAAAGCACCATAAATATAGGCTCAGCTGCTGATGTTTGGCTGTTTCCTAAAGGTTATCTTTATATGTACAATGCTTGGACCACAGCTGCTATTGTTAGGCTGTTTATTCCACTAAATGAATGAAAGATCTGGCTTGATATTGAGGGTTGGTTGGCCATTAACATGGTCTGATTAGGGCTAAGTTGGGATGTTGTGATAAACTTTTGGCAGTGATAAGCTTGGAATATTGGCTGTAAATTCCCATTTTTGTAAGTGATCACTTCTGGTGAATTTTGTTTAGCTTGTCACACAATGTATACATTTGACTTGCTAAAATTCCTTTTGATATTTAGACAAGGGAGTTTCAACCTCCTATGATGTAATAGTCAGATTTGTATATGGAGGTAGTACTCCAAGTTTAACTTTTATGAAAACCATATGATCAACCTCCCATTAGGCATAGGCTTGTAAATGAGATTTTGTTCATTTTGGCCTTTTGCTGTAAGGATGATTTTAGGGTACATCCATCATCCAAAAAATTATGATAATAAATTGGGAGTGGCGACCCACCTCGATATGAGGTTCTGCCAAATAAAAATATATCTATATATATAAATCAGCTACTAATAACTATGTTCTTGCTTAGGACAAAAAATCTACTTTTAAATTTGGGTTATAAAAGAAGACAAAATATTTATCTTAATTTTAAGTTCTCAAACATAAAAATTTAATTAAAAATATTTGCAGATTAATTTTATTGAGTAAAGTATAAATAGCAATTTTGATAATATCATGTGTATGTGAATGAAAGAAAATGGAATGCCACGATGAAAAAACAAAAACATTTTGTTATGTACTAGAGCAAGATTATATCTTCTAGTTTGATTTTTTTTATTTATTTTCTTCAAGGTGTAAATATCTTGACATTATTAATAACATTCATAATATGTTTATTGAAGTTTATTTATACTACTCATTGAAATTTTACATGTAACATGCAGTAACATATAATGCTACTTTTACTCTCACACAGAATTAATGCTAAGTATCTATAATTCATTTTTTTATGGGCAGATTTAGTTAAATATTTGTGCAATTAATCATTAAAAATTTTAATTCAATTTCATTATTTAACTTTATGAATAAATTCTATAATTTATTATCTAATGTTCTTAGTAACATAGATTTCAAAAAGAAAAAAAAAGGTAGAGGGATAGAAAATATATAAAATATAATAAAATATTTTATTAGCATATTCATTTTTTGTGAAAGTTGAAATGAAATTAGATAGATAATAATTAAATGTATCTTAACTCTATTGTTAATTGAAAATTGCAAACTATTTTTTCTTATAATGAAGAACCTTTAGTACTATTCTTTTTAGTTAATGCATTACCAATTTGTGGGAAAATTTCATGTAATTAAGGGTCCGTTTGATAAAACTGAAAACTAACTGAATTTGAAGTCTGAAATATGAAAGCACTAAGTTACTGAATTCATTAATTTTATATGTTTGATTCAACTGATTTTTCACATTTGAAAATATAGTATATGAAAATATGGAGTATGCAAGAAGTTATACAATATGTATAAATACATTAGGTATATGAAAATATGGAGTATGCAAGAAGTTATACAATATGTATAAATACATTAGGTGTGTAAATATGTATATTTTGTAAAAATATATGCAACATTGGTAAATATGTAGTGTGTAAAAATGTGTATAGTATGTGTAAATATGTAATGTATAAAAATGTGTGTAATATATGTAGTGTATAAAAATGTGTATAGTATGTGTAAATATGCAATGTATAAAAATGTGTGTAAAATGTGTAGTGTATAGAAATATATGTAGCATGTAAAAAATATATATAGTAGGTCTAAATAAGTGTAGTATGTGAAAATATGTGTAGCAAGTATAAATATGTGCAATGCGTGAAAATGTGTATAATAGATATAAACATGTGTAATGTGTGAAAATATGTTTGAAGTGTGTAATTACATGTTAAAAGAAAAAAAATTTAAACCATATTAATTATGTTTTATTAAAAATATTTTAAAATTTTATATGTAACCATACTCTTAAATTAATCAAATTAAGTTAGATTTTATCGTTTAAAGTTCTATCATAATTTTGCCTATGTTTTTAGATTTTCTTAATCCGTTAAGATATCCAATGTATTGTTATCAAACAAGCTTAATTGGTTCATATTTGAATCAATTAATTTTTAGATATGAATGTGGTTATTAATTAAACAGGCCATAAAATTCACTCACCATATATTTACCGTATATCATATATTTAGAGAGACTGTAAATTTATTTTATTAAGAGAAATGATAGGGCATAAATGAACTTGGTTAAGCGAAAAAAATTAGCAATCATACACTTTTTATAAATAACTGTTCACTAAGTTATTTCAAATTTCAATAGATTATATATACTTGAAAGAAATGATATAACATGATTGAAAATGCTTCTCGACTATATTGTTATACTTTACATATCTATATCCTCTTAAATTTCAATGATGTAAAATTATATAAATTTATTCATCCATTAATTTCTTTACTATTTTTGGATTATCCTTTCCATTAAAAAGAATAAAAAATAATGTCTATGCATTAGTATTTGAAACTGGTTTTTTTTTAAAAAAGTCTTTGACTTTTAAAAATATTTTGAGTATTTTGAAACACTTTGCAAGTCTTAATTAGAGTTAGAAATGTTATTTATATGTAATGACTCAACAGCTCAAGTAATATATACACATTTATATATATATATATACACAAGTAAGCCCAATCTGGAGGACAGACAAAGAAGACTTGCTATTTGACCAAAATGAAGATGACTGTTACGGCATATTCTCCGCTCTTGGTATCAGAGCCAGAGGGGGAAGTGGGTATGTAACTCGTTGTTTCATGATTTCTGTATATGGATTTTGCAGATCTGCTAACTTGTAGGATGAATTTGAACTGTAACTTGGCGCCTGTTGTTTTACAAACATGGATCCGAAGCCGAGTGAAGAATGAAAGGCGAAAAGGATCGTGTTGAGGGTACCATATTTAATCTGGTATGTTAGCAAGTTATAGTACGGAATTTGTACTGCAACTGAGTAGATCTACATAATCTCTGCCCAGAAATCATGAAACAAAATGTTAGATCTTATGGATCCCGAAGGTGATGTGCCAATCGGAGGGATTTTACATCTGATTTAATAAACGTGTTTATTTTCTGTCTACTATCTTTCCTGCTAATTGTCTGGCTTTCATTTATTTGTTATAGTATGACTTCTATTTTTAATCGTTTTTCAAAAGGAG
This sequence comes from Ophiorrhiza pumila, assembly GCA_016586305.1. Lineage (NCBI taxonomy): Eukaryota > Viridiplantae > Streptophyta > Magnoliopsida > Gentianales > Rubiaceae > Ophiorrhiza > Ophiorrhiza pumila. The sequence goes on along the minus strand of BLIW01000004.1, from coordinate 23,288,336 downwards.
CTTCAAGCTCTTCTTCAAACTCTTCTTCTTCAAGCTTTTCAAACAATATTGTTTTCAAAGAAGAAGTCAACATCGAAAATATTGAACAATCAATAGATAACTGGAAAATTCCTAAAAAACCATCAAGTGAAGTTTATAAAGATAAATGGAACTTAGTGTCAGATTATACAGTTAAAACGGTTGTACAAGCTGTCAATCTAAATAACGATTATGAAAACATTAAACTGTTGTCCAGAAAGACAATAGAAAAACATCGGCAAAAATATAATTATTTGTATTTTGGACTATTTCAAGTTACTGCAAAACCACTAAACAGAGAAGGTTTAGACACATCTTTGCTTCTTTGTCTTAGAGATTGTAGATTCTTGAATTTTGATGATTCTTTATTAGGCATGATTGAAACTAGCCTATGTGAAGGACCTGTTTACTTTGACTGTTTTCCAAACTTTACTGTCTCTCTGCAAGATATAAACATACATGATGCTTTAACTGTAAATGTTAAAGTTGCGAACTTTAAAGCTAAAATAGGAACATTTCCCGTAACAATCTTATTTAGAATTCAGTATAAAGCTATGAATTCTGCTTTCAACATAGGAGCAGTAACTGCTTCAAAAAAGGGAGAAACGGTCATGTTTCAAACAGATCTAGCTAAGTCTAGGTTGTCCATCTCTAGAAACATTAAATGGAATCAGGTAACCTTGACTAAAAATTGGTTCTTGCCAGAAGCAAACCCACTGGTACCAGTACAAAATACAGTGGTATCAAATATCAAACAATTTCCCAGTGGAGGAGTCCAGATCACATTTGATAGGACCCAAAGCCTTAGGATTACAGGTAATATTAATAGCCAAAGTTCTAGAAGGTCTTTTGAAGTCCAGTCTTCTAGGTAACCAGCAAGATCTTCTACATCTTCTGTTGACAATCGTATCCATAGATAATTCATCCAGGATACCACAAGCTAGATACACAGTAGAAACTCAAACAGACTCTCCTGAACAAAGTGAAAGTAATAGCCTTCCTAGATCAGATAGATATTCTACCATAATTGATAATGTAGATGAAAAACTATGTGAACTAAGGATTCTTAGAAAAGACTTTACGATAGATAAAGAAATACTTAGAAAAGATTTCTTTAGTGAAGAAAATCAAGAAAAAAGAAAATGGTTTTTTGAAAACAATAAGAATGAAAATAGGAAAGTAATACAAGAAAAGTATTGTGATTTCTTGAGAATACATGAGTTGCATTTAGCATTTTTTGCATGGTTTGAACATTATGCAACTAACAATTGTACAAATTATCATTTTTCAAATGAAAAAAAGATTTGTGTTACAAAGACTTGGCAGGTTATTGATGGTGAGACAATAAGGTCAGAACTTCCGCTATCATCATCATTCACAACCTCATACAAGTCAGTAGAAATTAAAGTAATTCCCTTCAAACATAAAGAGGCAAAGGATACAGATCTAGTAAATGCAAGAGATATCCAAAGCATTTACTATCAAAACAATTACACAAACAAATATCTACAAGCCATTAGAGAACATCTCCTTACAAAACCTATCCAAACTACTTCTACACATATCTCAAATACCTTCTCAAATAAACCTCTCTTCAAACCTCATGAAATACCTTCCAAAATAGCTAATCAATTAGCAAACAGACCGCTAATCGAGTTAGAAAAAAAGAGAGCAAAGATTGAAGAAACCTTTACTACCCAAAATCCAAACAAAAATCAAGTGATTCAGCTTCAACTTCAGCCTCTGTAAATCAAGCTATGTGTGTCTTGGACAAAGGAGGAATATAAGAAGAAGAACAGTCACAATTAGAATCTCCAGCAGCAGAGATTGCCAAACTCAGACATCGGAGTTCATTCGGTGATAAACATATTTCAAACTGGAAGAGGCCTCAGAAGTTGTACTATCCCAGGGCAACTTATCCAGATATGGTATTGGAAGAAAAACCCAATATCCTTCAAAACAGTTATAATGCCAACAATATCTATCAGTGGAACAGAGATGGATAAACAGAGTATAGTATGATGAATGCTCTTCAACAAATGACGATGGTAGCAACAGCATATAGAACATCGCATGCTTGTGATAATCAATTGGTAGCTCATATCCTTGTTTCTAGTTTCACAGGTCAACTAAAAGGATGGTAGGAAGAAGAAAGACAAAGTATTATGCACTCAGTTAAAATAGATGACCAAGGAGAACCAATTTTTGCATAATGGTGATACTATCCCTGATGCAGTATCAACTTTGATATTTACTATTGCTAAAACTTTCATTGGTGATCCAGGTATTTTTAGGGATCGGTCATCAGAACTATTAAACAATCTGAAGTGCAAAATTTATCGGATTTTCGATGGTACAAAGACAGATTCTTCACCCGTATATATGCCAGACCAGATGGAAACCAGGCATATTGGAAAGAAAAATTCCTTGATGGGATTCCAAAATCACTAAGGGATATGGTTCAAGAAGAACTTAGAAACATACACAACGGAGTAGTTCCATATGAGCAAATTACATATGGACAGTTGAAAACACAGATCCAACAGGTTGCCTTGCGAATCTGCAAGCAAGACAAAATGCTCAGGCAACTTGCGAAGGACAGAGCACAAAGAAGAAAAGATCTTGGTTCCTTCTGTGAGCAGTTTGGACTTCGTAGTTGTAGCCAAACCCAGAAAACAAAACATCATAAACACATATCTAAACCCGGATATACCAAACATTTTCCCAAACGGAGAATTACATACAGACAACCAAAACTATTACCACAACCATCCAATCCCCAACCTAAACTATATCAGCCTCCAAGACTAGCTTTACCAAATATTATTTGCGATAAATGTCATAAATCGGGACATATTGCCAAATATTGCCGTCTTAGACGGAAATCCAGGCTTTGGAAATAGAAGATAATATCCTAAATAAAATTTCAAACCTCCTTGCTGAAATAGAGGATGAGGAATCAGGTTACAGTGAAGATAATCACATTAACAAAATTGAAGACGATGATGTTGATAGTTCCACTTCCAGAAGGTCCAGCTATCAATGTTTTAACCAAAGAACAGGACTTGCTTCTTGAAATGATAGACAATCTAGAAGATCCAGATCAGAAAAAATACTATCTCAGCCAGTTTAAGAAGGCCATTAGTGATCAACCATCCACTTCCAAATTTAGAAGTGACCATCCTGCAAACAACTCAAAGGTACTCAACACCTACAACCTTACAAATATTTTAAACAGATTTCCTCAAAAACCTTCCAAACAAATAACCACCCAAGACCTAGAAACTGAAATTGCCAAACTCAAATCAGAAGTTAGAGAAATTAAAGCTTGACAGGAGCTTGACCAATTAGTTTTGTAGAAATCTGACTGAACAGTTAGCACAAACAATGAAGGGTAAAATAAGGAAGAAGAAAAGGAAGCTGAACAATTTCTCGAACCTTTAGACTCTTTAGAAACTCCAAATATTTTGGCAGCTATTACTTTCAAAAGACATGATGTTCGGATTAAACTAGTAGTACAGAACAACTTTGTACTAGAAACAGTAGCATTATGGGACACAGGAGCTAATCTCAGTTGTATTAATGAAGGGATTATCCCATAACAATTCTTTGAAAAAATCAAAGAAGGACTTCGTTCAGCAAACGGATCTATACTCAATATTTCTTACAAGCTTACTGATGTTGAGGTTAAGTTTTCTTCAGCAATGGTAAAGGTATCATTTCTATTGCCAAAAAATCTTACTCATCCAGTTATTTTGGGTACAGATTTTATTATACAATTGATGCCTTACATGACAACATTTGAAGGAATTTTGCCACAAAATCTTGGAAAAAATGTTCTTCTTCCTTTTACCAGGCCTCCAGTACATAAGGAGCTGAACCCTTTGGTCAACAAGAACAAACAGATTAATTTCTTGAAAGAAGAAATTGAATACAAAAGGATTGAGGCACAATTAGCTCAATCAATGGTTCAAAACAGAACCAAAGGATTACAAGAGAAAATTGAGCAGTAAGTCTGTGCTGAAGTGCCAACTGCTTTCTGGAAAAGAAAGCAACATACTGTTTATCTTCCTTATGAGAAAGATTTTAAGGAGGTAGACATTCCAACAAAAGCCAGACCAATCCAGATGAATCAGGAGCTTCTGAAACATTGCAAAACAGAAATCAATGATCTCCTTAAAAAGCAAATTATCAGGCCAAGCCAATCTCCATGGAGTTGTCCAGCATTCTATGTGAATAAAAATTCAGAGATTGAAAGAGGAGTGCCAAGATTGGTAATAAACTATAAATCATTAAACAAAGCTCTTCAATGGATCAGGTATCCAATTCCCAACAAAAGAGATCTTTTGCAAAGACTTAACACAGCAAAGTTATTATATAAATTTGACATGAAATCTGGATTTTGGCAAATTTCGATTAATCTGTCTGACAGGTACAAAACAGCTTTTACAGTACCTTTTGGACATTATGAATAGAACGTTATGCCTTTTGGTTTAAAAAATGCTCGATCAGAATTTCAAAGGATTATGAATGATATTTTTAATTCTTACTCAAACTTTACCATTGTTTACATAGATGATGTTCTGATTTTCTCAAATAACATAGATCAACACTTCAAATATCTTAACATCTTCCTGCAGGTTGTTAAGGAGAATGGTCAAGTTTTTTTTTTTTGGCATAACCTTTTTATGAGGTGGGTCGCCACTCCCTATTTTATTAGATGCTTTGGTGGGTGATAGATATACCCTAAAACCACCCTTACAAAAGGAAAACCCTTTGAACCTAGCCCCATTTACATGCTAACGCCTAATGGGTAAAGGTTCAAAAAGTGGTATTTAAGAATGATGAACTTGGAGTACTTCCTCCATTTACAGTCATGTTCTTCCTTACCATTCTAGTATATAATACAAAAAGGAGTGACAAAAGAGTGACAAAATACTCTTTGTTCTTTCTCCAATTACAAAAAACTCCATTAATCACAAGGAGTGACAAAAGATCCCTAATATTTGGGACATCAACATAGATATTCACATTGCTAAACCAGAGCACGCCATACTCTGTATTAGTACTGTGGCTAACTTGATTGAGGGATGTTAAGTCCTACATCTTCAGCTTGGCAGTTTACTCCATTTGATAGATGGAGCTCTCCTGGCCCAATTATGCATGCGACTAGGATTAGGTTTTTAGGACATTATATCCATCTAGGAACAATAATCCCAATAGAACGATCTATCTAGTTTACTTATAGGTTTCCTGATCAAATCTTAGAAAAATAGCAGCTGCAAAGGTTTCTAGGATGTCTGAATTATATAGCTAAGTTTATTCCTGAATTAGATAATATTATTAAACCTTTGCATGATAGGTTAAAGAAATCACCACCACCATGGACATATATCCATACTGAGGCGGTAAGACAGGTAAAAACCCAATTCAAGGCTTTGCCTTGTCTAAATCTGCCAAACTCAAGTCTTCCCAAGATCATTGAAACAGATGCATCTGATCTGGGTTATGGCGGGATACTTAAACAAGTACAAGACAACAAAGAAAGAGTTGTTGCCTTTACTTCTAAACATTGGAATAATACTCAATAGAATTATTCCAGAATCACAAAAAGAAATTTTACCTATTGTATTATGCATTTCAAAATTTCAATCTGATATGCTTAACCAGAAATTTCTTGTTAGAGTATACTGTAAATCTGCAAAAGACGTTTTGCAAAAATGTTAAAAATCTTGCTTCTAAATAAATTTTTGCAAGATGGCAAGTTATTTTATCTATTTTTGATTTTGATATTAATTATATTAAAGGAGAAACAAATTCTTTGCCTGACTTTTTGACTCGTGAATTCTTGTAGGGTAGATAATGCCCTCCAAGGAAAAAGAATGAAAAATTACCACCGATGCCCAAAAGCATCATTCAAATCCATGGCAAACAAAGTGAAGCTTCGTCTTCAAACAAACAGTTACCCTCAAACCAATCTTCAAACCAGTATGCAGAAAAGTAGACTAAAGATTATGCTATAAGCCCCTTTAAACTTGAAGCAATAAAAACAGAGACTGCAAATCTACCCATTTCAATCCTAAATCCCAAACTTTGGGCAGACATTGTGGAAGAAGATGAGAAAGCCCATATACAAAAAGCCCAGTTTGTATCTATCCAATAATGGGCCTCATCAGTAGGATTTCAACTTGTGAAATCTCCTCAACTTCAGTAGTGGCTTCAAGTCCTACTAAAAAACCCCAAACTTCAGTAGTGGTTGCAAACCCTACTAATTATTCAAATGTCGTGGCTTCTAGCTCCCCAAATCCAAAACAAGTTTCAACTCAAACAAATAGTTTTAAGAAAACATCTTTAAACCAGGAGTATTTTAAAAATCAAAATTACATTTTTATTTGTCAAACAGAACTAGATTTTTTTGTCAACAACCCTAACGAGGTTGCAAAATCAATACTCCCAACGACTATAAATTTTATTCCACTTACTCCAAACATAACTCAAAAATTTTATGAGTTTATCCTTATAGATACTGGGTCTATTGCACTTAAGCAATACATTGACAAGGAAGATAGAGATTTAGTTACCCATTCAACAGCACAGATTTTAAAAATCCTGAAATCTTCTGATTGGGGAACTAATCTAAATACTCCTAGAAATTTCTCCCAAGCATTTTCTCCTCCAGGATTCACTTACTGGATTACAGACAACCATGGTTTAATACTTTTTCTACACATAACAAAGTAAACCAAACATTCTTGGTTCTTCTACTTCAAAAGAGGAACAAAATATCATTTTCCAATTTTGTTTATTCAATGGTGGAATTGTTTTGGACCAAACCAACAAATTTTGCCAGCAGAAGTTCAACTGGGATTACAAATTTTCTCAGAAAAATTCACAACCTCAGAAGTGCATGTACCTGTACTACTACACTTCTTTTCAATCTTTTCATTATCCTGGATTTATGCTTGGAAGTTCAAAATTTTCAAACAAGATGATAAATTTCCTCCACAGCTAATTCGATAAGGATATACAAAGTGGTGGAAGGAATTTAATATTGACTACATTCATCTCAAACAGATTGATGCATGATTTCAAAAGAATCCCAAATTTTTACCACCAACAGATCCAAGAATGTGCCAATTTCTTCAGCAAAAGGCAGTCACAGCATCCAAACTGGCAGCCATCTCCAATATAGATGACTATGTTCAGCAATTGGAAAATTTATTAGCCCAACTCAAGTAGAATGAACCCAGTACCTACAGCACTGGCCCAACACAAGTAAGCCCAATCTCGAGAATAGACAAAGAAGACTTGCTATTTGACCAAAATGAAGATGATTGTTACGACATATTCTCCCCAATTCCATAACAAATAAAGCTATTTGATTGTAATAGTTAGTAGAAACAGTGTTAGCCAAAAACTTTAAAAAAAAATTCCTTAATCTGATATTCCTCCTTCATCTGTATTTCTACTCTCGGGGCCTAACTCTCTGGTATTCCTCCTTCTTCTGATATTTCTCCGCTCTTAGTATCTATATATATATATTTTACTATACTTAAGTGCGAGTTGAGACCGTTTTGTGCCATTTTAGTGCGATTTCAGGGTCAGGTTGCCATCAGGTTATGTTTTTTATAGGCCTATGAATTGGTGGGCCCGCTATTTATTTGGGTACCCTTTTCATCTATCTTGTGCGTTTATTGTGTGTTTTTTATCGGCTCTATTTTAGGGATTACAGGGGATATATTGTCAAAAGTAAAAAAAATATTTCTTCTCGCTTTATTTGGTGATCTCTTTCTTGGTTGTTTCCTTTTCTCACCGCCTTCTTCGCTCCTTTGTTTCGTTGCAATGTTTGTCTGCTTTTTGCCTCCGCTTTTTTCTTTTGATGCCCTTTTAGGTTGCCCTGGGCTTGCTATTTTTATTCCGCCTGCTTGCATGTGTGATTTGGGCTTTGTTTTGGTACCGATTATTTCTGAGTTTTCAGCTTTTGTTTTTTGGATGTGAGGGGGGTGGGGTTTGTTCTATTCTGATGGCTGTTTTTATGTGCAATTGGTTTTTGGATTGTGCCTTGTTTTGGGTTTTAAAGATCTCGTGTAATCCAACTAAAAAAATTCCTTTATTTTTTATTGCTTGCGGTCAGGACTTTTCAGCGGTGCCCTTGGTTGAGGATTTGCTGCATGTGATTGTTTGTTCTTTTAATGGGAGGTTGGAGAAGAGGGCTGTAGGAAATAAAAAATGGGAATTTTTTGATTTGTTTGGTTTGCTGCTGGCGAGGTAAGGGAAAAATAGAGGCTAAACCTTTCTTTTAAATGAAGCTGTTTATTCTTGCTGTTTTGGGAGAGTTTGTCTTTGTCAATGCTAGCGCTTCTCTATTTTTTTTAGGGAGATGAATTGAGAGCACTGATTTGCTAGGCTTGCTTATTGCTATTGGTTGTAGTTATATGCATGTTTATGAAGTTGCTTTATATTGGATTGTTTGTATGATTTGATTGTTTTCTAGGTCGGATTTAGGGGTAGTGGGCTTGTTTGAAATTGGGGAACGACTCTTATAAGCCTTGCCTCCCGCAAAGCTCTTTATGTTGTAGGAATCAGTAAATTGAATTGATTTTTGGTTTGTTTAAAAAAAATAACTTGCGAGTTCTGTGATTATTTATAGATCATTTACAAGCTCACAAAGGGCTATTTGAAAATTTAAACGCTATTTTTATTTCCTTTGAATGCCTGTCTTTTTGGAGGTTTAGTAAATATTAGCTTGGAAAATAGTTTTTCGTTTTTTTATGATTATATATATTGTGATTTATTTGAGGTAATGATGTTTTTTACTTAGGTCTTGATTGGGAGATGGAAATTTATATTGTTGTTTCTATTTCTTGTGGTCAACCAGCTTTTGGAAATTTGCTAATTTCTTTGCTATTTAATTCTGCGCATTTGGTATGATCAATGGGACCCTAGAGGTAAATTATCAGAACTGTTTGATTGTCGAGGGAACTACAGGGTCTCAGAAGTACTAGGGACTGAAGGCTGGGATAAGGAAAAACTGCAGCTGATCCTCTCTCAAATCCCAAGCGATTTCTTCAGGAGCAGCAGGACTCGGAGAGCTGAAGATGATAAGTTAATATGGAACCTGACAAAAGATGGCAAATTTAGTCTCAAGTCTACTTTTGAAAAAATCAGAGGTCCCCCACTTTCACAGCCTTATTTTACTAGTTTCATCTGGGACACTATCCTGCCAGTTAAAGTCTCCTTCTTTATGCTAAGACTCATGAGAAACAAACTCCCGATAGGCCAAAATCTGCACAAAATTGGAATAATTGGCCCCTTTATTTGTCCATGGTGCTACGCGAATGAGGGCGACCTTAACCATGTATTTATTGACTGCACCTTTGCCAGAGGGATCTGGAACAGCTTTGCAGCTGAACTGGGCATCCTAGGACAAACATATACTATAGCAGATACCCTTTATAACTGGTGGCAAAGTCATCATGGACTAACTGAATATAGGAATCTTCTGATCAAAGTCAGCCCTTCTTTCATATGCTGGTGGTTATGGAAAATGAGGAACAAAGTCACATTTGATACTTCCAAGCCTGATATGGAAGACCTGATTGGAAAGATCTTCAAATCAGTCAAAGAGTCCCTCCACAACAAGATCCACGGAGTCCAAATTCTTCAACAAGACTGGAATACCATTTGGGATTCTAGCTTAAAAATCAGAAGGAAAACAGCCATCCAGTTTATTAAATGGAATCCCCCATACCAGTCTTCTATTAAGATCAATCTTGCAACTGATAGGGCAGGGGGTGCTGGAGGCTGGAGAGCAGAGGAACTGCAAGAAATTATAGAGGTCAGCTGATCCTACCTCCTTTTATATTACTCTTTCCTCCTAGACTTTCTCGTCTGCAGGTCGAAGCATTTGCCGGGCTGAGTTTCATTGCAAGCTGTAGAGAATTAGGAGCTTCTAAAATCATACTAGAATCAGACTCTGAGGCCCTTCTACAAGGGGCTAATTCCTGGCGTGACTGGCAAATCAGGCAAATATTGGAGGCCATAAGGACTTAGCATAAGTCCTCAAAATCGAGAAAAAAGCCAACCTTCCAGCGAGATTCCTAGCCTCCCAGCAAGGAAGTCAAAGTTCAGCTACACTAAAGTCCTTACTAAGGATAGACAAGGAACAATTACCAGTGGTGGTGCTGAAGCATGGATGAGACTTCAGTGTTATATAGCTTCTCAGAGTTTCCTTGTTCGAGCAAACCTTCCCTAATGTCCAGGTGCAAAATTTGTAGAGAGGTAATGTATCTTTTAAGGTTTGAGAGACTGGACCAGACGCTTCAAATCTGGCCTCAGCATACCGTTGTTACTGCTGATTGATTGCTGGTATATATGCCCTTTCTGCTTGGTCTGAATCAAGGCACTCAGAAGGGTAACTCAGGTATGCCCTTGGGCCCAGTCTGCTGGAGTTAGGACTGGTTTGCCATCCCCATCTTTTGAGGCCCTAGCTTGCTGATGCTAGAGTTGGATTGCCTTTTTTTATGTTCTTTTCTTTGCCGGACCTTTGGTACTGTTGTGCTGCTGTGCCTGTTCAAAGGAAACGTTTTACCTAGGGAAGGCCTTATGGAAAAGGAGGTGGATGCATGCTGAAGTTTATCGCTCAATATGCTGGAACAGTCCCCAATTTCAGACTATGGATTCTGCTTCTACTTATTCTTCACTGATGAGACGAGTTTCACTAAAGCCTCTTTGCTTGTTGGTCAACTAAGCTCCAGGTTCAAAACATCCAGGACTGTTGGAACTAGACTTTTGGATTGGATTTCACATTGTACCATAGTGTATATGATGAACTATTAAATCTTGGATTTTGTACATTATTCCACGATCATTTAATGCTAAGGCTAATCCCAATAAGGGATTGTTTTTGTCACTCCTTGTGATCAAAGGAGCTTTTTGTACTATAGATTGGCTAGAGCTCTCAATGTAAATGGAGGAAGTACTCCACATTTAATTCCGCCTATCTCATCGAATCAACTACCATTAAGCCTAGGGCATGTTAATGGAGTGGGATTCTATGAGTCTTCATTTTGTAAGATTGGCTTTGGGTATGTCCGCCGATCACCAAGTTATGAAATAAATAGGGAGTGGCGCCCCACCTCAAAAAGAGGTTCTGCCAAAAAAAAAAAAAAATTCTGCGCATTTGGCAGTAATGAAAAATGGCAAAGCTTGTGAACGAATCTGAACGATGCAAGGAAATGACATATTGGACTCATTTCAAAGATCAGAAGTTTGTTAAGATATTTAAATATGAATATCAATGTCGACTGGTGAGTATGGATTTATATTTGTTGTACATTTTTAGGGGAGTTATTTTAGCTTTGTGTTATGTTATATGATTGCAACTCTCTTAAAAAAGTAAAATGTTATTTGTGTTGCTATTTTTGAAGCTTATTCCTCAGAAATTTGTTGGGAGTCTCAGTAGTAGCTTCGATGCTATTCTAAAGGTGCGAGATCCCAGTAGAATTGTATGGGGGTTTGGTTTGATGAGAAGATCAAATGAACTTTATTTTGATCAAGGCTGGAGGAAATTTGTGGCTGCTCATTCTCTTCAAGAGAATGATATTCTTATTTTTACTTATGTTGGTCAAAAGCGGTTTGATGTTCTGATTTTTGAGAATCAGATCTCATGTGAAAGATTTAGCTCCTATTTTGTGGATGGGTTGGATGCTGAAGATGAAAAGAACAGATTTGGGCAATCTAGCAGCTATGACCATGGTGTGCCATTTGTAGCTGAAGCTACTAGGCTACATGACACAGTGTTCGAGGCTAAAAAAGGTTGGAAAAAGGCATGTTATTGGAGATAGCAAGCAAGAAACAGGTTGTCTAGGCCATGTCAGCAAAAAAGCAAAAGAATTCGGTAATATTTTGCGTGCTGAATTATATTGTTATATTTTCTTTAATGATCTAATCTTTGAATTGGTTAGATAGATCGTATGATATAGTGTGAAGTGGTGTATGCTTTGGTTTTAATAATTGTATATTCCTCTTTTGGTTAGGTGTGAATTTTCCTAGATCGGCTGAATAGGAAATGCCACAACAGACTGATACATTGCCTAAGATTTTAGGTGATTTGTACTTTTTGTTAAATAGATTAAATAGTTATGTATCTTAAATTCTGCTTTGAGTATTATTTGAGGTTTGGTTGGTTGTTTTGCTGCAAATATTGTAGAACCTTTCAAATCTCCTCGATTAGAACCTCCGGTCTTTCTAGCCAAAAATAGTGATTACATATATTGAATGTTTTTCTGCTCCGGATAATGTGAAAGCTTCAAAGCACTGTACTGATAAGGCTATTAAAATAATACATGGCTTGCTATTTTTATTTTATTCTTAGTAATATTATTATATTTTTAGATTATTGTTGTAGATGAATGTATTAATTTTATTAATTAGATCTTGTTTTCGGCTATTTATTTGGAAGAAGCGACGACATCACCTTCTGTTGCTATTTCTACCGAGTCTAACCAGCTAAATAAGGGACTTTTGGTTAGCGAGCTTAAAAAGAAGAAAGCCCTTCAACTAGCATATGCATATGTAAAGGGACTTGGTCTGTTTACATGGTCTGTTTACATGATGTGGCAGTCATATATTAGCCAGGGGTTCTCCATTGTCATATTCTAAAATTGGATACTTCTTAAAAATCAAGAAACCAATATTTAATTTAATTAATATTTTTTTTAGGAATCTGTTAGTATATTTATTGTTTTGATAACCACTCATATTTCCTCCATGAATTTGTATGTTGCAGACTTTGGCCACTAAATAGGCAAAGTAGTATCTGCCTTCGCACAACCAAGATATTATCTTTCGGACTAATGAGGAAAGCTGGAATGTGAGGTTCTATAGAAAGGGCACTTGTTATGTATTGACTGGAGGGTGGAAAAGGTTTTTATTTGACAATGATCTGCGGAAGGATGATGTGTGTGCTTTTTATTTGGATGTTACCGAATCCAAAGTTGTTACCCTGGATGTCGGTATTTTTAGCCCTCGAGATGTAGAGATTGCAGAAAATGCCATTTCTGAAATTGCTCTTGTTCGTGCCATCAAAGCTCAAGGCAGAAAAAAAATTGGGGAAGTTGCTTGTGGACGAGGATTATGAATCAGTTTAGATCGCGATATTATTATTATTTATAAACTGTGGTTTGTGAGAACAAAATCGAAATTCAAATTCTATAGTTATGATGGTAATTTTTTTGGGGGGGGAGGGTGAGAACAAAACCGAAATTCAAATTCTATAGTTATGATGGTGATTTTGTTTAGGGGGGGGGGACTGGTTTGTGAGACCCCAGAACTTTTAAGTAATAATATTCTTGGTTATTTTAATTTGCACGTTAATATAAATTTTGAATTCATGGCACTTTGTGAAAATGGTAATTTAATAGTTTGCATTTTAATTAATTATTTATTGTAAGGAGTAAATTGTCAATTTTAGAATATTTTAAAGAAATTAATTATATTAACTAATATTAAGTTTGGGTCATAATTAGTGTTCATAGAAAGATAGGGACATATTTATAAATTAAATAAATGATATATATAATAAAAAAAAGAGATTAAATTAATTAATTTAGTAAGAAACGTGTAAGCTTAATAGCTTACACGTCAACATTAGAGATTCGTGGCATAACACTTGTAGAAATTATATAATTTGAAAAAAAAGGAACAACAGGAAGGAACGAAAAAGGAATAAAAAAAAATATAGCAAGAAGTCGAAGAGGAGATGGTGGCGGTTGAAGAGAAGAAAAGGAAAAGGGAGGACGAAAAAAGAAAGGAAGAAAATAAGGGGAATCAGCAAAATGAAACAAAGGAACTGAGGACGGGCCGAAAAGGGATTAAGGGTGATAATCAGCTCAACTTTTGCTCGACCCAGGAAAGGAAGTTGTGAAAACTCTTAATAGGTGGGTGTGTTTTGATTTCAAGATTTTGGTTAGATTTTTATTGTGAACCTGATATTTCTCGTTGAATTCACGGTTGAACGGATTGCTAAAGTTCTTATTGAATTGGATTGATATTGTAAAGGTTGTTGTAGTTTGGTGGGTGAATCTTGTCTGGCCATTAATTTTCAAGAACCATAAATTGCAGTTCGAAGAACGTGTTTTCTCCCTTGAAATCTTTATCACGAACTGGTAATTTATATGAGTTTCATCAGATTGTGTTGAGAGTTTGTAAACTTATTATTGTTGTATGGGGTAGTGTGTGTTCTGAATGTTGATTTTAAAGGAGAAGAACTTACAAAATGGTTGCTTAATAGGATGTACTAACACGGGTTGTTACCACGGAATCCATTTACTAGCTTCAGATTCATCACATGGGATATGATGGCTTGTATGAGTTGTATCCTGTTATGAGTTTTGTAGTTGAGTTGAGTTGTTGCGGAACTCAGTGATGTTTCTTTTGTAGGTGATTCGGTAATGTTTTTCGAAGGAAAAGGGCTGCTTTGTACGCAGCGATTTATGTATGAGTGACTATGGCATAATATGTGTAGCAGGGATGAAATTAGAAACTTGAAGTTCTTTGCTTGAAGATAATGGTAATATGCTTTATTGATACCAGGGATTCCGTTTTAGGTTGTGATGTATATGACTTGTGAATCAATAGTGAGTCCAGGTGGGTAGATTTAGTGGATTTAATCGGTATAAGATTGGATTTGTAAAATATGATTTATGGTGAGTTTGTGGAATAAGTTCCTAGGGTGAATAATATCTTGGCAGTAAAAAAGAAGAAGAAGAAGAAAAAAAAACAAATAAATAAATGGACAATATGATGGTTATTTAGTTATGCCTAATGATGTTTAGGCACAAGATTAATTGTATAAGGGTTTGTGTTAACGGAAAAAAAAATAAATGGTAAGAATAATCTTTCAAGTAAGTTAAAATTATAAAAGATAAAAGGAGGAAATAGTTATTGGATCATAGTTTATCAATATAAAGCTATTGAATAGCAGACTAATTGTGAGTCTTGGGAAAAGTAGTTAAACTGGATCAAAGTTTATCAAAATAAGATAATGAACGAATGCCGTGTTTAATTGTAAGTCCAAAACTATATTCAATGAATACAAATGTAAATCAGGTTAGTCAGTTAAGAAAATTTATACACAATTAAGTTAAAATTAATGACCATAATGACATGCTAATTCTAGCAACCGTTAAGGTAATTAATAATAATACAAATGCCCAAGATTAGCTTAATAAATAAATAACACTAAATAAACTTGGAGATGAGAATTAAAATGGTAAAATTCTTGATTGAAAAACTTCATGTAGGAGGAGGAAATTAAATTATTATATTATATATATATATATATATATATATTTGTGTAAGATTAGCTTTCAATTAAAAGTGATTGGTGTTTTAATATTAAGTTGCATCCAATTTAATAGATTTCAATCACTTTTGAGAGTCAAAGAAACAATAAAATTCAGTTATCTATAGAGAACATTGAATCCTATTTTGATAGACAAAACGCTATGTCATTATCAGATCGCCTAATTTTGTGTCAACATGTTTTATAATTATTGGAGGTAATATGAGTATTATTTTGAATTTTAGCCCTCTCTTGTATTGTATTGGAAGGATATTTTCTGATGATTGAGATTCCATAATATTGCACTAATTTGTTTTTACTGTATTCGATATATACAATATGATTTAAATATTGGAATGTTTTCCAACACTTTTAATAGAGAACAGGGAATTTTATAAAATATAAAACGTTCAAACTGCACTTTAGAAATTGTAACTTGGCCAGTGGTGAATTTTGTACTCCATGATGGTCATATTTATCGAATTGGCATGTCCTTATAATAATTGGGTTATGTAATTTTGTGTCTACATGTCCTTATAATGACTAAAGGTGATAGGGCCTTATTTGAATTATGAACAATCTCCTTTCTTATATTAGAAAAGGATATTTCATGATGAATGAATTTTTATAATACACTGTGATCTTGCATATATTGAATTTGGTAAATATGATGTGATATGATTGAAATATTGGTTTGGTGCTGTGTGGAACTAAGTGCTTCGCTGATATGAATGCGAGAGCCACCTCTAGAATCCACACATGCCGCTATTGATTGTGACACACCGACACGGTGTGAAATATTTGTGTATGGCATGTATTTGCCTGTACTGTGACTGTTTGATTGATTGGGCCCAGTCATGGTGGCTTATTGATGGTCGGGAAGGCAAGGGCCGACGAGTCCATCATAAGTTCACCGTGACGTTTAACCCTTGTCAAATGGAACTAAGGAGGTTTTAGTTTCATGAGAAAGGGTACTGTTTATCAGGATATATCCTATTGTGCCTGCGGGGCAAATTTTGACGGTGGAGGATAAGGTAGCTTCAACAGTGGCCTGATCAGCAACTGATCGTAAGATGATATAAGGCTGGTACTGGCAGGTAACAAATCTAAACTGTTATGTGGGTTCTTATGGGACATTGTGATGTTAATGATTGCTTATTGTTAGTATCTCTATGATTTTATTGTGGTTTCCTCTTGGTGTGTATAAACTATTTGACACTCGATATTTTTAAGATATAATTTTAAATTATTCAACGTTTTGAAAAAAAAAAACTATACCCAATTCCCCACCCACTGAGCAATAAAGGCTCACCCCAATTTTCTTTAAATGTTTTCAGATGAGCAAGGTGAAGTGCCGATGAGAGCAGCAGTAGGTAGAGTTAAGGCAAGTGTAGCCACCGTTAGTGGTGTAAGACATTTGACACTGGACTCGAGTGCCAAACTAAGTTGTAATTTAATAATGTAGCTGTGGGATTGTCTTGTACTTGTTCTGGTTATTGGTGTAAATGTTAAACGTTAAAAAAAAAAAAAAGATACGTGACAATTTACTGTATGTTCAGAATAGTTGATTGACGGGACGTCCCAATTCACTTTTCAACTAGGGGGTGGGTCGGGGCGTTACATGGTTAGTGGGCGATTATAATTTTGGTGGCCAGGATTCAATAGTAATGTTTTTATGATAGCAAGATCTGGCCGTATTATGCGTATAAATTATGCTAATTTATCAGCCTAAAATCTTTGCTTTTTAGAAATGCTATCTACTAGTTTAAAAAATTGTTGTTTAAAGATTTTAAGGTACAGTTTATATTATATCAGTAGAAGGTCATAGTCTAAAGCAATATTGAGCCTTTTAATTATAGAGATAATTTGTTGTGTTTTGCTTGTTGTATATAAGTATATGTTCAATTCCAAATTTTAAAGAGTCTTGGGAATGATATACTGGCTTAATGAATTCTATAAAAACTGTACAAGCTAAGACTTGATTTGAACGGTCTCTGTCTTTTGTGAAAAATAAGGCAATTTTTATTTTTTGATATTTAAGAGGTTTTTGGAGTTTGAACGCCATGTGTTTATTCTATACAAAATTTATACTCCGAGGCCTAAATTTATAGCCTATACTTTAGTTAATTCATATTAGGTTTGGTATTATTATTTTTGTAAGATTCATTATTAGTATTTTTAGTTCTTTGATTTAGTTTCTGGAATTTGCAATCACCAAAATATTGAAAGCTTGATTTATTTTTTTTCTAGTCTAGAATATTCTTGCAGCAGTTAATCGGCTAAATCTTATTACATTTGTTAGATATATGTATATAAGATACATATATATATATATATCTTAATCTCTACATTGCAGTATTAAACTTAATAGCTACCTTTGGTGGAAACAACTGTACACCAAAAACTTTGCTTGAATATTATTGCATTCGTCGATAGCTTCGTAAAAAAGAGAAAAACCCTTTTTCTTATGATAATCAAATTTTAAAAGAAAGATCGATTTGCAAAACTAGCTATAATTAAGATCTTATTATTATATGCTTCGATAATTATAAGAATTGGTTTGTGTTGATGAATTGCCATAGATTATAAATATGCTTTTACACTAAAAATAATAGTATTATTGGAAGTTTAAAATAAAATGGTATGATAGAACCATTAAAAAAAAATAATATAGACAAGACTAATTATTAGAATAAGATATTGTTATATTTTAAGTTTATTTATCGTATATTTTATAATGGTTTTGAAATATATTTGTTTGCTAAAATTGTGGTCTCTATACTTTTGTTTTGCTCTAAAAAAAATGGCTAGTGTTAAGTTTGAATTTTGAGGATTTTCTTTATTAAGAATACCTACCCGCAATGCTTGAGCTTATATAATTACTATTTTTTTTGTGTTTAGCCATTTGCCAATTTCGCGTTTATATTTAGATCACTGCTGAGTAATTTTCTGCCTGATATTTATGCCATTCCCAGGGTTTGTATAGGCAAACTATTATATTAGCTAAGCTTGATCACAGATACTTGTTAAAAAACTGATAAGGAACAAATGAATAGTCCTAAGTGAAATGCCAATTCTTATTGTCTGCTTGTATATTACAGCATCTATAATAAAAGATTATTGAGGCGGTTGTTACTGCTAAAGAATTTATGAATTTACGAGTATTCCTTCATAAAAAGATGTGGTCAACAAATATTTGTGCTAAGTTAAATGCATGCAATCATTATAGGCAAATTCTTAGTTATAAAGATCAACTAATTCTAATATCTTTACAATTTATTGTCATGGATATCTATGGTTATCATTAAATGGTCCAAAAGTTGGAAATTTTTACTGACTAAATGCTGACAGCTTTTGTCTCCCAAATTTTTCTTCCCGAGCTAAGATTATTAAAACTTTATTAATATTATGAAGTTTTAAATTAAATATTTTTTTTATAGAATTGCGTGTAAAAAATGGTCTACTATTAAACACCACACCAATGAAAGATCTTTACTTCGGTTATGAAATTAGAATTATAGAAGAGAAAAATATATATACCTGATTATATAATTGATTTACTAGATCCTATTTTCGGGTTCGCTTTTTAAATTCAAAAATGGCAAAAAAAGGTTTTTTATTTTAGCATGTCTATATTAAGTTATAAAGTTTTAGTTTCAACTTTATATATTGGTCGTATGCCAAGGTACAACTTTCTTATTTTTCTCAGCAAGCCTATGAGTTTGTCGTTATAAAGTTTAGCCTCAATCTTAACAAACAATACTTGCATAGTATTTTACAAAAACATTTACAATTTCTATTTTACACTCTGCTCTTATTATTTCGATTTGGAAGTAAATAGTTTCTGGCAATCAACTTAACGTTGGCGGTTTTGAATTCTGTAGGTTGGTCATCTACCTATTGAACTGTTTGTGAATTTAGCTTTAGATCATGACTATATATATGGGTATTCACGTGTATATATCTGGTTTTAAATCATTATATGTAATCTTTTGTTTAATACTCTAATTTGTAGTTTATGTTTTTTGGTTAGGCTTACGGTTTGTTTCTAAAGTTAGTTCTTAAGATATGTTAATAGCTCTGCAAAATCATGGATATGTCATCTCTGGATTTTGTGTATAAACTTGTGTCCAGATATGTCTTAAGATATTAATTACTACTTTTTGGATTCACTCTTATGTATGGATTAATACTGCCCAAACATTATACATATGTATAAAGCAAAATATATTCTGCGCATTTTGTTACTGGGAACTAAAGTAAGACTAGTGATTTCTATGTTTTACATAATATTTTATTATTAATATATTAATTTACTATGAATATATATGTGTATATATATATATATATATATATATATATGTACATGCTTCTTTTCTAGGAGAAAGGGTTATTAAAGAAGGCCTACTATTAAGATGGGGCAAAGAAGAAATATTCAAGTACAAATCTAAATCTGTTTGGTTTTTTAGCCACTATATAACGAGTTAGCACTTTGAATATATAAAACTTGTATAATAATGGCTTATAAATTGCTATGTTCTATATAAAATAGCCTACCAGAATAGATCTAAAATATGCCAGCCAAGAGGAAATATAATTCTATTGAAGCTCGCATGAATGAACAACAACAATCTCGATGGAATAAAAAAAACAAGAAAAGGAGAAAACTCTCTCCACCATCCATTAATAAATACCAAATTATGACCATACTCGACACAATTACAACACAACAACTCTTATTGAGAGTTTCAGCCTCAACTGATCATGGTTTCAACATTTGCACAACCTAAGCACCTTCAGAAGCCAAATAGAACTATGACTGTTTCAAATTCTACAACCACCAGTAGCCAAGGTATATGTTTTTTTATTATTCAAACTTTGTAGTTCCAGGCCTTATTAAAAGAATCTAGACTAATATTATATGTTAATTATGTATTTATTGATAATAGGGCATGAAAGTTTTTGAGATCTGTTTTTGAAACTTTCATGCATCTTTCTAAAACATGCAAGAGTGAAAGAGAATTTGATCCATGAAAGTTTCCAAATGCCAAGATTTCTATAGAAGCTGAAAAAGAAGGCATTTCAGATATAAAAAACTGGCTAATTTGAACTGCCAACATATATATGAATTATTCTTGTTTTTATAATATCTGATTCTATTTTTGAGTATTTTGCAGGTACATCAAGAAATAGAAAGAAAAAATGTAGAGAGTATTATTGCTACAAGTTACAAATCAGGCTTGATGATATGTCATTTCTTCTACATACAGGTAAATTTTTATAGCAATTTGTTATTGATATGTATATTAAAATCAAAACATCAAGATTAAAATTTTTAAAATCAACAAAAATATAAAATCCCACGAGAACAGAAATTTATAAAGGTGTAATAGATAGTATTATAAAAGGACATGATTTAGGTGCTGATATTGGAAAACGAGTTATATTACCTACTTCCTTTTTTGGTGGTCCTAGAAACATGCATAAAAGATATATGGATGCTATGAGTTTGGTACAACATTACGGGAAACCAGATATATTCCTTACAATGACTACTAATCCTAGTTGAGCAGAAATTTCTAATTATAAATTGCATTCTGATGAAGCACAATTAGCAAGAGTATTTAGAGCTAAGTTTGAACTTGTGAAAAACGAATTATTTACAAAGAAGATTTTTAGAAAGGTTGTTGCATACACATATGTAATTGAGTTTCAAAAACGAGGATTGCCTCATGCTCATTTTTTTATCATTCTTAATTCTATATCCAAACTTTATTCTCCTGAAGCATATGACAGGATTGTAAGTGCTGAATTACTAGATATGAAAAGCTATCTTTATCTTTATGCATTAGTTGCAAAGCATATGATGCACGGACCCTGTGGAAGTCTTGATCCAAAATGCCGCTGTATGAAACCAAATTCTGGCTCTAAATATCAATATCCCCAAAAATTTTCAAACACAACAATATATGGAGAAAATACTTATCCTACTTATCGGCGTAGAGAAGATCAAAGTTTAGTAAAAGTACATGGTCATTATTTAGATAATCGTTGGGTAGTTCCTTATAACCCATATTTACTTTCAAAATTTAACTATCATATGAATGTGGAGATTTGTTCAACAATTCAAGCTATCAAATATATTTTCAAATACATTTATAAAGGACATGACAATATCGCATATAATATAGCATTACAACAATCCGATGGAATAACTGATGAAATCACGAACTTTCAAATAGCACGATGGATTTCTCCACCTGAAGCTATATGGAGAATATTCAAGTTTGATCTTCATTAGACATATCCTGCAGTTATAAGTCTTCCAATCCATTTTGAAAATGAACAAAATGTGTTGTTTAGAGCTACACAATCACTTCATAATATTGTTAATAATCCAGTATGTAAAAAAACTATGCTTACTCAATATTTTTTTATGAACAGGTCAGATTTGTATGCTCGGAGCCAGAATTGTCTATATATTGAATTTTCAGAATATTTTATATGGAACGGACAATCTAAAGAATGGAAACAGCACAAATAAAGACAAGTTATTGGAAGAATACATACTATATATCCATCTCAAGGTGAAAAATATTACTTTTGACTACTTTTATTGCATCACCGAGGAGTGACTTCCCTTACAGACTTAAGAACAGTCAATGGTGAAGTTATAAATACATATAAAATAGCATTTGAATTATTAGGTTTATTTCAAGAGAATAATATTGCATATCTTTGTATGCAAGAAAACCTTCATTATATGATGCCGGTTGCACTTCGATAATTATTTGCAACTCTTCTGGTCTATTATAATCCAAAAGATGCCAACCAGTTATGGTTAGACTTTGAAGAAAATTTTTCTGAAAACTTTGTTCAAGACAAGGCATTAGACCACAGTCTGGAAAGGAAGAAAATATTATATGCAATAGATGATTGTTTACATTCTATGAATAAAACACTGCAAGATTTTAATATTATTAATGATCCAAAAGAACTGTAGCAAATTGACAGCCTGACCAAAGAATTAGAAGCCGAATCAAATATTATTGTTTCAGTAGAAGAGCTACAAGTAATATCCAAATTGAATTCAGATCAAAAGTAGGATTATGATGTAATAATACACTATATAGACCAAGCTTTATCAAAGTCATTTTTCATAGATGGTCCAACTGGTATAGGTAAAATATTTCTCTACAAATGTTTACTTGTGAAGGTTAGATTAAATGGTGGCAAAGCACTTGAAACGGCCAGTTCAAGAGCAGCAGCTTCTATTCTTCCAGGTGGAAGAACAACACATTCAAGTTTTAAAATCTCAGTTGATGATGATACAAACAGATCATGCAATATAAGCAAACAAAGTACATTGGTTTATTTATTGATAATTGCAAAACTCATTATTTGAGATGAAGCCACAATGATGAAAAGAGGCATCATTGAGCATTTTGATGGAGTCTTAAGAGATCTAACAGGTGTTGATCAACTATTTGGCAGCAAAGTAATAGTTTTTTGTGGTAATTTTAGATAGGCGTTACCAGTGATTCCTAAAAGTTCAAAAGAAGATATCATAGATGCAAGTATTGTTATGTTGCCACTGTGGCCAAGATTCAAAAAATTAAAATTACAACAAAATATAAGGGCGCAATCAGATCCTAGGTTTTTTGAATATTTGCTTCAGGTAGGAAATGAACTTGAAGAAATGAATGAAGACAGACAAATTCAGATTCCAGATACCATGAATATTCCATTTGTTGATGAAACAACATCATTACATGCTCTTATTGATTCTGTTTTCCCAGATTTGAACCACTTCAACAATGATTTAAACTCAGTTATCAATAGAGCAATTCTTACAATAAGGAATGACTTTGTTCACGAGATGAATAACATGTTGATAATCGAGTTTCCAAGAGAAGAATTTATATATTACAACAATGATGAGGCTATTAATTTTATAGACCAAGTAGACCAATAAGATTTGCTACTTTCATTGACTCCTCAAGGTTTTCTGTCTCATCAACTTATTCTGAAAATCAATTCTCCTATTATGCTATTGCGAAATATTAATCCATGTAAAGGAATATCAAATGGAACCTGACTTATTTGTAAGGCATTCAACAGAAATATTATATTGTCTGAAACCTCAACTGGTTCATATATTGGCACAACTGTTTTTATTCAACGAATTATGCTCAAATCCTCAAAGCATGATTCCAGTTTTATACCTTTCAAAAGAACACAATTTTTGGTACGTTTATGTTTTGCAATGACTATTAACAAAGCCCAAGGCCAAACATTAGATTTCATGGGTATATATCTCAAAGAACCTATTTTTCACATGGACAATTATATGTTGCTTTATCTCAGGCTAAAAGTGTAAGCCAGGTCAAAATTCTGATCAGGCCTCTAACTGCTATTGCTACTAGCACTAATTTAACAAGAAATTAAGTATATACTGCGGTTTTATCAACAATTATCCAAATTTACTAATTTAGAACAATGTCTAGCTTATACATTTTGAATTATTATTGAACTAGAATTATAATTTGCATGTATAGATTTTGCTATTTGAGATTCTTGAATTGAATTGGTATATAAAATTAAATTTATAAACATCAATTGAGCATTTCAATATTTTGATAAGAATCGATTGCATTTGCTAATATGTTTAAATATTGAGTGCTACAACGTCAGCCAGGTATTCATTTATATAATTTAATAGAACTACCTTTCAATATGTACTTGAAATGCTTTTAAAATTTCCATAAAATGTTTTATTATATGTTAAATTCATTTCTTTTTGGACCTGATAGTTTCTTTCATATACTTATAGGAATATGGAAAATAGATGTATCCATATTTTGGCACTGACAGCTGTGACTAAAAATTGGGTGTCAAAGCTAATTTTAGTCGAAAAAACCCCAATACGCATTAGAAAAGAAAAATGAGTTGCATATTAAAGATTTGTTTTCAATGATGTTCAGGTATATACAAATTCTTACTCATATTTGTTTATTTTAGTTTCAAGGTTATTCAAATGATCTACTAAAAACTAATTCCACAGAAAAATAGCATACAAGCTATTGCCTATAGTGAAGATGTCCATCAACTTGATAGAGTCTTACAGCTCTACAAAACATTCTACATTGGCAACGCAATGATAAAGCCAATAGTAGGAACATTTCCACGCTATGGGTCTTCTTCTTTTCAGATGATACTAAAGTAAAGCGCTTTTATAAGACAGGTTCAGTAAGCAATAGAGCTTCCATTATCTGATTATTACAGCTTTACCAAATTTTTTGATTTTGATAATAAAATGGACAATTTTGAGTTGTAAATCAGTTAAGTATATAACTATTCTAACATTATCTTATGTTTATAGAGAGCTATGTGTTGATAAGTTCCATTTAAAATTTATAATCATTTCTTTTTCCTGAATTTCAATCTAATTTAGAACTATGGCTTGTTACAGATATTCTGTGTGCTGTGATACATGTTCTCCCACCAAGAACTATACCAGTGAAGGGAAGAAGCATTCCTATTCAAGAATTTATCATTTTTAATGAAGAGTAATGATCCTAATACAATTGTGTTTTATACAGGTGCAGACCTATCATATTTACATTTTGGGAAGATTTTTTACACACAAAAGCACCATATATTATCAACAATGTCCATGAAATGCCAATTATCTTGGGCACACAATTAGCAATTACATCATTCCATGGTAATATCTACTTAAAAAAATAGCATTAACATGCTACTGATTTATTAATATATACAATTTTCTATATTTCAGGGATCTCTATATGAACTATGTCAAATATAATTATTCTCTTTGATCTGCCTTTACCGCTGGCAATGCAGCTAAAAAGCTGATAAGACTAGGTCTGGATATAGCTAAAGTCATACACATTTATAACAGCTTTCCTATTTTTAAGCTTTTAACAAGTAATTGATTATCTATGTAGGTTACAAGCCAACACAAATCATATTGAGAAGATTGTGGCTGAAAAACTATATGAAAAACAACACCAGATTATTAGCACTCCCTCAAATACTCAAATTTTGAAGATATGCCAGTTATTAAGCCTCACTGAAATAGTAATTAATTCGCTCTTTCTACTTTATAATATTGATGGTCAAACTACTAGACAAATATATATTTAAGTACCTATATAAACGGAGCCAAAAAATTAAACAGTTCTTGCTTTACTTGTAGATCAAATCATGCAGGGTGAAAGCTGAAGTCAAGATAGAGAATCCAACTCAGAAATTCTACTATCTTATTTGTCCAAATTGCTCAAAAACCACTAGTGCAGGACTTGACATGGAATTTACTTGGTTATATTATGCCGCAACATGTCCAGCACCTCAAGCTCAATAAGATGCATATCAGAAGAAAAACTATATTAATAAATCAATTCATATAGCAACTAAAATATATTAGGCAAAACTTTTGGCAGGCTTCGATGTCAAATTCAACTATTCGATGGGTCTGCAAGTTTACAAGCATCAATTGATAAAAAATGCTAAGTTATTGCTTGGATTAACAATTGACCAGGTCATAAATATGGAAAAAGAGGTACATATATGCATTATCCTTATGTAGCACTTGTATTTTTTGATAGTATAATGCCATTTATTAAAAACCAAATACTTTACTGTACAGCATGAATAGGTGGATTGCAATGCTTTTAATGACAAATTTGACGGCCTTAAACTACTGTTCCATTTACGGATTACCAACTTCATGACGAGAACGGCAAGTCACACGATATAATGTCATAACATGCCTACCTACAGAAAACCAATCTTTCAAATTATTGCGAAGCACAAGGGTAGGAACATCTACAGATATTGTAATAGTTCAGAAATTTCAAGGCGATACAGTTAAAAATTCTGACACTGCATGCTCACAAGAAATTGCAAAGATGAGCTATGCTCTGCAACCAGATGTCACACATACTCCAATAAAAGAGACCATAGCTACCAAAAGCAAAACAGAAACAAGTACTACTACAACAAGTATGCGAGCAAAAAGAGCATTGGAACAAGTATTTGACAAAGAAAGCAAACAAGTTAAAACCGAGAAATAAGCATTTCTGCTTCCAATCAACATACTTAACTTCAGTTATGCTCTTAATTTATTATAACACTGTGTAAAGTTGGTCTTTCAAGTATTTTGCTTTGTTCAATATAAATTGTGTTGCTTTTCTGTTTATTAGAAATGTTTGTTTAATTATAAGCACTTCAGTTATCTACCATATATTAGCTTTAACACCTTTTAAAAACGCATCAATTATGGCTTCCTTTTAAATATCTTTAGTTCTTTTTACAATTAGTATTAATATTATCAGGAAGCTCTTTTGCTATATATGTTAATAAATACAATTGCTTAGGTACCAAATTTATTAATCCATTCTTTCTATTCATCACATTTTAAAATTCCAACATATTATTATACATGTATATATGTTTTCTCAATGTTAAGAAACAAAACATGTATATAACATTTGCAACCAGTTAGGTATAGCATTGCAATAAAAGGGAAAACCTTTTAACAATCACAGGTTACAACATTATTATAAGGTTGTCCATATATGTCAATAACAGAAAATCAATATAGAAAGATCTAAGCTTCTATCTCATTAATTTATTTACTAATATACCTGCTATATTGTCTGCTTGTTTTCCCCTTGCTATTTAAAATATTGTTATTTCTTTCATGCTTTTCATTGCTGTAAAAATCAGATTCATGTCATAGCCTGACGACGTCAAGCTTTCCACTATTAATTGTTACCATTTCTCTTGCTAAGCTTCACGAATGCTGATCCCTATATCAACCCTCATATTTTTACATCGGTAGGCAGCATCGCATCTAAAAAAATCCCTACGAATAAAAAAAATAAGAGAAAGACAAACAAAAAACCGTATTAAAAACACATAAAAGGAAAAGTTATCTTCCTCATTAAATATTAGCAAACAATGTGCCCAGATTTAGACTTATGGTATACTAAAATTTAGTGAAGAATAGGGGAAAAACCCTTAAAAATTAAAGCAAAAAATAGGGAAAAACCTTGCTTTAAGAAGGAAAAAGGGTTGACACATCTACAACATCCGTAATATTTTGAACTAACAGATTATTCGTAAAATTCATCTATACATAAATCAAAATCAACATCATCGAGCCAGAAATAATTTCCGCCCAATTTTGATTTCCAGTTTGGTAGCACTGGTAAACCAAAGTTGCAAGGTTGTGGCCGTCAGTATTTCTTTGCAAACTTCGGTCTATATAATATCAAAAAACTACCCTAACAAATAAACATAATACCCTAATAAACATTTGGACTCTTTACTTTAAAGAATGGCCCGGGAAAGAATTAATAAAATAAATAAACTTAACTGGGCCAATAACATAAAACCTGACAACATAAAGCCCAAAATACATCTCCTGGCTGCCGTACTTTGTGCGGCTTCCCAATGACTAGTATATATATAGAAAAGGAGTTCAACATAAAGAGCACAAATAAATTTAATAAAACTGATCCTATTATTGAAAGGAAAAATCATGGAAAGGCTATAAAATAAATTGATTAAGATTAAAATACTTTTTTTGTAATTTTTCTTGAAAATAAACAATAATATCTAAAGATAGGCATAGGCACGATTCCAATTTAATCGGTTGGTTTGGCTTTGAGGACAAGAAAAGGTAAGTGCCGATTCCTAACCATAAACAGTACTAATAAGACAAAGTGTCCAATTGTGGTTCACCTATTTCTAAAATTGGAACTGGTGGTTCATGAATTACTGATTCTTAAACTAAATTAGGGCTTTGGGTCTCCTGTGCCACTCTGTGTGCCACTTTATAAGAAGATAATATGTGTCCTTTTTAGTTAGTTATTTAATTTTTAAAATTAAACTAACACCCTAACCAAGTGATGAGTGAACCTTAAGGGATAAGTGATTGTATACGTGTCATTTTCTTATAAAGTGGAACAAGAGACCCAAAGCCATTTAGTTATTAAGCTGTAAGATTTCTCCAACTATTGTATGATCCAACAATCAGAACCAGTGGTTAACTGCTGGGTTTGCAAAAATAAAAAGACCAAATGGCCAGCAACCATCAACTTTTTTTTCTTCATTTTGCTTCTACAAATACCCCAAAACCTCCCATTTCATTTTCACACAATTTTCTTTCAATTATTTCAAATACTCTCTATCCTCTCACAATATTTTATTATTTCTAAATTCTTATTTTTATTATTTATTTTTTAATTGTCATTATCACTTCTTTATTTCTTTTATTAATTCTTAGTTTTATTTATTAATTTTTTTCAATTATTTACCTAATTCTCATTGTTAGTTATTTATTTTATTTATTTCTTCATTCTCATTATTAGTTACTTCTATTTCAATTATTTCTATTTATTTAGTACTTTTTTTTGGCAGAACCTCTATTGCGAGGTGGGTCGCCACTCTCAATTTTATATCATACGTTTTGGGTAGTGGATATACCGTAATACCACCCTTACACAAAATGTCCAAACTTGATCACATATCCATTTACAAGCCTTAGCCTAATGGACATATGATCAAGTAGGTTACAATAATTCAAAATTAGGAGCACTACTCCAATTCCAGGATGAAATAATAGAGCCTATGAAATATATACCAATAAGACCATGCTCTATCAATATTTCTTCATACTATTAAAGTAAATAACTACAAAACTGGCTAAGGTGTAGCCTTTGTATGAATTTCTATCATTACAAAATATGATGTTGGCCATCAGGAGTATCTTTCATCCTTCTATGAAATGTATATGTTCAGACCAGGTTGATGAAGAAGTCCATGACCTTTACCTCTGCCTTCACTATAACTCTTTTACCTTGATACGTTTGAATTTTTGAAGGCTTAATTTATCAGATATGATTATTCTTGATAGCTCATCTGGCCATGGATTGTCTTCATTCCTCATATCATTAATGGTAAGCCAAATTGCTGCCTGATTAGCACCTTTGGAAGATTTTGTGAATATTGTGGAATTTCTGATCATATTGATCTCCTCCCTCAGATGATAGTGTCTCCATGGTGTGTCTGTTTGGGAGTTTAGAACCTTTTGAAAGCTGTTGGAACTTGATTCCAAAGCTATCTGAACTTTGGAAGTGATATTACAGTTAAAGTTGAGAATAAAGTGCAGAAAAAGAGTTTTACCCTTACAATCCCTGATAATAACACCCCATTTTTCATAAGAACTGTTGATCAGGCTGGCCATATTAATTTTTACTTGATCAGGTGCAGGAGGAAGCCATTTCACCATTTGAATATGGTGTCTTCTGATAGGATTGAGCATAGTTGACCAGAAATCCTCCCAAGAATTTAGCTGTGATTCTGAGTATAATAAAAGATCTGCAAAAATAGCTTGGACCAAGTTCTAAAATTCGAAATTAAGATTATCAAACAGCACTTTCTTTCGAAATTTCCATATTTCCCAACATATTATCAGAGGAATGGTTTTGATCAGTGTGTTCACTGAGCTGTTTGCTTTTTTATACTACTGCCAGATCAGAAAGTTATTATGTATCTTTCTTCCTAAATTTCCACCAAAGTTTGGTGGATTGGGTCTTCACTATGTCTCTTAGAACTTTATATCCTAGACCTCCCTCTTCTCTTGGGTAGCAAAGTTTGCTCCATTTTATCCAATGATAAGCTTTTTGATCCTCTATCCACCCCCATAAAAAGTTTGCAAAAATTGTTTCTATTTGGGTAAGTACTTTCTTTGGAGGGTTTAGAGCCATGATAGTGTATAATGGAACGGATGATAGAACACTTTGTATAAGGGCTATCTTACCTCCCTTAGAGATCACATGAGGATTCCATGAAGAAATTCTGGCTGTGATTTTCTGGATTAGTTCACTATAGTACGAGGCTTGAATTCTCTTATAGTGAAGTGGAAATCCTAAATAAACAATAGGTATCTTCCCTCTTGGAAACTTTGTGATTTTCTTTGTCAAATAAATTTTCTCCGGTCTAAGGCAATTGTAAGCTAAGAAACAACTCTTACTAGAGTTGATTTTCTGACCAGACACATTTCTGTAATGCTGAAAAGTGTTCATAACCAATTTCAAGGATTTGGAATGGGCCGTCGTAAAGACAATTACATCATCCGCATATGCTAAATGGCTGATTACATCACATTTTATAGGAACACAGAATTGAGGAGTGGATTTCTGATAAGCTAGCCAGTTCAAATTCCTACTCAAATATTCAGCTCCTATTAGGAATAGTAAAGGGGAAATAGGATCCCCTTGCCTTAATCCTCTAGTGGATTTTAACCAACCATATGGATAGCCATTTATTAAGACTGAAAAGCACACATTAGATATTAATCTCCAAATAATGTCAATCCAAACCTCACCAAATCCCATCAATCTCATTATTTGGAGAAGAAAAGGCCAATGCACTCTATCTTAGGCTTTCTCCATATCTAATTTTAAAGCAATATTTCCATGTTTGGTTTTATTGGGCAGTGAGTTCATTAGTTCAGCTGCTAACAGATAGTTATTCACTATATTTCTACCCTTTATAAAACCACTTTGATTTTCTCCTATTAGCTTGTACAGAATCTTGCCTAGCCTTGATGCCAATAATTTAGATATAATTTTGTTGACAAAGTTACACAGACTAATAGGTCTAAAATGGGAGAAATTAGAAGGGCCTTTGATTTTAGGGATAAGAGAAATTGCTGCAGCTGTGATAGCTTGAGGTAATTCTCCTCCATTCATGAAATGCACAACAGCTTTAAGGAGTTCATCCTTAATTATTTCCCATGTTGAATGGAAAAATTTTCCATTAAAACTATCGGGGCCCGGAGTACTCTTATCACTCATAGAGAATACAATCTGTTTCAGCTCACTTAGATCAGGAAATGCAGTTAACATTTGTCTCTCACTCTCATCTACAGCCATGGCAATTAATTCAGCCTTAATGCTAGAACATGTATTTTCAGCAGAAAATAGGTCCATGAAGTGTGTTACAGCTATTGTGTCTATATCCTTTTCTATTTTCGCCCAGTCCCCATTGTGATATTTAATTTTATGAATGTAGTTTTGAGCATGTGTTTCTATCCCCTTCTTTAGCCCATTTTATTCTAGCTTTTTGAGCCCAAAATGCCTCCTCATTACTAAGAGCTGAGTTATAATTTGCAGCAGCTAAACTTAGTGCATCTCTAATGATTGGATTTTCAGTATCCTCAGCTTCCAGTCTCTTTAATACCTCCTCTGTTTCAGTTACTTTAGTGAAAATATTACTTATTTCCAATTTGTTCCATTCCCTTAAGACTCTTTTAGTGTTTTTTAACTTTTCAACTAAGACTCTCATAGGGTTGCCAACAGGATCAATCTGCCAAGCCATGTTCACCATATCAATAAAATTGTCTTTTTTTGTCCAGAAATCCTGAAATCTAAAATTTTTGTTTTCCTTTCTACTTCTAATTTTAGATTTAGCAATATTGGAGAATGATCTGACGGGCTCCTAGGTAAATGCTGTAGACTAGCCTGAATGTTTGATGTAAGAAGGCAGTTATTCATCAAACCTTTATCAAGTCTTTTCCATATTCTATTCCTACCTTGTCTATTGTTACACCATGTATATTTAGGCCCTGTGAAGCTAATTTCAGAGAGGTTGCATTCATTCATGATCTCTAACAGTTCGTATCCTTCTCTATTAAGGAATGGTTTACCACCCTTTTTCTCCCCTTTATCTAACATACAATTCCAATCTCCCAGTAGGATCCATGGGTAGTTTCTATCTCTCATCTTAATTAAAGATTCCCAAAGAGGGCCTCTTTCCTTAGGTGAACATTTAGCATATACCATGGATATTAGACAGGATGTAGGTAACTTAGGGTGCTCAATACACAATGTAATGTGTTGGGTAGAGTTATCCAGGACTACATGACTAAAAGGTTGCCTAATTAGGATCCAGATTGAGCTCTCAGTATTGGATATTGCAACATCGAATTTTAATCTTTGTCTAACTTTTTCAATTTTCTTTTTATCACATAATGGTTCAGTCAAGGCTAGCAAATCAATTTTATTATTTTTAATGATCCTTTTCAATCTCAAGAAATTCGATTTTTTACTCACACTTCTAATATTCCAAAATAGTGTATTAATCATCAGAACTTTCAATATAGGTACCTATACATAGAGTCTTACCCCTCAGCTTTCTATCTGATTTTAGATGTTTGTGTAGTTCTTCTCTGTCTTTCTTTGCTTTGGATCCTCCCTTCTTGTGTTCTTTGGAATTACTTCAGTAATTTTCACCTCATTTGTTTCCATAACCACATCTACTGATCCTTTTGAATTAGTGTCGGTAGCTCTCTCATTCTCTGAGGTATCTGCTTGTTCGCTTTTGGTCTTTCTGTCCATTTTAACCGTGGAACTACTCCTGGATTAATCATTTTTCTCATCTTTCTTTTCTCTTTCCTTTTCCTCCGGCTTCTCCAATTCCATTTGGTCTATGATATCCTGTGAATGCTCTTCTTGATCATCCTGTTTACCATCCAGTGGATTACATTCCATTTTATTATCAACCATGGGACAAATCATATTAGAACTGGTCACCTGTTTTTCATTCTGTGGAGCCGGCTCTTTCTGCAATAATTCCTCATCTGGATTACTATGTGCAATATGATCCTTTGTTTGAGGAGTGATCTCTTGACTATTTTGTTTGTTACGGTATAAATTCTCCCTTATTGCTGTGATCATGTCTAGTGCCACAACACTATTGATCTTTGAGGAGCCTGGGATGTCTTCAATAACTGTATTGGATACTAAAATTTCTTTACCTTTATCCACTAAGTGAGTCAGTGTAGTAGTGGTAAGATCAATTGGGCCCTTAGTCACTTGTTTGTTTCTCTTTGAGCGATTAACTTGTACCCACTCATTCTGGACCTTTTGTTGGGGAGCCACTATTTGTTTGTGTATCTGAGTTCTCTTTACTTTCTCTGGATTGCATTGGTTTTGGCTATGTCCAAGCTTATTGCAAGTTATGCAGTACAGAGGCTTGTTTTCGATTTCTATTTCCTGCCACCTTCCTGTCTCTTTAGTACCAATCCATATTCTGCTAGGCTATTCTTGCAAAACGTTCATCTCCACACATACTCGAGCTTCACTCAGCCTGTGAAGATCTTCCGCTTCTGCAGTTGGTAGGTCCATCTTGAAGGGTTTACCAACACATTAGTTAATAGCAAACAATTTGGTTTTCTCAAACAAGTGCAAAGGTAGAAATGACAGTCTCCCCCACACTGGCGCAACAGCCGGTTCCTTATCTGGGTTGAAGTCTTTGGTCCAACGGAATATGCTAGCTTGAAAGCCCGCAAAATTCCATGTCTTCCTCAGCCACATTCTCTGAAAATCCTCCTCCAAGTCAAATTTGATTAGAATGTGCCTTTGGTCTAATAATCCAGTATGGACTTGCCCTTTGAATATAGCAATCAGAATTTCCTTTCTCATAATAGCCATTTGAGGTCTGCCCCATGAGAATTTTGCAATGAGGGTGTATTTGAATCGATCTGCAAGTAGGTCTTCTTCATCTGAGCTGAGAAACAAAGCAGGTTCTCCCTTGAAATTTGCTAGTTGTTGGGGTATCCTTTTCTCCAATATCTGCAAATGACACTTGAGAGGTAGGCTTTTTAGTATTTGAGATTCCGAGAGCCTCCTTAAACAACTTAGTGGGCGGATTTGGAGGATCCCACATGGTTTAATCTAGATCAGAAATCAGTAAGGTTCTAAATAAGATACAATGTGTACTCGGTTTGATATGTAGGGTCTATATATTTAGTACTTTACTTTACTTTAATTCACTATAAAATCGGTAACTAAATAGAAATAACATTATTGGTACATAGTAGTTTAGAATTTGGAGATGTTCATTTAGAAAATGAACAAAGTTCTTTCAATTTTGGAGAAACTGAAAGCCCTAATGTTGAAAAAAAAGGTTAGAATCAGATAAGTTCAACAAACACTATTCAAAAAATTTTATTCAAACAATTAACTTGTAAAGGTAAGCAACTTATATGCTTTCAAGAAAGGATCGAATTGGGGTATGAAATTTTGACGCGACATTTGAAGGAAAAATATCCACTTAAAATTGGTAGTTCCATAGACCAATTGCAACTTTCTGAATTTGTTTCCCCTAACACTTCTCTTTAAAATATTTGGATGAAAAGAAATAAAAATGAATTAAAAAACGTGTGTAACTTTGTATTGGATTAATAATGGTTAGAATATACAAAAAAGAATTATTTCTTTTTGTATTTTTTATTAAGATGTACTGTAAATAAT
Source organism: Ophiorrhiza pumila (assembly GCA_016586305.1). Lineage (NCBI taxonomy): Eukaryota > Viridiplantae > Streptophyta > Magnoliopsida > Gentianales > Rubiaceae > Ophiorrhiza > Ophiorrhiza pumila. The sequence continues at coordinate 23,253,620 of BLIW01000004.1, read as the reverse complement.
ATATTTAATATGTCAAATATTATCGTAAATGAATATGGTTTGTGTAGAAATATTTCAGTTGGTTTTGACAAAATTTTGGCCAATACGGTCTCAATTAGAAAACTAAAAACCTTTTATCAACTAATAATTGGTAGAAACTTCGTTCATATTATGCGTGCATACCATATATCAAATTTAACGATTCAAGATAGTTTAAAATATTAAATATTTATATTACATTTATTAAAGAGGTAATTAGTATTTGGTGGCCATATGCAACCTTAACAAAATAATAAAAAAGATTTACTAAGCATGTTCTTAATAGGTGAAACTCAACTTATGATTTATTAAATTTATCTCCACATTATAGTACATTGTTATGCATTTTTTTATGCAATACTAAGTACAAAATACTATTTTAAATTCTAACATGTGGGAAGTTTATTGTAAATTATTAGACATTTTAAAAATTTTTAAAGATACTATTGAAATTTTCTCTATTGTTTATTATCCCACTTCCAATTTATTAATTCATAATGCATGTGATATTGTTAGTATCTTATAAGGGTATGAAGATGACTGTTTTGTCACTTCTTATAGATGATATATATATATATATATGTTATCAATATAGCTTCAATTATTATCATAAAATTCCATCTACATATTTCATTGATTCTATTTTTTTATCCACGTAAAAGAAGTTGATATTTTAAATAAATATTTTATTAACATACTATAGTTGTATAGGCCAAATTTTTTTTGTTCACTATACATCATATAATAGTGTAAATACTCATGAGATAATAGTAAATGTGAAGCACCTCGATTGTGAATAATTTAATGAATTTCATTCTATTTATGGTAATCAAATTCCTATTAGTACTGAATCTAGTGTTGATGATTCTACTAGTAGTGCACTACACTATAGTACTAGTAGTATATCAATGCTTCCTTTAACATCCCATAACTGGGTAAATCGAAATATTTTTCAAAAAAATAAACAAGAGTCAATACTAAGATTGATAGCAACCCGATGGCCAATTCTAATTAAGTTTGTTGAAATTGGAAGGAAAATAATTTATTCAAAATTTGAGAAGATCAAATCTTGGATCAATGGTAGAAGACGCCACAAAAAATTAGTGAATACAATTGAATGATAAGTCAAGGAACACGTCAATCACAAGGAATTGAGATTGATTAGTTTAAATAGGTTTGAAGGAACATTGAGAGAAAATCTTCTTACAAAAGTGATATTGTAAAATCTGGATATCTTTGGAAGAAAACAACCTTAAATACTAACTTAGCGGAGAAGACAAGGGCAACAAAGTAATTTCATTGCTCATTAAAAAAACTTTCCCCAGCTTGAACGTTGCGACGTTCACATGAAATGTCGCGACATCCCTGGCTGTGTGTCACGAATGAGGTTTGAAAGACCTAATGTCTTAAATCTACTTATTGCTTTGATGATTAACAAACAATTATGTAGACTAATATTTCAATTAGCTTCATTGAAATTGTAGATGTGCAAAATGTAAATGGAAACTTGAAGCAGTTGAAGAAATAAAAACTAGGCAAATTTGGGTAGATTCTCCAACCCCAAACCCTAGATGTAAATTAACTCATAAAATGATTGAATCATTCAAAATGTCAAGTAAAATGAATAAAAAAATAAGACTAAAAATGTGTCTTTTTTAAAACAAATATTTCATAAAAGTTGTTTTAAACTTTGGGAAAAATGCATTTTTGGTCCCCAAAGTTTAGGGGTGTATCACTTTTGGTCCCCAATGATTTCGGATTGACAAAAATAGTCTGCAATATTTCATTTTGTCACCAAAATAAGACACTTTACGGATTTTTCAAGTCCTTAATGGAAGTGCTAACGTGGTGTACACGTGTCCGTTAACAAGTGCACACTTGACATACACTTCATCTAATAAACAATGAAAAAAATGCATTTTTGGTCCCCAAGATTTTTTAATGACTTGTGTTCGTTGGTTCTTTATATTTTTGTTAATAATCCAAATTATTTGCTCTTGATTTCATTTCACTAACTACTTCCTTTATGATCCAATGGTAATTCCTAAATCCTACTTCTACTACAACTAAGCATTTATCCCATTATAAGAGTCGATTTCATTTTTTTGCCATTGTATCCTATTTGTATACATGTTTTTATTTATATTTAAATATATCATCTATTTTTTTGCATTGTTTATTTTTTGTTTTAGATTCATTTTTAAATTTTTTTAAATTTTTAAACTGGCAGGAAAAATTAAATTTGTGCATTGTTTTCCATTTCTCAATTTCTAAGAAACCCAAACTCAGAAAGGAAAAAAAAGTAGCGACAAACCTGTATTTAAAACCAAGCATTTTAATTTGAGGAATAAATGTTGGACTTTTATGGCAGCTTCGTTAGCAAAGTAGAATTTAATTCAATGACAAATCACCACGTATTGATAAATGACCGATTGATCTACCAGTGATTATCTTTCCAATGTTGTACTTCGAATAGATATGGAAAGACTTAATTAAGAAGGATGAAGAAAATTACAAAACATATAGATGGAATTAAAAACCACAACCACAAGAGTTTGAATGTGTATTTACACTAACTCGATTTTCTTCGTTAACTTTTTCTTATTTTGTACTACTCATTAATTACATTTATTCATTTTTTTTGGAAATATCCCTGATGGTTGGGACTGGAGAAGGATCATTTATTAATTTTCATTAAAAAATGTTCATATACATAACTTTGGAACCAAAAGTGATACAACCCTAAATTTTGGGGACCAAAAAATATATTTTTCTCTTTGTTTATTAGATGAATTGTATGCCATGTGTGTACATATTAACGGACACGTGTACACCATGTCACAACTTCCGTTAAGTACTTAAAAAAAATCCGTGAAGTGTCTTATTTTGGTGACAAAATGAAACATTGGGGGACTATTTTTATCAGTCCAAAATTATTGGGGACCAAAAGTGATACACTCCTAAACTTTAGGGGACCAAAAATGCATTTTTTTTCCTTAAACTTTTACAAAATGACTCAAAAATTGAAACATTAAAAATTTGAAAAAAAAGTATTAATTCAGACGACCCCATGGGAGTTTCAGATGTCCGAACCTATTTTTGCAAAGTTTTTTGAGTTTTTTGAAAAATGCATTCAAAAGACCTTATCCTTCCCAATTACCCTTCCGAAACTATATTCGGGCGACCTTACCCTTCCAAAACTACATTCATATGACCTTACCCTTTCGAATTTCCCTTCAGAATTACTGTCCATGTGAGTAATGACTAGTTTTCTGAAAAATAAATATTTTATCCTTTTGGCTTCTCAAATCATTTTTATAAATACCAAGAACAGATGCTATGATCTTTGGGTGATTTTTGAGCAAGAGAAAAAAGTGTAAAAACATTCTCCAAAGGATCAAAGGACCTTGATTTGTTCATCATTCAAAAGAAAAAAACATTGAGTTTTAAATTATTCTTCATTTCTTGTGAGCTAATATTTTCTCTTGTAAAACACTCTTTGAGAAGATTTGTTGTAAGAGTTTAAGTTGATTGTATCCACCCTATCAAGAGGGTTTCAAGTCATTGTAATCTCAAATTTGGTAAGTTTGAAAGATTTCTCCAAAGTGGAGAGTAAAACTAAGTCTTATAATATTAGTTGCTGCTAGTACGATTGGTTCCACCTTTGACGGTTTGTAAAAGATTTAGATCTCACTTTGTGAAGAGATTCTCTTGAGTGAATTGTGAAATCTTAAGTTAGGTGTTTAGGTAATGGATGTAAAGTTTTCAAGGGAAGACTTGAACCACTTTAAATTCTTGTTATGTTCTTATGATTTCTTCTTTATTATTTGATGGGAGCAAATAGGTGTGATAAAATGCGATCGTGGTTGCTATTTACCCCTACTCAAAAATAATGCTAAACAACCTCTTAATGGTGATAGTTTATCAAGTTCGTTCCCACGAGGAAAGGACTGTGTTGAAATTCTAAAAAAATATTTTTGGTTTTTTTTTAATGTTTATTAAACTGAAAATAAGAATGCAAATAACAAATAACTAAAACAAAGACGGTGAATTAATTAAAAGTCGAATTAAGCAAGTGTACTCCCGAGATTATATTTTAGGCTTACATAAAAAGCACATACATACATTCTATCTATGGTCATGCAAAACAAGAGTAAATAATATAACTCAAGCCCTCCTAAGTGGTAAGAGGCAAGGAATGATTTAAGTACCTACCTATTTGGATATTAACTAATTCATTAAACCCTCCTATGTGGTAAGAGGCAAGGTTTACATCCTTAATTAACCCGGAATCTAATGCAACTAACCAACTCAACCAAACCCTCAAGTTCAACCGCTCCTATATGGTAAGAGGCAACGCCCGAACCAGTCATGCTAATGCTAAACTAATCCCCCTAACTCCTCCTATGTGGTAAGAGGCAAGAGCTAAGGTAAAATCAATCTAACAAATTCACAACCAACCCACAAAAGATTCCAAACAACCCACTCTAATCCTCCTATGTGGTAAGAGGCAAGATTAAAGCAAGTTGTCTCTAAATAATTTACTGCACTTTAAACAAATATTCATCATACATAATACTCGCGATAAATCATGCATAATTATGAAGAACACAGCAAAACTCATTCAACAAAGACCATAAGATAGAACTTAGCATGTAAATTAAGCACAAAAACCCTTATTCATAATCCCGGGAGCACAATAAGTTTAGTCAAGCGTGGCTAAATTGAACATCATGATATTAATAATTAAGCACAATATTAAAAAAATAAATTAAAATGAAAGTTAACACCTTGAATTGTGAATCCTTGGAAGAAATCTTTGTCTCTAAATAAATAAAATCAATAAGTAATGACGTTCCCAATCCGTATAGCTGCAATTCTCCGTAAATAGACAAAAGAATGAAACCCTAGCTATTACAAAGAAGAAAACCCTTGCTTTAATTCTCTCAAAATTGTCACACCCTAAAGCTATATGAAACCCTAAAAAAGAAAGAAAGAAACCCTAATCTACTCTAAACTATGAACTCTTTATTCTTCTAAGATCTCCCCCATTGAAAATTACATAATAGATGGCCTTATATAGGAAACAAGTTGAAACCTTATGAAACATTAATAAGATGGCACGTTTTTGGACCCTAAGATGTAAGGAACAAGTTAGGAAACAACCCATAACAAAAAGACATGTTAAAAACGTCAAAAACTGAATAAGGGAAATTTTTCCCTCTGTAGAATTTACGCACGTCGTGACGTGCATGGTCGCACGTGTTGCACGTCGCAATGTCCAGCTTGTGGGCCGTTTTTCGATATGATCCTGGCCGAATTAGGAAAAACCCAAAACATGAACGTTGTATCGCTTTCTCTTAGATTTCCAATGGCGCTTGAAGCACCCTATTCCTACGTAAATTGAGAGAGATATGATTGAAATACTAAACCATGGCAGATTTTCTCAGCATTTGTTCTTCATCACCTTTCCACATGTTTCGCTATGTTAACCCTTCTTGGAGTCTCGAGCCTCCATGAGATCAACTTGGAACTTATTTGCCACTCTATCCAAGGTCTTAATATATAGAATTGATCTTTAAAAATTGGAATTAACACCTTGAACATCTTGTGAAATACGGAACCAGTGGTGTGTCATTTTGTACCAAATTAAATTACTTACTCTCAAACAATAAATCAAGTAAAGTGTGAGTAAGGTCGATCCCACGAGGAACAATAATATTTCCTAATTCAATTAATTTGCCAATAGTAACCAAAGTTTAATTAATGATTAAAGAAGTGAATTAAAAGAACTCAATTACGATACCAATAAATAACTAAATAATAAAACTTCAAAATTAATTAATCAAGAAGAAAGATCCAGCTGTAGATAAATCCACACTTAATCAATGCTCAATTGTTCATTGACTCAAGGATAACAATCTCTATTTAATCAATTGGTTAAAGATTACCGAGTATCGGCTCTGACATAATCCAATTCTTCCTTAGTTATTCGTTAATTGACAAGTATCAGCTTGACTCAATTAATTCCCTATTTACAACACAACCCGGCCGGAATCAGCCGAACACCAGATTTAATGTTATAAAAGCATTAAGAAGTGAAGAACCCAACTCTAACAAACCATATCATGAATCAGCATGCAACAATTTGTTAACCAATTATTTCCGTCTACCGAGACAGTAGCTTCGCCACTAATTAATCTTACTTATTAAATCCAGTGACTTAACAAGGGATTAATTGGCTCTACTTAATTCAATTAAAGGTGATCAAGCTTTAACTAAATTAGATAATAAACTTTAGGCTTAGAAAACTCTTGGAATTAAATCAGAGAAAGTTATTAAGAACAATTAGGTCTCACAATTCATGCATCGATTAGTGCTTCATTACCTACAGCCAGATAAGAAAACTACTCACTAAACATACTTACAAACAAAACAAAATAGATATTAAGAAAAAATTAAATTAATACTGAAAATAGCAATTCAGAACGGCCGTCGTATGGGCATACGACGGGCTTTGATTTCTTGAAACAAGAAGTCTGCAAACCCTGCAACAAAGCTGCGCCAGGAAATCCAAAACTAAAACTGAACTGTCATCGAAAAAAGTCTCTTTAACCTAATTAATCTACTCCTTATATAGGAGAGAAAAACAATAACTTCCTAAACTAAATCAAACAAAGAATCTTCATTGTTTCCAAACCATTACACCACAAGCGGCATTAAAGGGTAAACTTCCTAATTGCTTCAAACACCAAGTTTGGTAAGTGCCTAGAGTCATTCTTCCACCATCTCTCTTTAGATTCGTCTTCACTTCCTTATACGCTCTAAAGATCTCCAAATCTGCCTCTTTCCTTCCAAAACGATCCAACTCTTCAAGCTTCCCAAATCTGCACATATTCACACCATTAAGTACATGTTTGCACCCCACAAAGCACTCAAAACAAAGATAATAACTGAACATTTATGTGCTTATCAACCAGCTTCTTTGTGACGAAATGCACCTTTTCGACCTAAATCACATCTTTCTTCATCTCTCTCAATCTTTTCCTCTCATTTTGGCCTCCACATTAATAACCTAAAAAACACACTAAAAACACATTAAATAGCCCAAAGACGGCGAAAAGTATAATTGAAAATAGCATATATAAGGTGAACATATTTCGCTTTATCAATTTTTCCCACACTTAAACCTTGCTCGTCCTCGAGCAACCAAACAAAACACAAATAAAACATAACAAACACTAATAAAACATAACCTATACTCACAATACAAAATGGCAACATAAAGAAAATTTTCCCATGTATCCAACTTTATATATTTAAGCTCATGATAAGTATTATGCATATGCCTCAACATCTAATGAATTCGAATGTCAAGTACTCATAACATGTGTCCCCAAAAGTAATCAAAGCACCTTAATGTACACATTTAACATGTTGAGCTAATCATGTGTGTGTGTGCAATAGGTTCCACCTCAGTTCATAACTCATCTACAATCATGCCATAAGTTAGGGTTCTAACAACTAAGTTTTCATCTTAACGTTTCCTCACTAAACATATTAAATCATTTATTAAACTCAAATAAATGAGGATTCACTCGGCAAACCTTTAGGTTCATATATATAGCACTCGTTCCCCCAGACTGTCACACTTAATTAGGGTATTTCATTAGAAATCCCGTGACATCCACCTGGAGTACTGTCTCACCTTCGGGTTTTAGACCCATTCCCACTCATGCAAGTTCTCCATTAACTTTTCTTTTAAGAGCAGTCTCGCAGAGGAGTGGCAATATGAAGCTAGAGTCTTATGGCTTCAAATCTCCATTACCATCCATATGAGTTCTCTTAGGGTTATTATTACAAGCAGTCTCATAGAGGGATGATAGTATGAGCAAAACATGCTTAAAAATGCAAAAGCATTAAGTGCAAACAATTCTGCAAGCATATATATTAAAGAACACAATTTAAGCGAGTTATATAAGTTTCAACTAAACAAAATGTTAAAAACACAGCAACATACTTAATGATTACAAACTCGTCAATCCCCTAAGTGCATAAAAATGATTGACTCAAAATGCTAAACTTTCCATTAAATACCCAACTCCCTCTAGATAGCATATTATTTTCCTATCCCACATCAAATCTTTCGATAAAATCCAATCATTGGGAACATAACACTTATCACATAATATTTAAAATTTTATTTTGGATACCCCTTCATTATTATTAGTTGACTATCAAAACACAAACAAAATTTGACACAAAAAAAACACAAAAATGAACACTAAAAAAATAATTAAAAATAAAAAAAACTTCACATTTACCTATTATAAGGCTCACCCTTAAAATTTTTTCTTATAGCTCAAAGGAGTTCACGTCAAGAATTTATCCAAAATTAGAAAAAAACTAATCAAAACTACTAAGAAAAGCTAATTAACCATTAATCAAAGCATAACATCCACACTTCAATCTCAGGAAATTAAGCATAAAGACATACAAAACAACATGAAATGAATAACATGAATTTCATCCCCCCCCCACACTTAAAATACACATTGTCCTCAATGTGTGAGAAAAGGAAAGAATTCACCTATTTATCCATATCATTCCCGGCAAGCTTGTTGTGCGGTTGAAGCCTTGGCAATGTCTCAAGTAGCCTTCTTCTTTATTCAAACTAACAACTAAAAACAAAAACATAAAAACTATTAATTTAAAAGAAAGGTAAGAAGGTAGTTCTAGGTTTATTTGGTCCCTAGCTAGACCTTATTATTGTTGCCTTCTCCTTCAAGATTCGGAATACCCATCCTTATACCAAAAGAACGCTATTTCACAAGCACTTCGTCTTCTAGCATAGGGCTTCTTTTGCAACCCTTTGAGGAGGAACTTGAGCTCATGCATGTGAGGAACAAGTTCAATAAACTCAACTTTGTACCACTCTTGCTCCTCCAAGGTAGGCTCCTCCTTTTCTTCTTCCACAATTAACATTGGGATTTGTAATGACTTAACATGGCTTGAAGAAATTTCCAATTGTTCCATGATTTGCCATTCCTCCCTACAAGGCTCCAACAATGGCTTTGCATATAAAGACTTAACAAAATCATCAATAGAATTATCAATGTATGAATCCACAATGCATGATCTCACTATGTTAGCTATTTCTTTACAAATCAACAAGTTCTCATCATCTAAGCTAACATAATTGTCATTTGGAATATTTTTTTCATATTCAAGGTAATCAACAGGGGAAGCTACTACACATGGGGTTACCTTTAAACCAAAGGAATTCATGAAAGATATTGCTGCATCAAAACTACCCATTATATTGATTAAGTCATCATAGAAAGAAAATTCAATATTGTCAAAGAAAATATTAGAGTAGTGCTTCTCATTCATGTTATCACTAAAAGGAGCATCAGATTGCAAGTGTTCAATATTCATGCATGTAGGAGAGACAAATTTATCACGTTTTACCTCACTTTGGTTCCCAATTGCATTGAATAAATCTAACCTTGCTTGCCTTTTTCCAATAAGAGCATCCAGTATTCTTAACGCCTTATTGCTGTGTTTTCTTGTTGACCATGGCTCCTTGTAAATAAGTTGAGGTTCAAACTCCCTTTCCACATAGCTCCTGCAGTGAGTAATAATATAACCCCAAGAAGTTTGAATGCCATCCAATCCGTTGGTCAATACTGCTAAGTTAGCCTCCAAGGATTCCCAATGCTCCAATGGTAAGAATTCACCAAATAATCTAGAGTTCGGTTGTTTATCATCCACTCTATGTGGTGGGTCAAAATTAATTTCAAATGATTCACCAAATCTCCTAGACATACTTAGGTAGAAATTAAAACTAAAAATAAATAAATAAATTAAACACAAAAAAAATAAATAAAATATTCACAAGCAGTATTCACAAAAAAAAATTAAAATTTCAACACGATTGCTTTCCCCGGCAGCGACGCCAAAATTTAATGGGAGCAAATATGTGTAATAAAATGCGATCGTGGTTGCTATTTACCCCTACTCAAAAATAATGCTAAACAACCCCTTAATGGTGATAGTTTAGCAAGTTTGTTCCCACGAGGAAAGGACTGTGTTGAAATTCTAAGAAAATATTTTTGGTTTTTTTTAAATGTTTATTAAACTGAAAATCAGAATGCAAACAATAAATAACTAAAACAAAGACGGTGAATTGATTAAAAATCGAATTAAGCAAGTATACTCCCGAGATTATATTTTAGGGTTAAATAAAAAGCACATACATACATTCTATCTATGGTCATGCAAAACAAGGGTAAATAACATAACTCACGCCCTCCTATGTGGTAAGAGGCGAGGTTTACTTCCTTAATTAATCCGGAATCTAATGCAACTAACCAACTCAACCAAACCCTCAAGTTCAACCGCTCCTATATGGTAAGAGGCAACGCCCGAACCAGTCACGCTAATGCTAAACTAATCCCCTAAACTCCTCCTATGTGGTAAGAAACAAGAGCTAAGGTAAAATCAATCTAACAAATTCACAACCAACCCACAAAAGATTTCAAACAACCCACTCTAATCCTCCTATGTGGTAAGAGGCAAGATTAAAGCAAGTTATCTCTAAATAATTTACTGCACTTTACACAAATATTCATCATACATAATACTCGCGATAAATCATGCATAATTATGAAGAACACAGCAAAACTCATTCAACAAAGACCATAAGATAGAACTTAGCATGTAAATTAAGCACAAAAACCCTTATTCATAATCCCGGGAGCACAATAAGTTTAGCCAAGCGTGGCAAAATTGAACATCATGATATTAATAATTAAGCACAATATTGAAAACATAAATAAAAAGGAAAGATAACACCTTGAATTGTGAATCCTTGAAAGAAATCTTTGTCTCTAAATAAATGAAATCAATAAGTAATGACGTTCCCAATCCGTACAGCTGCAATTCTCCGTAAATAGACAAAATAATAAAACCCTAGCTATTACAAAGAAGAAAACCCTTGCTTTAATTCTCTCAAAATTGTCACACCTCTAAAGCTATATGAAACCCTAAAAAAGAAAGAAAGAAAGAAAGAAACCCTAATCTACTCTAAACTATGAACTCCCTATTCTTCTAAGATCTCCCCCATTGAAAATTACATAATAGATGGCCTTATATAGGAAACAAGTTAAAACCTTATGAAACATTAATAAGATGGTACGTTTTTGGACCCTAAGATGTAAGGAACAAGTTAGGAAACAACCCATGACAAAAAGACATGTTAAAAACGTCAAAAACTGAATAAGGAAAATTTTTCCCTCTGTAGAATTTACGCACGTCGCGACGTCCAACTTCTGGGCCGTTGTTCGATATGATCCCGGCCGAATTGGGAAACACCTAAAACATGAACATTGTAGTCTTTCTCTTAGCTTTCCAATAGCACTTGAATCACCCCATTCTGACATAAATTGAGAGAGCTATGATTGAAATACTAAACCATGGCAGATTTTCTCAGCATTTGTTCTTCATCTCCTTTCCACGTGTTTCGCTATGTTAACCCTTCTTGGAGTCTCGAGCCTCCATGAGATCAACTTGGGACTTATTTGCCACTCTATCCAAGGTCTTAATATATAGAATTGATCTTCAAAAATTAGAATTAACACCTTGAACATCTTGTGAAACACGGAACCAGCTTCTTTGTGACGAAATGCACCTTTTCGACCTAAATCACATCTTTCTTCATCTCTCTCAATCTTTTCCTCTCATTTTGGCCTCCACATTAATAACCTACAAAACAGACTAAAAACACATTAAATAGCCCAAAGACGGCGCAAAGTATAAGTGAAAATAGCATATATAAGGTGAACATATTTTGCCTTATCATTATTTCTCTCTATTATTATTGTTCCCAAGTTAATTAAATATTATGTATTGATTCATATCTTGATCTTTCTCAATCTTTTCCTCTCATTTTGGCCTCCACATTAATAACCTACAAAACACATTAAATAGCCCAAAGACGGCGCAAAGTATAAGTGAAAATAGCATATATAAGGTGAACATATTTCGCCTTATCATTATTTTTCTCTATTATTATTGTTCCCAAGTTAATTAAATATTATGTATTGATTCATACCTTGTTCCTTTCCATATCTTTATTATTGTTGAGCACCTTCAATAAGTTAAATTAAACTTGTGTCAAATTCAAGTGCTTAATTGGTGGCAAAGAAAAGGGGCACTTGGGACTGTTAGTGCTCTTATATAATTTGTCACTCATGATGATTATATGATATACTTTTATAGTGAATTTTTGCTGGTATGAAGAAATAGTTTAAATCCAATATGCATGCTATTAGCTATTGGCAGAAAGCATATTGAACTTTGAACTAACTTCTCTAAACATATCTTTAGAGATTAGGTGCCTAGATAGGTGTTGTAAGAAGGAGGAGTCCTCCTTATTTATTGCTTTTATAAAATTGTAATGGAGTAGTACTCTATATTTAAAAGCTTTCACTCGTGTAATGGTAGCTAGGAAGATCAACTACCTCTTCTTTTGATTTAGTAATTAATAAAATTGGGAGTGGTGTCCCCTCACTATAGAGGTTATGCAAAACAAAAAACTTAGTTAAACTATTAATGAAGGATTGGTAAGAATTGGTAAGAAGTTTGGGTTGCTTAATATGATTTCGAATGTGGAAGGGAGGTTGTGGTTCTTTTATAATGATAATTTAAGTTGTGAATTACTTTATCAATGTGGGCAGTCGATATCTTTGAAGGTTTTACTTGTATATTCTGGAAATTATTTCATTATTTCATATGTTCATGGTTTTTATTCTCGAGGGGAGAGGGAGAATCTATGGTATGGTCTTAAGGAGATATATGTACAGGATACTCCTTGGTTGGAGTTAGGTGATTTTAACTGTATTGCTTCTGCTTTGGAGAAGAAGGGTTGGCATCCTTATGAATTTTCCGAAGGTGGTGAGTTGACGGAATTCATGGAAGAATCTGAATTGTTTGATATGGGCTATGTGGGTGGTCCTTTTACGTGGTGTAGTAATTGGACTAAGCTACCGAGGATTTGGAAGAGGCTTGATAGAGGTTTGTGTAATAAACCGTGGTCGGGTTCTTTTTCTTTTTCTATCAGGCATCTTAATTATGTTTGTTGAGACCATACACCGCTATTGGTGTCTTGGGATCAAAAGAATGTGAGGATTCATCGGCCTTTTCGTTTTCTTAATTTCTGGACTAAGAGGACTGATTTCTTTTCTGTAGTTCAACGTTCTTGGCATGATCCTATTATGACTCGTCCTTTAATCTATGTTTGTCTTAAGCTTCAACGATTAAAAGGGGATTTATTAAGTTGGAATAAGACAATGGTTGACCATTTTTCTACAAGAATAAAAGAGGCAGAATGTTGTTTTCAGCAATTGAAAGAGGATGTGATGATTGCGGATTTAATTAGAGAGGAGATACAATGCTAGGAGGCAAAATTAAAGCTTGTTTAAGTTGAGGAAGAGGCTTTTGGCAACAAAAAGCTCGTGCACGATGGTTGGCTTTAGGTGGAAGAAACACGAAATTCTTTCATTCTAGTGTACATCAACGGAGATCTCGTTTATTTGTAAAGGGTTTGATGACTGAAGGTGGTGTTTGGCTTGAGAGTGGTGATGAATTGCGAAGGCAGGCTGTTGGTTTTTTTGCTAATTTTCTTTCGGCTGAGTGTCTGGAAGAGGTGTCTTGTTTAGAGTGTATTCCTAAGCTTCTTAATGAGGATGATAATTATTCTCTAGAGTGATTTCCAATTGTGGAGGAAGTTAGGGATATTGTTATGGCTATGGATAGTGATTCTTCACATGGACCGGATGGTTTTACAGCTAGATTTTTTCAAGTTGCCTGGAATATAAATTTTTTTTTTTTTTTTTTGTGGAGGTTCCTTGCCATGAGGGATAACATCTACTTTGTTGGTTCTCATTCCGAAGAAGTAGCCTTGGCCACGGTTCCGGAACCGGCGGTTCACGGTTCCGCTATAGGCGGAACCGGAACCGAACCGCCGAGGGCCGGTTCCGGTTCCGGTTCCGGTTTTTTCGATTTTTAGTTTCGAATTTCAATTTTTATCCCACTATTATTTCAAACTCAAATAATACAACATAATAATATAATTATAATAATAATAGTTACAATTGAACTTAATTAATATATAGTTTTTAGATAATAGAACTAGGAAGAATTAAATTAGATAAATTCAAGGATATAAAAATAATATGAATATTTGAATTGTTAATTAGAATTCAACTAGTATAATATTATAATTTAATAACATAATTAGAATAGTAGTTAAAATAACAGTAATATATGAATTTTTTAAAATAATAGAATTATGAATATTAGATAAGTGAGAAAGAAAAATATAGAAAGAATAAGAGTATTTTATAAAAATTTTCAAGTTAAAAAATTTAAATCATAAATTTACAAGTTAAAAATTAATAAATGAAGAAATTACTAAATTTTATTCATTGGATAGAAAATTTACAAGTTAAGATTTTAAATCATAAATTTACAAGTTAGAAATTAATAAATGAAGAAACTACTAAAATTTATTCATTGGATAGAAAAATTCACAAGTTAAGATTTTTAAATAATAAATTTACAAGTTAGAAATTAATAAATGAATAAACTACTAAATTTTATTCATTTGATAAAAAAATTTACAAGTTAACATTTTTAATCATAAATTTACAAGTTAGAAATTAATAAATGAATAAACTACTAAATTTTATTCATTTGATAGAAAAATTTACAAGTTAAGATTTTAATTCATAAATTTACAAGTTAGAAATTAATAAATGAAGAAACTACTAAATTTTATTCATTTGATGGTTTAAACTTTAAATTTGAATAGTAGAATAATACAATTGCAAAATATGGAAAATTATAATATTTGATAAACATAATAAATATTTCAAATTTTCAATAATGTAAAAATGTACAATATGATATTTTTCTTCATTTTAATAAACTAATAGTCGTCGTCGTCGTCGTCGTCATTATTGGCTCTATCGGCATCGGTGACGGGTGAATTAGTTCTAGTTGTACAAGTAGAGCTACCATCGGTGGTACCGTCTAAATCTAAATCAAAATTTTCTTCTATGTCTTGTTCTTGTTCTCTATATGCGGCTTTAGTCCAATCATCTACTAAAGCTTGAATCTCCAAGGACATGGGACTCATACGCGATCGGGTCTCGTCCAAAATGTTGCCACCTTGACTAAAAGCTTGTTCCACGGCTACGGTTGATGTCGGGGCCGCCAAAATCTCTTTGGCTATCGAAGCAATAATGGGGAACATCGTTGTCTTGGATTTCCACCATTCCAATATTTGGAAGTTCTCAACATTATCACATTCATACTTGTTATCACTAAAATCAAAAGAAGTGGTTAAATATATCTCAAGTTCCGTACTAGTAGTACCCTTGTGTTTTTTAACGATTGAAACATTTCTAAACCAGGAAGGATAAAGGAAGACGAAGATGAAGATCCAGTTGAAAACTATGGTGAGTAGTGTGAGTGGTACTACTAGAAGGAACTTGAGATTGAAAATTAGAAGAATATTCTTCATATAATGCATTTAACATATCTTTAGTCTCACTTATGTATCTACTTACATTTAATTGTAATTGAATAATATTTGGATCTAATGGAAAACATTCTTGTAACGAATTATAATAATACTTCAAATATTGGTCTAAACCTTGAAATTTAAAACGAGGGTCAAGAACAATAGCAACTAAATATAAAATTGGAATTTCTCTATAATAATTAAGCCATTTTTCTAACATGTGAATAATACTTTGCGTCAAAGTTCCATCATTTATGTGAATTTTTAACACACCAATTATATTACATGCTTCAACTAAAAATAAATGAGAAGTTGGAAAATACACACGTGAAAACAAACAAGTAGCATCCTTAAAAACTTTTAAAACTTCTAACAATTTTAAACAACAAGTCCAATGATTAGGATATAATACAATTCCAAGACAAGAGTTATCAATGAAAAAGTTACATAACAATGAACTATATTTAGAAGAATCACAAAGTAAATCATAAGTAGAATTCCAACGATTTGGAACATCCTTTTTAAATCTTTTAGGTTTTTGTCCATGTTGTATACAATATTTTCCCCATGTTTTCATTAAACTTGGATGTCCACTCAAATATTTAATTGCATCTTTAATTGGTTTAATATGAATTTCTAATGCACTTAAACCATTTTGAACGGATAAATTTAAAATATGGCATACACATCTAATATGAAAAAATTTCCCACCTAAAATTGGTGCACAAATATCTTTTAATTCTACAATAGATGCATTATTAGCCGATGCATTATCAAAACCAATTGAAAAAATTTTATCATTCAAATTATATTCTTCTAAAATAATACTAATTAATCTAGATATATTTATGGCCGTATGAGAATCATCATTAAAACTCTAAATGCAATTACTCTTTTTTGTAAAAACCAATTTGAATCTACCCAATGACAAGTTATACCCATATAACTATTCATTTGCCAATGATCACTCCAAATATCGGAACATATTGAAACACGAGAATCTAATTTTAAAAAATTCCGATAAGCTATTTTTTTTTTTTATGAATTTTTTTAATATCACGTTTTAAAGTTGTTCTAGGAACACGTTTAACTTGTGGATTTGCATTTTCTTGTACTAATCTCACAAAATTTGGTTTTTCACCAAATGAAAATGGTAAATGTTGTACACAAACAAATCTAGCTACACCATCTCTCCATTTTGAATCACTAAATTTAAATAAATTTAAATTACTAGAAGAAGAAGAACCTTGTTGAGAAACCGGTTAATTGCGCTTGTGACTTTTGAAGGCCGATTTCTTGAGGATGCGTTTTCTCCAAATGCTTGTTTAGTGTACCATATCCACTCCCAATTTTGAAAGTATGATTTCTCGCAAAAATTGCATTGTGCTCTAATAAGAACTCCATCGGCATCAAAAATTTTTGTGAAATATTTCACAAACATTTCGGATTTTGGATTCGTTGGTGGACGACGATTTGATTGTGATTCATTACCAATATTAATTGGTTGGGATGAAGAACCAAAACTATCCATTTTATAAAAAAAAATTCAAACGGATTAAAAAAGAATAAGAAATTGAAATAATAATATATTAAAAACAAAAATTAATAATTTAACTAATAATTATAATAGAAACAATAAATTGAATTGAATTTTATATAATTTTGATGTTTGAGAAAATTGAGATGAAGAGAATTAGAATGAGAAATTTAAATAATAATATATTAAAAACAATAATGAATAATTTAACTAATAATTATAATAGAAACAATAAATATAATTGAATTTTATAGAATTTTGATGCTTGAGAAAATTGAGATGAAGAGAATTAGAATATTGAGAAAGAAGAGTAGAAATTGTGTGAGAAAAATGAAAAAAAATAAGGGGTATTTATAGATAATAGATTAGAAAAAATTAAAAAAAAAAAAGTAATTGAGAGGAACGGTCAAATAATTCACCAATTTCTTTTGGACCGTTGCCACCATGGCAACGGTCACAACTATTACTACATCAACGGTCAAATAATTGACCGTTGCTTTTTTTCTTTTCTTTTTTTGTTACAGGCGGGTGTTTGACACGCGCCTGTAATTTTTTTTTTTTTATTACATAGCACGCGCCACATGATTGCCACTCAGCCACTGCTGACGTGGCAATATATAATTTTTTTTTTATTTAACGGTTTGGAACCGGAACCGGAACCGCCGGTTCCGGTTCCAAACATAAAAAATTGGAACCGTAACCGAACCGCCTATAGGCGGTTCGGTTACGGTTCCGGTTGAGTGGGGCCACGGTTCCGGTTCCGGAAACGGAACCGGAACCGAGAAAATGGCCATCTCTACGAAGAAGGATTCTTCTCAATCCTTTATTTATATTTTTAGACATATGTAGATATTAATATAAATATAGTTATAATTAATTGACTTTTTAATTCATTATGACATTATTGGATTTTAATATCGGTTCGACTGGTTCGACCAATTAACTATTGACCCAAGTACTTGACTGTTTCATACTACTGTCTGAATTTTAAAACACTGGATACAACTTAATAGTAACGAATTTTGATATAGGATTGAGATAATTATTTCAAAAATTTTACATAGCACAGTTGGATAAATTTTTCTCAAAAAATACTCCAAAAACAAAATTGGATATTTTAGTCTTAGTAATATTTTGTTTATTTTTTTCATTTTATTGTGTTCTTACTTCTTAATAAAGAGGATGGAATCAAATGAAAAAAATATTAAATATTAAATTTAATTATTTAAAATTTTAATGATATAAATATTCTTTAATGCAACCAAATATTAATTTTTTAAATTTGAATTTTAAAATGTTTAATAAAAAAATCTATATTATAAATTCTGCCAAAAAATTTATCAATTTAAACACCCATATAATATTTCTTTCTTAAAATAAATTGTGAGAAAAAATTTATTTTTTCAAGACTAATAAAACCTCTATCCAAATCAATTCTAATTATTAAAATATTGAGTGCAATATTCGGTTAAACCAAATATCTGACCAAATTCGAATTCACTAAGTTCAAATTTTAAAATTAGAATTTGATTTCGAATTTCGATTTGTGGTTTAGTTTTCGAATTGGAGAAAAAAATGATTTTTTCAAGACTAATAAAAGCTCTATCCAAATCAATTCTAATTATTAAAATACTGAGTGCAATATTCGGGTTAAACCAAATATCTAACCAAATTCGAATTCACTGAGTTCAAATTTTAAAATTCGAATTTGGTTTTCGAATTTCGGTTTGTGATTCAATTTTCGAATTGGAGTTCCAATTCGAAAACCAAACTCAAAACTAAATTCATATAAAAAATATATATTAATAAAGAATATTTTATAAAATATATGACATTAAACTAAATTATAATTTGAACCCTAAATTGTGATGGAGAATTTGTATTAAGGGTGTGTCTCATACATGTATTATTAAATAGGGCGCAACTTTAACATATTTATTATTACGGGCGTGAAAATAACTTTATTATGTTATATAATTAATGAAAGACTTTACTCTTAAACATTACTTTTCATCTTTACCATCCAATCTTTTATTGGTTTTTTAAATAATTTCTTATGGATAAAATTTGATAGTAATTTAACTCATTATCAAAATATTTTAAATAGTAAAATATACTCATTATCAAACTCTTTTAAATTATTAAGATTTTTTTGCCATGTCTTAAATAACAAAATGTATTCATTATCAAAATCTTTTTGTCATGTGTTAAATAACAAAATATATTCAATATCAAAATCTTTTTGTCATGTGTTAAAGAACAAAATATATTCAATATCAAAGTTTTTAAATAGTAAATGATATAGCGTTTAAAATAGTTGAGGATTAAATTAATATAATTTTAGTAATAAAAGGATAAAGAAAGTAAGTTGGTATAAAAATTTATTATAACAATTATGAAATAGTAACTCATGAAGAGTTTAAGATAATTAAGGATTAGATTGATGTATTTTAGTAATAAAAGGATAGGGGAGGTAACTGTTTTGATTATGCTTTGTTCTATAATTGATGAAAATGGTAACAAAGTCTTTCGTTAATTATATAAATTAATATAGATATTTTAACGCCCTTAATAATAAATATATTAAAGTTGCTTCCCATTTAATAATAATAGTATGAGACGCGCCATTAACACAAATTCTCCCATTTGATAATTTGATTTGGATTAAATCAAATTCCAATTAGTTGTTAGTGCGAATTCGGTTAATTTGAATTAAATTTAATTTTTAAACTTAAATATCATTTTCAGTTTATTCTAATTGAATTTGAATTCGAATCGAAAATCAAATTTAAATTTAGTTTAGTTTTCGAATTTAAGTTCAGAAGAATTCAATTGAAAGAAATCAATTCAAACAACTCGAAGAAACAAATCAAATTAAACAACTCGAAGAACCTGAAAATCAAACCGATGACCACCCTATGAAATATCATGTGGTCTTAATTTCATTCCAAACTTTCCTTCTCTTTTTCTCCTCTATAAGAATTATAACCCTTTTTTTTAACACACATATACTCACATGCATTCCCCAGGAATCGAACTCTAGAGATGAGGTTAGGACGCTAACTCACTAACCACTGGGCTAACATTGTTTCAATTGAAAAACAAATTGCAAATTTATCTTGATTCAAGAATTTCAACTAAAGCAATAGATTTTTTTTGAAGACAAAATTTATAGTATTTACCAACAAAAAAAAAAGAAAATATTTGATCCTAGAATTTCTGCTAAACCAATTGATTCTTGGCAGTTTGCAGTGGAAAAGGGAATATAATTTTTAGTGACCAACAAAGGGTCCCCAAATCAATGTAACGTCAAACTCTTGGTTGTGTTTATTAATTGATGAAAGAAAGACAGAATCCTTCCAATAATTTGGGCTCCATAAAAAATTGCAAAATCACATGGGACTATAGGAATGAGTAGGGGATAGATATCCCCAGCTCCCAATATCTTTTACCTCTTTCGTCTGACAAAACACGAAATCATATGGGCATTGCTTCATATCTCCATACTTTGCATGTGCAATTTCCCTTATGTGTTGCTATCTAGACACATAACATGGAGGAAGAAGAATTGGTAATGTTCACAATTGTAGTAATGAATGAGTAGAAGACAAACCTACTCTTGGGACTTTTGGAAACTTTGGAATTTCGATAGGGATATGGACATTTACTTGTACCAAAACATTCTTAACGAGACATTCACTTCTTGTCATGGGATCCCATGTGTGTTAAGCAAGTGGAAAATAGGTTAAGGGATGTAACATGGTTAGTCATGCCATGTCTCATGGCGTGTTGTTCATTGGGGTAGAGTAATGGTGCTAGCTAGGCCTGTAAACGAGTCGAGTCGAGCTCGAGTACCTCCATAATCGAGCTACTCGAGCTCTGAAATGGTGGTACTCGAGCTCGACTCGAGCTTGATCGAGTAGGCAATTTTCGAACTCGAGCTCGAGCTCGACTTCAAGTACCGAGCTCGAGCTCGAGCTAGATTTTTTATTTTTTTTATTTTTTTATTTTTTTAAATATTATTTTTTTTAAATTGTAGGATATAATTGTAATTTTTTAAATTTTAGTAAGGTAAAATGATAATTTAGTATAAAATTAAGGTGTAAAATATAAATATAAGTTGCTTAAAACATAATTTATCAAATGTTAGGGACTAAAAAATAAATATAAAAAAATTAAAATATATATATATATATATATATGGGATCGAGTAGCTCGCGAGCTACTCGATCCTTTGAAAACTGAGCTCGACTCGAGCTCGAGTCGAGCTCGCGAGCAGCTCTCTCGTTTTACACCCCTAGTGCTAGCTAAATATGTTGGTTAATAAAGTTCAGCATTAACATTTTGACAACTAAATAAGGTTGTTCAACAAAATTGAAAAACAGTCACCGTATACTAAATTATTCTGCACCACACTGAATAGTAAGTAAAACGTGATAAACCGCATAACCAGTATAATATCGTATTAAAAAAATATACACTCTGTTTTGTAGTTTTTAAATTTTAGTGATTGGTTATAATTTGTATTTTTCACACACCACAATATATAATACAGTTAAAAATATTATGTAAAATTATTCAAACCACACCATATACACTCCTAGACGACAAATTGACTAATAATAGCCCATATTAAAAATTAGTTAATTGATTACTCATTTTTTGTTAAAATAATGATAGGGAATATGAAAGCTTTTACATAATGAAACTTTTATTATCATTACTGGATTAATATTAATTTTAAATAGATCGGATATTTTTGGATTTTATGATAGAATTTTTTTTTTTTTTAGGATTTGTTATGAGAAAGGAATATTTTGAGAGTGTTTGGATTAATGATTTTGTTTTGTTATGATTTGTATTGGAGATTTTTTTTTATTAACAAAAGTTTAAAATTTAAATTTGAAGTTATATTTTATTATTTTTTTGGTAGAAATTGTGTTAGAAACAGTTGTTTATTATTAAATTTTAAATTTTAAATTTAATATTTTATTTATAAAAAATACTATAGCAAAAATAATTACTGTAGTATTATTTTTATTTTAAAACAAACAACTCATTTTGTATTTGTGAAATTAATCACTAAATTTGAACAACCAAACAGAGCTAGTGTTTGATTTTTAATTTGGTTAGGTGCACCGATTTTGTCAGACAAAATTTTAAAAATGTGAGGTTTTTTTTTTTAGATAATTAAGAAAAATCTCTAACCAATATATCATGCATGTGTAGTAAAATTACATTAACATGCATACAATAATTACAATTTCGCCTTCCACTTTCCAAAAGTGCTCTAAATGCTTTTATTTATATTGCTCCCAGGAGATTATGATGCCAATGGATTTTCTATAACACTTTTGTGTATCATTTCCTTTAGCACTGATAAGTCGATCTTGTACCGACTTAATTGCTCTACTTTCTTAGTCTTTTGCATGAAATTACAAGATGAATGATGTTTGATATACGTTTTGTATGCATATATGCTTAGTGAAAATAGCTTGTAAAAGTGTTATATTTGCACATAAATGAGAGTCAAGCACACACTCAACCATTTTGGAGTCCAAGCATCAAGCATCACATAAAAGTCCTAACACACTACACAAACACACACAAAACATGTAACATACACACACAAAACATGCATCACACATACACATGACGGGTGCATCACCCACACATATGGGGCCCGCCACACTCACCACGAGTGCGCCCGCCACACACACATGCACACATCCACATTCACTCACTTGCATTTTCATGTATTGCACTTATGCATTTTTTGTACATTTTTCATGCATACACGTTGCACGCCGGCACTCACTCCATACACTGAATTCGGTTCCCACACTCGCACTAAGCACACATGGCAATGAGCGTGCACAAGCTTTAACTCACACAAGTAATCCTTTGATACATCATTCATACAAGCACCAAATGTTTGTAGAATTGCATTGTAAATTCTTAGTTGTTAAGTTTTGTGCTGACCACGTGACCTCACTTCAGTCTCTATCGATATCTTTGCAGACACGTGGTGACCTCCCCGCAAAGGAAGGAAACTTCTGGGAATTTTACGGAGCCAAGCCATCAAGAGAAAAGTATAAAAGGCAGAGAGGAGCACAAAGAAAAGGGGAGATCAGATCTCGGGGAAGAAAATCAGAGAGAAAAAGGGAGGAAAACCCTACGTGGAGATTACAGAGAGAAATCAGCACAACATAGCTTACATACAGAATTTACTCTTTGTAATTATGGGATATCAGCCGATCACCATGATTGGCTAGATTTAGGGTGTTGTCTTGAGGGTCAATTTTATGGATCTCCAGTTTATTTGAGACATTTGAAATAGAATTATCTGTGATCATTCTTGATTGATGTTCATTACATATTTTATCTCAATGTGCTTGCATAAATTCCTTGAAGTCCACATTTGGTCTGCGGTACCCACTGAGATCTGTGTGGATCTACCAAAGGCAATTGGATCTACATGAATTGAATTGAAAATCAAACTCTTATCAGTCTCAAGATCAGTTATCTTTGTGATTCTTCTTGTGCAGTACCCACTGACAATTACAATCAATTCTATGAAAATGACTTGAGTTTATCTGTATAGAATAGTCCGAATGCTTGCCTCATTTAGCTGCCCTACCAAGGGAGGTAACTGGGAATAGAACTAGGATTGTTTTGTAAGGTAGGGATCTGGGGTCCTAACTCGTGCCAAGGACTTGCCCTACCAAGAGAAGTCTAAGGAGCATTGTGAAATGGAGTTGTGAGAACCACCAGGTTGATCGAGTCCAGGACACTAGCAGTCTAGTCCCCTCACACGAGCACGCACAAGTCAAGGATTATAAGCTGAGATCCATGTTAATTGTACCCCTCGAGACAACAAGATTCCTTCTCATTGATTTGATTTCCTGTTAGACCTTCGATCCTTACATTTGTTATAGTTGCAGCATTTTACTATTTCATTCTATCACTGATCAAAACTGTGACACATCTCTCTCCCTGTGGATACGATCCCATCCCCAAGATCATTGTTCGGAGTTTGCAGTGAATTTTGAAAGGAGGAACAATAAACAGGGGATAGATGTGGAAAGCTACCAGATACCGACCCAGATAGTGTCAATGATAACTCAAAGACCGATTTTCCAAGGTCTGAGCAATGACGACCTGAACGAACACTTGGACTGGTTTTTGGGATTGTGCAATACTTTCAAATTGCAAAGAGTTGCACCTGATGATGTGAGAAGGGTCTTGTTTCCACTCTCTCTCAAGGGAAAAGCAAAGCATTGGTTCAATTCGATAGAAGGGCCGTCCATAGCTACTTTTGAGGAATTAGAAAGGAAATTTCTGGCTAAGTATATCCCTCTGTCTAAACTGGAAAGGATGAGATTGGAGATCCGAAGCTTCCAGCAACAGGACAGCGAAACATTCAAAGAAGCATAGAACAGGTTTAACAACTTACTCAGACAGTGCCCGAACAATGATCTTGGGGAAGTGAGAGAGCTGAACACTTTCTTTAAAGGTTTATCTCAAGAATCTTCAATGATGGTAAAGGCTTGTGCCAACGGGGCTCTGAAGGACAAAAGCATGCCAGAGGTGAGAGAGCTGTTCGACTCAATTGCTGATGATGAATACTTGTTCCCAGAAGCCAGGAAAACCCCTGTGAGGAAACAGAGAGGAGTGTTGGATTTGGATGAAGAGACCTCCTTGGAGGCTAAAATCGAACCATTGACTAGACAAGTCCAAATCCTTAAGGCAGCCAAGACTACCCAGTATTGATGTGTGGGTTATGCAAAGGAGAGCATCATACTGATGAGTGTGAGCTAACCCAAGAGTCAGTCCACTATGTGAACAACTACAATAACCGGCAGCAATACGGAGGGTACAGAAATCAGACTGGTCAAGGAACATGGGGTCAAGGCAATCAACAGAGACAGTACTACCAAGGTAGAGAGTCAAGTAACAGGGAACCAGGAAAAACCACAGAGGAATTGCTTCAAACGATTTTGGAAAGGATGGACATGTATGACAAGAGAACGTCAACACTGGAAACACAGGTGAAAAATGTTGACGCCTCCATTAAGAACATAGACATGCAGATGGGCCAATTAGCCAAGGCAAGCCACCAAAGGCCTCAGGGCACCCTTCCTAGTGATACTGAGCCGAACCCAAAAGGGAAGGAAGTGTGCAATGCCATAACACTATGTGTGGTAAAGAGCTCAATGGGAGCAAGAAGAAAGATGAGGAAGAAGCTTCTGTGGAAGAAGTCATGGAAGAGGCTATTTTTGTGGAAGAGGAAATCCAGGAGGACAAGGAAGGAGATGTGAAGGCATAGAAGCCTAAGAAAAAGAGGGGACCTCAAAGCTCCTATAATTATCCGGAGTATGCACCACTTTCACCTTTCCCCTAGAGAGCTCCACCTCTAGCCAAGAAGGGAGCCCAATTTACAAGATTCTTGGACATGGTTAAAAATGTTAATGTAAATGTTCCTCTTCTGGATCTTATCACGGTTGTGCCTCGATATGCAAAGTTTCTGAAAGATTTGATCGCGAACAAGGAGCAAATTCTGCGTTGTGAGGTGCCAATCCCACTTATAAAGGAGAGTCAGGCCTAGATGAACAATGAACTACCTCCAAAGCTCAAAGACCCTGGGAGTTGCACAGTACCTTGCACAATTGGAGGGAGATTTTTTAACAAAGCATTATATGACCTTGGGGCAGGAATAAATCTCATGCCACTGTCCATTGCTGAGAGTATAGGACTGGGAGAGAGAATCAAGCCTGTGGCTGTCTTGCTCCAATTGGCAGACAGATCTCTTGTGCAACCAACTGGAATGGTGGAAGATATCTTGGTCTCAGTAGACAAGTTTGTGCTTCCGGTAGATTTCATAGTCCTGGATATGGAGGAAGATCCGGAAGTCCCACTTATTTTTGGCAAACCATTCCTAACCACCGGAGATGCCCTCATAGGAGTAAAAGGGAAAACCATCACATTTAGAGTCAATGGTGAAGAAGTGGTGTTCAACGTGGACTATGCAATGAAACACCCTCAGTCCATTGAGCAATGCTGTTTGGCAAACCTTGTGGAAGGTAACCTCCAATCACTTGGATCAGAACATACATGTAAATTCCCTATTGCATTACATGAATATTGTGAGGATGATATGTATGAAGAATGTGAAAATGTGTTGACTGTTGAGGAGAGTGACATTGTGCATGAAATGAAAAGTGTGGTTGAACAAACTGTGATAAATGCCTCTGTCGAAAAAATGAATTGTGATTGTGAATCTGACAAAAATTGTGAAAATGATCTGAAGTTGAGTGAATTGAATACTGTGCTTGAAAATTGTGAGATAAATGAGCCTCGTGCAAAAATGAAGCTGGAGATTGAAATTGACAAAAATGATGAAAATGTTGCATTATGTGAAAAGTTGTCAAATCCTCTTGTTAATACTGATGAAATCGTGGAAGTTGTGCCCACTGAGATGAGGCCGAAAATTTTTGTGAAGTACAGGGATAAGAGCCCAATGTCACCAGTCAAGAAGCCCACCAAGCGGGAACAGCAACCCTTACTCAGCCATCTAAAGCATGCGTTTGGAGAAAAAAGAAGAAACACCAAGAAGAGTCACCAAACAGAGAAGTGGAAGCTAAGGCCACAGGAATAGGCTGGGAAGTCAAGAGGGGCAAAACAATAGTCTCTAAGTCCACACAGACGGACAAAGGATATATTCAAGTCTCAGGACAAAACTGCTTCGGAAGGCCTCCTTGACTTTAACTCATTATGTCTGGCTGAGGACAATAAACCAAGCGCTGTGTTGGGAGGCAACCCAACCTTTCCAATTCCTGTCTTTGTTTTGTTTCGTTTTTGGTAGTAGGTTAGTTCCAATAAATGATTGAACCTCACCTTTTGATTCTCTTCACGTGTAGGGAAGGCGAGGGACCAAAAGCTAGAATAGACTACACATAATGTTTTTTGCATGCAATTTGTCATTTTGCATTTTGTCCTCTAGCCAAATCACATGGCTTGGTTTTCTAGCTCCATGATAGCCGAAACTTGCATGAATTTTTCCTATAAATGCCATGTCATGCATAAACAATTGCATTCAATATCTGAAGAATTGGAAATCAGTGAATTGTAACCAGTGTATACAATCCGGTCAAGAGGATAATCAAGAAGAGGAAATCCTTTCGAGGGTCAAAAAGCTACACGAATTGCCTTTCTCTTGTTTTGCATTTCATACTGTGTGAAATCTCAAAGACAAGTAAGTGCTCTTACCCTGCATAATCATGAAATTGAATGCCAAATGTCATGGATTGCATGTACTTCCTGGAAGGTTAAAATCAAAAATTGCATTAGTGGTGCTTTAAAGATGAGTTGTTGAATTGAGCCTACACGTTAAATGGCATGCATAATATATATGTGTTATCGTTTTCTGATAATTTCGTGGGCAACACAGAAAATTTGTCTCCCTTGTAGAATATGGGATGTGCTTAAATGATAGATATGAAGATTGAATTTTGGCATGTGGGTGAAGTTGAGTCACAATCTTGTGCTAATTTTATTTCAGATACTTGATTATTAGAACATGAGCAGGAAATGAAATTGCAAATTTAGTTGATGTACTAGGCTCAAAGTTCATCTTTCATGTATAAGTGTGGGTGGTGTGTATTGGACCTTCCAAACGTTTAAAATGAAGAGTAAATATGCGTGGGAAAACAATTCATGCAAATTCGTAAATTGCAGGAACCATGCCTCCCAAGAAAACTGCTCAAGCCTCCACATCTAATCTCAAGGGCCAAGATTCCAAAAGAAAATCCAAAATTGTAAGATGCGAAACCTCCTCTGATGACTCTTGGTCTGATGAGGAATATTTCCAAGGGGAACGCGAAGTAGGGGAAGTACAAGGCACCAATCAGAGGAAAAGAAAGACACCGCAACAAGCTGTTCTTCAATGCTTAGTCAATGCCGAAGCCCAAGAAAAGTTTTGTGACTTTGCCATCCGACACATCCATGTTGAGAGGCCATTCAGTATCACCGAAAAGCCCTACACTGAAATTATCCAGTCCTACAATTGGCAGCTGCTGACAGTGGCCCCGAAAACATGTAATGTGGCTATCGCAAAGGAATTTTATGCAAATGCCGCTGGGGCTGATTCGAAGGAAGTCAAGGAAAAAGGTGTGTTTGTGAGGGGGAAATATCTCAAGCTGACAAGTCAGTTAATAAACAAACATTACGGACTCAAGGACTATCCAAGGGATGAGCTCACTGAGCGGAGCTTAGCGGGAAACCCAGATACAGTGCTACAAGCATTGAGTCTCCCTGGATCAGATTGGGTACGAAATCAGTTTGGTGACCCAAGGCATACTTTTCTCAAAAATTTGACGGCAGAGGCTAAAACTTGGCTTTTATTCATAAACTCCCGTATCATGCCCACAACACACAACACTCGGATCTCCAGGGACCGGCTCTTCTTGGTATATGCTATAAAGAACAGGCTGACTATAGACGTGGGCAAGTTTATGATCACTTACATCAATCACACGATTGCGGAGGACAATCAAGTAATGTACTTCCCACACTTCCTGTTGGAACAGGCCGTGAAGCAAGGGGTGCGAATTTCTGCGGGCGAAGAATGTCGGACATCAGCAGGGCCTGTTAGGGATCCCCAACTGTGGGCGTACCAGAACGCGGAGAAGGTGGATAGGCAACAAAAGGAGGAAGAAGCAAGAGAAAGGGCACGGGCAGTGCCAATGATGGAAGAAATCGATGAGGAATAGGCTCTAGCTGAGCTAAATCAGCCTATACCTAACCAGGCACCACCTCAAGTGTTTGATAATTTCCACAACACAGCATGCCTTGGAGGTCTTCAAACATCATTTTCAAAATCAGTACAACTCCCTTATGTAGCATATTGACGAGATGGAAGGAAGGTGGATTAGGATGCAGGAATGCATGGGGATACTAGGGACGAGATTGGACTCGATGGTGCAAGAGCAACCTCTCAGTGGACTGCAATAGACAACAAGCTCCCTCAATGCTAAACGGAAGTTCACAATCTCAATCTGATGATGGTGTATCACCATCAATCACGAGGACCAAACTCGTATTTCCCTCCCTTAGAGGAAATGGATACTCAAGCAAGGATAATTGTGGACACGTCTAACAGGAGGGTAGTAATGCAGCAAGGGGTGAGTTCGAGTGCTAGACCAAATGCACCAAATTTCAGAAATGCTCCACCGCCTTTCCCTGGTTTTTCCCGGTTTACCAACCAACCTTCTCCTCCAGGAACATAAACGGGGTAGACTCTTTCCTTTCTTCCACAATGGGGACCATTGCGCAATTTAAGTGTCGAGGGAGACATGCTATGGGGCTATTGGAATGTGATGATGCTTGTGTGGATTGCTCTTGTCTTGAAGTTATGCTGTGTGTTTGTAAGGCTTAGTGCCTGTGCTTTAAAATTTTTATTTTATGTGTGCTATGTGTTGTGGGGAACGGAGGTGGTGTTTATTATAGTAGCATTTAGGTGGTGTAGCTTTCTTATTTTCCTTGTGTTGTTGTGTGGAAAGAAAAACAAGGCAGTGACTAGCACTGACCTTATAGTGTGTTTAAATTTTCAGTTGCGATAAATGTAAGAGTTTGTTGTTGTGTTATGCAATTGTTGCCACTATCCATCAAACACACTTGCACATCCAATACACTCGCACTCCCAATCTCATCAGCAAGTCCATAAATTGTTACCCAACTGTGATGTATGCAAAATTTTTAAGTTTCACAGTATCCATTTGATGCATACGAATTGCTGGGTAAAGTGCGATGTCAAGGTAAGATAGAAACGTCAGCACTATATCTGACATAGGAGAGGGCTCATGCTTCTTTACTTGTATGTGCTCTCTACTCGTAAACACTTATTCTTGCATTTTGAGTATATAGTCTATTGAAGACACACACGAACAAGAAATGATTCAGAAATGATGCAATTGAAAAGAAAAAGGCAGTGGCGAATAAAGGGAAAAAATAGCCACAAAACCTTGGAAGCCAAGCACAAAAAGTGCGGCATGAATTCCAAAAGAAAATATTCAGCACCAATGTTCATGTTAAGCTCAATTAAGTTTTGTAATGTTTAAGTGTTCGTGTGTGTGGACAAAAGGATTGTAGTGCAAGAATTTTTGATTAAGTGTTTACTTGAGTACTTTGCATAGACATTGTGAGGAAACATGAGAAACTCACAGCACACACTGCACGCTGGCGGTTTGATCTTTATTCACGGTACCTTACTTGACAATTTGTATAAATTAGATGAACTGTGAACTTGCCCAATTAAATGTTGTTGCATGCGAAAAATTTTGAAAATGGATAGTTGATGATGTTGTGAGTGTTGAATGTGGAGTGGATAGAGATTGGCTTACTTTGCTCGGGACTAGCAAAGATTTAAGTGTGGGGGATTGATAAGTCGGTCTTGTACCGACTTAATTGCTCTACTTTCTTAGTCTTTTGCATGAAATTACAAGATGAATGATGCTTGAAATACGTTTTGTATGCATATATGCTTAGAATCTGGAAATTGAGTAGATTGGTGAAGTGTTGTGAAAATAGCTTGTAAAAGTGTTATATTTGCACATAAATGAGAGTCAAGCACACACTCAACCATTTTGGAGTTCAAGCATCAAGCATCACATAAAAGTCCTAACACACAACACAAACACACACAAAACATGTAACACACACACACACAAAACATGCATCACACACACACACATGGCGGGTGCACTAATGTACCCGCCACTCACACACACGGTGGGCGCCCGCCACACACACATGCACACATCTATATTCACTCACTTGCATTTTCATGTATTGTACTTATGCATTCTTTGTACATTTTTCATGCATACATGTTGCACACCGGCACTCACTCCATACACTGAATTCGGTTCCCACACTCGCACTAAGCACACATGGCAACGAGCGCGCACAAGCTTTAACTCACACAAGTAATCCTTTGATACATCATTCATACGAGCACCAAATGTTTGTAGAATTGCATTGTAAATTCTTAGTTGTTAAGTTTTGTGCTAACCACGTGACCTCACTTCAATCTCTATCGATATCTTTGCAGACACATGGCGACCTCCCCGCAAAGGAAGGAAACTTCCGGGAATTTTATGGAGCCAAGCCATCAAGAGAAAAGTATAAAAGGCAGAGAGGAGCACAAAGAAAAGGGGAGATCATATCTCGGGGAAGAAAATCAGAGAGAAAAAGGGAGGAAAACCCTACTGGAGATTACAGAGAGAAATCAGCACAACATAGCTTACATACAGAATTTACTCTTTGTAATTATGGGATATCAGCCGATCACCATGATTGGCTAGATTTAGGGTGTTGTCTTGAGGTCAATTGTCTGGATCTCCAGTTTATTTGAGACATTTGAAATAGAATTATCTGTGATCATTCTTGATTGATGTTCATTAATGTTTTATCTCAATGTGCTTGCATAAATTCCTTGAAGTCCACATTTGATCTGCGGTACCCACTGAGATCTGTGTGTATCTACCAAAGGCAATTGGATCTACATGAATTGAATTAAAAATCAAACTCTTGTGAGTCTCAAGATCAGTTATCTTTGTGATTCTTCTTGTGCGGTACCCACTGACAATTAGAATCAATTCTATGAAAATGACTTGTGTTTATCTGTATAGAATAGTCCGAATGCTTGCCTCATTTAGCTGCCCTACCAAGGGAGGTAACTGGGAATAGAAGTAGGGCTGTTTTGTAAGGTAGGGATCTGGGGTCTTAACTCGTGCCAAGGACTTGCCCTACCAAGGGAAGTCCAAGGAGCATTGTGAAATGGAGTTGTGGGAACCACCAGGTTGATCGAGTCCAGGACACTAGCAGTCTAGTCCCCTTACACGAGCACGCACAAGTCAAGGATTATAAGCTGAGATCCATGTTAATTGCACCCCTCGAGACAACACGATTCCTTCTCATTGATTTGATTTCCTGTTAGACCTTCGATCCTTACATTTGTTATAGTTACAGCATTTTACTGTTTCATTCTATCACTGATCAAAACTGTGACACATCCCTCTCCCTATGGATACGATCCCATCACCACTACTATATTCTTGGAGGTTTGGGTAAAATTGACGAAGCCTGCGACAGCTCCGCTTACCAAGCACTCTATAAGATTTTGACATGTATCCCTTAAGATTCACTAATCACTATATAGGATTTTAGTTTTATCTAAAAAGATACGTGTTTCATTTATAGATAGTGATACAGAGTGATATACACCAAATGATACAGAAGATCCAAAGTCGATTGTGACTGTCACCTAATATTTTGAGTATTCGTTTTTAAACTAACTTTCTTGTGGGACAATGCAAAGAGTTATACACTATTTTATTTTATTTAATATTAATAATAGGAAATATTATTTATTTAATCAAAATTGTGATTTTATTAGTGTAAAAAGCTATTATTATTTAGGGTAAATAGCAAAAAAAATCCTTCGTAATTTGGAAAATTTTTATAGTACTTTCCTATGATTTAAAAACCTGCAAATTTCCTTCTGGTTCGTATTTTATTTTTGGAAAAAAATCGATAATTTTGAAAAAATTGATAATTTTATAGAAAGACATAATGTAATTTACTTCAAATTAACACTGGAAAACTATACCTACATATTGGGACTATATAAATTTACAAAAATAAGTATTTCAAATTCATATATTTTTTTATTTTTCAAAAAAAAAAAGACAAATCACAAAAGAGCAAATAAATTTTTAAACTTTAAAAGGGTCACTTGAAAATTTCTTAAACATAAGGGAAAGAATTTTTGTATTTCGCTCTATTATTTAATAAATAGTATTAATTGTGGATAGAAGATTGAATAAATAATGATGAAAATTCACCTAGGTAAACTTATATTAATCTCGTTTAAAATAATTCTTACCCTCTACAACTCTTTATTTAATAACTAAAAGAGTAAAACTATTTTATGTAATTATAATTTTGTTTATGCTGTAATGGGTGCATGAGAAGTTTATGTGGCTAAAGTTACTGTTATGTGCATAAATGAAAATTTTTAGTTGGTCAACTACACAACTAAATTAATTAGAAATACATATAATTTAGATTTAGGGCTTTGGGTACTACTTTTCCTATAAAATTTTTAAAAAATTTATTTGAATCTTTAAAAAAATTAGAATTTTTCCCCCTACTCCTCAAAAAAAAAATTAATAAAATATAAATTTTACCAATAATACTTCATAATTTCGACCCCAAATAATAACTTCTAATTAGAATTATGTTTCTATCTTTTACAATTTAATTAGAATTTATGAAAAATACAACGGGTTATGGCGCTAATGTAATACACACCTAGTGTTTTAGTCCACTTATTTTGATGATTAACAAAAATTATCTATACTAATATTTCAATAGACTTCCTTGAAGTGATAGGTATGCAAAATGGCAAAGATGAATATTAAAACTTTGAAGAGATGAAGAAATAGAAACTAGGTAAAATAGGGTAAATTCCCAACTCCAAAACTTTAGTTGTAAATTAGTTCATAGAGCGTTTGAATTTCTTAAAAGCTCAATTAAAAAAAACCTAGAAAATGAAAAGTGAATATGCAATGTTTTGAAAACAAACATTTCACAAAAAGTTGTTTTTCATTTTTCACAAAATGATTTAAAGATTGAAAAATCAGAAATTTGACAAAAATCTTTAATTCGGGCGACCCCATGGGAGTTTCGACCATCTTGACTTATTTTTGAAAGATTACAATTTTTTTTTGAAAATAAGATTTGGGTCCTCTACAGTAAATTTCGGCCTTCTGAAAAGTAGATTCGGATCATCTACAGTAATTTTCGACCGTCTCAATTACTCTGACATATGAGTAAAGGCTAGTTTTCTGAAAAATGAATGGTTTATCATATTTTGCTTTGCAAATTATTTCTATAAGTACTTGGGATATACATAAGGTAAAGAGATAATCCAAGAGCTTTAAACTTGTCAAAAACACTCCAAAATTTCAAAAGACAAAAAATTTCATCATCATTTAACAGGATCAAAGATTGAGCTTTTAATTTGTTCTTCATCCTTTGTGAGTTAAGATTTCCTCATCTTGTAAAAATATTCTTTGAGAGGAATTGTTGTGAGGGTTTAAAGAGAATTCATCCACCTCATTAAGAGGGTTTCAAATGTTGTAATCTTCAATTGGTAAGAAGTGAAAAGTTTCTTTAAGAGGGAGGGTAAAAATTAAACTCATAACTTGATATAGTTATTGAATTAATTTCACCTTCTTTGTAAGGTCTGTCAAAGGTTTGAATTGCACATTTAATTAAGAGATCCCATTAGTAGATTAATGAAATTCTAAACTTGAGGGAATAATAGATATAGAGTGTTTAAGGGGATATTTGAACCACTATAAATATCTTCTCCATTTTTATATTTTGTTTATATGCTTTGATTATTATGCTTTATTGATTTCCTTATTTTTCATGTGATTATTATCATTATATACAACCCTTCAAGAGAGTTCAGCCCAAGAGCATGGAAATAATCAAGAAGTTGGCATGGTTGTGGGCTCTATCTCTCTAGCATGACCATTAAGATGTAGGCCCGAACCGGTGTTTTAGTTTAATGAACACACAATAGTCTTGGAAAACAAAACCAACAGGAGACTAGATATGCCCTCACTCAGACCACAAAAATAAAGACATGGAGCAACACGAAAGATCCAAAAAAGAAGCAAGGAAAGAATGAAGAGATGAACATCAAAACGACGAAATGCAATTGGATTGATTGACGAACCTCTTCAATTGGCCTCTCAAATGACACATACTCCACAGACTCACTACTTCGTATCAAAAAGCTCAAGTAGTGACGAAAACTTCCATACGCAAGCTCTATCAAGAGAGAATACACAGGCTTCCCTCAAACAAAAGGAAAAAATACATGCATTGTAAAGGAGAATAAGAGAGGAAACAAAAAAAGGGAGAGAAAAGGAAGGAAGTAATAAGCGAAAGTTACTCCAAAAATTAGAGCTTGCAAACTTCAAGAAAAAGAGAGTGAATATGGAAATTGAAGGAGAATCCTCAACAGATGAATCAAGGGTCAAGTTTATTTGGGAGGAAGAGGAAACACAACAGAATCTTGTATGGGTGCATCAATCATTGCAATACAATTTGCACAAGTTTTTGAACAAATGTTATATGGAGGCAATTCAATAGAATCTGAGGGTTTTGGAGAGGTTGTCCCAAAACAACCTCCCATGAACCAATGATAGTTCTTATTTGGAACCTGAGCTCATAAACTGGAAGTCTTATTTTTTATAGAAACAAAGACTTCATGGATGAAGATGGTAGCATGACTTCGCATGTCGTATTTTGATTCTTGGAATCTTGTCCCACCAATTGGAACTACAGGCGGATTGTGTATAACATGGTGCAACGCTGTTAATATGAAGATAATAGGAAAAGAGACTAATTTTTTCTTCGTGGAGGTCAAAGAACAAACAGGAAAGTAGTGGATACTATTCCTCATTTATGGGCATCCAGAATAGAACAAATGGTCAAGGATTTGGATGAGGTCTATAAACAGCTTCAGAACTCCAACAAACCCATGATCAACCTAGGAGATTTCTGATAATGGTTGACTTGTACTAGGATTCTTCTTGTGCAAATTCTATCTGAACCCGAGTTATTCGTAATACGTTACTAATGAATTAAGGAGTTCCAATCCTACTAGAACTCTACCAGGTACGACTCTATAAAAGTAACCTTATTATCACATGGTAACGGGTTACATTCTTTACAACTTTGATTACGCATTAAGCTTATTGTTCAGGATCCCAAACTGACTTGAGCGTCGGAGCATACTCCCCGGTACAGTCCGGGGGTATTTTTGACATCTTGTTGCAGGTCTTCTAGAGTTCAGGCGACATATCCAGGTGCACGTGACCTCAAGAGGACCTCACAGCACTTGGTGATATCTCACATCATCAAATTGGCGCCGTCTGTGCGATTCGATTAAAAACTTTTTCGATGACACTTACTCGTTCACAGCGAAACACCAATGGTGTTCCTACAACTCAAGCTACTTCTAGTCACCCTCCGCGCGGAGTAACAACTGGTAATGATGGGAATATTGGTGCAGCTCCATAAAATCCGCAGCATGAACAAGACACACAAGGAGGTAATAAGCCTCCGAGACGTGACCCAGATCCTCCACTGTGTATTGGTGGAGCTAACAATCCTCCGCGATGTGACCCAGATCCCCCATTACGTTTTGGCGGACATAATAATCCTCCTATTGATTTTCACTCTCCGGAGATGGTTATATTTCTTACAGATAATTTTGAGCATATCAAGACGATTGTGAAAGGACCTGGTCAACGACCTGGTAAGGAGGTAGAAAGGGCTTCGGATATATATGACAGAATACAGATTTCTTCTCCTCACGATACGGAATCTCAAGGTGATAATGATCTTGATCGCCGGCGCCCTCTGAATCGATCTCCAGTCAGACATAACCAAAATCACAGCTACGGACATCGGCACTTGAATCCTTCCCCAGAGAGACATCGACATCATCATAATCAAGGTCATCGTGATCATCATGATGATCTGGATACTCAGATTACAAATCACATTCGTAATGAAGTTCACAACATTCTGGGAATAGGAGCTGAGGGAGCTTATAGAACTGTGACACTATTCGTGGAGGCTATTAGCCATTTTCCTAAACCACAAAAGTTCAAAATTCCGTCCATGGACATATACTTAGGAGATACTGACCCAAGGGATCATCTAGCACGTTTCACATCACTTATGAAATTCGAGCAAGCCCCGGAAGCGACTATGTGTCAGGCTTTCGAAATGACTCTGGTTGGTAAAGCGTGTGGTTGGTTTGAAGGCCTCAAGCCAAATTCAATTTCTTCTTATGAGCAGCTCTCTCAGCTCTTCTACAAGAGATTCTTGCAAAGGAAGAAATTTGACAAGTCGTCTGCGAAGCTCTTAAATATTCGGCAAAGTGAAAACGAATCAGTTCGGGAATATGTTGATCGATTTTATGACGAAAGTGTACAAGTCAAGACCCGATCTGAAGATGTGCTGGTCGATGCATTTATCAACGAGTTACGACCTAAGAGGCTTTATAAAAAGTTTGTCACCGACCCACCTAAAGATATGCATGAGCTGATAGACCGAACTGACAAGTTCGCTAAATGAGAAGATGTAGATAGAACAAACGAGATATGAGTCGAGGTTCTGAGAAAAAGAAGGATAATTATAATGGCAGATTCGGCGCTGAAGGTAAATGAACTCCAGTATTTGATAGGTTATCCATTGATAAACCTCAATCTCAAAAATCAAATGATTACAAGGGTTCCTCAGCTCCTCGTACCCGAACTGAGATGCTAGCTATTATGGAAAAGAAAGGGTTAATAAAGTCATATCCGAAGATGACTACCCCTGAAGATTGTTGATCGATTTTTTGTAAGTTCCATGATCAAACGGGACATGATATTGAAGATTGTCGAGATCTCAAGAAAGAAATCGACGAACTCATTGCAAGTGGTCACCTCCGAGAATTTGTGCAACAGGTGTATCGGAAGGGTCGCCGAAGAGGCCGATCTCAGGATAGAGGACGACCTGACAATGATAAGAAGCCTGAAGAGGATGGGTATGTTAAAACCAATGAGATAGAAAAGAACGTCACGGGCATAATTCATACTATTATGTGGGGTCCGATTGGTGAATCTAGATCGGCACTAAAATCATCGTCACGGAGAATTCCCGAGCAAGAGCCAGTTCATAAGCGTTTCAAGCACTCATAGATCATTAGTTTTTCGGAGGAGGATGTTGTACCAAGTAAGTTTCCTCACTGCGACGCTTTATTAAGCAAAGCAATTGTAGCAAATGAAGAAGTCCATAGAGTATATGTGGATGATGGCAGTTCTTCAAATGTTATTTATTGAAATGCATTTGAAAAGTTGGAAATTCTGCGAGAACAGCTACAGAAATGTCCTGGTCCACTAATCGGATTTTCAGGAGAAGCTACACAACCCATTGGTACGATTACTTTACCCGTGACCTTGGGAGAAGTTCCAAAAGATAGGTTAATATACACGACTTTTGTAGTTCTCGATATTACCTCCCTCTGTAACATTATTCTCAGAAGACCAATAATGGTTCAACTCAAGGTCATCTGGTCGCCATATCATCTGGTGATGAAGTTCCCTACCTCTAGGGTGATCGCAACTATCCGAGGTGATCAAAATATGGTAAGAGAATGTCATATGATTGCTTTGAGAGATGCAAACAAAACGACCCATGCATCAAAGATAAATTGCATAGCTGGTAAACTGCCGCCTACATTGGAAGAGCCCCAAGTCGGGCTAGAATTTACGAACTTGGGAGATCATGGAATGATAGCAGATGTCCTGGAAGAAGTAGCCATTGACACAACATTCCTAGATCGGAAGGTAAAAATAGGCTCGACTTTGCCCCAAGAAGTGAAGCAATCACTCATTCATTTACTCCAGTAATACAAAGATGTCTTCGCATGGGCACTTGAGGATATGAAAGGCATTTCGCTAACTATTGCAGTACATAAGTTAAATGTAGATTCCGAGATACCTCTAGCTTGGCAGAAAAAATGTCCATGTGCTCTGGATAAGAATAAAGCTATTTGTGACGAGGTGGATAAACTTCTCAACGCTAAAATTATTTGGGAGGTCTTCTATCCGACCTGGCTTGCTAATCTAGTCATGGTAAAGAAACCAGACGTAGGATTGCGGATGTGTATTGATTATACAAACCTAATAAGGCATGTCTGAAGGACTTTTATCCCTTACCTCTGATTGATCAGAAAGTCGATGCAACCGCAGGGTATGAGGTGCTTTGTTTCCTCAATGTATATAAAGGATACCATCAGATCTTCATAGATGAAGCAAATGCAGAAAAAAACCGCTTTCATAACTGAAAAAAGCATCTATTGTTATGAGAAAATGCCTTTCGGGTTAAAAAATGCTGGATCAACCTATCAACGAATGATGAACAAAGTGTTTGATTCTCAGATCGGCACAACATGGAGGTATATGTTGATGATCTACTCATCAAGAGTAGAAAGATGGCGGATATGATAACTGATGTCAAAGAAACCTTTGAAACCTTAAGATCTACATGTCTAATGCTAAATCCCAAAAACTACACTTTTGGAGTTGGATCGGGGAAATTTTTGGGATATATGGTTTCAAAACGTGGTATTGAGGCAAATCCTGAGAAGGTTGAGGCAATTCTAAAAATAACCTCACCTCGGAATGTCCACAAAGTTCAAACTTTAACTGGGCATTTGGCTGCGTTGAATAGGTTCCTTTCTAGATCAGCTGAGCATTGCTTGCCATTCTTTGCTATATTGAAGAAAGCAAATGATTTTTCATGGACAGAGAAATGTCAAAAAGCATTTGAAGAGCTCAAACAGTATTTGTGGAACCGCCCGCTCTAGCTATTCCAGTTCATGGTGAAACTCGTTCTTTATACTTAGCCGTAAGTGACAAAGCGGTAAGTTCAGTGTTGATGAAGGAATATAATCATATCCAGAAACCGGTGTATTATATAAGCAAGGCATTACAAGGAACTGAACAACGATATCTGGGACTTGAGAAGTTGGTGTTGGCTTTGATTATTGCAGCTCGAATGTTACGCCCTTACTTTCAAGCTCATCCTATCCAGGTTCTCACCGATAAAGCCTTGAAGCAAGTATTGCACAAACCCGACCATTCAGGTCGTCTGATGAAATGGGCAATTGAGTTAGGCGAACATGATATAACTTTTGTGCCGAGGTCGGCAATTAAAGGACAAGTCCTA
This sequence comes from Ophiorrhiza pumila, assembly GCA_016586305.1. Lineage (NCBI taxonomy): Eukaryota > Viridiplantae > Streptophyta > Magnoliopsida > Gentianales > Rubiaceae > Ophiorrhiza > Ophiorrhiza pumila. The sequence continues at coordinate 23,213,607 of BLIW01000004.1, read as the reverse complement.
GTTGACTTTATCGCCAAAACACCACAAGATTGGGATGTTCAGACAGCAGGTCATACAAATGAGCCTATGGACATTGGGGCACCTCAAACCACCAATGTCTGGGTATTATTCGTCGATGGAGCTTCTAGCGAAGAAGAATCTGGGGCAGGTCTTATTTTGAAAAATCTCGAAGGTCAGGAGTTCACTTATGCTCTTCGCTTTACTTTCCAATCCACTAATAATGAAACCGAGTACGAAGCACTCATAACAGGCATGAAGTTGGCAAAGGAGATGGGAGTTCGAGAGTTACAGGTCTATAGCGATTCTCAACTCATTGTAAACTAGGTAACTGGGGGATATGAAGCTTGAGACCAAATGATTAAAAGATATCGGGAAAATGTGGAAGAAATGGCTAAGGGATTTGATCTTTTCACAATTGATAGAATTCTGCGAGCTCAGAATAAACGAGCTGACACTCTCATCAAGTTAGCATCATCAGCATATGTACACCTTACCAAGAAAGTACTAGTAGAAGTGCTGGGGGCTCAGAGTATTGATGAACTGACGATTCAGTTCATCGAAGAGGAAGAAGAAAGCTGGATGACCCCAATCGTGAAGTACCTCAGCTCGGGAGAAACCCCGAGCAACAAAGTGGCAGGTTGGAAATTGAGAATCCAAGCTGTTAGGTACGAAATAAAGATGGAGTTCTGTACAAAAAAGGATATCTAACATCGTGGCTGAGGTGTGTGGGTCCGAACCAAGCGGAATACATGTTAAATGAAATCCATGAAGGGTCATGTTGTAGTAATGAAGGAGCTCGGACGATAGCTAAAGAAGCTATCCGAGCAGGATATTATTGGCCCACTATTCATCGTGACGCACATAACTTGGTACAGAAATGCGTTTAGTGTCAGCAGCACACAATGATTCATCACATACCTCAGGTAGAAATGGTGACTATGCAAAGTCCTTTGTCGTTTATGCAATGGGGAATAAACATTGCAGATCCCTTTCTAGAAGCTCCGGGACGAGTCAGATACTTGGTAGTGGCAGTCGATTACTTCACGAAGTGGATCGAAGCGGAGCCGTTAGCAACAATAACCAGAAAGAATATATTGAAGTTCTTCTGGAAAAATGTTGTTTGCTGGTATGGGATACCCAAGATCATAGTGTCTGATAATGGAAAATAGTACGCAAGTGATCCATTCAAGAGTTGGTGTGAAGAGCTCGGCACTTCACCTCCGTAGCTCATCCTAAAGCTAATGGTCAAACCGAGGTGATGAACCAAATCATCATTCAGGGAATTAAAACTCGGTTGTAAAATGCTAAGGGAGAATAGGTAGTACACCTTCCGAATGTGCTGTGGTCATACCGAACCACCCCGAGTACAGCTACACAAGAAACTCTTTTAAGCTTGGTATACGGTTCTGAAGTGGTCATCCCAGCTGAGATAGGCCTCCCAAGTACAAGAGTGCTTAATCATGAGCAAAACACGAATAATGAAGCTTTGCTCATCAATCTAGATCTGATGGAAGAGAAAAGAGAGGCCGCGCTTATTCGAGAAGCAAAGTACAAGTCAGATATGATACGATACTTCAATAAATGGGTTAAAAGCGCTTATTTCCGACCTGGAGATCTGGTAATAAGGAAAAATGAAATAAGCAAGGCAGAGAGAACTCGAAAATTAGACCTAAATTGGGATGGGCCATATCAAGTTGTCGAAGCTAGAAGAGCTGGGAACTATAAGCTGTCAACCCTAGATAGGAAGATGATTCCGCGAATGTGGAATATTTCTCATTTGAGGAAGTTTTATATATAGTTGTTTTTAAATATTATGGTAGTAATAAAAAGATGCGTAGTTCGGTTGAAACCGATTAGTTAGTAAATTAGCTGTACAGCTCGGAATTTATTTTACAAGTTATTTTTCAGGATGTCAAAAGAATTACTTATTGATGTTCTTTGTTATCTCATTAAATTTGGCTTATTCTTATTTGTGCAGAACTGCCAAATACTTTAAATCCGGAAAGAAAACAAAAAGCATGCTATCCCAATCTCAAAATGTTTTTGAGAATCATAGAACGGAAATGAACACATTCATGTCTAAATCACAATCCCATATGTTCTCGGGAAAGATAAATCGAAAAAAAATTAGCAATAGCTCATTTATAAGATTAATTATTAAACAGAGGGTCGCAACCTCAGAAAAACCAGTTTAAAGAACTCAGGTTCTGGAAAAATGGTACAACTCAAAAACCGAACGCAATACAGCGACATGGTCAGTAATTTCGTCTAAACTAGGGTTTTAATCTTACTTATTTTGATGATTAACAAACAATTATGTTTATGCTAATGGTTCAAAAAGTGTCTCAATGTATTAGATATTCAAAGAAGTCAAGCATGGAGATCAATCAAAGGAAGAGTACATGTGGAAATGCAAAGGAAATACAAGATTGGTAAACTAGGTCAAAATCCCAATCCTAAACCCTAATTGTTAAATAACTCAAGAAAATGAATTACTTGTTTAAGGCTCAAGTAAAAATGTTTTCTAAATATAGGTAGTACTCAAATGAACTTCAAAATGTTTTAAAAGCACTTGCACAAAGACACACATTGTTACAAAAGTGATTTGAACAATGAAAATTGAAAAAGGAATGAAAAATCAAAGTTTCGGACGCCTGTGCTTAGTTTCGGACGCCTGTGCTTGAATGTAGGTGTGTTTAAAAAATACAATTTTGGACACAAAATGGTTCCTTGATAGTGTATGCTCAAGACACATGACCGGTAATCCTTTATTGCTTAGTAACTTGGAAACAAGAAATAAAGGACATGTGACTTTTGGAAATGATAAGAAAGGAAAAATAATTGGCGTTGGAAATGTAGCAAATAATAATAGCAATGTGATTGAAAATGTGCTTTTGATTGATGATTTGAAATTCAATTTGATTAGTATAAGTCAAATATGTGATAGAAATCTTGATGTGTTGTTTAAACGTGAAAAATGTGTTGTTATTGATCCAATAGATAGCAAAGTAGTTCTTACCGGATCTAGACATAATAATGTGTATATTCTTAATTTATGTGATGCTATGGAACAAGATATGCAATGTCTTAGTGTGGTGCATGATACAACTTGGTTGTGGCATAGGAGATTAGCTCATGTAGGAATAGATCACATAAACAATCTAGTTGCTAAAGAATTGGTTAGAGGCCTACCTAAACAAAAATATGAAAAAGATAAAATATGTGATTCATGTCAATTTGGAAAACAAACTAAAAGCTCATTTAAACCTAAGAACATGGTGACAACTTCAAAACCTTAGAGTTAATACATATGGATTTGTTTGGACCTTCACAAACCACAAGTTTAGGTGGAAAAAGATATGCCTTTGTAATTGTAGATGACTATTCTAGGTACACTTGGGTAATATTTTGGCACATAAAAGTGATACCTTTAATGAATATGTCAAATTATTTAAAAAGGTTCAAAATGAGTTAAGTCTAAATGTAGTAAAGATTAGAAGTGACAATGGAACCGAATTTGTAAATGAAAACTTTTTAAATCATTGTGATGAAAATGGAATTACACATATTTTTTCAGTAGTTAAATCACCTCAACAAAATGGTGTAGTTGAAAGAAAGAATAGAACACTTCAAGAAATGGCTAGAACTATGCTTTGTGAAAATAATTTGCCAAAATATTTTTTGGGCCGAAGCGGTTAATACCGCATGTTATGTTATGAATCGTGCATTAATTAGACCATTGTTAAAGAAAACTCCATATGAATTAATATATAATAAAACTCCAAATGTAGGATATTTTAGAGTGTTTGGTTGTAAATGTTTTATATTGAATGTAAAAGACACTCTAGGAAAATTTGATAAAAAATCGGATGAAGGAGTATTCTTAGGTTATTCGGAAATTAGGAAAGCTTATAGAGTATATAACAAAAGAACTTTGATGATAGAAGAAGCAATTCATGTAAATTTTGATGAAGGCAATGCTAGTAAAAATCATGATGAAAGTGATGATGAAATAGGAATAGAAGATAACTCATCAAATGATCAAGATAAAAATGATATAGAAAACAATCCACCTCAACAAATAGATCATCCCTCTAATGAAGACACACAAAATGAAGATGAAAATCCACATAAGGAAGATGGACCTAGAACATGGAAATTTATTCGTAATCATCCTCAAGACTTGATTTTAGGAAATCCAACTAGAGGAGTAAAAACTAGGTCATCACTACACCTAGATAATAATTTAGTATTTCTCTCTCAAATCGAGCCTAAAAATATAAACGAAGCCTTAAAGGATGATAATTGGATTGTAGCTATGCAAGAAGAATTAAATCAATTTGAGAGAAGTAAAGTGTGGAACCTAGTAGAAAGACCTAAAGATACTTCAATTATAGGAACTAAATGGATCTTTAGAAATAAACTAAATGAAGTTGGAAACATAGTAAGAAACAAAGCTAGATTAGTGGCTCAAGGGTATAGGCAAGAAGAAGGTATAGACTATGATGAAACATTTGCTCCCGTAGCAAGTCTTGAGTCTATCCACATGTTACTTGCTTATGCTTGTTTTAAGGGATTTAAACTTTTTCAAATGGATGTTAAAAGTGCCTTTTTAAATGGATTTATTCAAGAAGAAGTTTATGTAGAACAACTTCCCGGATTTGAAAATAGTAAATTCCCTAATCATGTATATAAATTGGTTAAAGCATTATATGGACTAAAACAAGCTCCTAGAGCTTGGTATGAAAGACTTAGTGGATTTTTGGTAGAAAAGAAATTTCATAAAGGCATAATTGATACTACATTGTTTACTAAATATTGTGATAATGATTTGTTGATTGTACAAATATATGTTGATGATATAATCTTTGGTGCAACTAATGAGTCTTTATATGAAGAATTCTCAAATTTAATGAAAAATGAATTTGAAATGAGCATGATGGGAGAATTGACATTCTTTCTAGGATTACAAATTAAACAACTAGATGATGGAATTTTTATAAGTCAAGAAAAATATGCAAAGGAGTTACTTAAAAAATATGGTATGGATGATTCAAAACCAAATGGAACACCTATAAGCACTTCAACTAAACTAGATAAAGATGAAAATGGTGTAAAAGTTGATGAAACACAATATAGAGGAATGATTGGTAGTTTGCTTTATTTAACGGCTAGTAGGCCGGATATTTTGTATGCTGTGTGCTTATGTGCTAGATTTCAATCATGTGCTAAACAATCACACTTATTGGCTATGAAAAGAATATTTAGATACTTAAAAGGAACTATAGAACATGGTTTGTGGTATCCTAGAACAAACACTTTTGATTTGGTAGGATTCACCGATGCCGACTTTGCCGGATGTAGAGTTGATAGAAAAAGCACAAGTGGAACATGCCAATTCCTTGGAAAATCCCTTGTATCTTGGTCTAGTAGAAAACAAGCTTCTGTATCCTTATCTACGGCGGAAGCCGAATACATAGCCGCCGGAAGTTGTTGTTCACAAATTCTTTGGATGAAACACACTCTTCTTGATTTTGGTTTAGATTTTGGTTGTGTATCTATTAAATGTGATAACACAAGTGCCATAAATCTTACTAAGAATCCTATCCAACATTCTAGATCCAAGCACATTGACATTAAACATCACTTCATTCGTGATCTTGTTCAAAATAAAGAAATTCATATAGAATATGTTCCTACTAAAGAACAATTGGCGGATATCTTCACAAAACCACTTCCCGATGATCAATTTTCTTTATTAAGGAATCAAATTGGTGTAATTCAAAAACATTGATTTTAATAAATAAATACAAAAAAAAAATTCTCTGCCGAGTCTCGGACGGCAGTTTCGGACGCCTTTCAGAGGTTCGGACGTCCGAAACTATGTCTCAAATTTGCCAATTCGCTGTTGAGTTTCGGACGCCGCATAGAGTTTCGGCCGTCCGAAACTGTCGAATCAGGGTTAAAATCCCAGATTTCTCACGCGATTTTTTCATTGTTCTTCAAAACTTCTCAAACATTTTTCACCCCTCCAATTTCAAAATTAAATTCTACCCGTTTAATTCTCAAATTAGTTCATTAGAATCCTTCCTTGGCATCTATAGAACACTCTCACCGATTACAAACTCAAAATCTAACATCAAAATTTGCCTTTTGATGCATAGCCCTAGAAATTGGGTGAAAACTCAATTTTGAGCATTCTTGAGTTATATATTCAAAATTCACTCCATTCTCAACACCCAACGTACGTGATCATCATGAGCACCTCACGAAGATGCAAGAGAACTAAGGAATCGGCACCTCCACACGTACAACATGGCTCATTAGGTGACTCTCAACCTCCTCTTCCCTTATTTGTCAATGCGGAGTGTGCTTCTAGGTACAATAACTACATTACTTCTTCCAAGAAGATTATTGTTCCTAGAATTGTGAGAAAATATGATTTCATAGAAGCATTAGACATATTGGAATTATTTGAGTATCAAGATTGGAATGAAATTATCTATGCAAATGAGCCAATTCCCACATTGTTAATCTATGAATTCTTTGGTAACCTTCATTATCCTATTGGAAAGAAATCTCGTGATGATATACTGTGTACAAGGGTTCATTCCAAGGATATCACTTTGACTCCTGAGACACTTAACATTATTTTTAAGTGCTCTCATCCATATCGTAAAGCAAAAGATGGCAAACAAGTTATGAAATATTTTACACTTCATAAATGGTCGGATGCTTCACATGGTTTTAACCTTAGGGATCTTGTGGCAATTGCCTTTAATGGTGAAATGTTTAGCAAAGCTAGTGAGGCACCTATTAAGAACTTGAGCCCTAAGAATCGTATATTGTTTCACATCATCACCAAAACCATTCTCCCCACTCATGGCCATAAAACCGACCCCAACACCATGAACCTCTACCTTCTCTAATACTATGCTTAGACAAGTCCCCGTTAACTTTGGGTATTTGATGCTTAAATATCTTGAGGTCAATATTAAGGATCAACGCCGGTTTACCCTGGGCATGCTTATCACTAAGATTCTTAGGCATAATGACATTTCCTTTGAGAATACCATTATGTACCCGATATCATCTCATAATTTCTATGATTTACGTTCTCTTAAGTCGATGGGTATATATGTGGTCAATGGTGAGTGGACTTTTGAGAAACCGATTGGAGGATTTCATGATGATGATTATATGTGGGAAGATGAGGATGAGGAGGATGAAGCTCATGAGGACATTGCACAAGAACAAGTCGTCCCCACGCCTCCTAGAGCTACTCCCGTGGATGATGACTTCAAGACTATAATACAAGGGTACTTTGATTCCTTAGTCGATCGAATTGATAGTGGATTCGCCGGTTTACAATCCAATATGATGCTATGAAGGGTCAACTTGATGAGTTAACCATTAGGGTTGATGGCTTGAGTGATGAAATTCATTATGCCATGAGGGGTTAATGACGGATGAGCAACGAGAAGCATTGGCTCAAGCTCGCCTCAAAAAGAGGGCACCGGCTCGTGATTGAAGCTCTCATGTAATAGACTAGGTCTATTTACGGTTCTTGGAATATTTCTCTATTTATGTCTTGATGATTTTTTTTTATGTCTTTGACATTTTTATGTTTTGATGTTGATTTTATAAGGATGTTAAGTTCATCCTTATTAATGGTAAAGTTAGACTATCTGTGAAGTTCTTTGCTCTTGTGGTTCATGGTTGTTTCATACTTTTGATAATTTTTGCCATAAGATGTTGATTATTGTTTTTAAGACTTAGTGCTTGTCTCTGGTTATATGTTGGATGAATAGTTCTTGAAGTAAATTTGATATCACTACCTCTTGTTACTAACTGTTTATATGGTATTTGATATATTGAGAAGTTTGTTGGAAATGGTATCTTGTGCATTTTTTTGTATCTTGTTGGATTGTGACAGGTGAAACTATCAAAATACAAAGGAAACTCTGTCAAAATTTTTATAAAATATTGCACTTAACCATTTTTGTGTTGCCTAGCCACCCATTGGGTTGCAAGGAGTGGAAAGGGAGTACTAAAATGTAATGTCATTTTCCCTAAAAGGTAAAATAACCAAGTACGCAAAGAGTATTGTTTTCTATCATTTACAATTTCTATTGGCTAATCTTATTGTTTTTATTTTGATGATGTCAAAAGGGGGGAAGAAAAGATAAATATAGCGCAAAAGAAATGAGTGTAATTTAGTAACGCTATAAAGAGTGGTAGTAAAAGAAGAAAGAGATGTAGATTAGTAACGCTATAAGAGTGGTATAAAAGAAAAACTAAGGGGAGAAGAATTTTTAGTATATACATAGGGGGAGAAAAATGGAAATATACACATAGGGGGAGCTTATATCCCATTTCTTATTCAAAGATAAGTTATTTATTCTTTTGCATAATTGGTTTGTCATCATCAAAAAGGGGGAGATTGTGAAACCTAGGTTTTTAATCTTACTTATTTTGATGATTAACAAACAATTATGTTTATACTAATGGTTCAAAAAGTGTCTCAATGTATTAGATATTCAAAGAAGTCAAGCATGGAGATCAATCAAAGGAAGAGTACATGTGGAAATGCAAAGGAAATACAAGATTGGTAAACTAGGTCAAAATCCCAATCCTAAACCCTAATTGTTAAATAACTCAAGAAAATGAATTACTTGTTTAAGGCTCAAGTAAAAATGTTTTCTAAATATAGGTAGTACTCAAATGAACTTCAAAATGTTTTAAAAGCACTTGCACAAAGACACACATTGTTACAAAAGTGATTTGAACAACGAAATTGAAAAAGGAATGAAAAATCAAAGTTTCGGACGCCTGTGCTTAGTTTCGGACGGCCCGACTAACCGTCCGAAACTGTCCAGAGAATTTGTTTTTTGGGTCAGAAATGGAAGCTGCAGAGGAGAGTTTCGGACGTCCGAAACCTAGTTTCGGACGGCCGAAACCTAGTTTCGGACGGCTCATCCGTCCGAAACTAGCGTCCGAAACTCTCAACGGCTAGTTTTTTTAAAATTCAACATAGACGTTTTTTTGTCATTTTCTCTAGGGTATATATACTACCCAATGCATAAACGTTGAGATACTTCTTCCATTGATTCTTTGAGCTTCCTATCTTGAAAAATATCATTACAACTCTTGCTCTTCATCTTTATTTCATCAGCTACAAAAGATTGATTTTATTGAGCCTTATTTGAGTATATATCATATTCTTGAGTTATATATTTGATTGTAATTTTATTGATTGAATCATCTTGTGACTAATCAGCATCATATCTACCCCAATTTGTGGGATTGTACTTCATCTTCAAACATACTTTAAGTGTGATTGTAAGAGGTTTCTCAGAGAGAGTAAAAACCTTGTACACAAAGCTGGAATTGCTAGTGTAAAGGTTGAGCCTTGGTTGAAATCCTAAGTTAGGAACTTTGGTTGTAAAAGTGGTTCTTTTGATCTTTCCACAAAAAAAGATCAGTTTATAGTGAAGGTTTGAAATCCTAAGTTGGGAAACTTAGGTAGTGGATGTAGAGTGCTCCAAGGGGGAGACTTGAACCATAAAATCATTTGTGTTCTTGATTTTCATTGATTTAATTTCTGCACTTATTTGATTCATTTATGCTTTGATTATTTGAGAATTGAAAGTATTGTGATTGTTGGTCATCATCTTGATATATCAGTACTTTACATTTGTGGCGATTCATATTACTTATTCATTGTTATTGAATTTGAGTTGATTAGTTTAAAATAATTTTTTAGAAACCTAATTCACCCCCCCCCCCCCTCTTAGGTTGCCTTATAGCTTACAATACTCAATCAACAAAATGCTACCGACCTCCAAAGTTCTGAACTAAGGAAAGATTAAATATAATATATTACGGGAAATCAAGAAAACCAGTTTAAAGAACTCAAGTTCTAAAAACATGGTAATAATGCAAACAATACGGTCTAAAAACAAAAGAAACGGAGGTCGGGAATGTTAGTTGACAACAATTTTATCTGAACTATGGAAATCATGATTTCAATATTCAAAATGAAAAATGAAAATTCTAAGCTTTGTAAGTGCGAACACAAGACTCTGATCTTGGGAAAACCAGTTTAAAGAACTTAAGTTCTGAAAAATGGTACAAATTAAAAACCAAATTACGGAGTTCGGTATATATTCAAATTGGATAACGCAGATGAAGAATTTTGAGCTGGGAAATACTTGAAGAATATACTTATAAACTTAAAAATATATAATTGTCAATGTTACAAAAAATTTTCGAGCTACACGCTCTTGAATACCCTACAACTATTACAATTAACTCTCAGTTCGGGAAGACTCATTGAGGCTATTCTCAGCTAAGTCTTCACTTTCGGGAGGTACAACGATCTCCGGAGATGCAACGATCTCCGGAGATGCGGGAATAAACGAGTCAATGGGAAGAGTAATCTTCCCGCTCTTAAGATCGTCCAACGGGACGTCCATATCAGCTTCAGCTTCCTCGTCGTAACCCTCTTCATTATCCAGGTTGAGCTCAGGATGTTGGGAGTATAAGTGGGCGAGAGCCAAATGATACCAGTAGTTCTTTGCGTGTGTGAGCAACTTTCCAAGGAAATTACCAAACGCATCCGAACTGAGCATTCGGTTCACCAATTGAGAGGCACCCTCACCTCTGAAGAACTTATGCTTTCTTTTCTCGGCAACAACTTGTTGCTTCAAAGCATGGTTCTCAGCACGGAATTTAGTGATTTCATGATCAGAGGTCTTCAAGGCTTCTTGAACTCTCCCGAGCTCAAACTTAGCATACTGCTCCCTGTACCCCAGCTCCTGGTTGAGCTCTCCAGATCGTTGACTCTTGCCTCAGCTTTGTCCAGGTTAGTGTGGAGCTTGCTGAGTTCGGCATCGTCTTCTTCAGCTCAAGCCACCCACTCACCGACCAAAGCAAGAGTCTACAACATGAAATTTGTTTAACTAAAAAATTCTACAACATATATGTGGGAAATTAAATAAATAAATAGAAAATTACTTGAGCGACCCCAAGCGCAGTTCGCCTCCTCAATTCCTTTTTACTCAAAGCTCTGAAGAGCCTCCTTATCTCAAGGTGGGATACACTCTTTGACAAACTCCAGGACAGTATCCATGGAGAGTCTATCATTACCGATCAGACCCCAGCTCGGGAGCAGATAGTGCTCTGGCAATTCAGTAGTTCCAGTACCAAACTCCTGCCTAGGGACTATAAGTTCCCCGAATAACGAAAGACCTGGTAGCTTGGCAAGGCTCTTCATCTTCTTGTTGGCTTTCTCCAAGGCAATCTCAGGTCGTTTTCTCCGGTGGGTAGCAGGCGATCTCTGAGTAATCTCTTCAGAAGGACCCAAAGTTCGTCCAAATAGAGCCTCAATGAGCTGCGGACCTTGGAGGGTCAGCTCGGCATTAACATTTCCCCCCTGGGCATTAAGTGCCAACACAGCGGGAGGAGTGGCGTTGTCATTCGAGATGACGATTAGATTTGTAACCTTCGTCTTTGTAGTTCGGAGCTTTTTTTGCTTAAAGCCACCGAGCATATCTTTGAGCTGCATGACTGTAACCGAACAGAGAAACAGTTAGTATACTTCAAAGATATACACATATATATGTATAAAGTTCTATCAATTACATAAGAAGTGTACCCCCATGACTAGAGTTGTCCACCTCGTCCGGATGGTCATCTCCCAGGACAGAGGGGCTCAATTCTAGGGAAACTAGAACGTGCTCAGGAATGTTAGCAAGGCGAAGCTGGCCTTGCTTATTTACTAAGGCCTCTAATTTGGAAAGGGCATCCTTAATTGAGGACGAACATTTTGATAACCGATTTGACACTGATTCGTTAGTACACCAAAAGATCTCGGTTCCTAATTTTTTAATTTCGATGTGCAAAAATTTCTCCTTCTAATCATGGATGGAGCTCGGATTTCCTTCGAGGAGGTCAGGTCTACCCCTTTTACGAGTGAAGTAGAACCACCCAATATCCCGACTTGAGCATTTTAGACTAAAAATATACCTAAAAAGAAGTACAGAGCATGGAATGGCTAAATGTTTGCAGAGCATTTGGAACCCTGTCAGAGTTCGGATAGCATTCGAGGTTAATTGAGTGATAGAAAGGGAATATTCCCTTAAAAGGTCTTTGAAGAACTCAGATAAGGGAAACCTTAACCCTCCTACAAACTGATCTACGTAAATGGCGATGAACCCTATGGGAAGATGGCTAGCGATCTCTCTAGGAAGGGGAGTTCAGGCGCCGAGCTCGGAGGGTATAAAGCATTTCGTGGCGATATGAGCCACTTCTTCATAAGACAGTGAAGAGCTCAGAGTTCTAAGTTTAGAAATTTGCTCTGACTCAGTTTTAAAGCAATTTCCCGATTCTACATTTTCTTCAGAACGGGGAGCTGGGGAAGGTATCCTATGGGCTTCTGGTTCTGACCTAGGAATACGGAAACTATAGGCAGTATTATTTTTCTCAGTTCGGTTTTCTAACATCCTAGGTTCCTCTATGGTATTAGAAACGAAGTTCGGAGAATTGGGACTACCTAATTCCCCTTACCTAGAAACTGAATTAATATTGGAAGAGGAATTCGAATGTTCAGAATCAGACATACTTACTTGTTGTCGGAAGCGTAGAGTTCGGGTTTTTAGACTTCAGTTCGGAAGAATGATGAATTCGAGCTAAGGAGTCAGGATGCTTAGAGATGAAATCTTGCAAAAAGTGAGATTTTTCAATTTGAAGTTGGGGCTATTTATAGAGATTTAATGGGCGGATGGGCTAGACGTTCTCAACCATTGATATCTCTCGGGATTTGTAAACGGATAGCTGGCAGCGACTTAGAAGAATTCAAGAGGTCAGAAGAACTACGGAGTTTGGTACATATTTCGTTGCTTAAAGTAGTGCACAAATTAAATACCGAACTGGGGCTAAATATCTTATGATGAAACATTCCATAATATGTAACTATGGTGTATGCATGTTTGTGATGACTTTCGTAGGACGGGTAAGACATCAAATTATTAATCACACAATGAAGAAGTATAACACTATGATCAGTAATGTGAGCTTCGGGAGTTCGGCATAATTGTACTTGTAGATGACATATATCAACCAAGTCTTTCAAGGTATACACAAGGCAATAATGTATTTTGATACAACTGGTCCGAGTTCGGAATAGTCCTATGGCGAAATCACATACATCGCATTTGTGAAGACCTACGGAGTTCGTCATTGTTGCGGAGTTCGTCTTTTTAGTATTACTTGCTGGTATAGCTCTTGATATACTTGGGGCTTTTTAAGCAAAGCAGATGTGCGGAGGTCAGACAACGTATGACGTGCGAAAGATGGCAATGACACTGATCAGATCGGATAAGATAAAAAGAATCTCAACCGATCTGAGGGGCTATTGATAAAGGTTGACTTGTACTAGGACTCTCCTTGTGCAAATCCTATCTGAGCCCGAGTTCTTCGTAATAGGTTACTAATGAATTAAGGAGTTCCAATCCTACTGGAACTCTACCAGGTACGACTCTATAAAAGTAACATTATTATCACATGGTAAGGGGTTACCTTCTTTACAACTTTTATTACGCATTAAGCTTATTGTTCAGGGTCCCAAACTGACTTGAGCGTCAGAGCATAAGCCCTGGGGTATTTCTAACATCTGTGTTACAGGTCTTCTAGAGTTCAGGCGACATATCCAGGCGCACGTGACCTCAGGAGGACCTCATAGCACTTGGTGATATTTCACATCATCAATTTCAACTAGATACTTGGTGATCAAGTATAGTAGCAATTCATGTAAATCCAAGGGAATAGAGGATTTCAAAAGTCTCTTATGTGCTCTTCACATAGAAGAATTGAACAATCTAGGGGTGTGGTACACATGGTCAAACAAAAGACAAGGCAGGAAGGCCACTTATGAGCGTCTAGACAGAGCTTTTGCAAAAAGAGTGGTTGCATATGTTCCCAAACCCTTTGCTTTGCAACCTAACCATTATGAGATCAGACCATGTCCCAATGATATTGAATACAATGGCCCATCAAAGGCAAAAAGAAGAAGTCACATATTTGAGGAATTTTGGGTGAAGAAGGAGGCATGTGAACAAATAATCAAAAGAGCGTGGGAAATGTCTCAAGATGCCTTAAGACAACGATGTGGCACCTAACAAACTGGACAACCTTTCATTTGGGAACTTGACAAAAAAATAAAGCAAAATCAAAAGCACCTGGAAGATATACAGAAACAAATTAATAAGGATCAATTTCTATTTTTTGACAGGTGTCTTAATGAAAAGCTGAATGTCCTGCTTCAACACGAAGAAACAGCGTGGAGGCAGAGAACAAAAATTAACCTGGGTCAAGAAAGGAGACAGAAACACAAAATTTTTTCACTCTTAGGCTGAGAAGAGGAAAAGGATCAATTTTGTTACTGGGCTAAAAAAAAGAGGACAACACGTGGATTCTGAAAGAAGAGGAAATTGGTGATACATTCTTAATATATTTCAAAGACTCTTTATAATGTAGGACCACCAGACACATGATGATGGGAAAGACCTTGGTGATGCACTACTTAAGCTGAGCAATCAGGATATCCAAACGCTGCAAGAAGAGTTCACAAAAGGAGGAAGTGATTAAAGCTATTTTCCAAATGGCAAAATGGAAAGCACCAAGTCCAGACGGGATACTGGCCAGTTTTTATCAATATTATTGTCATGTTGTCGGGGAATCAATTTCAAATTCAATATTACCATGTTTCCAGACTGCTCAAATACCGAAGGAATAGAACCAGACCAATGTCATTCTTATCCCTAAAGGACCAAACCCTACTCAAGTATCGGAGTTTAGACCCATAAGTCTTTATAATGTAATATATAAAGTTATTGGAAAGATGCTAACTAATAGACTCCGAGGCGTTATTCACAAAGTTGTTTCTTTTGAACAAAGTGCATTTATTCGGGGTCGATCAATTGCGGACAACGTGCTCATAGCCCATGAGGTAGTGGAATACATAAGAAAACATAATAAAGGCAAGTCCAATTATGCGGCACTAAAGGTGGGCATGAGCAAGGCCTATGATCGAGTGAATTGGTCCTTCTTGGACAGGATTTTGGAAAAAATGGCATTCCCAGAAAATTGGAGAAAGATGATATTGCAATGCACCTCAATACTGGAATTTTCACTTGTGCTAAATAGAAACAAACCGGAACCATTCAACCCAAAAGGGGCATTCGGCAGGGATGTCCTCTATCTCCCTTTCTGTTTATCATATACCAACAATTTTTGTCTGCTCGTCTCAAACAACTAACATAGTCAAATTTATGTCCAGGTATAAAAGTAGGGAGAAAAGTACCCCAAGTTTCCCACTTAATGTTCGCGGATGATTGCTATATCTTTTTAGGGCAACCACACAATCAGCTCAACACTTGAGGAGAGAGCTGGACAAATACACACAACAAAACAGGTCAGACTGTTAATTTTTGTAAGTGCAGTATATTATTCAATCCAAACATGCAAACAGATGATGCAAAGGAGATAACGGAAATCATTGATGTACACAAAACATTCAAATCCACAAAATATCTAGGACTGAATATGGATTTCTCTATATCTAAGTCCCAACTGTTTGCTGATCTCAAAAATAGGATTAAAAGGAAAGTGCGGGGTGGAGGAATGGGGACCTGTCAATAATAAGAAGAATTGTCATGGCAAAACATACACTCTCAGTCTCAGCATTATCTGAGTATACGATGGCAATATTTCGAATACCAAAATTGGTAGCGAGGACGATCGATAAATCCATTGCAAAATACATTTGGGCAGAAGATGAAGAAAAAGGAAAAATTCATTGGAGATCCTGGGAGAGAATTTGTAAATCAAAATATCATGGGGGTCTCAGAATGAGATCAACGGCAGAACAAAATCAAGCACTCTTAGCCAAAATGGCGTGGAGGATACAGACAGAACAAGACTTCTTCGTGTCCCAATTTTTCAAGGCAAAATATTGCTCCAAAAAATCATTCTTAACAGTTGAGGCAAAAGCAGGAGATTCCTTGGGGATGGCGAAGTATAATCTGGGGCAGGAACCTACTACGACTAGGAATCAAAAGTCAAGTGGGTAATGGCAAAACTCTATCTGTTCAAGATGACTGAATCCCCAAGGAAAAATCCGTTGAGAGGAAATCCTGCTCTAATGAACCATTTGAGCTTAAAAGTGGCGGACCTACTAGATAATACAAGAAGATAGAGGATACCATTTTTGAAAGTTCTTTTTCCGGAACAAATTGAAGAAAGGATCCTCATAATCCATGTACCACAGACAGAGAAGGATGATGCAATATTGTGGACAATGGAGGATAACGGAATATATACGATAAAATCAAGATACCATCTGGCATGTTTGGACAGTAATGGGTCACAGTTAAGTTACACTTCAGCCATATGTACGGAAAATGTGATTTTTTCGAAGAAATTATGAGTATGAACATCCCACCAAAGTTACAATTTTTCTGTGGAGGTTGTTCAACAATGCATGTCCTGTGAACCAAGCATTATCAAGAAGGAGCATTATTACTCATTCAGGATTTCTAAGGTGTGGCCAAAGGAGCAAACATTTCTCATCCCTTCCTTGAATGTGCCACCTCAAAAATTGCATAGCGTATTTCCTCACTGTTTAATTTTGATATGGGACAACCAATGGATTTCAATGAGTGGATAAAGGGTTGGTTCAAAGAAGCCCCAAAATAGCAAGTGATAATATATTACATATGTATCTTTGTGGAGTATTTGGCCAGCCAGAAACTTATTTGTATGGGAAGGAGTTGGTTTTAACCCAACCAAATATAGGTGGCAAAATTACCCGCTACTCATTACCCGCCCAAGCCCGCCCTTAAAAATTACCCACCCAAGCCCGCAACATTTTGGCAACGGGTATTATTGGGTAGGGTAATAATGTGCGTGGGTAATATGCGGGCGGGTATCAGGGTACCTACGGTTACCCTCATACCCGCTATAAATGGGTATTAACGGGTACCCTAGCGGGTATCAACGGGTACCCTAAACTACCCTCATTAATTACTCTAAATTACCCTCATTAATTTTCAAGTGAAAAAATAAAAAAAGGAAAGAGTTACACATTTTATACATAGTACATATATTTTCACACACTACACATTTTTATAAATACTACATATAGTACACTTTTTTACACACACTACACATTTTCTCACACATTACACATGTTTTACACATTTTTTCACACAATACACACATTTTCACACACTACACATATTTTACACTCACTACACACATTTCATAAACATGGCAAACCATTTCAACACAGTGTTAAACTGTGAGAATTTTTCTAATGAAGAATGCCCAAAAAAATGAAAACTCACCATCTATTCCAATTCACAAGAGATGGAATCGACAAGCGCCTCAAGTTATCTGGGACCACACAGCAATACCAAGGATCAGACCGTTCCACTACATAAAAAGCAGATGCGGCATTCAAGACTGGACAACCAGTGTATACGATTGCCTGGATCACACTCAATTCGAAGGATGTGGAGATAGAACAACAAGTACATCGGGTTGCAACTGCATCACCACTTCAAGCGGAAGCTCTAGCATGTTTACACGCCTTACGCAGTGCAATCAATAACGGTCTCAACCATATTTATATCTTCACATATTGTAGCAACCTCCTCAAGCAAGTTGAGAACGATAACGTTGGTAGTGTAGAAATTAACAACATCACAACATATATAATACTTTGTAAAAGGGTTTAGGACAATAGTCCATCAATCTCATATACTAGCTACATCTGAGCTGACAAAATTTAGACCTCCACAATCCCTTCCAATACTCTGTTATTATGTACTATGTTTTATTAACATTATCAATGAAAGTTTGTCTTAAAAAAAAAGTACTATCATTTTTTTCTTT